>JAVRXN010000009.1:65128601-65874851 GCA_033556935.1 Timema podura | reverse complement strand
CTGTGATGTTATTTTTGGTTAAAAGAGTTACTTACAATAGAAATCTAATAATCAGTTGATTAAATGCTTCAAATATATAATATCGTTGTCAATTTTACTGTTTATTTGTTTTAAATTTCATTCAAAACTCCTAAAGTTTTGAATATTCATTATTTATTCATTTACAATTAAAATATATGTTATACATATAATCTACTTACCTTTATTTCACTATAGTAAATCATCTTTCTTTATTTTTATTTTTATTCATAAACTGCCAACCCGCCATGTTTATTAATTTTGTTGGTAGGTGATTTTAACGCTATCTGCTCCAGAGAGTGGTTTATTTCGGAACTATTCGATTTGTTTATTTTATGTTCTTGGACACTTATAGCATCTGGCTGTCTCTTGAAACATTAATTGCCCCTAGCGGAAGAAATTATTATTCTCGTTTTGTTTTTTTGTTTGGTGCCAAGTTTAAAATTAATTCTAAAGATGAATTATGTTTCTTTGTAAAAATGTATCATTATCTTTTTAGTAATACCCCCAATCTCTAAATAATTAAGATTGTTTGCTTTATTCTTGCATACAAATCCCGGCGAATGTTTTCTCCTAGGCCGGTGATTGTTTATTTTAAACAAAAATAACGTGTTTGTGTTTTGTCTTACTTATTGTTGTGACTCTCAAAAATTGGCGTCGAAAGTGTAAGGAAGGATCCGATCTGCGGATCCTTCAATTATATCTTTTTTAAAGGTTCATGGTAATGTTATTCATCTAAAACTTCTAAAAGCTGTATAAACTCGTGAAGAAAGTTGAGTGGAAGCACTCAAAGAAGATCTTGGTGGAAAGTTAAGGTCAGAGAGTTAAATATCGACGGAGCTTTGATTCAACATTTTTACCAGAGCAAGGACATTTTCGGGTGAGATCCAATCCATCTGTAAACATCCTGTTACGGATGTAAATAATTAAGCATAATCCTTAAAATTACTAAAGAAGGACAAATAATTTTCAGTTTCCAAACTAGAATTAATACTTTTTGTCCACCTCAGAACTATTTTTTTTTGTTTATTATTGTTACATGTTATAAAGAATAAATTTTGTTGTTAAAATCTTATTTGCTTAAAGAAATATGTATATTCAAATATACTCACAATTCAAGTGAGAATTTAACAATTTCAAGTATTGCTTAACAATACTTTTAATAATATTATAATATACGAGGCATGCTTCATAGGTAGGGTTCATTTAAGAATATCATTCACTTCAATAATTAAAATTACTCTTTAAATTTAATTGTTTTATTGTTATTTACATCAATGTACATTGTATTTGCTTCTGAACTTGCATCCCATGTATAGCGATGCTCAGTAGAGTGGATTGGTCAAATCAAGGATAATAACCTGCATCAGGAAGTCTTCGGTTGTAAGTGTCCAACTTAAGTCCAAACTTTAGGTAAAGTCCAGGGGTCTTGAGAAAAGGGGTTTTCGTATTACCGCTGAGCAGTTTACGGGGATAAATTTATTCTATAATTAAAAATCTACCTATCTCACCAAAATAAATGGGGTTGGTAGTTGGCGCCCAATAAAACACAAGATTATATATTATATATTATAGATTATCTAAAATTAAATTAATTCTTTCATTCAAAATATAGAAATAAATACACAAATATATACACACTTATAATTTTTTTTTTCATTACACCATAATAAACATGTTTTCTTTAACAACTTTATTTATGCCCTCCAAATTTATTATTAAACTTATGCAGGCTTAATGCCATAATTGCTTTCCTTAAAATATAGTAATTCAATGATTGCTCCTTCTGAGATTTTTTCCTAATTATTCAACCACCTTAAATTTAATACCGAAAGCCCATCAAGTCTTAGCCTTCATTATCTTATTTTGCTTTTATTGAAAATTTCCACTTTACATTTTCCAATAATGTGAATTAGACAGCCTCCGTGGTCTAATGATCATAGTTCCTGACTACAGTTCCAGAGGTTCTGGGTTCAATCTTCTGCTCTTCTGAAATCTATAGATGAAGCAATGGGTCTGGAATGAGGTCAAATTCGGCCTCATTTGGACAAATGAGGAGCTTGAATAAAGAAGTACTAGCTCCAGTATAGAAAACTGAGATTAATGGCCAAAGGGCTCGTTGTGCTGACCACATGACACCCTTTATCTTCAAAGATGGGCACTCTCATCGCTAACGGCGGCAGCCACTTAGTCGGTATAACTTTCTTGTGGGCTCACACTATAGTTTTTTTATATGAGCTATATCTTATTTTACTGCACCCATCCTGAAGCTTTTGTCTCCTTAATTTTATGGATACTGTACCACACAACATCAGCAAGCAGCCTGATTATTTGACAATATTCCCCCTCTAATGTCACTATTAATGAATAGCAGGGAGGCCAACACATTATCATTAGGTATGTATGGTGCTAGATTTTGGAAACTTTGAAGCAGGGTGGAGTATAACATTTATTTGGAAAAGCTTGTATTTGTAAACATTAACCTTTTAGTGCCATAAACCGATCTGATCGGCTCAGCCTACTATCGCTAAAAGTGCCACGATTCGATCTGATCTGCTGCGCCTATTACTTTTAAAAGTGTCAGAGCCGATAAGGTTGGCTCTCTAGATTTGTGATAGTTCTCGCTTTACCTGATAGATAGTGTAGTAGTGTCATATATCACTGAAAACAAACATTTCACTCTATTATTTTATACAAGGTTGGCCAAAAATAAATCAACCATAAATTTTTATTATTGGAACTGGGAGTCTAGTACATTTACATTGGTGAATGGTCACATACTCAATGTGCTAAGTGCAACGCCGGTTTGCATACGAGCTGCATGGGAAAACATAAGTGTGACTAGCAATCATACTGATGTAAATAGTTTTGTGTACAGTTTTCAAATGAACGGGTTAAATTGTTTTGAGTTTAGAAAAATATACTATTTAGATTTTCATGTTATTTCATGTGAATGAAAAGATTTATTTACCAATGAAAGTAAATAGGCGTAATAACTATATAAAGTTATATAATATGTAAAAAAAAATATAGTTTTAAAAAAACGCATTCATTATGTGTAGGCCTAAATATTTATTCATTAGGTAAGCAATATAATAAATCTTGCTGTAAGGCTATCTATAATGGCCCAAAAATATCTAGTGTAGGATATCAAATAAAAATTTCTGTAATTCCTATTTATAATTGTATAAATTCAAAACTTTATTTTCTTGTATAAAACTAAATACACCACAGCAAAATAATAGTGAAATGTATATATAATATTTTTAATATGTTTATTAGCATTAGTTTAAAAAAATTAAATTTACAATTTAGAAATTAAAGAATTTTAATTAAATTATATAAATTTATTATTACTATGTAACAGTACATTCGGATTAAAATGATAGAAAAATTAAAATAATTGCTTCATAAACAAAGGTTTGGCAAATTTTCTTGCAAACTCTTACAAAAATGAGGAAATAGCTGTGGCATTCTCTACACACAAAACTTAACAGACCTCTGGCACTCCTCGCATGCAAATTCTGGAATAGGCGGGGCACTAAAAGGGTTAAGTTATGGCTCATTTGATATACAGGTGTTCCCAGGGAAGTGGTAATGGATCAAAAAACTAACTCAAAATGTCATTTGGAGATTTGCTTGTTTTAACTTCCTTTTCATGCACACAGCAAAAAACTAAATAGAAACATGTTTTTTTGTAGAGGTCCTCAACAATGGTAACTTTCCTGGCAGATTGATTGGTTGTGCTGGACCTGTGGCTTGGCCTCTTTGTTCACCTGATTAAACGCCATTATATTTTTTTTGTATGGGGGAGGGGTGGGGGCTCAAGCAAAAAGTGTATGAAGTACTTGTCATTTATCTTAGATCATTACGACAAAGGAACCCAAGCATGCGAAGAAACAATAGTCTCACAATGTCACGTAGCCACTAATTCTGTCATTGGTAGGTACAATGCTTGTCTCTGGACTGGAGGCCATAATTTTGAACAAAATAAATAAATAAAATATTTTATTTAAAATATTTTGTTTTTTGATTTTTGCGGGAAAAGGAAGCGAAAATGAGCAAATCTCCAGAAGACATTTTGAGCTAGTTTTTTGATCCACTACTACTTCCCAAAGTTTAGCTACTTAACCTGGAAACACTCTGTATACAAACATAAAATAATATTTGGTAGGTATCTCCTGCATCATTTAAATTACAAGGATTTAGTTAGGATATGCACAGACATAAGATTCCTAAAACAGCCAGTTTAACAAACTTTATACAAAAAAATTGATCACTGTAGTGGTACCCAGAAGTTTACTTGAAATGTTAGCAAACATTTTTCTTTTAAATTCACATCAATTTTATCATTTCGATGTACTTTGGAAGCTATTTGTATCAAAACTGACAATGCTATTAATTCATAAAACCTAATATTAATAAAGCTAGGAGTATTTAAAACCTACCCCTATTAGATTAAGAAATTTTTAAATCATAAGTTTCATGATGACTGAAGTAAGTATCATTTTCATTGAATTTCATATTTGCATCAAATGGCTATTCTAAAAGTACACAAGATTATATGCTGATTCATTATCATCAACTGTTTCCAGCCTTTGGCTGGGTCAGTTTGGTAAAATTCTTCCATCTTCCTCTAGCCTTCCACCATTCTTCCTCCTTTAATTACTCCCATTATTTTCCTCTTGCTTGTACATTCTCTGCTATCTGCCCCTTCCATATTCTTTCTTAGCCTCCCTTGCAGGCTTTTTCCTACATATTACTTCATTTCAATAATTTTCTTTGTCATCCTCTCCTTCTCCATCCTCATTACATGCCCATACCATCTCAATCTTGCTTCCTCTACTATCTCAAGTACTCCCTGTACCCCCACTTCCTGAATAACTCCAGTCCTAATCCTGTTTTCTCCTCGTGACAGCTAACATGCTCCTCTTAAACTTCATTCCCATGGCCTCCACTTTCCTAGTCTCTCTTGTCTCTATGTTTCTGCTGCTTATGCGACAATGGGGACAATGATTACGCCCTGTCCAACACTTCCTTACACTTCAAGAGCACTTCTCTTCTCCATAGTAGGTATTGTATAGACTTCCTATAGAACAACTCTCCCTGCTGTTCTCTTCTCATTAGCTCCTTTCTACTTCCACCTTTCGCCTCACTCATGCTTCCAAGATATTTTACGTTCTGTTCATTTCTTAGCTCTACTATTTCCAACTTTATAGCTTTACTAGGCCTTATCTTCTTCCGTGTCATTACCATCATTTCACACTTGGCCGTGCTAAATTTCATTCCACACTCTTTCACGTCCTCATTCCATTCATTAAGTTGTTCCTGTACATCCTCTTACTTCTTTCCCTATGCCATCAAGTCATCATCAAACATCATGGATTTCATTCTTTCCTCCCATGAGTTTTCCTGCCACTTTATTCATGACCATTTTCATTACTATTACAAATAGTAGTGGTGAGAGGGCACTCCCCTGATTCACTCAATTTTTTATTTTAAACCACTACATCTTCCCATTCTCTATCTTAACAAAACTCCTACCCACTTTGGTGGCCAGATGGTCTAACACACTACTCTTGTGTTGTACTAGACTGCCGAAGACAGGGAGATCAGGGTTCAATCCTGCTCAGGTGCGCTAAGCGGGTTTTTTCTAAATGGTTTTCCACTCTTCTTCCATGCAAATGCAGGTGCACTTCATCTCAACTAAACCTTCCTCATCCCTAAGCCATTAGTGTAATTAGTACATAGCTGTATAACCTGAACGGGTAGTAAGACACAGTGAGTGCTTAAAAAAACTCCACAACTCCTGTTATCCTCAAACATGCTTTTCACTCTCATCACAACTCCTCTTTCCACTTTGTCTTCATCCATCCGTTCCTAACTTTATTACTGTCCACGCTCTCTTACCCACATCCATACCATTACCAAATCTTTCCCAAACTCACACCGTCTTTCCATCAGATGTTGGCAAAGATCAAGTCTTTTGTAAGCTTCTCTTCTCCAAATACATCCTATTCTTCTCTCCACCTTCCTTTCATTTTATTTCTTATCCTCTTTTCCAGTATCTTATCATAATTTTTTTTTAAATATGTTCATATGCGGACTATTTTCTGCAATCCTTATTATGAAGGCCATTTCTTCCAAAAATTATCTACACCACAACTATAATATTTGTGGGGCAGACACCAATAATATAATAAAGTTAATAAAAACTATACTATGTATATTATGTTTGGAAGAAGGTGAAGGAAAGTTATGAAAGGGAACAAACAAAATAAGGCTCTGAGAATGAAAAGAAGAACACAGTGCATAATTTACATTGCTGCCACTGGACAAAGAAGTAATGGTTGCCTCTTGAAAAAAATCGATCGTTACTTCCCAATCCTCTGACTAAGGTTTCATTCTTTCAAGGAACATATAAAAGGAATAAATAACAAAGGACAAACACAGGAAATGGACATTGTATTTGAATATATAATATATCTCTTTCAGGAACACTTCTTTTCACTTTTTGGGGTATTTTGTTATATTTGGATGAAGGTACAGGAAATACTATGCTATCAGGTAGTATATTGTTACTTCAAGAAATTACAGGTTCATTGAGTTGCCATATTTTCATTTCTTTAATTACATAGTAGGAAATAGTCTTAACCATATATTAATTTAAAGCAAGCGTTTACCATCTTAACCAATCACTGTTTCATGATCCCATTTCATTGCTTTAAATTATTGAAATAGTCCATGGGCTTTTTTATTTCTCTTCACTTACATTCCTTCATAGAGTGTGTGTGTGTGTGGTTTTTTTAAAGTTGAAGTGGTGGCCATTGAAAGCATAAATAACTTGAATTAAAATAGAAACTACAAGGGAAGTGAACTACAATAAAGTGGGAAATTCATCTAGGTTTACTAAGTGAATTTTGTTCTAAAAGTTTTGTTCACAAACTATTTACTAATAATGTAATACTTTTTATATTTGCTTTAGTGGCTTAGTGGTATAGTGTTTCATTCATTTTTGCAATAGGCTGGACTGCTGTTGACGAGGAGATCAGAACTCGAATCCCGGTCGATTGTACTGAGGTGATTTTTTTCTAAATTATTTTACACTGTCCCTCCGTGCAAGTACACTTCCTCTAAATTCAAACTTTCTCATTCCCAACACATAAATGACATATGCATTTTGCTCAAACGAATAGAGAGACTTGTGGTTCTAAAATTCACCTTTTATGACTAAGACAATTTTTAAATAGGCTACACATATTCTATAAATGATCCTTGATAATATGGTTTTGGTTTTTTCTAGAGTAAAAAGCCATGGCCGATGATCCAAATCGTGATCTGTTACCAGTGAAAGAAGGAGCAGATTGTAACAACCCACCCACATCCACCTGCAGTTTGGGAGATATCAAGAGTGGGTATTTCATTTCTACAGAGAAGGTTTTTTAGTATAGTATACTCTGATCTGTCGATATCAGTGAATTTGGGGTAAAGTGTTCGCCTCAGGAGCCGATGTTCTTGGGTTCAAACCCAGCCGGGGTTGACTGATTTTTCTTAAGTGATAAAAAAGCTGTAACACAACTTTCTTTGGAATGGAAATAAGGCCATTGATCTTATATCGATTGTGCCATGTAAAATAATCCTGGAAGTTATGTGAAAATACCTTTCCGGCAAAATTGGTAGGCCTTTTTGTGCTTGCTCATAGAAATTAAGTGTGGAAGGCAACACCACACTTTCTGAACTTTTATAGTAATTATATGGGGTTTTCACTAGGGGATACTGAAATTATAGATCCAACCGTCTTACTGTAAAAATCTTTAATATTAGTTATAGCCTACAGTTTAGCAAATATTATATTTGTCGCCGGTTTTTTGTGCACTTGACTTGACGGATTTTATGATGAAAATGTCCCCCACCCCCATTTCTGTATCTTAAATGTGTGGGCCTGGTTGAGCTTTCAGGATGTCCTTGACTGGGGATAAGGGAGAGGTGATATGATTACTTGTGTGGGATCGTGATTGACGTTAGACTTGGCTTTTAGAAGGTTTATTAATACTACTATATTTACTACAAATGTGATGTTAAAAGTAAAGTTAGAATGAAGAACTTTGAGAATACAAAGAAGCGAGAGACAAAATGAGGTGCTATGAGGTTTACTCAATGGCTTATCTGACTGCTAGGTGGTCTCTGCACGGTCGTCGAACCTGGTTCCTTGGGCTTGAGCGGCAGCCCCAATTGGTATTTGATGAACCCGATGACTTAGCCAGCGTGGCTCCGTGGAAGGCAATGTGACCTCCTAGATTACGAGTCTTCTGAAGTCCGCCACAATGGGCTCCCAAACCTCCAATTTTAACCGGGCCGCCGCCTGATTTCTAGCTAAGGAATGCTGACACCACCTTTTGGGTCAGCTCCTCTAGTTTATTTGTTTATCGAATCATCATAACAACCTCGTAACACTCGTTATGTCATTCGCCACTCACAATATACAATGTTTACACAAACATGCCTTCCAATGGAGGCTGTGTGGTTACAGTATTTTGAATAATATAGATATATTAATTATATATAACATATACCAAAATACTAACTGTATTGTTTAGTTCACTTTTAATACATTGTTGTTGTTTTTTTGGATGTAAAGCTATCATCACCCGAAATGCAAATGTTCTATGTCCAATTTTTCACTTTTGTATAAAAGAGCATTGAAGTTTGACCATGTGTATAGAGCCAATGTTGCTAGATTACAACTCGAGTTTGTATCCTCTTAAGTCATTATATAATAGTCTCAATTTCACTACAGATGAAGCATGTGCATTCTAAATAGACGTAAACACCAAATATCCCAAATTTAACACTTTTGGAGATAAAACACATGCATTCTCGAGTGATGCTATGTAAGTTTAAAAGGAATATTTGATTGGAACATGACTCATTCAAATATTTGACAAATAATCTCCATCATCCCTGTCACAACCCCTTGACAGCAGTATTTATCAACTCTCGAGCTTAATAGTTGTAGCCCTGGGGTAGAGAACAGTGGCGGGAATCTTCAGAAGTGATGACAACAAGATAAAATTAAATTTGATACAATGTATGATTAGTCTAAATAGGGGAAGTAAACAGAAAAATAGTTTTTTCTCTTTGAAAGAAGCAGTTTTGTCAGTTTTATTGCTTGTGGAGTGGTTTTTAAACCTATATTATCAAATAAACCTTTGCTTTTTATTTCTCTTAACCTTTAAGCTGAAGTTCAACTCTAAGTTCACAATTAAAATACAACAAAATAATGTAATTTTTGGGTACATCAGTCCCCTTCCTCAGAAGAAGAGAGTAAAACACAGACTGGACTATGGCAGCATGGCTAGAAGTTGATCTTGGTTACCTAGATTCTGTTGTCTGTCTCTAGGTATCTAGGTTATTAACAAAGTAAGCCCAGATCTGAAATAAGGAAGACATCCCAGCCACATAAACTTTAGTATAACAACATAGTTAGTATGTAGAACTAAACAATAGTAAGGTAATATATAATATATAGAATCTATCATCTACTCTGAAAATGAGTTTTGTTAGACAAAAATATTTTTAGATATTAATGTGAAATGTAAATATTATGCACCCCATATTAAATTTGTTTATTCATGTGTTTTTTTTTTATAAAATCTCTGATAAAACTGTAAATACTACACACGTACAATATCGTTGTCCCAGTATAAGAGTTATCAATTTACTTAAAAATCAAACATTTTGTGTTAGTCATTTATAAAAATTACCCAAATTCTTTATGGTTCTATACTGCACTTTGTGGTATGTAATAAAAAGGTACAACGTACATAATTTAGTTTACGCTAGTATTGTAAGGCATTAAGGCTATATACAGGTATATAAATTACTCATATTTGTAAGAGAATAAAACTAAAACACATCTATATTAGGTTAATTTATGAAAATAAATGGTACAATGCACTGCACAGATTTTCATGCTCCTTTACCTAAAATATGAGACACATACTTAAAACGTGTAAGATATGTGAAACGAAATAATACACTTTGTTGCAAAAAATAATGTAAAAAACCACCAAATATCATATATGAAATATTATACACTTTTACAGAAACATACTGAGAAAAAAGGAACCTCAAAAGTCCCCATTTCAAAGGTTACCGTTAGATATCTAAATCTAACACCCCCCTCCCAACCTCCCCCTGGTTAGATACCAAGTTTTAGCCATATTGGTAAAATGGTTTTGGCTCTAGGTTTTTATATATATATATATAAAACCACATTCAAACACTGGCATAAATGACATACACTTTTTATTATTATATTTATTTCATTAACACTTTTTATTATTATATATGTATTTGATTAATTTTTTCGTTCTCTCTGTTCAGGTGTTGCACCATTAAAAAAACGTTCTAAATATGAACTAGAAGATCAATATCTCCGCTATTGCCAAGAAAATAAACAACTCAAAGTATTGTGTAATACTCAAGAAGATAAAATTAAAAGGTAATAACCCATTTGAGGGTTTCACTTACTATTACTAAATACATTTACAGGAGTGAAGAACTTAGAACAAATTTTGAATAGATTATTTTTATTTTGAAACTTTTTATATACATAATTCAAAGAACATACATAAGCTTACACGAGGACTATGAATTTTAAAGTTTTTCTTTTACAGGTTATTTTTTAGTTATTTTTATATATACAAGCTATGTATTTTTGCATAATCTTATAAAGTAAGGAACATTTTTTATATTTGGTTAATTTACATTATTAATAGGCCGTTAATAATTGTAATTTAGAAATAAAAAATTAGAAAGTATAAAAAATACTTAAAATCAATTGATTGACAGCAAAATAAGAGTAAAACAATATACTAGTTAATTATTAATTAAAATATAAATGAATACAATACAAAAATGAATAGGCGTACATTAATATAGTTTGTGCATACTATAATGAAAAAGAAAGTCTAATCGGTTATATGAAATACAAGCTGGAACTATATCTAAAGAACACATTATATATATATATATGTTACTGTCCAAACCCGATTCCAGGACAAACTAGATCGGACTAGGCCGAATAGATACATCTTGAGAACCTCATTAACCTCGTTAATCCTGAAATTTTGGCCCAGCCCATAGGATAAATTAGTATAGCCTACAATTTTATTAGGCCAAATCAGGTTAGGTTAGCTGACAACATTTGCACGCAAACTATGAATGATGAAACTTGTCCAAAGTCGATTCATCGTATAGGTTAAGAAGAATAAAAACTAGTATCTACTGCCTAAAACCATCAGGCTATATCGGCTTAGCTACAAGCGGCAGGATGTATCAATTTAACCTAGTCCGATCTAGTTTGTCCAGGAAATCAGGTTTGAACGGTAACATACACATATGAATAAATATACATCATGTATATGAGAAAAAGAAAGTCTAATCAGTCATCTAGATTAAAACGAGTTGGAACTTTGTATAAAAAGCACGTGGTATATATCTGGGAGAAAGAAAGGCTAGTCAGTTATATTAAATACAACAAGCTGGAACTATATTTAAAGAACATATAAATTATAACATATATATAAGAAAGGCTACTTATTTATATTAAATACAAAAAGCTGGAACTATATCTAAAAAACACATGACATATATATTAGAAAAAGAAAGGCTAATCAGCTATATGAAATACAACATGTTGGAACTATATCTAAAGAACACATAGGGCCGTATGCAAGAACTTGACTAATTGGATGCTTTGTTGACATTAGCGTGGGTTTGCTTGCATTATCATAGGTTAAAAGGTGGAGCGATAGTGTGCTCGGAACCACACTATTAGTCCACTAAGCATTCACTATACGTTCTTGCATACCGCGCCTAATATATCTATGAATCAAATAGCCGAAGCTATTATTTATTCTTTTTAGTGAGGAATTCTCCATCTAGAGTTCATAATCTGAAAATTGAAAAATTACACGGGAATAGGCGTACTAAGCCAAACGTCCTGGGTTCGATTCCTGTGTCCAGGTGTCATTTTTTTCAATTTTCAGAATATAATAGATCTATGTTGAATGGAGGGTTTTGGATCCCACTGTTACTCCATATAACTATTGTTTCCAGTATTATAATCCTATGTACTGATAACCTCACCAACCAAAAAAATTATGTAGTGAGTTAATCAATAAGCATTGTTATTGGTGTCATATCTTCACTTGTTTTCATTATTCTCTATTTGAAAATGTGTGTAAATAAATCATAAAACATTAGAAAATGAATACCTATTGAGTTTATTTAATTCATAATTTCCTATTATTTTGACACTAAACTATTGATTCATAATTTCCTATTGTTTTGACACTAAACTATTGATTCATAATTTCCTATTGTTTTGACACTAAACTATTGATTTTTTACCTTAACTCAACACACAAAGCACGTGACTTGTATTACCTTGCATCACTTAAACGTGGCACAAATTTGCATTACATGAAGACCAAACCTTGACCCCAACGAAATTTGAATCAAAGTATTTCAAAAATGATTCTTGTCATGAATTGTGATAGAGGGTCTTGCCAAGATCATGAGCGTTAAGCTGTTATTCTTAACTGCTGGCCTACCTATCACCTATGAGAATCTCAAAGGGAAGATTTAGCAAGCTTATACAATTTGGTATGGGTGTGCAAAGCTTAGAAAACTTTGACCTCATTGTGACTTCATAAAAGCATCAGCTTCAACTTTGCTTCAAAATAAATTTCAGCTTTGACATTTATGAAGCTTTGTCTGTTAAAATATAGGAAAGGGGAGTTGGTGAATGGATCATGGAACAAATAAGGAACATATTGATAACTGTGAAAATTATGTAAGAATAGAAGATAAACACTCTGATTGGTTCCAAAGAGAAAGGGAAGTGAGAAAGGGAAGCGTTTATCACCAATCCTATTTAATATTTTGATGGATGAAATTATCACCTAAGTCCAGGGTCACAGAAACCTGAGGGAACTGAAGGTGACGGCATACACGGACCTGGGAGGAGTCGGAAGAGGACTTGGAGAGAAAACTAGCTAAATGTGCAGGAGCGATGGAATGATATAGATGGAATGATATAGATGGAATATGAATGTGGAAAAGAGCAAAATAGTGAAGTTGTCTAGAAACACAAAACCAGCAAAGAAAGTAACAATCAATGGAAAGGAACTCAAAAAGTTGGACGATTGCTGCTATCTAGGAAGTAAGATTACCTCAAACGGTAGGGTCCAGGAGAAAATAGGACACACGATATGGAAGAGTGGAAAATTCTACCATGTGGTTAAGGATATAATCTGGCAATGGAATATAGAAAAAGAGGCCAAAACTTTGTTATATAAAGCATATTATCATCCAATATATTAACATGAAACCTGGACGTGGACGAAGAGAGATTTAAATAGGCATAGATTGCAGGCAGCAGAGATGAGCTTCCTGAGAGGTATTAAGAATGTAACAAGAAGAGACAGGATAAGGAATGAAATAATTAGGGATGGCTTAAAAGTAATGTCATTAGAAGATACACTGAAGAGAAAAGGTTGTTGTGGTTAGGTCATGGGATGAGAATGGAGAAGGATGGAATTCCTAATAAAAACTTACAGAACAAAGAAAAGGGTAGAAGACCTATTGGAAGACCATAGACAAGATGAATATACCAAGTGCAGAAGGACATGAAGGTTAAAAGAGTGGACTGGAGACGTGTGGCTGAGGGAGAAGTTTGAAGGGATAGATAGGAATGGAAGAGGATGTGCCAGACGACTCGCAGAGGAGGGGAACGTCGAATGACGATGATGATGATGATGATGATGATGACGATGACGATTATGATACACCAACTTATATTGAAATATATCCTACACAATAAATAGTTATGCATAAAAAATGGAGCATAGAATGTTTTATTAAAACTCTCTCAATTCAAAGTTTAGCAAAGTGAACTTGTGCATCCCTAGTGTGTAGTATTCACGAATACGCTGTAACCAGACACTGCATCAAAGGGAAGTTTTCTGCATTCTTTATCAGACAAAAGCAACATTTAAATTACTTAAATACTTTTTTTGATTGTAAGATACTTGTGTTTTGTTTTAATATGTATTTTCATATTCATGAAAATAGTAAAATGTTTCTTGTCGTCTAACAAAGATGTGACACTGATTCCAGCTTGAATATATTTATTAGTTAAAATGCGAAATGTGTTTTGCATTAAGCCGCATTCCCAAGTGGCATCAGCCACGATTTCGTACAACAGTACCTGTGTGAACATAGTCATGGACATGGCTTGTGATGTAATTGGCTCCATGATCCTGTCTGGTTGCGATCAAACATGTTTTATTTTAAGTCATGTTGTAGCGGGCATGAGGCAAGAATGTCATTGCAACATAATTTATTTGGAGTACCAAGTGCTTTCCTCATATTTGTGTCATACCTTGTTATAAGAGGCTTAACATGCTCCAACAAGTATGCAAACTGTGTTTCTGTCACTTGCAATTGATTTTTGAAATCACATGAAAACCGATTCTAAGTCATCTTTAAATAAATTTGGAAGATCCCGAAACTCACTGCTGCCATATCTCTCTCTAACGCACCATCACCTTTTCTTACGTTCTTCAAAGTTTGAATTACATGAACAATTTTTTTGGGTAAGGAGCACACCAAAGATTTAATTTACAACCACGCGACCTGGTGGTCTAGGGGTAAGGTGTCAGACTTCTGTGCTGGGGGTCCGGGGTTCAATCCTCGGTCCCGGCACAGATTTATCTGATTGCCAAACCCTTCCTTCACCTCTGACAAGACGTGTATTAATCACAACTTGTTAATGTGAGGAATGCCAGGCCTCTACCTTGGTTCGGATCCCACGTTAAACTGTAGGTCCTCTATTTCATCTCGCAATCACCCTACCATTGCACATTAGCGTAAGTGCGTATAACCCGAACGGGTAGTAAGACGCGGTGCTAATAATAATAATACAACCACGCATTCTTCAGCCACTAACTCATCCATAGCCACATCTCAACGGACCCCTTCCACCTGTGTAAACAATTTGAACTTCCCCACTAAGGAGGGAGGGACGAGGACGTTCACGGTGGAGTGGTTAATGCACATGGCTCACTACCCATAGGAACACAGCTTTATTTATGTGGTTTGTATGGATAAAATGGTGAGGGAAAAGTTGAACTAAATTTTCAATCAAAACAAAAAGGCAACACCTGCAGTTATTTATTTCACCTCAATACCTAATGTTAAAACATTATTTAGTATTACTTATATCTATTAATGAAAGTTTTAGTTTGGTATAACTACCATTGTTTTATTGCATGTAGGCATACTTTAATAGTTTTTTAGTATAATGTTGTTTTGATTTGGTTCACTATTTATCATAGACTTGCCACCAAACTGTTACGATTGGTGGCTGAACAGAAACGAGGATTGAAGGATGTGGAGTCTCGCCGAACTTTGGAGCTAGAGAATGCTTTCTGCGAGCAAAGGAACCGAATTGTTGAACTGGAAACTAACAACAATATTCTCGAAGATCGGGTCAATGTGCTCAAGCGTCAGTTAACTGAATTCAGTAATGTAAGGGCCTTGATTCCCACTGGTTTTAGGTCTCCATCACGACGAATTCGAAGGGGTCCAGAGTAAGTACTAGTTGGCTGTTCAGAAATAATTTTAACTTAGGAAAAGAAATAAAAGGCCTTAGCCTTGCGAGACATAACTTTATCACCTATTGGGCCATATTCATGACGCTTGTCAAAATAACTTTGTCTCCTTTTATGTGGTAGTAGACCAAATAGTGTGTGCCAAAGCAATCACTTTTTACAGTAGTTGTTTTTATATTACAGCTATAGTACAGCATGAAAATAACTCTAGTAAATTTTACATGTGTCCAATATGGCCCCAAAAGCTGACAAATTAACTGTAGTTTAGTTGAGGAGATTTGTGTTCAACATCACTGTGGATCCCGCGTAGAAATTTTAAAATTTGGCATCTAGTTTGAATCAAGTACAACTTTTTTTTTAATTTATGGTATTTATAAAGTAAAATTAAAATATATTAAAAGGAGGGGAGTTAAAAAAGAATTTTGCATGGGGTGACAACATTTTTGTTGATAAGCACATATTTTTTTATAAGCTTTTATCTTCAGAATGTAGCACAAATAATAGAAAAATAATAATAAACAGGCCGCCTACTCGTACTTTTCTCTTTAGAATAGCAGTTAAATAACTCATTGGGAAGACCTAGACAAAGATGGGAGTATATCATTAGAATGGACATAAGAGAGAAATGGTGTAATGATGTGGACTGGATAGAACTAGCTCAAGATAGGAATAGGGTATTTTTGTGTTAATAACATCTTTAACTCTTAAGTAAACTTTACACATTATTGTGTTTAAATTATTTTTAAGTATGGTTATATGGTCACGTACACTTAACCTACCATGAAAGATAGCAAGCTTACCTTACTTGTTTCCACTATGGTGTAGCTTATACAATAGGTTCATGGGGAAGTATTTCATAGTAAGACTGTAAGCTATCACCGTAAACAGAGGTACTCATAATTATTTTATGTTAGAACTTTTACCCAATTTTATAGATAATGTTAACTAAAACATTAATATTTGGAAGTCATTATTTTTAAACCAGCTATGTCACAAACTATAGGTACATATCTATACTACACATGATAGAGATAAGATCTCTAAAACTTTTGAAATTAATCTCTCACTCATTAGTTCATCATTATGAAGGCTGTTTCTTCAATTATTGCAGCTCAAACAGATCTGTCAACCCTAGTGAATCAAACATTGGTCAAGAAAATACTGATCTTATGAGGCTTCAGGCGCAAGTAGCCATTCTTGAGCAGGTACTCCTCATTTATTTTATAATTTTTCTCATAAATTACGACTTCGCTAATTCTAAAATTGTTATATTAAAAACTTGGTAGAAAGAACATTATTTGATGTTTATAAAATTACTTAAATATAGCTTCTTTTTTTTTGTGGGGAAAACCTCCTATCATCTTTTGAGGAACATTTAATTTGTTTTATGCAACTTTTTCCATTATATGTAAAAACATTTACTAAAACTAATTTTATACATTTATATATCAATTAAAGTGATTTATTGCTGTCTCTTTTAATAAATAATAAGCCTGTGCAAAAGTTAGAAATTTTGAATCTTAATATTAGAAGATTCAAATTCGATTCAAAATTTTGAATCTAATAAATCCTAGATTCAGATTCAATGGGCTTAGCTCAAAATTTGAATCTATAATTCATAATTACTTAACAAATTAATATAATCAGACCGGAAACCAGTTGCATCGTAGAGTGAATAGAAAAATTAACTTGATTTCCAGGTTGTAAAGGAATTATACGAGTTACATTTTTGTGTAACAATGATTTTTATGTATTTTTATAAGGTGGCTAGTCTCACCTTTTAGTAAATTTTAAACAACCCTTACACTATGATTAAAAAGTAATGTGATCTAATTTTATTATTTTACCTTTTGAGATAAGTGCTATTTATTACTTTTTTATTTAACAAACGTAAAATGAGGCTACTTTTCCCCTGGGGGGATAAAATTGCTCCAAAAAGAAAAAAAAATGTTTTTGCGCCATCCAGCGAGTGTTGTAAGAATCATTTGGTATTGTTTTCTTGTTTTACCAGTAGGGGCAATACCTCCTTTTTTGGGAATTGTCAATGGTTCATATATCATGCATTGAGTTTCACCAATGTGAGTGTTATCTTAATGCGTGTCCGGAAATAAAATTCGTTTGCAAGGAAAAGTTGTTGTTTTCAGTATTTTAAAATAAGATCCAAAAGGTAAGTGTATTTTTTTACTTTCAAGTAATATGTGCTGATTACAAACAAGCAGTTTTATAAAAAAATACATATTTTCTGTTATTATTAGCGAATTTGAATTTGAGATTATGTTTTCAGCATTTTGGGGGCTACTTTGCTCCAAATCATAGATGGAAAGAAAGTGTTAATTGCTGACAATTTGCCTACCCAGTTGAATGTTAAAAATTTTCAAAAATGTTGGTAGGAAAATATTTATTTCGTTTTCCTCCCGGCCAATAGTACACACCTTACCCAGCCAATTGATGTGGCTTCTTTCAGCCATTAAAAGTGGTTTGGAAGAATGGAAGAAAACACTCCAAGGGCTGAAGTCTATTGTATTCCCGAAGTAACAGTTCCCATTTCTGTTGAAAAAGTGCTTTGAAGTTATGCAGCCTTGTATTAAAACAAATTTAGAAAATGGTTTTAAGAAATGCGGAACATTTCCCTATGATTTGGAACCACCACTACAGCGCATTGTAAGAAAAGAGGCATCAGGACACAAAGAAGCAGTAAATTCAGCTTTCCTTGAAATTCTACAAGCCTTACGAAATGTAAGTCCTAGCAGCGAATGTGCTCCCAAAAGAAGAAAGAAAATCTCTGTTTCTCTTGAAATGAATGTGTCAAATACAAAAGAACATTTACCAGTTCACTCTCTAACTGGAGAATCATCTACTGAACAAACAATTGAGAAAACATCAGAGCCTTCTATTGTTGTCATTTATCCTAGGAATATTGGGAAACAAAAGAAACGGGTGAAACCTGTACGATCAGAAACTTCTTCAAGTGAAGAGGAAGTGGCAGATGATGTACTACTCCAAGATTCATTTGATGAAGACTGGATACATTCAGAAACAAATTAGAATTAGAGTGCCAAGGTGACAATTTGAATTAATAACAGAGGAATTTTTTGTATTCCCTGAATTACAATTTGTTGATGACTGTGCATAAATTAATTTTTGCAAATACTTTTTACGATCACCTAATGGTTAATTATTATTTTTTGTCTAATTTTCTACTTTTTTTCAAATTGATTTAATTAATGTAAAATATTTCTTCTTAACTTTATTGTGATATTGTGGCTTCTTTTTCTAACTTCGATCAAGATTTTTGTTTAGAAATTAAATTTATTCACTGCAGAATTTTTAAGGATTATTTTGATTTGTATAACATTGCCCCTCAATAGTTTTTAATACAATATTACATAGGTTTTCTATAGTAGAGCAAAGTTATCAGCTCGAATGGGCTACTTTGCCCCACTTTAAAAAAATATATATATTTATTGTAAATATCATAATTTTTCAAAATGATGAAAAATATTATTTTATGATGGCTTAGCCTATCTATAATTATTTTCCTGATCTATTAAAAATAATAGTAAGTAATCTACAGTACATTTTACAAAAATAAAATTAAAAAAATATTGGAGCAAAAGCTTTACGAAACCTAAAATATGTCTAAAATGTTTATCAATATTTTTAAAAACATTTTATTATTGGATTGGATTCGGAAACTTATCATAGTAAATATTCAACACAGATTTGATTTTAAACACTATCATAATAAGCCTAAAATAAATTACTGATTAAGATCTGAACCTATTTTAAAAATAAAATATTTGATCCAATTTTTTTAAATGTTGGATTAGATTAGGACTCTATTCGAAAAAATTAATTTAGCATAGAATTCAATTTGGATATGACTCAAATGTTTGTAGGGATGAGATTTGATAAAAACTTGACTAAAAAATTTTCTAGGCTTGAGAATTGATTCAGGTTCAATTTGAGTTAGAAAGATTCGGATTAGATTTGAAATTAAAATTATGGATTCACACAAGCCTAATAAATAGTATGAATAAGGTTACGCTTGTATTTGGTATGCTTTGAAATATAAACTACACTTTGTTAACTGGTTAAAGATTGTTTGTACAAAAGACTTTAGGACACTTCACTTACTCAAAAGTGTGGATGCTGAACAAGCACTGGCTATTGGTTATGTTGCTGAAACTGACAGTGCTAAATGTGATAGTATTTTGTTTTAAAAGCTATGTAAATAACTGACAAGGCTGCAGCTTGCTATTACAAAAACCAATTCCAACTAGTATCAATATCTATAGTATAACTCTAATAATATAAGAAAATGTTATTGTTGACCTAAAAAAAATATTTTATTTAAGATCCTTTATATCAGAATTCTACTATACTTACTTACACTTTGCCATTAATCCTTCTTTATTAAACTCCATCAAGGCTCTCCTAGCTAGCTTGTCTGTCAATACAATATTCATCACCCTACTACTTCTTCTTTCATTAATCTACCTAATCACAACCATTTTTCTCTGCTCATTTGATAAGGCTAAACAGACAGTGACATTTTTTTAGATCTCCCACTTAATCAAACAATGCTCTATTTGTTTAGGACTGCTCTATATTTTTGTGTTGACTACCATTAAAAACATGGGTATTTATCTAATCTCTCTTTCTCCTTCACCTGCTGGGTGCCAGCACTAGACTTAATTACAGTTCAATTTTCTTAGGAAGAACCGTATTTTAAATAAAGATATACTGTCATGTAGGGATGTGAAAAAGTATTGCTACTTTACTAATATCGATATTTTCCTTTCAATACTAGTATATTTTACTCACTACTTTTTTTTCCAATACTCTTACTAATATTAGTACTCACTCTGGTATCGGATTGGTATCGAAAGAAACAACTTTCTTGTTATTGTCACTTATGCTGGGCTTAAATGTTTACTAGGGTGGACTGTGGAGGAAGAACAAATTACACTATTTCTCAATTCTCACTCATTTTCTGTGTGACAAGCATTTAATCACTTTTAGCTCATAATTCATAGCTGTTATTTCATCTTTGTTTATTAATACAGCTTGATGCCTGACCATGAAAGGGCGAGTGGCGATGAGTCTTACTACCCCTCCCTTATCATTGAGCAGAGTCATCACAAACTAGACAAAATAAGTTTTTGAAGAGCTCAATCATTATAATTTTAAGTGTTTGAAATAAATATTAAAATACAATTATGATACAAAAGTTCAAATTATTATTGCTAGATTAAAAAAAAGCATTTTCCAGATTAAAATTTTGATAAGTTTTTACTGTTTTGATACATTTCTTTCGATACTAGTACTGTGTCTATATTTTTCTTCCAGTACTTTTAATGGCTACAGTATGGGTATTTTTCCTTCTGATACTTTTAATGAGCGCACTAACATCGATACTTTTCTTTCGATACCACATCCGTCCTCTCACGTATTCATACACTAAGTCATGTTATGTGTAACTTGTCATTTTTGATGAATATCATTAATACGTATAATATAATGCAAATAATAGTAAAATATTGTTGACTGCATAAAAAATTGTATTTTTAAAAGAATCTTCCTACTAAAATTCTCCGACAATACTAATGTACCAACATTTAAATGGCGTTCATCGTTAACTTAGAGACCAAGAGTGGCTGGGGCTTGGACCGCCCGTCAAGTGGCTTTACATTGCAAAATAATAAATACAGTAATTTAAAAAAAAAAGTTGAAAACTTTTCTTACACACAGCTTTGTCATTATTAAAAATACAAAAAGTGTATAACCTGAACAAGTAGTAGGGGTGTACTGATGACGGATACCGATGAATCGTTATCAGACGATTATTAGTGCATTGGTAATTAATCGTGATCAGCGTATTATGTCGATTAATCAGGGTTTTTTAAAGTAAAATTTAAATCAAAATTTTCTAGGTAGAAGTTAAGTGATCAAAATCACAAAAAAAAACTTATATACACACACTTCATCTGTGTTACGGGCTATGCAAAGATTACATAATCAGATAAAGAAATATAAGTTAATACTGTTGATAAAACTAACAATCAAGTTCCTACTTTCGCCTCTTATTCATGAAATATCTTTTTGTATATATACAATCTTTCTCTTTTAATTACATCAACTGTTATCATTCTCTTAAGCATATTTCCCAATAGTTATTAATAAATATTTGAGAATCAGATTAATCTGAATATTTATGATGATTATTTAAACATTCATAATGGGATCGTAATAGTTTACTGAATCAATACACTCTAACATAGAAATGATATATATTTTTTAAATATTCAGTAATGGGTATCGGTAATCAGTTTTACTGAATCAATACACCTCTAATCAAGTAGTAAAATGCATTGTTAAAAAAATTCATAAAAAATAGTAACTTTAAACACCCAAAACATACTATATTATGAAAACTTACCATACTACCGATGTTTGGATCTACTTCCATAACTTGCTCAAATTAATATTAATTGACTGCAAGATGTTCCCAATGAATAATGAAATCTACTGGGAGGAAATAAGGATATGTTCCATCAGTCTCTAAAAAGTGCTACGAACCCTTTTGTTCTGTATCTCATAGCTGGAGTTGCATTACTAACAAGCTTTCCACTCTAGATAGAAGCTTTTTTAAGTTTATTATTGAGAGCTTTCATTAATGCCAGAGCCACAAGTTGTATCTTTTAATGCTCTCAAGTCTAATAACTCTTCTTTCACGACCAATTTGTGTGATACAAAGCAGACAAATATAACTAGCTGGGTTGAATATCTGTAGATTCTTCCAAAGCCAGACTCAATGCAGGGCAGTTCATCAAATTATCTTATAAACTATTTATGCTATCGACACTAATAGTATAAATTCGCTTTTAAACTATGTGCATAAAAACAGGAATTTGTTCAATCATTTCGTGTAGTGTTTTATTATTCAAATCTAAAACTGAAACTATACGTGCAAAGATTTTTCTTGGATAGTTTTCCTTTCGTGTATCGACACTTTCCCCGTGTACTATTAAATGCTAACATAAAACCCAGCCTTGGTTGTTATGTCTGACTCCTTAGTAAACATGGACACCAATTTACTCTGACCATGAAGTTTTTCTTTCAAAGATAAAAATTTAGTTTGCCTTAAAATGGAACCAACAGGAAATAATTTGCTGAAAGTACTGTGATGCAAGTCATAATGGTGCTTAGGTTTACTGGCATCGAACTGCACCAGTATTATTTGATATAAGTGGCACATTGGTTTACCATGTCTTTCCACAAAAACATTCTTTCTCCTATACTGTCTTAAAGCCTCTATTCTTGTTTTCATATTTACATTTTTTTTTATACGACATTGCTCAACTTGCAAAAAACAAATGTTCACCAACAAAAGGTCAACTGTACTCATACACAACAACAGGCTGACTGGCTGGAAGTTGTCTGTGTCCTTAAATATAAGGAGGAACAGCGAACAGCTTCTGCATGTAGCTGTAGTTGGTGGAGGAGCAGGTACGACCTTGAATAGGAATGCAGATCTTCATAATCTTTACTTGACTATTGTGGCTCACAAAGCCATTTAGCTGTAGTTAGTGGAGGAACAGGCACGACCTTGAATAGGAATGCAGGATCTTCATAATCTTAACTTGACTATTGTGGCTCACAAAGGCCATTTAGCTGTAGTTAGTGGAGGAACAGACACGACCTTGAACAGCCATGCTGGCTCTTCATAATCTTAACTTGACTAGTTATGGCTCACTAAAGGCCATTGTAGTGCCACCCCTTTATTTACTAAGATACAAATACAAAGCTAAATGTATGTAGCTCGCAACTCAATCAAAGATCATCGACACTCTTTCTTCCTCCACACACAATATTGGGGAAGAAAAATTTAAACAATTTTTATCATGAATAAATCAGGATTTTTAAAATTACTATATTTATTGATACTTGTTCTGATTATCAGCATCTTATTTTAACTTATGTACAGAGGATTATATTGTTGACATTTTTTATATTAAGTTGATACATTGTATTGCTCTTTCCAAAAAAAAAAAAAAAAAATTCTGGGTGCACCACAGCTGAACTTTTATTTATGTCTGGAATACTTCAATTGAACTTCTCCCATTTTCTAATAAAGTATCAATCAACACAATTTTAAATGGAATAGAAAACAAAAACAAAATGGTTCACTAATTATATTAATTAGCTATAAAATAAAACTAACCAATACTCCTACATGGTCAAACAGAGACATGTGTGTTGAATAAGATATTAATAATACTTCTTAACATAAAATGAAACTGGAAAGCACAAATTAGTAAGAGCAATGCTGTACTAAGACAAAGTCTCAGGATTGATTCTCATATGCAGGTTTAATTTGCCAATTAATAGAAATAGTGGGTATATTTAATTTCAGTTGTTAGTCATGTGAATGTTTCTAGGATTTGGAAGCACAGCGGGAACAGGGCAACACTAGAATAGCCCAGCTTGAAGAGGAGCTGGTCGAGGATCAGCGGAAGAAAGTTAGAGAGAATGTGGAGCTTATCCGCCTCAATAGATCCCTGGCCCTGCAGGCTGTCCAAGTGGCAGCCTTGAGGCAGAGAAACAAAACTCTCGAGAGGGACAGGGAACAGTTGCAAGAAGCTTTGAGACAAGCACTCGCTGAAAATGGTACTACACTGAGATAATATGGCCATGAGTACTAATTGGTTGTAAGTGTTAATAGGGTTGGCAAAGTACATTTTTTCAATTTAAAGTTAATATATGAAATAATCTCAAAGCCAAATCGAAGTTTTAATATTTTTTAACTAGGTGCTTTATGCTTGTAAAAACTATATTATTTCATATTTATACAACATTATAATCTAAAATAATCTAGTAAACATTTTATTGTAAAAAGTAGTATTTCATTCCAAGCTGATAAGTCTAGTTATTATATCACGATGCAATTCTACTACTTTTGATTTTTTCATATGAATATTTGTAATCTACTTAACATCTCAGAATAGCAATAATTGAATATTAATGACTATTTGAACTGTCATTATTTTAATTTATGAAGCTTTGTAAATTGTTAAAACAGAAGTGTTTTTTCCTCGAAGTGAAGTCGAATCGGATATATTTTCTAAACAAATTTGAAGTGTTTAAAGCTTCATACATTCCTAATTATTAAGATATTTAAGTAAAACCTCATATCATTTTTTGAGATACATTTTGATTATGAAAGAATTTATAGTAAAGAGGGATAGGAACAAATTAAAAGGGAACAAACACAATATAGCTTTTGCATTGAAAAGAGAAACACTTTTCCAACCTTACTTTGCTGCTACAGGACAAAGAGAAACCTCATGGTAAAAAAAAAAATCATCCTAATGGTCAAATCCCTTGATTTAGTTTTCATTCAATTATAACTCATCAGCAGGGGGAGTGAAAATTGCAACATAACATCCTAAATGAGGAAACTAAAGATCAAAATGGAGAAAAAAGAAATTGGTAAATGATACTAGGACATAACTAGGAACGTTTGAAAAGCATTAATAACAAAACTTCTTTATTTATTATTAATTATATGGTAACTACTTATTAGCCATTAGGAACTTATTCATAAAGGGTGGTTGTATAGTTTACCATTAGGAAGACCAAGACAAAGATGGGAGGATAACATTAGAATGTATCTGAAAGAGATTGTTTGTAATGAGGTGGACTGGATATAACTAGCTCAAGATAGGGATAGGTGCCGTACTTTTGTAAGTGCGGCACTAAACTTTCGAGTTCCACTGTTATAGAGTAAGTAAGTTGAAAAGTGGATCCATAGTGATACCATACTTATTCACTATTCATTTTATTGGCAAACATTTTAGAGTCTGTTCATGATAGGTTTTTACCTGGATGACAGTTCAAAAATCATATGTTTAGGTTTTGGGTTGCCAACACTTGTAAAAGATCACTATTTTGCTATGGATGTTAATTTTTTTAAATTACATCTCATATTTTACATTTAAAATATTATATATGAAAAAAGTGCATTGAGCAAAAACATTTAGTGATAAATAAAATGATAGAATATTAGGAAAATGGTAGAGCACAAATAGAAGTAACAACACTGACAGGAAGTAGTAATTAGACTACTTCCTGAGGAAGATGCTACAATAGCATCGAAATATTGAAGTGTGTGTAAATATGTGTCAGTGTTGTTACTTCTATTTGTGCTCTACCATTTTCCTAATATTCTATCATTTTATTTATCACTAAACATTTAAAATATTGTAAACTTAAGTTTTCTCACACTATTGTATTAATTTTAATAATTTCTTTTTACCCAATTCAAAACAATATTTTAAACATAATTAAAAGTACTTATTTTCCATTTTGGAATGTTATCTATGATGTGTAATATAGTGCATACATTAACACTTTTTAATACAGGCATCATATTTTTCGGTACTTGGAAAAGAGAAAATAATTGTAATTTTTTATATATAATAAATTATTTTATGATTACTTTGTTGTATTTTAAAATATTTAACTGAATAAAATATTTTATACACTGTGTGGGTGCATCATTGTAAAGAACTTGTTTCCGTCACGTTCAATCACATGGTTTAAATTTATTGGTCGTCATTTTGAAGCTATGTTATTTAGACCTATTGTGTAAATGATGTGAATAATATTTTTTTTAAGTGTAATAAAATGATAAATAAGCTTTGTGCCCGACCTCAAATAAATATATAAATAATATTGGCCTAAATTACTGTGGTTAACTATCAAATTCATACATTACCATACGTTTTCATTACAGTTATCCAAAGTGACAGATGTCAGCTGTTGGCGTAGCGATGTATTAGGGATTATTTCTAGTAACTTTTTGAGCTATCATCCAAGTAAACTAAGGTTGTAAATGTATTATACATAATATTTATAAACACTATATACATTATGTTTAGAGTAAGTGATTGCTAGGGATGAGACCTCAAATCCTCGAATTCTTAAGGATATTCAAAATTCAAGTCTTCAAGAAAATTTTGAATTAAAAACTCAAATCCTTAAAAAAAAAAAATCCAATTTATCATTAGAAATTTGTTCTCTAACCCTAATACTGCTTATTAGCGGCTCAGAACCATTTATAAATACAAGATAAACTTAACCAGACCCCAGACCAGTAATTTAACATTCAACTGAATGTTTGAACTAAAATAAATAAATAATTTAACCATCATTGTTAAATATCCTGAATGTATGAATGTTATAATGAATGCATTATAAGAAGATTGTTAACATTTAGTTACTATTTGTATTTTCTCTCATTCTATTATATTTATATTCCCTCTCATGTTCATAATTTTTTCCAAGATTCGAATTTGAGATTCGGAATTCAAAGGTATATCGGAGATTTGGATTCATAAAATAGTGGATTTGACCCAACTCTACTTTAATAGAGCTGTTTTTAATCTAGCAATACTTTTTGGGTTATTAATGCGGACTTTGTACTTGGTTGACCCTAGTATGAAGATATCAAGGGAAGGTCGGGTGATAGTGAAGGCCCCTTGGAATTATGGATTCTCCGAAGATGTATTCCAAACATACCATAAAACACGTGGGCCTACTATAGCTTTATTTTATTGAAATAATACAGTGTTAATCTCATTCTCATTCACTGGTATCCAGTAATATTATTTAATTTATAACAATGATTCATAGCATGTAAAATATTTGCCAGTTAGCTACTGTGGAGGGATTTTTTGATCACTCTGTATTTTTGTTATATGATAGGTATTTAATGTTAATTTGATAATAAACATTTGTTGATTATTGTTTCATATAATTAATTCATACATTTATATATTTTCTAAATTTTGTATACAGGTTTGTATCACAAATTTTTGAATATTCTTCTAAACTTAAGAATATGGCAACCATTTGGTTTAGTAACAAAGAAATATTAATATTATAATACTAGAGTGACTAAAGGTTTGTACAAGATTCTAGGAAAGTATAGAATAAATTGGTTTCCAAACACTTTCTTAGAAACCATATTTAGCTTGATTGTGGTTTTAAAAAGATATATGTTTTTATTTTAAGTTTTTTTACCATTTTAAAAATAGAGGAAGGAAAAGCTATTTATACATTTTCTTCCTTTGTATTCAGTTTTCATTATCTCTCACAGACTTACTATATCCTAACTAATATGTGATGATAAAGAAAAAACATCATTCCTTTCGGATTTATTCATCTTTTTTGTTTTGAGCAGAGCTAATCCGTGTTCAATTAATGGATACAAAGCACCAATTGACATCTCTTGGTGTTGAGCTCCAAGATTCTCGCGAGCAACAGCAGCGAAGTCGAGATCTGGAGGATGAGCTGAAAGAATCACAGGTGACAGAATTAAGTCGTTAAAGGTCAACATTGATGGTCACGTGGACCAAATGTCAAAATCATTTAGTCAGTCAGGTTTACTTGTGACGGGGAGGTCAATGGTTGAATCCTGGCCAAACGCCCTAAGGGTGGTTATTCCTAAATTGTTTCCACCCTCCTATTACACAAATATGGACACATTTCCTCTAAATTATACCTTCCTCATTCCTAGCCCATTTGTACAGGCCTAAATAAATATGGATAATTCAAATGAGCAATAGGCTGCAGTGGGAAATATATTAATGAAAGCTTGCCAACCCCTCACAAGGTATTATTTGGCTTTTTATATTTTATCTTCCATCTCTCTAGACATCTTCTTACCTTTTTTGTGTGTGTGTTGGTTCTTTTCCTCTTTTAAAAAGTTTGGTTGCATGTTTCAATATCTTTTTTTTAAAGAGTTTTTGATTGTTGAAAGGGGGGGAGAGGCGGGGCAAATAGCACAGAAATGAGATTTTAAGGGGCTTGGTCTCCCAAGATGAAGGCGGATCTGTGGAACCTACCCTGGCAAATTTTTGAAAACTGGATGCCTTTAAAAACTTTTGAAATCATCCTTGCTCAGAATTTTTTTTTTTTTATGATATACTTTTTGAAGCTATTTGATGTGGCCTTTCCTTACACATTTTTAAAATTTGAATGTTTTTAGAAACTATTTGGGGGTTTGTTTTAAATTTTAATCATAATTATAATTCATGCTCCCCCTCACACACAACCAAACAATTATTTCTTACATTTGTGTGTGTACCAAGGGCTTTGCTGCCTTCTTGGGGTATCCACATTTTATTTTAAGGATACTGTAATTAGAGAGGGAAAAATTCTTGGGAAGAAGACATATTAAATTTTAGTTAATCAAACAAAGGAAAATCTATAAAATAATTATATAAAGTAGGTTTGGAAATTTTAAGAAAACTACACATTTCCCAACATTTGGCATTAAATTCCAGTTATCAGTGCTGTTCAAACAACACCTTCCAAGATTTCCTGTTATATTTTGAATTGATCCTGAGGCTGTTGACATCTGTTTGATTGACTGATGATCAAAATAAAGAACTTGGTAAACGCTCATATTCTATCCCTACCCTGCATCACCCACCTTTTATAACTTTAAAACTAATAGTTCTGTGAACAGTAGACCTCACTTCCTTCATGGCCTTATCTCTTTACTACAGTCTTAACAGTTATCTTTTGATTTCAAGTTGAAATATCTCATATAGTTTCTCCTTGGTGATAAAGTTAAACAGAACATTAATACTTTATTCAAAAGTATATTATATTTGTAGAAAATAGCCATGGTTCACATGGTTTAAAAAATAAGTCTCACAATATTGTTGGAAATTAAAAAAAATACATCCTAGATACTTAATTGATTGTTTAGAAATATAAATTCAAATCACTTGAGATGTGCTATTAAATGAAAAGTCATTTGAGTAGCCAACATATTGAAACAGATTATCAGATAAAAAACCATGTACATACATGGATTGGCCTAGGTTCAAAGAATATTCCTTCTAAATTTATTTAAAATTTGTCCACACATTTGACAGTTATCGCGGCACAAACAAACAAACAGACAAATAGGTTTTTAAAGAGTCACCATCTTGAAATGGATAGCAAAGAGAAATAACTCTGTATATACTTTGTTTGGTCTAAGTTCATATAATATCCTTGCCGAATTTCGTTAAAATTAGTCCACCCATTTGCATCACATAGCAAAGATCTGGACAGACAAGATGAAATGCCAAACAATCAAGTTAAAACAGAACCTTGTTTCGCTCAGTCAAAAAATATTAATTTTTAACCAAACTTTGTACATTTCTTGTTTTTTCAAATTTACTTTGATGCGAGGCCATCTTCGTATTGTTTGGGCTATTCACATAGTTATACTAATGGATTAGGGTTGAAGAAGGTAATAATTCATCTAAAATGTACCTGAATTTGTGTGAAGGGAGAGTGAGAAAACCATTTGAAAAATCACCCCCACCACATACAACAAAGATTCAAATCCCAATTTCCCAGTCATTGGCGGCAGTCCATACTATCACCTTAAAGCTTTCAATGAACCACTGGTGAGCGTATAATTAATTTAAAATACAATAGTAAATTATTTTTTTAATCCATCACTGTTTACAGCCTGTGGCCTGGGTCATTTTTTTATTCAAGTCATATATTTTCCACTACCGGCTTAGTCCTGTCATAGCTTAATATGCCTTATTATCTAGCTTAAGATTAGGACAAGCACAAACATCCAATCCCCAGGCGTTAATTTATCAATTTGATAGGGTAAACCACATTTCACCATTGGTAAATTTTTCGGCCATGGCGGCAATTGAACCCAGGACCCTTAGCTTAGTAGACAGACACTTTACAGGCTGAGTTAAGGTGTTGGATACAATAGAAATATTAAATAATATCAAATACCACACAAGTTATAATACATTCACGACCTTAGTTTACTTGGATGACAGCTCAAAAAGTTACTAAAATATCCCCAGCCCACAGCTGACATCTGTCACTTTGGAAAACTGTAATGAAAACATATGGTAATGTATGAATGTGTAAGTTAACAAGGTAATTTAGGCCAATCCTATTTTATTTATTTGAAGTTCAGGCACAAAGCTTATTTATAATTTCATTCCACTTAAAAAAAATTATTCACAGCACTTTCACTAAAGGTCTAACAAATATAGCTTCAAAATGGCGACCGATGAATTTAAACCATGTGATTGAACGTGATGGAAATAAGTTCTTTACAATGATGCCCCTACACAGTGGATACAAATATTTAATTCAGTTAAATATTTAGAAATACAATAAAATAATCATAAAATAATTTATTATATAAAAATAAATGACAAGTATTTTCTCTTTTCCAAGTAAATATGATGCTTAATTAAAATGTATTAAGAGTCGGCGGGAGATAAATTGTCAGTATTGAAAATAAAGGTTAATCTGAAGGAAAGAATATTTCAAAAACTATAATACCAATTCATTAGCGGGTTTTTTTATTTCTCTTCTTCTATATTCATTGAAATTAACAATATCAAGAAAAAAGAAAATAATTATGGCTAGTCATCAATTAAAATTAAAATAATAAATTTTACACTAAATTTTGAAAGAAATAAAAACAATCAAAACAATTGAATATAAAAAAAATGTTATTTAGCAAAAAAAATTAATTATCTTTAAATATCACATTTTTTTTACCGTTTCCACAAAAAACTTCTTTCCAGGCCCAACATAAAAAATTAGTGTAGCTGGCTATTTTGTTACACGTAGTTCAGCGGCTTTCTTCCAGGGAAACACTAACGTTAAAGGTTCCCCCACCACATTGGTAATTCTCCCTGTCTCTCTTTGAGCGACTTTCTTATTAAAAACATACAACAGGTGCAGAAACTTTGGCACTGATTGGAAGGGGGAGAAGGGAATGCTGCGGTTAAATAATATTTTTATTTACAATATAGCCTTTTACTTACAACTCTTTGAGTATAAATACCGCCTTAGTGGCCGCACGGTCTAATGTGCTAGTCTCGTGTAAGGCTAGGCTGCCTAGGACGGGGAGATCTGGTCTTGATCCCGGTCGGGTGCACTATGGGTGGTTTTTCCTAAATAAGAAAAGCTTACTTTTTATTGGAAAATGCTCTTCTTGTTAATAACAAGTAAATCATTATTTTAATCCTGTTTTTTATATAAATATTAATATAAGTATGATTTTTCAGCAAATTACCGGAGTTATTATAATAAGACCCGATTGGATATTTATATCAGTTTTATAATATAATGTATTATGTAACAGTACTTGGATTTTAGAACACAACCATGTAGGCCTTCTCTCTTTTTTAACTCAAAAGGGAACAGGACTTTCTCTCATGATTATATTTGAATTTTGTTAAAGAAATTAAACAATATATTAGAGAATACTTTTAAAGGAACAAAGATGACTTACTGGTTGTTGTTTATTAGAGTAATGATAAAGGTATTTTGATTATACAATAGCTAAGTGAAATTAGAGAAACTTGGAGAAAGAGTAGCTTTTGACTCTGATACCACACAGCCCAAAATTAACTATTCATGCTTATCAGGATAAACTGAATCATCTTGACCAAAACTACATTGAAGTTCCTTTAATAAATTGTAATGAAAGATTTAAAAAAAAATGAAGACAGCTATGGACACCATGAATAAGGGTAATTTAATTAATGTATATTTTTAATTTTATTTTATATTGATATGATTTGTTTTAATTATTTTTTATTTTTGTTGTACCTCTGACTGTAAAAAGGTTAAGAATATAAATAAGTTTACAGTAGAACCTCATTAATTCGTCACCTATGGGACTAGGAGTATGGTCGGAATGCAAAAAAAGGTTGGACTAGCAGAAGAAAACTAAATATTTACAGTACTGTATTACATACATTCATAAATAAGACAGTCTAAAATAAAATAAAAGCTATACAGAAACACATTTTTTAGTGAAAAAAATCGGTAATGTTCTTTTGTTTGGCAGACAACAGTCTAGACTTAGCTGCAATGTTCCTCCATTTCTTGATCCACAAGATATCCATAGGGGTAGAGCTTTCGTTCTGTTCGGAGTACTGAAGAGCAACATTAAAAGCTTTCTTGGCTAGCGTATGTGATACACTGGCAGGCGATTTGTCATCCTCATCATCATCAGGGCCTTCATTTACAGTTTTTTCATGAACTTGCGAAACAGCGGCAACGATCTCATCGTCATTTAGTTCTTCATTTGTTTCACAATTTTCATCAAATTTAGTAAGCCACTCATCAATGTCATTTGCTTGGATATCATGTAAATTTGTAAGTCGTTGACAATTTTCCGGCATGTCTGTGTCTTACACATTCCCAGTTTACTCACTCTCGATCATCACTTCTGGCCAAAGTTTACGCCAAGATTTTTGCAGTGTGTCAGGTTTAATTTCATTCCATGACTCGGTTATTGAGTAAATTGCATCTTTGATGCTTACGATTTTATGGCTTCAAAAGGCTACAGCTTCTCCTATTTTTTCTAAAACCAACTGATGTATTTTCAGCGATAACGCCTTTTCAGCCACTCGATCACGCCTTGTTATCGGTTGTATCAAGAAGTTACATTGGGTGGAAGAAATGCAACTCTTATTTCGTCTTTCACCAATTCTTTTTTCAGAGGGGTGCGATGGGGTGTTATCCAACAACAACAGAGCACAAACAGGAAGTTTTTGGGTCTTTAAGTTTTTTAACAGCAGGCACAGATTCGTCAAAAAACCATGACATAAAATGATTACAGTCCATCCAAGCTGATTTTTGGTAGCGGTAATAAACTGGTAGCGATGATAAATTAATGTTATTGAACGCCCTTGGCTTTTTGGACTTGCCAATGACAAAAAGCGGAAGCTTGTGTGTACCGTTAGCATTGCTGCAAGTAGAAACTGTTAGCCTGTCTTTGGCAACTTATGATCCCATCACGGTCTCATTTGATGCAGCAACTGTTTTTGTTGGTAACATTTTATAGTTTAGACCAGTTTCATCTATATTATAGACCTGGTCAGGTGCCAATTAATTTTCTTCAACGTTTTTTTTTAAATTTCAAAGAAAACTCTTTTGATGCCTCGTCATCAGCTGATAGTTTTTCACCTGATATTGCGCAATATCTAATGCCATGTCGGGTTTTCCACCGATCTAACCAACCTTCACTAGCTGTGAACTCACCTTCAACTTCCAATTTTTTGTACAGAATTAATGCCTTTTCTTTGATAATAGGCCCAGATAGCGGGTTCCTTTCCTCCTTTCTTGGCAAAACCATATCCATAACGCATAGTCTAGCAGTTCCAGTTTTGGCTTTTTTAGTGTTTTACCACTTTTAGTGCTTTTTCGCCATCTACCATCACCGTAAAAGATTCAATATCTTTTCTATTTTTCCTCCAGTTCTTTATTGTAGTAACTCCCACTGAGTTCCTTAGCAATTTTTTGGAGTGATTTCCCTTGTCCAGTCTCTGTAGCACTTTTAATTTTTCATTTAAAGGAACAGTAACGTGTTTATATTTTACTCTTTACATACTCTATGTAATGCAAAAACTACATACACAAAATACAATCCACACACGATGAGTAATTACCATGCACTAGACGCTAGATTCCGGCTCACTGAGGCAGCAAAACAACTGACTAGTAAACAATGGCACATCAACAATGGCCGACCAATCATCAACAAGTCGGTGCGTGCATGCATGCTCTTGAGCTGCGGTCGGACCAACTGGAGCGTTGGAATAGCCGAGGGTGGACTAGAGAAGTTCTACTGTATTATTGTCATACGAAATCAATGTTTGTGACTTCCTAATTATTTTACTAATATTATTTCTTTGTCATCTTGATTCACCTGTTCGGGTTATACTCATAATATGTCATAATTACACTAATGTGTTAAGGATGAGATAGGTTGTAATTTAGAGAAAGTTCTACCCACCTTTATGTGGAAGTTGAGTGAAAAACAATTTAGGATAAACCATCATCAGTACACTCATCTGGGATTTAACCCCCAATCTTCCCATCATTGGCAGGCCAATTTATTGAGAAAGGGACGCCAAAGACTTTAGAGCATTCAACTATCGATTATGTGGATATTTTTAGCACCGCATCTTACTACCTGTTCAGGCTATACACCTATGTACTAATTACGCTAATGGGTTAGGAAGGCTTTAGGTGTAGTTAATATGAAGTGCACCCGCATTTGCTTGGAGAGAGAGAGTGGGGAAACTACCCTCAGTGCACCAAGCGATATTGAACACCTATCTTTAGTCCTCGGCATTATAGTCTAACACGAGAGACTGCGTTAGACCGTGCGGCCTATCGAGACTGGTATATGGATTATTCTAAGTTGGAATGGTTGTTTTACGATATTGGGGTTTTGACTATACACTTAGCTGCTTCATATTGTGCCAATGTTAAAAAAAATTTCTCGCAACTTCTTATCTTACTACTCGACGGGCTCTATGCTAATTTATATTTTGGGATGGATGTAATAAAAGGTAGGGTTCTTGAGGAAGTGTACTCGCATTTGCATGGAGAAAACTTGGTAAATAATTTGAACTAAAGTAAAAGAACCGTATGCACATCCAACAGGAACTCAAGCCCCGACCTCTTAGTCTCCATAAAACTAGGATGGTCAAAACTAATGCCTTTCCCATGTGCTCATCTGTGTGGGTAGCGTGGTATAAACTACACACATCATTAAAAAGCACTCTAATATATAGTTAAATAAATAATATATATATATGTATAGATCTATATTATAATTATATAAATAAAACACTATCAGTGGGCACGCAGACTTAATGTCAGGTTCATAATTAGGTTTTTAGGGTATAGGCAATCTGGGCAGGAGGAACTGAGGACATATTTCCATCTCGCTTCACATAAATGCGGGTAAATCCTACCATATTAATCTTTACCTACTACCGTTTTATAACCTGTATTGCTTGGATGGTAATAATAAGCATATTATATATATTATATATATACTTTTTTTTCAAATGCAACAATCACCAAGAATATTAATAAATATTAATTATATTTTATATGACTATTATTATTGCATTGGCTAGTTATATTCTTTATTATTTTATTGTAACTGTTTTATTCAGGGTTTCACTAACCATTCAAATTGCCATATTATATATTAATTATTTAATTTGAAGTTAGGAATTTAAAGGAAATGTAAATGCATTTGCGTGAAGGTAAAGTTGCAAACAATTTTATAAAACACTACCGTATTCTGTAGTTTTTTTAAGCAACGCGTCTTATTACTTGTTCGGGTTATACACCTACTATGCTAATGGGTAAGGGATGAGATAGGTGTAATTTGAGGAAGTACATCCAACAGGATTGAATCTCAATCTCTCCGTACTTGGCAGTCAAGTCTAACACGAGAGTAGCGCTAGACTGTGCGGACTGCGGTCACACACACATAGCTAAAGTTTGTTACTTTTGTTTTGTTTTGAAATTCCATGAAATAATTCTTTGCAATCCGTGTTGGCTGTTTTCTTTCTCTAATAACTTCTCGTCGATTCCTTTGAACAAGAAACTTCCCCTTATTTCCCCTACAATGAGCACAAATCCCAATGTAGAAAAGACTAACGCTTTGAAGTACTTTGACAGACTTGATAGCTGAAATGCTGTTTTGAAATCAACTCCCGCTGAATCTTAATGTATGCACTATATTACACGTTATCGATAACACTCCAAAACGAAGAAGTACTTTTAACTATATTTAAAATATTGTTTTGGATTGGATAAAAAGAAATGATTAAAATTGATGAAATAGTGTGAGAAAACTTAGGTTTACATTATTTTAAATGTAAAATATAACATGTAATTAAAAAACTTAACATCAATAACAAAACAGTGATCTTTTACAAATGTTGGCAACCCAAAGCCTAAACATACGATTTTTTTGAACTGTCATTCAGGTAAAAACCTATCATGAACAGACTCTAGGTCACTGTACTGGAAGGGCTATATATATGTTTTCGAGTAGGGTGCACAGATTCTAAATATTGATTCCACACTGTTTTTATACATTTCTAAAACATTAAGCAAGCAATTATTTATCTTATAACCATTTTAATTGATGCACTTTATGTGAATCTATAAAAATACTCTCATTGGAAATGATATAATATGCTCCTGTTTCAGCAAGAAAAGGAAATTCTCAAAGAATATAATAGCAAGCTGTTGTCTCTTTCACATGCCGAAAACTCTCAAGAGAAACTCCAAAACCAAAAGTGTGAAGACTTGGAGGAAAGACTCTCTGAGATGCAGTTGAGATTAGATACGGTGACCACTGAGAACAGCAAACTTCTTGACTCTTTGAGTGGCCTTCAGAGAAAGGTGAATTTAGTATAATTAATGACAATATCTACTGCACTTTAGTCAACCTTGGGGATCTAAGGGTAAAGTGCTTGCCTCAGGACCCAATGATTGTGGGTTCAAACCCAGCAGGAGTCGATGAATTTTTCTCGAGCAAAAAAAAAAAAAAAATCTAGCACAACTTCCTTCAAAGGGGAAGTAAAACCTTCAGTCCCATGTCAATTGTGGCATGTAAAAGAACCTTGTAAGGTATGTGAAAATACCTTTCCTGGCAAAATTGGTAGACCCTCTCACTCTCGCTCATAGAGATTCTTGTGTGCTGATATAATCATTCGGTTCAGAAAGTGCACATAAATACCTCAAATAAGTATAAAATACTGCACATTAAGTAATTATAATATGATATACTTCTTCGCATAAGTAAATATTAGGAAAAACTATTTTTAATTGTCAAGTTTTACATATAACCTTAAAATATACTTAATAAGTGGTTTTAAAAATGCTTTTAGGTCAGAGTGATTTACAAAATAATTATTAGTTATGTAAAAAGTTTGTTTCCTCTACCAAATTCTCAATATTATATTGTACTTTTTGTTCTTATTTTTACATAGCTGCTTTTTTTAAAAATATTTATTATAAATGGCAAACAGCCGATATAAGAACGAAAGAGATAGGCATAATATCACTAGTTACAGCTGGGATTGGGAGCAAACGTCAGTGATAGACTAATTTCTCATGGATGAAGAAATGTAAAGGCAGACCATAAATATCAACGTAATACCAAGTGTGTCCTTAGAAAGCAGTGACCACAGGTTGTTGGTGGCAGACATAAAGGGATGGGAATGTAGGAGAAAGGTAGTAAGACAAGAAAGAAGAATAAGGGTGTGGAGGCTAAAAATGAAGAGGAAAGAGTATTGTATCTAAGAAAGGCAAGAAGCTTAATGCCCAAGGATGACATGCAAAGTCTAGAGGTTGAATGGGAAAAGTTCAAGAACAGTTTGGGGGGAGCTGCAGAGGAGGTATGTTTGAGGACAAGTAATAAGAGGAAGTGGAAGGAGACACCCTGATGGAACGACAGGGTGAAGGAAGCAGTGGAGGAGTAGAATAAAGCATTCAGAAGGAGTGTTAGGAATAGGAATTAGGAAACAGAGGAAGAATATAGGAGAACAAGAATAAAGCGAAGCTAGTGGTAAGGGAAAAAAGAAAGGATTGGATGCAAAAATGGACAGAAATGCTGGAATGGGACGTGGAAGGTGTAATGATACTGTTTTGGGCCTCTCTCATTTATTAGAACAGTCATGGATGAAATATATTTTTCCTTAAAGAACTTTATGTAAATTTTCCTTTTAATACTTCATCCATGGATGACCAAGCATTTTCAGAAGTAAATTCAATATAATACATTTTAAATCTTTCTTTGTTTAAAAACTTCCTTTGTTCTATTTGAAAATCTGGTCATCTGAAGATGAAACAAGAAAAAGCACCTGGTGTGGACGAACTGACTGTAGAAATGATAAGAGCTGCGGGAGAAGCAGGTATACAATGGTTATACTGGGGAGTGGAGGAGGTTACAGATTCTGTGCTCATCACAAGACATTAGGATAATCAAGTCTCGTAGATTACGATGAGCAGGAGAACATGCAGAGCGAATGGGAGAATCTAGAACTGTGTTCAAGGTACTGACTGGAAAACCCATTGGGAAGTGGTGTTAATCAGGTTGACTGGATAGAACTAGCTCAAGATAGGGATGGATGGCATACTTCTGTAAGTGCGGCAATGAACTTTTGAGTTCCTAATGCCATAGAGTAAGTAAATACCTGCTTCAGTGGCCAAATGGTCTAAGGCATCACTCTTGTGTTAGACTCGCCTGCGATGACACGGATATCAGGGTTTGAATACTAGTCGGGTTTAATGAGGTGTTTTTTTTTTCCTAAATGGGTTCCCATTCTTCTTCTCCATGGCCTCTAATGACATTGAGGTTCGAATCCTGGTTGGGTATACTGAGGGTGGATTTTTCCTAACTGGTTTTTCACTCTCCTTCCATGCTAATGTGTGTAGATTACCTCTAAAATGCTTTCGTCCTCATCCCTACCCCATTAGAGTAATTATCATATGTGTGTATAACCTGGACAAGTAATAATATGCGGTGATAAAAAATTTAAATAACTATTGATTGGTGAATTTAGTCACCTAGATAAAAATAATATTCAAGAATATAAATAATTAAGTTTGTTTATAATAAGTTCAAGTGGCTAAAACATTGAAATTGGTAACAATAATAGTCTAATAAGAAAAGATGGACTAATGACTGGATGTAAATAGCTTGTAAAGATACAGGCAGACATAAACTACTTGTCCTCACACACCAAGTTTCAAACCTGAGAATTGACCCCCTCCCCCTTTTTTAATTCAAATTTTTTGGAAATATGAAAAAATTGCAATTTTCATGGCTTAATATGTCATGTGGGGGACGAGATAAAAATCTGAAACTCTGGTTGATAATATAATATATATGGTAATATATAATAGTATTATACACAAAAATTTGGAGTTTGAGAATTGACTACAAGCTGCTATATAGAAAAGACAGAATTAGAAGAAAAAACCTGCACATAATAATGGGTTTGTATACAGTAGCTCTACTAAAATAAATTATATTTGTATTGAATATGTTTTTATGTGTAAAAATATATTTCAAACACATAAAGAAATAGGTGCTTATTATTCTACCTAAAATAAAAATTAAAAAGTGTTACCTTATTAACAAACTAAAGTTGGTGTTTGGCAGTTCTTGGTCCTGCTGGCTCGTAAAAATGAAGTTTGAAGTAATTGTATCAGATGCTCACTTCCTCAATAACCCCAAGAAACTATTATTCTTCATTTACACATGCAACTTTGTCTTTTTTTTTTATGGACCAAAGTTTCAGATTTTTATCTCGTCCTCCACCTGAGATATTAATCCATGAAAATGGATTTTTTTTTAAATTTCCAAAAATTTGAATATTTTTTATTTAAAAGGGGGTCAATCCTCAGGTTTGAAACTTGGTGTGGGAGGACAAGTAGTTTATGTCTGCCTGTATAAAAAATTGTAACTTTTTGACTCTTTCCCTTAATTAAAATATTTCCCCCTGAAAACTGTTTTTTTTTTTAAAAAAAGCTAAAATTTTAGGCAAAAATTTCACCCCGAAATTTCACCCTTTAGAATTGAGTTTAGGTTAAAATGCTACATAAACAAACTTGTAGCCCTTTACTTTCCAAACGAAATGATTTTTCACTCATGTTGATTGAACAGAGGCCGAGATATTTGCGTTTCCGTAAACCCTTAAAATTGCAACAAATGTAGCGCCTTGTAAAACAAATATGGCCATTCTGTGAAAACCCAAAATAATAAAAATAAAATAATAGTCAATTTGAACAACCAACATGTAAGGGTAATTTAGAAAATAAAATTAAATTTTTTTAAAAATGGTCAAACAACTTTTTTTTTTTTTTTCTGGACCACTTCATGTGGACTAACCCTATATATTTTAATTTTGAGTAAGGTACGGTATTTGAAAGAATTATTTTTGGACAGCTGTCAGACTCGAGAGCTGTTATTGCTGACCAAGACACACGTTCTTCCCCACAACAGCAATCTTCACCTGCCAAAGAGCCTTCACTATTTTCTCAGGTAACCTTATTCATAATTTTAATAGTTACAACCCACTTCAGTGGCCGTATGGTCCAAGGTGCCACTCTTGCAGTAGACAAGACTGCCAATGTTGGTAAGATGAAGGTTCGAATCTCCTCGATCAGGTGTATTGTTTTTCCGAAATGCTTTTCCATTCTCCTTCTATTCAAATATAGATAAACTTCCTTTAAATATAGACTTTCTCATCCCTAAAACCACTGACGTAACCAGTACATAAGCGTATAACCTGAAAGGGTAATAAAATGTGGTGCAGAAACAACTATGTTAAATATTAATATGATGAGATTAATTTAATTAACTTAAAAATATTACAAATTCTTGGTTGTATGTACTTAGTAATGTATTTGTCTTTTAAGTACCATAAGCAGTCATGGCAATATATTAATTACTTTGTTTATTTCAATGTCCTTATTAAAATAAGTCTGAAAGATATTTTAATAATGCTATACCAAAACAGTGTGAAATCTTTATTAAAATTATTTCATTGTGATAAAATATGAAATTAAATAAAAATACAACTATACATTTTTATAAAAACATTATAGTATAATCAACATGAAAATGTTTCCAAGGGAGAAACTATTTGATAGGCATTCCAGTTCTAGTAGAAATTTGATAGCTATATTCACATACTGACTATTTTGTTAGCTCACTAGGCTATATTGATTACTAGAATTTGTTAATATGTCTATTCACGTCTAAATTTTTGTCATTATATTTGAAAATATTCTTATTCAAAATTCCACTTTTCTTGCTTACTTTAAAGGATTAATTTGACAAACTAGGCATTAGTTTTTTTTTTAGAATCACATCTTATGACTCATTTGAGTTGTACGCCTGTGTACTAACTGCACTAATGGTTTAAGGATTGGGAAGTTTTAATTGAGTGGATGTGCACCCACATTTGCATGGAAGTAGAGTAGAAAACCATTTAGGACAACCACCCTCAGTGCACTGATCGGGATTGAACCCAATCTTCCAGTCTTCGGCAGTCTAACACGAAAGTGGCACAATAGACCATGCGGCTACCGAAGTGCGTTAATAGGATGTTGTTTTCTTGAAGATATTAATCACTACTTCCTTGTCACCGCCTCAGTGGCCGTGTAGTCCAAGCCGACACTCTCGCAATATACTTGTTTGCCGATGATGGGTAGATCATATTTCGAATCTGGGTCGGGTGTACTAACAGTGGTTTTTCCTAAATGGTTTTCCACCCTCTACACAAATGCGGGTACACTTCTAAATTCTACCTTCTTCATCTCTAACTTATTAGCATAATTAGTACAAATGCATAAAACCTGAACAGGTAGTAAGATGCAGTGCTAAAAAAATACCTATCTGTCCATTAGCAGCAGTTTAAAGTGTGAATGGGGTTCCTCTTTTAACTGTGCAAGTAATTTATGGTATTTTACTTGTTCCTATAACTATTTCTTTACAAGGGTGTCCAGAGACAAGGCTATAGTCCGGGGGTAAGTTTGGGGCTTCAAGCCCTTCGTCCGCCCCCTTAAAATTGATAAAAAAACTATACTGCCTTATTTACGGTTCACGCAAAACATTTATAATGTTTAAGAACATTTAAAAAAAAATGTGATTGTGTCCATGAGTCAGACAATAAAGCTAGGTAGACTAAGACAAAAATTAACTAATTAATATGAAGTATTAGTGAATGTGGAAAGAGCTGTGGATTGGAGATTAGGAAACATCAAAACTTTTCGATTTGAAACCGTTCTAATGGTAGTTCAGAGTACACAACACAAAAATGAGTCATCAAAGAAAGAGGAATTTCAGGGTGGAGATATGATAAATAGAGGAAGGGTGGGGGGTCAAATTATCAACCCCAACTGATTGCAGTTTACGAAAATAAAAATGACGGCAGCAGTTCAAGTACAGTATGTCTGGGGATTAGTGTGTTTTCTAAATATTGTGATGTGTAAATGCTTTTAATTTTGTGATTTCAGTGTGTAGTATATACAACTGTTGATTAGTGGGTAGTTGTGTAGGTTAAACTGGTTTACTTATCCTGGATGCGATATTACTTTAACCCCTTCATAGAATGACACAATTTCAGAATGTGAATATGTCTTAAAATATTATTACATTAAGTTGCGATCTTAGTAAAATAATGTTTGTAATATACTTGAATTTATATATAGGCCTTAATAGTGGCTGGAAAAAAACATAATGGCTCTGGAAAACCTGGAAAAGTTAGGGAATTTTAAAATATAGCTTGGCTGGACACCCTGTTTAGTTTCATCCATAACTCCACTAAACTTGTTTTGTTGTAACTTTTTAATCATAAAATATATTTTAAGTGTACAAAATTTAAATAAAACATGACAAATGATATTACCTCTTTAAAACACTACATCAAATTGTTCAGGTTGCTCATTTGCAGTCAAAGCTTGAGCAAGAATTGTCTGAGAAGACGAAACTCATGCAGTTACTAGAGCAGCTACAAAACCACCAGCAAGAAGAGAGGCATGAGCCGCCCACTGAGAATTCAGCACAGGAAAAGTTGATCAGGTATGTTATATATGCAACTGATTAAAGTGTCTGGAGAGCTAGGAGAACACAGATAATGTTTTATATCTGGAAAACCCGGGGAAAGTAAGGAATCTTAAAAAAAAAGAAAAAAAACTACTGAGAGATTTATGAAATTGGTACGTTGAATTGCAAGCTTTAAATAATAGTCCTTTACAAGCAAGAAAAAGTAAATTGAAGAACTAAACACACTGATGTTGAATACATGTTTTATCTTTCCCTTCCCCCCCATTTTTTATTTCTCTTTTAAACTTTAGTTTGCGAAACAACTTTGAATATTTTCCCATTTAGGTTAACTCTTCTTGTTTTAAAAAGCTTTTTATATAGCCCTGACCTATAATATAATTTGATAAAACCTGAACAAGTTTTTTAACAAGGTATCATGGATGAAAAAATTGTTTTTCACACGATTAAAAAAAATACTATATATTGAATGCGTTTTCAGACACTCGCAGAAGCATTGAACCATAGTATTGGGCCAGCCTGAGGCAGAAATATCATTTATCATGAGTTTGTTCCTCCGAACTTGACGTTATGTTACAGAGAGCAAGTGCGCATTCTGGAAGACTCCTTGAAGCGGGAGCAGGAGGAGAGAGAATCACTGGGAAAAAAGATGGAACTGGAAAAACAAGAGGTATCCAACCTGAGGCAGGAACATCATCAACTGCTCAAGAAGCTGCACACCCTCGAGTCTATTATGAACAACACTAACACAGTAAGCTTTATTTCACACAGCCATTAAAATTATCGATAGGCTGGTTGGGTTAATTTGTACATCTGCCCTTATTTCACTGAGAAGTGGAGTAGATAGAGGTTGAGATGGAAAAGTTATTTTTTTTAATGTAACTGTAGAGAAAATAAATAAAATAAATGGTATGGCACACTGCACAGACTTTCTCCCGCCTTTATTTTAAAATAGACGTTAACTAAAAACTCATAAGATTTGTGTAGCAAAATAATAGGTTTATACATTGTTGTAGAAACACTACACCAAAGATCATAAATGAAATAATAATAATAATATACACTGATTAAAAAGTGTGTGTGTGTGTGTGTGCGCGCACGCGTCAAAAATTGTTGGTTTTATAAAAATATATTTCAAATAAAAGATGTATATCTTTAATAGAATTACAACTTTACAATGATAAGATATTTTGTATCTTAAATAGTTGCGGAGAAATGATGAAAATTGGAAAATTTCATTAGTATAAAGTATTAGTATAAAGTAGTAAAATAAAACACCGCTGATCACGCTGTAGCGCATCCTCGCTAGTAGAAGCTGGCTGCATGGTTTTTAAAGCAAAATATATATAAATATATAAAAAAAAGAAACAACATGAAAGCTACTAATACAAAGCGAATTCACAAGCATGGAGATATTGTCCTGTGACAAAGAACATCTTTACATAGAACAATCAAGCAAGGGTCAGACCCAGACCATTTTCTTGCACTTCTCTATAGTCAGTATAGGCCTAGCTGCGATCAGACTGCAATGTCATAGCTGCGCATCCATCTAATGAACTGACCCCTTCTGAAGCTTGCATAGACTAATGAGTTGACCAGACTGCGATGTCATAGCCGCGCATCCATCTAATCAACTGACCCCCTCTGAAGCTTGCATAGGCTAATGAGTCAACCAAACTGCGACGTCTTAACCGCGCTTCTGTCTATTGAACTGACCCCCTTTGAAGCTTGCATAGGCTAGCGAGTATCCATTAAAAATCGAAATGAAAAGGCTTTAAGCGATGAGAGAAGATAATAAATCATAATTTTGACCTACAGATGAGAAGATAATATTACAACTACTAAGTTAATCATAATACGGTATTTTAACCAACAGTTGCATAGGAACAATTTTTTTTCATAAAATTGAATTCGTAATTAAAACTCATCATTGTAAAGAGTGCACTTTTTGCCAATGCACATTAACATTCTCCAGCAAATACTTTTTTTGTTTCAAGATTTTGGAAATTGATGTGCGCATTAGATTCGATGGTGCATTACATTTGGGTAAATACTAGTGATGGGTTGAACCAGCTCATTGACGCGAGCTAGCTCACGAAAGCTCATTCACTCAAAAAAGTCGTTCATGAAGAGTCGTGCATATGAGTCATATCGTTCACCGCATGGCTGGCTTGCTCCCAATCCATTCACCCCTTCTTCTCCATAACTTGGTGAACGAGCGAGCGCTAACTAGTTTTCACAATTCCCGTGCCGAGCGTGCAAATCTGACCCTTCCCTTTCAACTTATGAATGAACTTATATGTAATTTATCCAAAACTCATTGCGTTTGATTATTTAATTTTATTTGACTTTTTCGTAGTAACGAATGAAGAATGACAGAAGAGTCGTGAATGACAAACACTCTTGACTTTTTCCAGAATGAAGGCTTGAGAGCGAAAAAAGAGTCATGAATGACAAAAACTCCTGACTCTTTCCACAGCGAGTGAACGAGAGCGAAAAAAGAGTCGTGAAAGATTACAACTCTCTTAAGCTCAGCGAAGAAGGGCGGTTGCAAATAGTGCAGAAGCGATGCGTTGATAGCCAAGACTAGCTAAATCAAACCGGACACTGAACAAAAACTTAAAGCGAGTAGGCAGAGATAACGATAGTGTACGAGTGAAAAGAAGAGATGTAAAGAAACATCAAACTAATGTAATGTGTCTCCTGTAAAGTGTCACATGAACACAAGTAATGATTAGAGGGAAAAGGGGAGTAGTGCCTGGTGCATCCTTGCGATATGGCCTAATATTTAGGGTAATAGGCTTATTTAATTTCAATGATCTACGTTCTTAATTTAAATGTACATCTGACATGCATACGTAAGATTAATTTACCTTATAAAATACTTAATTTTAATTTTAAAGTATTTTAATCAGTATAATTAACTTAAATTAGCAGCTGATAGTTTTAAATAAAGTGAACTAAACTGTACTGATAGGTTAATATTAATTTACTTTATAAATACTTAATTTTAATTTTAAAGTATTTTAATAAAAGTTAATTAATTTTGCACAAGTAATAATAGAAATATATAGTAAAAACTATTGGCCTATTGGTCAATGCATCAGACGTTGATGTAGGTCACCATATCAATTTATATAAGATGGCACTGTAGAAGAAACATCTAACCGGTTTCCAAAGGTACAATGGAACAGCAAGATATTGTGAAGAATAAAATACTAAAACATTAGTGAAAAGTAGATTCATTTTAAAGTGAATGAAAAGACAGTGTTTACCATCTTATACCAATATAGCTAGGAGATAGTATAGGAAAAAGAGATATGTTTTATTCAACACACAATAAGAACACTGGACTTTAGAGGCAAATGAGCATAATATACCAATAATAGAGACAACAGTGTGAAAAAAATAAAATAATACTAACAAGGTTAAGTAAACAACCTAGAAAGTTAATGAGGTGTAATAAAATTATCTCAAGGAACTTTTAAATACTGTTATAGCTTTTTTAAATTGAGCTAAAGAGATTATTGAGAAGTGTATTTGAATATAAGAGTTTTATTACATTAAAGTTCTTGCTAACCTGTGTGTTAGAAAGTTAATGAGTAGTTTGTGGAGGTTTTCTTTTACATCCATTACTGTTTCCAGCCTTTAGCCTGGGTCACTTTTTTATTCAAGTTATATATTGTCCACTACAGCTTTCTAGGCCTGTTATAGTTTCATATGACTTATAATTTAACTTAAGACTAGAACATACACAACATCCGCCCCCGGCCATTAATTAATCACTGATAAAGGATAGACCCACATTTCACCCACCATGCTGGGATTTGAACCCGGATCCCTAGCTCATTAGACAGACAAGCTAATAGGGTACGCAGATGATTTAGCTTTGTTAGGTTATAGTAATGAAGCTGTTGCAAGAAATGCAGAAGTTTTATTAGAGGCTAGTAAGGAAATAGGTTTAGAAATGAACGCTGAAAAGACTAAGTTTATGATAGAACAGAGAACACAGATTGAGGCGATAATTTAGATATTACAGCAAAACAACCTATAATTTGATAGGTTTAATGAATTCAAATATTTAAGAACAATTTTAACTAGCAATAACAATATTAAATTAGAAATTAGAAAAAAGAATACAGTTGGGAAATGCTTGTTACTACTCACTCAGTAAGTTTTTGGTGTCTTGCCTGCTGTCAAGAAATGTAAAACTCAGAATATACAAAGCCGTAATTTTTCCAGTTGTTTTCTATGGTGCGAAACTGGCCTCTTAACCTAAATGAGAAAGAGATTTAAGAGTGTTCGAAAACAGGATGCTTAGGAAATATTTGGTTCAAATAGGGATGAAGATAGTGGGGAGTGGAGGAGGCTACATAATGATGAATTGCATACCCTGTACTAATCACCAGACATTGTTAGGGTAAAAAATCTTGCTGGTTACGGTGGGCAGGTCATGCAACGCGAATAGAAGTGGCTAGAAACGTGTTCAAGGTAGTGAATGGCAAACCCAATGGAAAAAGACCACTGGGAAACGACATAGATGGGAGGGTAACATTTGAATAGTTCTGAGAGAGATAGGGTGTAATGAGATAGACTGGATAGAATTAGCTCAAGATAGGAATAAGTGGCATAATTTTGGAGTAATGAACTTTTGTGCATAATGAACTTTGATGCGTAATGAACTTTCAAGTTCCTAATGCCATAGAGAAAGTAAGTAAGCAAGCAAGCAAGCTTGAAACACCATTATACCATTAAACGTTATAACTAGCTCATTAATATGTTGCAATTGTGTAAGAATACTATTTAGTTCTCGCCTATAAAAATGTCACAAGTTATTCCTTTGCTTTGAGAAACTAATATAAAGCACTTTAGTAGGATTGAGGTGCAAATCATTAAATTTTTGCGTAATGACAACTTCAAATTTCTTATCTAAGAAGTATAAGCTGAATTTATAATTAAATTTACTGAATCAAATTTCATATTTCAATCGTGAAAAACAATATTTTACTGCTTATAATGTCACAAGATACTTGCTTTAGCATATTATATAAAAAAAGAGTAAAAGTCCTTGTGGGACACCCAATGTTGTAAATAAACGCCTTAATTTGAAACCAGGAGAAACAAGATTAGGAATGCAGCTATCCAAGGAAGAGTTGGGTATATCAAGAATATGAGATAGTAGAGGAAGCAAGACTGAGGTGGTATGATCTGTAATGAGGATGGGAAAGGAGGAAATACCAAAGAGAATGATGGAGATGAAGTATTAGGAAAACTACCACAAGGGAGATCAAGAAAGAGATGGAAGGAGCAGGTAACAGAAAGTGTCAAAGTGAGAGGGAGGAATGGAAAGTGATTGAAGGGGGAAAAATGCTCGAAGTAAAAAAAAAAGATGGAGGCATTTTACTAAACTGACCTGTCTATAGGCTAGAAACTGGTGATGGTGGTGGTGATGATGATTTGTGAAACAGACTATCAATGTATTATTGATTACCCACATTATTAGTTTCTTTATGAGTATTCTCTGGTTAATCGAATCAAAAGTTCTAGAAAAACAAGTTTAGATAGCATCAACCCTAAACCCTTTTTCCAGAGCCTCATGAAAATAATTAGTGTTAAGAGATAACCACCCTGAAAAAAAAATCTTTGTTTGCTTTATAATATAGGGCCTAACATGGTTACAGAGCCTCTCGTATCACTCTTACTAGCAGATTTGAAAATTGGAACTACGTTAGCACATTTCCAAGAGGTTGGGAAAATACCTAAAGATATAGACTTATTAGATTTAAGAAAAAGAGGATATGTATGAAATAAAGTGCACTGAGCAAAAACCATTTGTAATAAATAAAATATAGAATAGTAGGAAAACAATAGAGCACAAATAGAAGTAAAAACACTAACACATATTTAACACACTTAATGTTGTGATGCTATTATAGCATCTTTCTCAGGTGGTGGTGGTGGTGGTGGGAAGATGCTATAATAATGTACTGCACAATATGTTGGCCTTACCACTGAAACTCTCCGTAAACGGATGAATTGACACTGCCATGACACCAAACTTAAGAATCCAGAAAAACCAGTTACAGCACACGCCTCCAATCATAACCTCAACTTTGAGGACTGCTACACTGTCAAGCTGTTAAAATCATTCCACAAGACACATTGTAATATGTATCGGTTAAGAAGATGGGAACTGGCACATCAATGGATCACAAAGTCTAGAAAACCACCTAACCTAAATATTCGCTAATTTCAACCCAGAGGCTACACCAGCACCACCTACCTTCCATAGATTAATAGAGAATCATTCAGCGAATTTCAACTCCACCAGAGAAGTTTTCATCCTTACCAATAAGTTGGCATCACTGAAGACAATATCCTTTTTAGTCTAATTACTACTACTTCCTGAGGAAGATGCAATAATAGCATAAAAATATTGAAATGTGTGTAAATATGTGTTAGTGTTTTTACTTTTATTTGTGCTCTACCTTTTCCCTAATATTCTATCATTTTATTAATTACAAAAAGAGGATATGATAATTCTAAAGCACATTGTTTGAAAAAGTATAAAGAAATTATATCCAGTCCATTCTTTCTCTCATCTATCAACCTCATGTAATTATAAATATTAATGAGTTAAAAGTATTTGGCAAATGCTTCAGAAATGTTTTCAAACACTCTAAAGTTGTCATTGATTGTCGAGCTGGAGTGAGCTTTTCAGAAACCCATCAAGTCGAACTGATTTTGATTTCAATAAATGTATTAAAACTAAACTGTGTAATAATTTATTACAATTAAAAAACTTGTTTTAAAGATTAAAACAAGATTTTAGTTATTTAAGATTTTAAAGAAAGCTTTGGAGTATGGTAATAATATAATTAATATTTTAACAATGGAAAAGAATATTAAGTGTATTTTGAATATTAAAATAACTTAAACAAAAAATTTAATAGCTAGACTAATTTACATCCATTACTGTTTTCAAGTGTATGGCCTAGCTAGACTAATGAATAATATTAATTTTTAAATAAATTTGTGATAGTTATAAACTGAAAAATTAATCACGATTCAATTTGTTATTCCTTTAATACAATATTAAAACAATATTTATTAATTAAGCTTGGGTGTGAAGATTTATCTATAAACATTCTCCCCTCTGGAGTAAAGCCGTCTACTTAGTGTTAACTTTGACATCCCAGAGAGAGACAAACACACTTCCCTTCATTCCGAGAAGAAAGCTAAAGAAGTAATTTTACACATTTTTGGTATACTTGAGGCATTTTTATACTAAGTTATGTTTGTTTTACACCAGCCCTATTACCTTTCTAAACATTTTTTTCTATCTCTATTTATTACCCTCCTCCATGAACAATTCCTTTGCTTTTCAGAAAAGCATTGAATTCATTTGACAGGTACTCTCTGCCATTGTCTGTACGTAAAATTTTTATGTTGTTGCCGGTCTACTTTGTCACAAAAGCTTAATAATATTTGAACTTTGCAAACACTTCATGGAATGAGAATTTTTTGTCATTGATCGTTCCCACTGAAAATAAATTTTGTTTTAGATCAGGAACTAAAAGCACATTGGTCAATTTTTGGTTGACCTGCTTTCCATGCACTTCTGCAAAAATATATATTGTGCCAATAGCTGCTACAGGTAACCCAATGTCACTTGCAATTTGAACTAGTTTTATTTTACCAGCCGGCATTAGTTCACTGAAAAAATCACCATGGAAATTCATGTGCAGGCTTGCACGTGAGTCTGCCAACCACACAGATTTGTCCTCATCTGTCATTTCTGGGAAGAAAGCTGATATATTACACACATGCAGATGCAGAATAATCACTCATTTTGCTTCCTTTCTTTTCTTCATCTGTTATTCACTTTTCACATTCACGATACCAGTGACCAATCTCGTTGCAGTACTTACAAGGAAGTTTTCTTTTCAACTGTTCGACACTCTTGGAATTTTTCTTCTGCTTGTCCTTGGAATCACTACCCTTCTAGTAATTGGATGGCAATTTTTCTTGTTTATCCAGTTTTAGCTGCAGAGCTTTTACCTGTAGCGCAAGTGATGAAGACTCCTCTTCCATTGAGGTTCACTCATTTGTCCTCACGAATTATCCTCACATTAAATTCTCCTTTTTACGCTCATATTTAGCAGTATACTCCCATGCCATGGTAAATTCCGAGAATCTTGATGGCAGACTGCTCAGCAGTTTAGATATCACAGCTGAATTAGGTGGCTTTTCACCTGCGTCATCAAGCTTCTTACAGATTGTTTCAGATTTTTCTAGCTGTGTCGCGACAGGCACGCCATTCTTGATCTGAAAATTGTTGCCAAAAATCTTGTTTCGTTTCTTCACTTGTATCTCCATACAAAGAATGTAGTTTATCCCAGATCTCTTTCGGTGGCCTACAGTTTATTAAATTCACATGAAATGACCAATCCACTGAGCTCAATAAGGTCACTGCTGTTTTTGACTTAGACTTTTTCCATGCCTTCCACACGTAGAGTTATGCTGTTTTGTCGGGCTTTATCTGTCCTTTCCACAAATTTTATCAAATCTTGAGTATCAAGTAAGAATGACACACTAAATTTCCACAAGTCAAATTTTGTGAGATCGTTTGTGTGTCCTTCTCCATCATTACTTCAGGCAGAGAAAAAGAAAAAAAATATACTTGACACAATATACACCTACCGACGACACAAACAAAACATACCAATGACACGAACAAATTGTCTATTGACTCACACTTTACAATATAATGTCATCGCAGTGGAAGTGTGCTGGTGACCTGGTGAGTTAATACAGTTCAAATACAAGCAAACTAGCTTTTATTTCTTCACTGTGCTGTTCTTTATTTTATCAACCACTAAACAAATCTACATTTGAGATTTAATTTTGTCTAATAACTACCTAAATTAATTAATTACTCTGGAGATCACAAACACACGGACAAACATTACAAGCCCATTAAACGCAACTGCGCAACAGACCAGAGACGAGAACCCAACTACATATGTCTCATCATAGTCAAGAACTAAATAATGTCATCAAAATTTATAACTCAATTGAATATTAACCTAGGTTAGTATATTATGGTTTTTAACAAGAATAGATAAGTGTGTCTAGCTCAGGTAGAAGGAAAAGTTATTTCTCACCTGTATAGGCTTCATAGTAATATTCTTTAAGTACTAGCCCCCCCTAGTCCTCTCTGTTCCTTTACAAAACTGCCCAATCCCCCTCACCCCTCTCACAACAACTTGTCATTAGTATTTATTAACTCTTTGGGGCTAGCTTCCTCTCGAGGTTGTTATGTTATCCTTTTATAGCAAGTGTTACTAGTTACGTATCAAGCCCCACGTTGTGTCGCCATTTGTAATGTTATATAACTTTCGTCCAAGATAAATGCACCACGTTGGAACGCCAATTGTTATATAATCATTTAAGAGCTCCTCAGTTGGAAGCCATTTATTATAGATTATATTATGCCCCACAGTAAGTCATCATTTCTATTGCGCAACAGTGTGCTTTGCTTATAATGCCACCTTTGTCTTATCATTAAACTTAAAAATGATCACACGTTACATAAAGTTTGATGTCAATTTATTCAATTAAAAGAAAAACATATTTGTATTAATATTTAAATCGAAATACGATCATGTTGAGGGCCTAGCAACTAATTATCACCGAGCGCTTAAAATACGTCCATTCAAGACCGAACACACGTCTGTCTGTGACCACGACCGAGTAAAGAGAAATTTCAAAATCACTGTATATATCTGAGCTCAATAGAAGCTTCTCGAAGGGACATTTTCTAACGGTGAATTACACACCTACAAACTAAAAAAAAAAAAAAAAATACCTACTGCGTGTAAAACATTCTTCTTGAACAGGAAATTACTTTAAAAGAACTTAACTTGGTTGGATTACGTCGAAAGGCATTAAGTGAGGTTGGCTCCAGTAGATGCTTCCATCTGACCTCGGGGCGAGAACTAACTAGTAAATAATTTAGAGGAAGACATGATTTAAGCGCCAAGTAATAGATTACGAAATTTAAATGAAGTAAAATATATTTAATTATATGTGAAATTAGGATGATAAAAAATTTTTTTTTGAATATATAAATAATTAGAACGATAATATGGTCAATGCTTTCAAATACTCCTTAGGGTCAAATCAATTACATTACAAGGTAAATAGAAGTACCCCTGGAGTAGGGGAAGAGGATCGGGGACCTCAAAGTACTGATGACAATTAGACAAAATTAAATTTGCTATTACATGTGGTCACTCTCAATAGGAGGAGTGAAAGACAAAATTAATTTTCTTAATTTGGGATTTGTTTGTAACATTTTAGAAAACATTCTAAAATAGTAATTTTTTTGGTAAGGAGTGTTACAATATGAAATTCAAGTCTTATTATTTCAAGTTGTTTTTAATAGGGTTGGGCTGATAAAGCCTTTTGCAGATATTGCCGGTAACTGATGCCACTTTTTTTTTCCCCCATTACTACATATTTTAGTTAATTCAGCTACAAAAACTATAGGGGTTGTATAAAATATACCCAAACTCCAAAAATAAAAGTTATTTAAATAGAAAGCAAAGTTGTGTGCATACACAGGCCTCAGATCATACTTAAAGATGTAGGTGAACTTCTATTCAATTAGAGCTACATTACTTATAGCCATAATATGATGTAGTTTTAATTTTTTTTATAAAAACCACAACAAATAAAATCATACTGGCCCACCTAGTATTTTTTAACTTTGTTACTTGAGGAAATCTTTATCTCTAATATTTTTATCAAGTATTTCATAATTTGAAATAAGCCTTAAGGTAAATAAAGTTGAATGGGTTTATTTTGTTTAGAATGTTGTGTTTTGCTGTTTATTATAAAATAAAATATCCAAAGCAGAATTAAAGAATTTGTGTTTACATGCAAAAGACTGTATTTAAATATTTTGGTTGAACCATGAATTATATTTTCTTGATTAGAGAATTTAAAATATATTGTTATGTTATTCATTTATAGCAAGTGTTACTAGTTACGTATCAAGCCCCACGTTGTGTCGCCATTTGTTATATTACCTAACTTTTGTTCAAGATAAATGCACCACGTTGGAACGCCAATTGTTATATAATCATTTAAGAGCTCCTCAGTTGGAAGCCCTTTATTATAGATTATATTATGCCCCACAGTAAGTCGTCATTTCTGTTGCGCAACTGTGTGCTTTGCTTATAATGCCACTTTCGTCTTATCATTAAACTTAAAAATGATTACACATCACATAAAGTTTGATGTCAATTTATTCAATTAAAAGAAAAACATATTTGTATTAATATTTAAACCGAAATACGATCATGTCGAGGGCCTAGCAACTAATTATCACCGAGCGCTTAAAATACGTCCATTCAAGACCGAACACATGTCTTTCTGTGACCACGACTGATTTCACAGTAAAGAGAAATTTCAAAATCACTGTATATATCTGAGCTCAATAAAAGCTTCTCGAAGGGACATTTTCTAACGGTGAATTACACACCTACAAACTTAAAAAAAAAAAAAAAAAAAACCTACTGCGTGTAGAACATTCTTGAACAGGAAATTACTCTAAAAGATCTTAACTTGGTTGGATTACGTCGAAAGGCATTAAGTGAGGTTGGCTCCAGTAGATGCTGCCATCTGACCTCGGGGTGCGAACTAACTAGTAAATAATTTAGAGGAAGACATGATTTAAGCGCCAAGTAATAGCTTACGAAATTTAAATGAAGTAAAATATGTTTAATTATATGTAAAATTAGGATGATAAAAAAAATGTTTTGAATATATAAATAATTAGAACGATAATATGGTCAATGCTTTCAAATACTCCTTAGGGTCTAATCAATTACATTACAATATCTATAGATTTTGAATTATCGGTGTAAAATATCTGCATGATAAAAACCGACTATCCTTGGCCGATTGTGTCACAATATCAGCCGATAAATCGGATTGATTATTGGCATCAGCCCAGCCCTAGTTTTTAAGCTGATGATAGCGAATAAACCTTTGTTACTTATTTTTCTCAGTTGTTCAATAGAAGATTTGAGGAGGGGGGGGGGGTTATAGGATGGTCTACCCTGACGTTACACCCCTTGATATAACTCAATAAGCCATTTATTCTCCTAACCTCTATCACTCGCATTATATTAATTCTCTCTTCGTACATTTATAGGTAATTAGACATTTATAGGTAATTAGACATTTATTTGTTTTTATTAACCCTTTATCAATAATAACGTTTGTGTGTATTTTTGTTGTGCATTTTTTATTTTTTATTTTCAGAATCTTCTTCCTACAAATTCTCAGACAGAAAAAACAACATATGATAGATATACTTTGGCCTCTGAGAAAACCCATCAGATAACATATGATGTTCCATTGGTAAACTTAGAAACTGCAAAATCGAATGTGTTGGAAGGCGAAACATCTAAAAGAAGAGAAAAATCATCATTAAGAGAACAAGAAAGTAACCCAAATTTACAAAATGACCTAATCAGCGAAGCTGAAGTTTATGAGGATCAGGCGAGGACCTCAACTTTCAAAGAACCTACAGGATACTTGACCAATAACAGTGTGGAAGACAACAGCCTTACAACAGAACCAAACACCCAAGGACGTGGTCCTTCTATCTTAAATTCATCAGCAAGGTATTTCATTTCGGATGAGTTTCTTTCTTCTGATGTTGACAAACAGGATCCTAGGTCCAAACCCCAAGAAAAAGATGAACGTATACCCTCCCTCTTGCAAACTGCTTCTGTGGTTATGTCCCGTTTACATTCAGCCAACACAAATGAACATACTCGGAAACTTACTCAGGCGGAACCCATGCACTTAATAATTCAGCCACCTGGTCCCAGTTACATATCATTGGAGCCGTCAAACTTTATTAAAGATAAGTTCATCAGAAAGGGTCAATCCATATCAGAAGCTGATATACAGCTATTAAATCCTAACGCTCCTGACACTGACTCGGCTTCTCTTCGCGTGCTAATAGCTGCGCCCCTTGAACCCCTCGCTGAAAAAACCCCTCTCCAGGAAGAGACTGATGTTCAAACACATGATGGTTGTACCGACCAAGTGCCCCCTCCCAAGGACTCCTCTCACATTAAAATAAGGAAAATTAGTCATGAAAACGATATGAAGATAATACCATCGGATCATGAATGCCTCTCAACACATCTTGATGATTCCCCAGTGATATTAACTGGTCAATATCCTGATACTATACCACCATCTCACAGCGAAGATGTGGACCAGATCGTCCACTCTGGCAACGAGAAGTTATCAAAGGCGAGACAGATAGAGTTGGCCAGAGAGTTGGCAGGATGTCAAGAACTACTGCGCATGCAGTGCAACCTTAATGCTGTGTACAAAAAAGAGGTGAGTTTTTATGGACAGTTTTTTTTTAAACTTAACTGTTCGGGTATACGCTTATGTACTAATTATGCCAATTGTTTTAGGGATTGGAAAGGTTATATTTAGATGAAGTGTACCCGTATTTGTGTGGAGTGAGAGTGGAAAATAATTTTAGAAAAAAAACCTCTGTACACCCGATCGAGATTTGAACCTCATTCTCCCCATTGTCTACTGCAAGAGTTGTGCGTTAAACCATGCGGCCATCAAAGTAGGTTTTCTTTTGATTTCATTTATAAGTTACATTCATATATTTATCAAACACAATATCATAGTCTTGTTTATTGACTATTATTAAAGTTATTTAAATATCACCTAGATATGGAAATCAAACTCGGTACCTTTTATTTTATATGTAAATATTCTGACACTGAGTTATATGGATTCATCTCGTGTCTAGGTTCATTCTTCCAGAGTGAGTCTAAGCACAATACAAACATGTATAGTTTAGTAGAATGCCAATATATTAAGCCATATTTCCTAAGTTCTTGTGTCAATTTTAACACTTTTTAAATAATATAACTGTTTAAAAGTAACTTCTAGGGGTATTCACACTAAAAAAAAAAGTAACTATGATTTAGTTTATTCTACACTAAACAAACAATTAAATGCTACATCGTCTCCTTGTTCCTTTCTGAAAATTTTCATATTTTAAAGGAGTTTATCGATCACTGAGAGTAAAACATATTTTTTTATGTCCAATGTTTTCCTTCTATGATTCAATGTGGCTGAAAACCTGGAATAGTCAGGGTATTTGAAAGCTAAGAAAAAATCAGGGAAAAGTCGGGAATTTGACCATGAAACAGGGAAAACTAGGCATTATCATGATTTTATCAAAATAAGAGCAATATTAATAATTTTTTTTTGTTAACTCATTTCCATTATTGTATATTATGGCAATCACAGATAAAGTGAACGAATAATAACCTTCAGATACATTGTGTTGCTTTGATTATTTTCTTAACCTGAACCAAGGTCGTCTATTGCACATATGTGTAAGCTTTGTTTAGGTTTAGTTGGAACGGGAGGGCTCAATCAAATTCACGAGACAATAATCGATCAAGTATTTCATTACGCATTCACTTGCATGAGTAATGAACAAAAAACTAAAGCAACAACAATATTGTATATCTCCACTGTTCTGATTCGTTCCTTGTTAATCTTAACAAATTAATGTGCATTTGAGCCTGGAGCTCCCCATCACCGGGACTGACACCTTTGTCAACATGCTCACCAGTGCAGGTCACAGACAATTAATAACATCTCAAACATATGTGCCATTGAAGATCAATCCATACATAAACTGGTAAAATATGATCAGGGAAAAATAAAAATTTTGTATGGAAAACCTGGAAAAGTCAGGGAATTTGAAAAATGAATTTCTGTGGACACCCTGTGATTACACTGCAGGCAATAATTATAGTGTGTAATAAGTACAGTCGAATTAAAGAAAGCCTTATTTGAGGCTGTTACTTTTGATGAATATTTTCAATACCTATAAAATAACAATAATAACATAGTAAAATGTTAACAATGTTGGCCTTAAAAATATTTCTTTATTTTATAAAATACTCTTTCTCTTAAAATTGGACTGAAATCTTTTAAGAAAGGGCAGTATCATTATTCAGTTGAAAAGAAAGTATAAAACTATATTGCTCATTGCACCCAGATGAAAATTGAACACTGACCTGCACTATTAAAGTCAAGCATGCTGATACACTCGTGACGACCAATTATTTGATTACTATTTTATACCTTTTACCCAAGTATATTATAATTTTAAAAATAGAGTAAAACTTAAAAAGTTTATTTTAAATAGCACTAAGAAAATAGGTGGTTATTAAGTTGTTTGCATATAACCTGAACAGGTAGTAAGACACTATGATAAAAAAATATATACATATAGATATCAAATTGTACTTCAAACATGTTTTCCCCTTTAGCTTGTGAGTCTAGGGCAACAGCTGAGTCAACGAGAATCAAATGAAGCTAAGATGATATCAAACATGAAAAAGATCATTCAATCTCAGATAGATCACATTAACAAGCTGCATAAAGATACTCTGGCAAGCTCAGAACGCTTCATCCACAGGTAATTTTACTTATAAGAGTGCCTTATATAATAATCTCTATAACAAAAAACCTCTTTTAGCTTTATGAGGTATTAGTATCATATTAGGAAGTTGCGTTGCTCATTTCACACTCCCTTCTGATGAGCAGGCACGGATTCAAGGTGGAGGGGGGAGGGGGGTCAAAGAGTCAGTTGACCTCCCTGTGAAAGTTATAAAATTAATATTTAAAAAAAAGTAAGTTCAAATTTTAGAAAGAAAATACAACACATATAAATTATACAATTTTTTATCTTTTACACGCAGACACCTCTTAGGCCGGGTCAACACGTGCGTTATTTGTCCACGTTTATTCAATGTTCGATATGACTACCACACATAAAGAAGACTAATAATCGTTTATGAGAAGTTGATACACGAATACCAAATATAGAATATGTGTGGACAGGAAGAGCAGCGGAACTGTGGGAGAACTCTGCCCCCCTGGAAGTAATTTTCCCCTCCCTGGAATAAATTCCCCCCCTTGAATATATTCAAATCCTCTGATATTATCAAATATGAAGCTGAAAGATGCTTGCAACTCAAATATTCTAGATGACATTTTAAGAATTTCCAAGAATGACTATTTCTAGAATGCATTTAATGGTGAGACACTCAAAGATTATCTTCTAGAGGTATCTAATTATCTAGAACATTAGGTGAGGATCACTCTATAGCTTCAAGGAGCATCCAATTAAATGTCTAGGTGAGGAACACTTTAAATGCCTTATAAAAATCATATTTAAAAAAATCAAGGTGAAGACTACTCATAGCTTCTAGAGTGAACCATTTTTCAAAAAATTGTTGAAGGAGGGCCACTCCAAATATTTTATAAAAACTATCTGGTTTTGAATAATTGGAAGGGATGACCATGGTTTGAAACATACATTAAGATCAAATATGAATGAGAAACTATTAAATGGCCTTAAACAGAAATCTAGCATTGTAAGTAACTATGTTATTTATAATTATGACCCCCCCCCCCATAAAAATGATCTGGATCCGCCCCTGCTGATGAGTACCGATAAAATGATTCCTAAGTCGGGGGATTGGGTCGTAATGAATTACCTCTTTGTCTAATGGCAGCAATGTAAAGTGTGAACTGTGTTCTTCTTTTCATTGTAAAAACCATATTGTGTTCTTTCCTTTTATATATTCATATCCACCTTTCCTGTACCATTTTCCAAATGTAGTAAAATATTATTATAGAGTACTAATAGGATCATAAAAAATAATATTAACAGTGACTAATTATAACTCAATACAAAACTGACACTAAACCTTTGCATTTCTTAAATCAACATATTCAGGTCATGTGATTTGTGATATCCCAGACTGCAAAATTAGCTGGTTGCCGCGGAAACACATTATTATGGATGCCTCAAAAATCCCTCTTAGGTTCCATGCAGCAAAGATTCCCAAAATGCATACAACATATTATTATCATTTACGACTCAATAATAGAAGACCTTTATTTTCCCTTTAATGTCCTGAAAAGCTGAAATTTAAATTTAATTGAATACTATTCTAAGTTGACAAATTACATGCAGGCCTACTCACACTTTTAATGTCAAAAACTACTCATATTGAACACTCCAATTACCCTGAAAGAGTCACACCATAGTGTAACCCATCAAGGTAAGCATGCTGCCTTTCAGGGTAAACAAAGTGTACCTTCCAGCTAGTTGTACTGGTCATCAACCCACACTGTGTTCATATATAATTTTTCAATATATTTTCTTATTATTTTTATGAATGCCACAGACGTCAAACGAAATATTAATTTAAATATATTATCTGAATAAATACCTGTCACAAGACTCATTCTATCATTGTTTAACAAAACTCATTCTATTATTCTGTTTGTTTTATCTTCTTATAGTAAATAGTCACTTACCTTGTCAAAATATTGAACACTTCCAGCCTTAAACGCTCTTTATATGCTCAGAGTAAGAGTTAATATAATAATAATAATAATAATAATAATAATAATAATAATAATATAATAATAAATAATAATAATAATAATAATAATAATAATATAATATGATGATGAATGATATATGATGATGATGATGATGATGATATATGAATAATGATGACGACATGATGATGATGACGATGAACACGAGTGATGAAACGATGATGATGATGATGCGAGATGGATGATGATGGATGGTGAATGATGAATGACGACGACCCGACGACGCACGAAGACGACGATATTATAAATAATAAATTAATAATAATTAATAAATCACCAACAACACCAACAATAAACAACTGTGGCCAGGTCAATTTAGTCAAATGCCTACATCTTCCTCTATCCTTCTACCATTCTTTCTCCTTTAATTGCTTCCATTCTTTTCCTCTCACTTGCACACTATTGGCTATCTGCTCCTCCCATATTCAAGCATAAATAGTAAACATAATTTTAAAATAATGGTTGATTGATATCTAGAGAATGTCAAATAATACAAAAACTGGCAAAAGTTTGTTTGTAGCAGCCTTTTAAACTAAAATATTGTAGATGGTTATTATATCACTGAAGCTATTAGATTTTCATCTTTTGTACTAATTTTCTATGTGTTAAAAGCTCCAATGTTGAATGTCCCATGTTCGATTCTCAAGTCCAAGCTCATCATAATCTTTGAGTTATAAATACTTGTTAATACTTAACGGCATATAAACTAAAACAAATCTTAATCTCATTATATTTAATATCAGACTTTCAAGGAACGAGCAAAGCTCCTTGACAGTGGGCCAAAACCAGGGTCTTTTCGAGCTCCACATCCAACACTTGAAACTCTATCCAGAATTTGTGTCCCTTTGGGACTCGGAGGTGCCTGGTGTGTTCCTTTCATGGGTCTTCTTTGACAAAGATGTGGCCAAAACACCGACCAAGGAAGGGCTAGACATTAACTTTAGCCACTCGGTCGTCTACCGTGTGGACATCAACCACGCTTTCTTCAACTACCTGCTGTTTGTAAGTGTTTCACTCTATTAAAAGGGATTCGAGGAAATAATGTTTTGATTTTTAATGGTATGAAGATTTTTAAATTAACTCTGTTTGATTTGGATAGTCACTAAGACATCTGGTGATAACAAAAAATATTAATATTTAATTTGACTTAAACATTTACTTTATTTTCCAGAAATTTTGTGGCTCATTGATGTGGATTTTTTTTAATCATACTGTACTGAAATAGTGGACTAGACTTATTATTGAATAATATGTAAATTAATAGTTATGAATTATATATATTAGAATTATATTATATATTTATGTTTTAACAAGATATATTGAGTTGTTTATTAATATTATTATTATTAAGAATTAATAGCCAGAGCTATTATTATGCTTATTAGTGGAATTACTCCATCTAGATTCATATTCTGAAAAATGAAAAATGACACCTGGACACGGGAATCGAACCCAGGACCTCTGATTAGTACGCCAATGCTCTAAAACACTGAGCTATCCAAGGTCGTCCGTGCCCAGGTTCATTCTTCACTCATATTTTAAGGCAAGTGCGATCCCGTACAATTTAATAATTGTGCAAATGGCAGCAAAAAGCCAAATACGAGTCGCAGATGGCTGCATTATCCGATGGCTCGTGATATTAATATAATCACATACTTGTAGCCGACGATTTCCGCCAGTCCATATATTTAGGTTGGGTGGTTTTCTAGACTTTGTGATCCATTGATGTGCCATTTCCCATCTTCTTAGCTGAGACATATTGCATTGTGTTAAATGATTTTAACAGTCTGACAGTGTAGCAGTCCTCAAAGCAGAGATTATGATGGAGGCATATACGGAAACTGGTTTTTCTGGATTCTTGATTTTAGTGGCATGGCGGTGTCGATTCGTTTATGGAGAGTTTCAGTGGTGAGGCCAACGTATTGTGCAGTACATTGTTGGCATTTCTAGTTGGTAAATTAGGTTACTGAACTCACATGTGTAACTGCCTTTGATGGTATGGATGGAGTTGGTGATGTTGCCAGAGAAAGTGGCTGCTGGATAATGTATTTGGCAGGTTTTGCAGGCTGTTTTGTTACAAGGTCGAGAGCCTTGTTGTGTCAGCTAAGAAGATGGGAACTGGCACATCAATGGATCACAAAGTCTAGAATACCACCCAACCTAAATATTAGTTAATTTCAACCAGAGAAGTTTTCATCCTTATCGATCAAGTTGGGATCACTGAAGACATCCTGTTTAGTCCAAGTACAACTACTTCCTGAGGAAGATGCTATAATAGCATCGAAATATTGAAGTGTGTGTAAATATGTGTTAGTGTTTTTACTTCTATTTGTGCTTTATTGTTTTCCTACTATTCTATTATTTTATTTATTACAAATGGTTTTTGCTCAATGCACTTTATTTCATACATGTTATTAATATTATTATTATTAATTAATTAATTACTATCATTATTATTTTATATTTTTCATCAGTAAATATAATTATTTAGCTATGATTGTTTATCTTATTTTCTCATGTAACTATACGTATTTGTAAGGTACTTTCGTACTTTTCAGTGCTGGCTTGTCGAAGGTCTCACGACTGTTGGCCAGTACCATAGTAAAGGAAATTGAAATTATTATTATTATTATTATTAATATTGCATGGTTTTTATAAGAATTTTTTTTAGAGATGGAGCGCTTGAATCCTTGAATCCTTCAAATCCCATGGTATTTGAGAGGTTAGAGATTGTTAAAAATCTCAAAAAACTATCTTGAATACAATAATATTATGATGTTCTTGACTTTAAATAACAATGTTAGAAGGGATTGTATATACGTATGTGATTGCAAGATTAACAAAATCACAAAAAAGGACTAAATTAGATTAATATAATTAATTGACTAGAAATAAAATAAATTATTGCCTGATGGCATGGAAATTTATTGTAAGACAGTGTTTATGCACTATACAATAAGTGATAGTGAAGGAAGCCAACCTGAAAGAATAGTTAGGTTAGGCCTAGATAGAAACATACACACTTCTCTCTTCATTTCTTCTCAAACTTTTACATTTCCAAATTCTTCATACTTCCACAGTTGCACATTGTTTTGAATTTTCGGAAATATTCCTGTTTACTTTTGCTCGACACCTCAGAGAGAATTTGTTGTGATTGTCAAAAAAATCGAACTCAAGATTTTGATAAAAGTTGATGTTTTATGACCCCTTGAAACAAAAAAAAAGTGGTTTTCGCAATGCCCTCTGTCTTTCTGTCCATCTGGTTGTCTGTAGCGCGAGATAGAGTCGAAACACTTTTACAGATTGGACAAAAACTTGTTATCTGGAGTTTTCATAAGGTTCCCCCAAGATTTTTTTGTAATTAGATATCTAACCCTAAATTCAAAGGTAGTTTGCTGAAAGGCAAAAAGAGAGAAAATTGATTTTCCCAAAATTCGCTTTAATGACTTTGATTGAATTTTATATCTAGACTCTGTTTATCATTAAGATGGCAATTCTCATGTTCTCATGAAAATGACTGAGGGTACTTTACTTGGGGAAATTTTTCAATTTTCACAATTTCTCTGAAACTATTTGAGATAAAAAATAACTTACCATTGTAAAGTTGTAGTACTATTAAAGATAAAAATCTTTTGTTTGAAATATATAATAATATAACCAATCATTTCTGAACTATAAGCAAATAAATATACTTTTTAATTCAGGTCTTTGAAAATTAATTTGATTCTTATGCTTTTTGGTGGACAAAAAGTTTCTCTTTCCTCAATTTTTCTCTAACATTGTTCCTAGTTCCTATTGTCATAAAGTAACAGTGTATATTATTTCATTTTTGATCTTTGGTGTAAAGTTTCTACAAAAATGTATAGACATATTATTTTGTTTCTTCACTCATAATCACTTGATAGTTCATTGGTGGAGCATTGGTGCACTAAGCCAGAGGTCCCGGGTTTGATTCCTGTATCTAAGTGTCATTTTTTAAATTTATTTTAAAATGACTCAGTTACTGCTGATTTCTATAATTGTAATCATTCATCCCCCAAGCTTTGCCTTTCATAGTAAACTTAATTTTATAGGGTTGTTTTCTTTCATATTGGTTCGCTTTTAATATACAATTTATTTATACTATTGATAGCATACAGCCACAAATGAGTTGCCAGTGGCTGTGATATCAATGATGGCTCTTAGTATCCGATGATATTCATATGTCCATCACAGATTCTGCCTTAAAATACGAGTGAAGGATAACCCTGAGCAGGGTAAAATCCCTGAATAGCTCAGTGGTAGAGCATTGGTGCACTAAACCAAAGGTCCCGGGATCGATTCCCTTTTCCAGGTGTCATTTTTTAATTTATTCGAATATAAAATATTTGCTTAGCTTTTATACCTAAGTATAATCATTATTTTAAATAAAAAAATCACCACCAAAACGGGGTTTTACAATAATTTAAAAATAAAAAACGAAGAGTTTGTTGATAATATTACTTACTGGATCTGAGGTATAAATATCATTTTATTTTGAAATACTGTTATAATTTTAAGTATATAATTCACCATTTGTTTTAACTATTGAAATTTATTATAAATTATTGGTAATTGGGATTATTTGATGCAAATAATTAAAGCATAAACAATTAATTTCCAAAATGAGCAATCAGTTTTACTGAATTTATAAAACCTATATTTCATGGGGGTGTTTGAATTAATATTTGTTGAAGAGTTTGCTAGGACAGTTTTCTTTTTATCACCACATCTTACTATCTATTTAGGCAATCCTTATGTGCTAATTACTATAATGGTTTTATAGATGAGGAGGATTATATTTATAGGAGGAAGTGGCCCCCTTATTTGCATGGAAGGATAGTGGAAAACCATTTTGGAAAAACCCTCAGTACCTCTTACCGAGATTCAAACCTAGATCTCCCCATCATCGGCATTCTAGTCTACTGCGTAAGTAGTGCACTAGACCACACAGCCACCAATACGGGCTAGGACAATGTTTTAGGTTACATTTTACAAAACAACATTTTTAGCTGGAATGATTTGTTTTTAATAGCTCTCCTTTTGGCCCCATAACACTGTTATTTGATGGCATTATGTTACTAAACTCTTCATCACATAATTTAATTTATTAAGGAGAATCTATTTTCACTTTTTGTGGTAATGTTTGTCATACATGGAAGAAGGTTCATGAAAGGAGGTTAAGAACAAATAAAAGAAACCTACACAACATGACTTTTACAATTAAAAAAGGACCACAGTTTATACTTTACATTGCTGCCACTGGATAAAGGGGTAATGTTTGCCTCTCAATCCCTTGAAATAAGCTGCTCATTTTACAATCCCTATTAATGAGTTATGATACAATGAAATCCAAGCTGATTGAGCAGTAATGGTTGATCGTGATCAAGTTTCAACTATTCTGGAATTCTGGTTAATACAGAACAGCTTTTCAACTAAAACAAAACTATCAAAATTTAGTGAAAAGCTCATATTTCAATCATGTCCTGCCTTATTCTATCTTTGTTTGTAACAAAAAAAATCACATCTTATTCCTCATACTCTACAATACTCTAAATAAATGTGCTATTTGCAGGACATATCGCGCATGTCTAATTTTTCCATATACCCCATGGTTTGTCTGGAATTTCAATTATCTGAATTGGACTTGGGCCCCTTCTAATTCATATAAACAAGTTTCAACAGTTTCAGTTACAGCTACAGTTTTGAAAAATAAAGCTCTGTAAACCTGATATAAATGAATTTTAAAAACTCACCAAAATAATTAGATTTCAAGTTCTTTTATTAAAATTGTCACTGGTGGTCATGCAGACAAAGAAGTAAATCTAACCTTATTTGGCTGAACAGTGACTGGGAGGTTGGGGTTTTAATCTCTACTGGGTGTACTGAGGTTTTCTTTCCTAGATGGCTTTACACTATTCCTCCACCAAAAAAAAGGATGGAGTGTGAATTTCATCCTCATTCCTCATCTTTACTTTATTAGTTTAACTATGCTGATAGTCTGAATGGCCTGTAATACATGATGCACAAAAAAACTAATTGCATCCAGCACTAATATAACAACAGAAAAAAGTTTACATTTTATTCCAGGAGGAGTGTGCTGTGGACCTACAAATATTAATAAAAGGGAGTTGGGAGTCAATGGGCCAAGGTGCGCTTCACTTTGCGGAGCTACTTAACTATCCTAATAACAAACTTCACCTTACCATACCAATTGTGGGGCCTCATGAGAATAATCCACACACCGAACTTGGGATACTCCAGTGTTGGTTCCGCATGAATTGTCTCCTCGAACAAATTGAGAACTTTAAACATGAACTTAAAAGACGTGATATTAAACCTACATCCAAGGTATGTTTCGCACAACATTCATTCATTCATTCATTCATTCATAATTGTTTACATATGTAAATTAGTTTTCATGATATATAAAATAACTAGTCTTGAATATTCAAACAATATAACCTTTATTTACATTATGGCCTGTAGGTGATGGACTGTAAAATGTTCTTAATATAAAGCTATAGTACATGCATATCCAATGATTCCTATATGGCGATGGTTTTCAACCTGAGATCTGTAAGTATTTTTCATTGGTTCCTTGAAATTTGAATATTTTTTTTAATAATGGTTTCAATGTGCTAATGTGTAACATGTTTCATCCAGTAATTTTTAATCAATTATGCTATTACTTAATACAACCAAATGAACCCAAAGAAGAAAAATAGTGGACATATATTATTCTTGATCAAAAAGTTGTGTTAAAATCAGGGCTGTGGAGTTGGTAAGCCAATCCTTCGACTCCTCTACTTTTCTACTGTCCGACTCCTACTTCGAAACCTTCATAAATGGCTAATGTATATTAATTAGTAATAAAAAATTGACTGCCGCAAAATGTTCCAATACAGATTACTTAATGGGAAGCTTCTTTGGTGTTGTGAATTTATATTTAAATAAATTTGTCAATTCAAATTACTGGTTCTAAATAATAAAAAAAAATTTATAAAATATTCTTATAAAGTTATAAGTTTTTAGTTTGAAGCCTGAGTTGGTACATTTTTACTGACCCAGACTCTACAGTCCTGGTCTCTTTAGTACTGAAAGATAATATTCTTTAATCCTAAGTTGCGGAAGTAAATAACTCTTAATTTTCAACTATAAACATTTGCATTTTCTGCGTTTACCAACATTAAATATGCATATAGAAAACACAACTTTTGTAAGTTCAAGAAGGAAAACATCCTGGTTAAAACTTGGCCTAGAATTTAAGAATCGTTCAAAATATATCAAAGTAGAGTAACATCCTGACGACTTGATATGATCCTGATATATCTTCAACTTCAACAAGGGTGGTGGGGATAGCAAAATAGACAAGGAGCTGGAAACTCCCCTTCAAAGTCCATCTCATGGTTGATTAGCCATGACATTATATACAAGAGATCAAAACATACACAGTTTATTGCATCCTTCATTTGACAAGAGCGAAATTGATATCAGTGTAACAGGTTTTTTTTAGTTGTGATTTTTAAAATATTATAAAACAGTTTCACTGGTCTCAATATCAATGTTATCTAAGGTAAAATACAGAAAACCTCACCATGACAGGTTCTGTTTTGAGCTGTTATACCAACAAAATGTAGGTGCTAACGGGGAGAGAGGGTGAGACAGGCTCTTAAATATGCCATGATAGAGACCAAAGTCCAAGTTGCTTTATTTTTTGGTGAACTTTAAACTGCTAACACTAGAGATTTATTTTGGACCATGTTGTTTGATTCTGGATAGTCCCTTAGCTTTAAATTAACTGCACATTTCTAAAGAGTTTAAAAAATTTTTGTGAGCAGATAACATTGAGTTGAAAGTGTAATGTTTAATTTTCTCATGGGGGAATCTGGTTATGGAAAATAATTATTTAAAATTTTGGCACAAGATTACCATTTATGTTTGACAGCTGTCAAAATTGTTACCGTCTGTCATAAATAACTGCTACAGGCTAGAGAAAACATTGATTTGGTCTATGAATACTTCATTGTATACAATTAGTGACATTTGACTGCCTCTGTGGACATAGTTCTTGGCTATGGATCCATTGGTCCCGGGTTTGATCCACAGCACTTCCAGATTTTTCTCTGAAGTAGTGGGTCTGGAATGGGGTCAGACTCAGCCTTGTGAGGACAATTGAGCTATTTGGATAAATACGTAGCTTCTCTGGTATAGAAACCTGAGATTAACGGCTGGAGGGTTCATTTTGCTGCCAGCATGATACCCTCTATCCGAAAATGTTGTCACTATATTAGTCAAATAACATGCGGCGGGCGCTTGGTCGGTGTAGCCAACACCACCTGGAGAGAAGGCCTGCTTGCATTGCTTTGACGCCACAAGTCTGAGGCCATGCAAGTTCCTTGTACTTCACCGCGAAACCTTGGTTTTCTCAATAAAATGTTATTTTCTGTATTTATTGTTGGGGACGTTTTATGTTAAATATTACATGTTTAAGTATAATAAATTAATTATTTAGCTAACAACCAAGTTGAACATAAATTTTATGAAAACATACATTTACTGGGAAAACACATTTACATGACACTATAGTGTTTGTGTAGCTTATTCACTATGTATATTTAATTATATTTCTAAGAGATTACCTGAGGAACAAATATTATCAAATATAAAGGATTTCTCGAAGAAGGTATATTAATATGGAGGGAAGTGTAAAGGCATTTAAGATATTCACATTAAATTAATCAGGTAGTAAATTATAATATTTAAATTTATAAATTAATAAATCTATTCACAAGTCAATAGTTGCATGCATAATTTGATTACAAATATAATGTTACTTTGAATTATTTTAAAATTAATCAATATTGGTAAGGTTACTTTGTATTTTTAACTTTTTTATTTCTATTGTTGAACTGATCTTGCTAAAATTATTATTATTATTTTACAAATAAGTATTACATCATATTAGCTTGATATACTTTACAAAGGTCATAAATATTATGTAGGACCTACCTTTGCACAAAAGTTTACAATTACATTTTATAAGCTGGGCACATCCTTTGTATGTGCTGCGATAATAAAATATTCAACTTGATATTAAAATTTAATTTAGTAAAACTATAATGCTAAACAGGGGTTTGTTTAAAATGTAATCACGTTAGTTAGAAATTAAATAAGTACCAGTATACTTTGATTTTTTTAATATTAAATTTTATTAATACAACAAAGTTGTCAAATCTAATAATATTTGCTAAAACCATTCCTTCACTTTTGATTATTTCCGCATCCATATTAAAATTATTATGAAAACTTATTTACCTTTTTTTTATTAAATAAACCCTTAAAAACCTTCTTTGTATTTGTTCTTATGACTTAGTAAAATAATTTCTGGACGATTTGAATGACGAATTTAATTACAGGCATGGTTTGAAACTAAACATTTATTTTATCATAAAATATTATATTCGTGGTAAGCTATTTTAAAAAACTAGCAATCAAATTTTAAAAATTCAAATTAATTATTATTATGTTGTGGTTATAAGTATTTATATAGACATAACCTTCTATTTGATTTTACAATACATCTTACTACCCAATCCATGGCTATTCTCATTTATTTACACTTCTACTTGCGCCGTTAAGCATGCATTCTAAATGTAAAGCTCATTTAGTCTGGTTTGCCATTGATGAAGAGGCTGGGATTTGTATCCCAGCTGGGTATATTGAGGGTAGTTCTTCCTAAATGGTTCCCCACTCTCTCTTCATACACATTTGGCTACATTTAATCTAAATTCTACCTTCCTCATCCTTACTATATCATCATGATAAATATGCGTGTAGCCCTAATGGGCTTTGAGAGATAGTGGAAAAGATGAATTTTTAAATAATGTAAAATGTACCCACATATACACTTAGTGAGGGTGGGTAACCATTGAGGGAACTACTTTCTCATACATTTGTTCGACCCTCTCGCCAATGGCTAACCAGACTAGATGAGTTTGAAGTTTAGTCGGCGTGAGCACCGATGCAGGTATTATATTTTTAATAGGCCTGCCTCTAATTTAATTTAGCTCTAATTTGTCAATATCTAAATGAAAGAGAGCATCGCATCATTCCCTTAGTAGCAGCTAGTTTTATATTAAGAAGTTTAGAAGATTTACTTGAAGATTAAAATTTTGGAGTTCATTATTTGTTTAAAATCATATAAGTTTTATGTAAAAAAAAACTAAAATAAATCTTATCTTAAATATATTAATTATTTACTTTATAAATATTCAAAATGTTCCAAATTTATTAAATTAGTAAAAACTTTAATACTGTTCAGCCTTTATAATTTTTTTAAGTTATTAAATTAATATTTGAATACAATGTATTTAAAATGTGTGTAAATGTCGAGTCTATAAAAACTAGCATTCAATCAAATTAATATGGTCATATGGCCTACCCTTAAATGTTTTGTGGGCTGAAAATCTTTTCTTGGGATTGAATTCAACCATTTCATAATATTTTCATCATTTGGAAAACCAAACACGTGGACCTTAGGTCCATTTTTTATAGTTTCCCTGGCAATGTGGTACACAACACTTACTAACCATATTGAAATATAAATAAATTCTGTATTAAAACACATAACCAAATAAGAATACACACACAAAGAAAAAATAAATGGTACAGCGCACCGCACAGACTTTCTCTCTCTTTCTATAAACTCGTAAGATTTATGAACGGAATAATGTACATTGTATCATCACCACTCCACATAAGAACACGCATAAAATAATATACAATGATATAGAATCAATGAGAAAAGAGGCGCATCTTTGTCCACCTAAGAGCATTTCAAACAGTTTAATGTCTTCCATAAGGGTAAAAACTTCGTATTAAAATTTCGATTTCTGGTTAAAATTTTAACATTTTATAAGGTGTTGCAGATCTTCAAGTCATCGTATTGATATGTAATTATTCATTTATACATTTTGACCAATAAAAAATGTAAATATTGACTATTGAGTCTAAAATGGAGATAGATCATTGCTATGCAAACATTTCTCCTAAGAGATTTAACGAAAAATAACATACTTTTTTAGATACTTATATTTAATTACTCTATGGCATTGGAGAATTATTGCGTTAAGACTTAAGTAGTATATGTTTACAACTAAAGCTCACAAAATTGTATTAATATATTTGCAAATATCGCAGAAACTGCTGCTTTTATAAAAATAATATGTCAAATGAAAGTTTTTTATTTCTAATAGTCCTACAATTTTGCAATGATAATTTGTTTAGTTTCTCCAATAGTTGTGGAGATACGGAAATTAACGCTTCTGTAATGTACCCTAAGAATCATTTTCATAGGAAAATGAAAATAGCCAGTTTATTTATAATCTTAATCAACGCCTAGATACGAATTTTAATCAAAATTGTTTGAGCAGATTTTGAGAAAACCAAATTTTTCTCTTTTCGCCCTTCAGTAAACTACCCTTAATTTTAAGTTTTTATAGACACACAGACAGACGGCATTGCAAAGACTATTTTTTAGGGTTCGGGGGTCATGAGACGTCGACATCCATCAACATTTCAGGTTAGTTTTTTTTTACGGTCGCAATACTTAAACTTTAATGTCCAAAAAGTTAAAAAATTCATATAATTGCGTATAGATTGAAAGTTATTGATTTTATAAAAATATGTTTCGGATAAAATATCTGTATTATAAATATATATACATATTTGTAATGCTAAGTAATTTCATATCTTCAATAGTTTCAGAGATATTTAAAAAAATGTTAATTGACGCATCAGACTGGAGCCCTTAAAGCCATTTTGTCGAAATATTGAGGGTAGCCATTTTGTTTGGAATATTTATTAATGTTTATAAATGAAATTTAATCAAAATCGTTTGAGCCGATTTTGAGAAAATCGACTTTTTCTCTTTTTTCCCTTCAGTAACCTACCCTTAATTTTAAGTTTTAATAGACACACAGACAGACGGCATTGCAAAGACTATTTTTTAGTGTTCGGGGGGTCATTAGACGTCGAAATCGATCAACATTTCAGGTTAATTTTTTTTTTTACGATCGCAATACTTAAGCTTTAATGTCCAAAAAGCTAAAAATATATATATAATTGCGTATAGATTGAAAATTATTGATTTTATAAAAATATGTTTCGAATAAAAGATTTGTATTATAAATATATATACATATTTGTAATGCTAAGTAATTTCATATCTCAAATAGTTTCGGAGCTATTATAAAAAATGTTAATTTACGCATCAGACCGGAGCCCTTAAAGCCATTTTGCCGAAATATTGAGAGTAGCCATTTTGTTTGGAATATTTATTAATGTTCATAAATGAAATTTAATCAAAATCGTTAGAGCCGATTTTGAGAAAATCGACTTTTTCTCTTTTTTCCCTTCAGTAAACTACCCTTAATTTTAGGGGTAGATATCCAATTCCAAAAACCCCTCGGGCAACCCTATGAAAACCCTAGATATCAAGTTTCAGCTCAATCGGTAAAATAGTTTAGGCTCTATTTGGAGGTACAGACAGACAGACAGACGGAAATTCAAAAACCACTTTTTCGGATTCAGGGAGTCATGAAACGTCAAGATTCATCAAAATCTCGAGTTCGATTTTTTTGACGATCACCATACTTTCTCTACCTATAAGATAGAGAGAAAGTAAAAATCAATATCCCTATTAATAAAGTAACATAGATGAAATAAATGGTACGGCGCACCGCACAGACTTTCTATCTCTTTCTATAAACTCGTAAGATTTCTGAACAGAATAATGTACATTGTATCATCACCACTCCACATAAGAGCACGCATAAAATAATATACAATGATATAGAATCAATGAGAAAAGAGGCGCATCTTTGTCCACCTAAGAACATTTCAAACAGTTTAATGTCTTCCACAAGGGTCAACACTTCGTACTAAAATTTCGATTCTGGTTAAAGTTTTAACATTTTATAAGGTGTTGCAGATCTTCAAGTCATCGCATTGATATTTAATTATTCATTTATACATTTTGACCAATAAAAAATGTAAATATTGACTATTGAGTCTAAAATGGAGATAGATCATTGCTATGCAAACATTTCTCCTAAGAGATTTAACGAAAAATAACATACTTTTTTAGATACTTATATTTAATTACTCTATGGCATTGGAGAATTATTGCGTTAAGACTTAAGTAGTATATGTTTACAACTAAAGCTCACAAAATTGTATTAATATATTTGCAAATATCGCAGAAACTGCTGCTTTTATAAAAATATATGTCAAATGAAAGTTTTTTATTTCTAATAGTCCTACAATTTTGCAATGATAATTTGTTTAGTTTCTCCAATAGTTGTGGAGATACGGAAATTAACGCTTCTGTAATGTACCCTAAGAATCATTTTCATAGGAAAATGAAAATAGCCAGTTTATTTATAATCTTAATCAACGCCTAGATACGAATTTTAATCAAAATCGTTTGAGAAGATTTTGAGAAAACCAAATTTTTCTCTTTTCGCCCTTCAGTAAACTACCCTTAATTTTAAGTTTTTATAGACACACAGACAGACGGCATTGCAAAGACTATTTTTTAGGGTTCGGGGGGTCATGAGACGTCGACATCCATCAACATTTCAGGTTAGTTTTTTTTTACGGTCGCAATACTTAAACTTTAATGTCCAAAAAGTTAAAAAATTCATATAATTGCGTATAGATTGAAAGTTATTGGTTTTATAAAAATATGTTTCGGATAAAATATCTGTATTATAAATATATATACATATTTGTAATGCTAAGTAATTTCATATCTCCAATAGTTTCGGAGATATTTAAAAAAATGTTAATTGACGCATCAGACTGGAGCCCTTAAAGCCATTTTGTCGAAATATTGAGGGTAGCCATTTTGTTTGAAATATTTATTAATGTTTATAAATGAAATTTAATCAAAATCGTTTGAGCCGATTTTGAGAAAATCGACTTTTTCTCTTTTTGCCCTTCAGTAACCTACCCTTAATTTTAAGTTTTAATAGACACACAGACAGACGGCATTGCAAAGACTATTTTTTAGTGTTCGGGGGGTCATTAGACGTCGAAATCGATCAACATTTCAGGTTAATTTTTTTTTTACGATCGCAATACTTAAGCTTTAATGTCCAAAAAGCTAAAAATATATATATAATTGCGTATAGATTGAAAATTATTGATTTTATAAAAATATGTTTCGAATAAAAGATTTGTATTATAAATATATATACATATTTGTAATGCTAAGTAATTTCATATCTCAAATAGTTTCGGAGCTATTATAAAAAATGTTAATTTACGCATCAGACCGGAGCCCTTAAAGCCATTTTGCCGAAATATTGAGAGTAGCCATTTTGTTTGGAATATTTATTAATGTTCATAAATGAAATTTAATCAAAATCGTTAGAGCCGATTTTGAGAAAATTGACTTTTTCTCTTTTTTCCCTTCAGTAAACTACCCTTAATTTTAGGGGTAGATATCCAATTCCAAAAACCCCTCGGGGCAACCCTATGAAAACCCTAGATATCAAGTTTCAGCTCAATCGGTAAAATAGTTTAGGCTCTATTTGGAGGTACAGACAGACAGACAGACAGACGGAAATTCAAAAACCACTTTTTCGGATTCAGGGAGTCATGAAACGTCAAGATTCATCAAAATCTCGAGTTCGATTTTTTTGACGATCACCATACTTTCTCTACCTGTAAGATAGAGAGAAAGTAAAAATTAGAATGCACTTGAAAATGTACGTAATATTTCAAAACATATTTCACACTAGTTACACAATCCAGATAAATCACAAGAGAAACGACAAAAAAATTGTGCTAAAAGTGCCAAGCTATTTTGCTGAGAAATACAGGATTTTGTTTAAATTTTAATAACTTATTTACCTGCCTCGGTGGCGTAATTGGCTAACGCGCTAGTCGTGTTGAGCTCGAATGCCGAGGACGGGGAGATTGAGGTTCGAATCTCGGTCGGGTGAAATGGGTGGGTGGGGGGGTTTCCTAAATGGTTTTCCACTCTCCCTCCACTCAAATGCAGGTTCACTTCCTCTAAATTCAACCTTCCCAATTCCTAATCCATTAGTGTAATTAGTACTTAAGCGTATAACCCGAACGGGTAGTAAGAAGCGGTGCTAAATAATAATAATAATAATAATAATAATAATAATAATAATAATAATAATAATAATAATAATAACAATAATAACAATAATAATAATAATAACAATAACAATAATAACAACAATAATAACAATAATAATAATAACAATAATAACAATAATAACAATAATAACAATAATAATAATAATAATAATAATAATAATAATAACAACAATAATAACAATAATAACAATAATAATAATAATAATAATAATAATAATAACAATAATAATAATAACAATAATAACAATAATAACAATAATAACAATAATAACAATGATAACAATAATAATAACAATAATAACAATAATAACAATGATAACAATAATAACAATAATAACAATAATAATAATAACAATAATAACAATAATAACAATAATAATAATAATAATAATAATAATAATAATAATAATAATAATAATAATAATAATAATAATAATAATAATAACAACAACAACAACAACAACAACAACAACAATAACAACAATAACAACAATAACAACAATAACAACAATAACAACAATAACAACAACAATAACAACAATAACAACAACAACAACTTATTAGTCTTTGAACTTCTTGCACTCACATGTTTACATAAACTAGCTAACATGCATGCCTATCCGATTATATATTTATACATATTCTTTTTTAATTATTAAATATGATAAAAAAATCACTAGCTAAGATATTTAAAAAAGTACTGTTTTATTTAACATTAGCTAACATGCTTGCCAACCCGATTATATATTTATACATATACTTTTTTAATTATTAAATATGATTAAAAAAACACTAGCCAAGATATTAAAAAAAGTACTGTTTTATTTAACATTAATTTTTAAGCTTTGAAAATTTAAATAGCTTGAAATAAAATAAATCACTGAAAAGAACATAAAAAACTGAGTAAATAACATAGTTTACAAAAAAAAACTAACTTTAGATTTTACACTAAAATTGGGTTATGCTTAGCAGCGGTTGCAGTGACCATCAACTTTAGCAGGGTTATAGTAAAATAAAGTCTAAAATAAATAATTGGTTTGGAATCAGAAGGGAATGGGGGGGACTTCAAACCTGATACTTCTGCATAAATATGAAGAAGTTGGGGTGGATTCTCCTGATCTTCAAGATTTATTTCATCCCTATAGGAATCACTCGTATTCACACTTGCCTTATCAATATAAGCTGCCACTCCTACTTGTTCCGATCTTTCACTTTATAATCACTAACAAATTGATCACTCTCGCTTGAGCTATCAATAAATATTGCAAGTATTTCTGTGTCTTGAATCACAGCTTTCCTCTTAGTAACCATGTTTACAAACAATTCCAAAGATAAAACTCATAAAGTAAAAAGTTATAAAATAATTTTTATTTTCGATATATCGAAACTCTAAGTGCAAAGGCAAATAAAAGTAGCTTGAACATATGAGAATGCAGTGGAAATAAAATTTACCCTATCTGTTGACTTAATACTGAACTAAGAGCTCGAAAACATGGGATCGCTGTGAGCGACGCTGGCACTCAAAAGTTTAATAAATCATTTTAAGCATTAAACACATTGTAATGTGTTTGCAATGAACCATAGTACCTAAATAATTAACTAATAAACTATAAAACCATGCTAGTTCATACTCATCATGAAATACACACCATTAATTTAGCCGTTAAACTGACCGCTTGAGAGAGGAAAGAAGGGAATTCCTGTTGAGACAGGTGGCCGTAAGTCCCTGATGTCACACTGTTCACAAACACTAGCGAGCAGGCCTTCTCTCTAAGTGGTGTTGGTGTAGCTCTCTTGAGGGCTGATGCCATGGAGTTTTTAAATGACATTTTGAACTGTCAGAAACAGTTCATACAATAACAATCCAACTATAGTGTTGTTCAGATGATGGTGAACAGTATCTATTTAGTTTTAAAAATAAAGATCCAGTTTTTACTCATTCATGTTCATGGTATCAAAATGTAATGCTTACACATATTTTGAATTAAAATAAATCAAACAACACATTTATTCTTATATAAATAATTGATGTTTTATGGCTTTGTTCACATATCTACTGAATTTAATGATTTGTGTGTTGTTTGCAGGTATTTAATCCTGAACATTATTATCCATCTTCCTCCTTGCCTTATGAGCTTAGTAATTTATCCGAGAGTCTAATACCTTCCATGCCTATACCTGAAGTATTTACACATGAAGCACCACCATCAGAAGTATCAATACTTAAGGCCTCATTATCTGAAGCCTTAATGCCTGCGACTCCAAAACCAGCAGCACGCAGAAAAAAGAAATCTCCATCCTTGAGGAAACCCTCAGTTATCAAAAAAGTACAATCAATAGAGATAGCTCCCGCTGGTAAGAGAATTTCAGTCCTAGAAAAGGTGCCAATTTTGGACGAAACTTCATCTATTAGTGACTATCACAAAACTACGACTATAAGTGCGGCTGTTCACCCCACCCCTGCTCCACGCAAGGGTACCACTGGCTTAGCTGACCCACCAAAGAAATCCAACGGTTTGTAGAATTAAGGTTGACTTATTATCATATGCAAATTCTTATTTGTTTAATATTTACATTCAATAAATTCAATTGAAGGGATTTTTTCACCAGGTAAGGTAAGGGGCGTGGAGGAGGTCACATAATGGTGTGTTACATACCCTGCACTTAACACAAGATATTGTTAGGATAGTCAGAATGGACCTGAAAGAGTTAGGGTGGAATTAGGTGGATTGGATGGAACTAGCTCAAGATAGGGTCAGTTGGCATACGTTTTTAAGTGCGGCACTTTCGAGTTTCTAAGACTGTAGAGTAAGATGTAAGTAACTAAAGTGATTATTAGTTAAAGAAGGGTGTTATGATGAGAAAGGTAAGTGAAAGAAACTTATGGTGTACACATATGTACTAATTACACATATTGATAGGTTGTCTACTTTTGCACTATTTCAAGACTAAATGTGAACCCTAAGTTGTGTTTCTAGTTAAACTTTATCTTGGTATATGTCTTTTACTATGTCATTTCCAAGCCTGTACAAATCCATCATTTTCACTTTCGAATCAAATATGAATCTTGGTTAACTTACTAGAATTGAATTCAAATTGAATCTCACGGGTAAAAATATTTTCAAGTCGAATCCGAATAGAATTTTAAAATAAATCAATTTTATCGAGTTGAATTTAATCCTATTCAAATTCCATGCTTAAAAAAAGTAAAATATTTTATTTTAAAAATAGGTTCAGATCTGAATCGATTAATTTATTTTAGACTTACTATGATATTGTTTCAAATCGAGTCTTTGTTGAATATTTTACAATTCTAAGTTTCCAAATCCAATTCAACAATAAAATATCTAAAAACATGCTTATAAAAATTTTAGACACATTTTAGGTTATTAAAAAAAATAATGTAGTAAATAGTGCTTATCACAAAAAGTAAAAAATCAAATAAAGTTTACATCATATTTTTAATGATAGTATAAGATATTCACTGTCACAAACAATTGTCTTCCACGTGATTCCTTTAAGACCTGAACTCAAGTTAATTTCTCTTTACACTCTATCATGCAACTGATTTCCGGTCTGATTATTATATTGATTTGTTAAGACAATAAGCATGAATAGATTCAAAATTTGTGCCAAACACATCGAATCCGAATCTAAGATTTATTTAGATTAGAAGTTTTGAATAAAACCTGAATCTTCCAATATTAAAATTCAAAATTTCAAATCGAATCCGAATCTTACTAAGATTCGAGTTTGGATTCGAAAATTCAAAGGTTTGCATGGGCTTAGTCACTTCCATTTTATCTCATTATAATAGTGTCCATAACTGAAACATAAACATAATCATTTTAAATATTATATTTTCTTTGTTAAAAAAGGGTGACCTGGCGGTCTAGTGGTAAGGTGTCGGACTTCTGTGCTGGAAGTCCGGGGCTCAATCCTCGATCCCGGCACGGATTTATCTGCCAACCCTTACTTCACCTATGACAAGACGTGTATTAATCACAACCTATGAATGTGTGGAATGCCAAGCCTTCACTGTGGTTTGGATTCCACGTTAAACTGTAGGTCCTCCATTTCATCTCACAATCACCCTACCATTACACATTAGCGTAAGTGTGTATAACCCAAACGGGTAGTAATATGCGGTGCTAATAATAATAATACTTTGTTAAATGACGAAGGACAAACTATCCTGAATGAATATTGATTGGAAGTTTTCAAAATCACTACTAAAAATAATATTTCATCTGAAAAAACAATGTTTTATGAATTAAGAAATAAAAGTGAAAACTGTAAACTGTATAGCTCTCTTTATTGTGAACACTTTATTGTGCTTATTTATTTGCCCCTAATCAATCCTATTTCTGAAAGCATCTTTAGTAACTTTTGTAATTTACAGGGAGTCAAACCGAAACCAGAATTTAAAACTGAAACTGAACAATAGTTTTAAAATAGTTCAAAACTGATAACAGTTATTTTTAGGGAACCATAACAGGAACCCCAAAAATAAATTTGTTAAGAACTGGAACTAATATCTATATATTTTTAGGTTCATAAAGGTTATTATTGTTTCTTAAAGGTTATAAATGTTTATCTTTTTTTATATAATGTATTTTATGTACTACTTTATTTAACTTAATTTTATCTTTTAAATACTCTGTTTTTCTATTTCTCATAATTTTTTTGTCAAGGTAGGATATATTTATTTTCTAAGGCAATTATAAAAGTGTCAATAATTATTGTTACATGTTGTAGGGTTTTCCTATTTTACTATTTAGGTTAAAATCTTAGGAAGGTATATTTAGCTTTGAGTGACAGTAAACATGTCTAAGAGGGAGACGAAATGAGATAAATACAAAAACATTATTTTATTTTAAAAGTTTTCACCATATGAGTGGTTGTTGGCTTATCGTCTTACAGTGAGTATTAAAATGGTGGTGGAGAGTTGTGAATTGTAAATATGTTCACTCTTTGCCTTCAAATACCAGGTAACACGTAGTTTGATTAATAACTAGATGTTTAAATAATTTGATGGATAGGGTGAAATTAATTTTATCCAGTACAAAATTTATCAAAATATGACAGGGCATTGACATCAAGATTCACATTAGGAGGTTTTGTTAGCATCGCGTCTTACTTATTACCTGTTCATGTTATACACATATGTACTAATTACACTAATGAGATAAGGCTGAGGAAGGTTGAATTTAAAGGAGGTGTACCTGCATTTATGTGGAGGAGAAAGTGGAAAACCATTTTGGAAAAACTACCCTCATTACAACTGACCGACATTCAAACCTAAATTTCCCTGTAATTGGCAGTCTAGTCTAAAACAAGAGTGATGCCTTAGACCATGCGGTCACCAAAGCAGGCGAGGGTTTGTTAAGGTAAATTATAAAAGTAAATATTTTTTAATCATGCAGACTAATTTGTCTATATTTGATGTATCTACAAATTAAGAAGAGACTTCAAAAAAGGTACCAACATTTTGATAAAAATGTTGGATTTGAAAATGAAAATATTGCCTTGACATTAAAATTATAATAATGTTTGTATACATAAATATAATTGCTAAGCAAATTATATAATTTGTTTATTTTTTTCCTTAAATAAATGAACTAAAATTATACAGTATTTCTTTGTTTTCTTGAGAATTAGCTGGCTTGGCTGCACCAAAGTTGGTACTTTTTTAAATTGAAAATACATAAAAAATGTGTTTCTAGGTATTACCTGCCATCCAACCATGTTGTTAGCAATATTAGCACAGTTATTTGATACTTAATTGGTTTGTTTATGAATCATAAATGACTTATTCACTATAATTTGTTTATTCACGTCTTGTGAGCACTAAAACATCGTACCGGTAGCTTCTTCTTTCATTGTATTTTGATGTACCATTAAGCTTGTATTGCAAGTATTTATAGTTTAATTAGCCCTAACTATTTATTTAGTGGACAATTTGTTTTCAAATAGTTCAAAATAATTGTGTTTTGCTCAAGTTTTTAAATTACATTACTTTAATCTTGATCACACAATATCTTTCTTTATGTTACATGAACATTAAGTGACCTTATGTTACATGAATGTTAAGTTAATCGTGATCCTGGCAATTAGATTGAATAAAAGTTTGAAAAATAAATGAACATGACAAGAGTAATGTTCATGCCAAATTAATATTGTTGGTTTAATATATATATATAAACACACCTGTATCTAAAAACATTGCATCAAACTTTGGCAGGCTATTCCTTGGGTGAAAATAGAATAATTCACATCAGCGAACCTAGGGTCCATCTTGAATAATAAGGGCGGTATACACCCCTAAAGATAGAGCTAAAAACGACTGTTGTGTGAAATATTATGAAAACTGCTTAGGGTATTACAACGAATATTTGTATACTACTTATTGAAACTTGATAGTTAATCAAACTAAATGTGCTGTTACCGTTACCCACACCCATCATGTAAAAAAGGGGGGTAGTAAGACTTTTTTCTGCAATAAAATATGTAAGAGTAAGTATTGCCAATTTTGACTTAAGATTACAAAACATGTATTAAAGATTAACAAAAGAGGTGTCTTGGAGAAACTGTCTAGCTTTCCCCGTTTTCGAGATAATCACACAAGTTTGAGCTCGAGACAAGTGTAAATACCTGCCAGGAAGGCAGCCAGAATAGCAGTGTTACTTCGCACTGCAGTCGTTTAGTCCATTTTTACCAGCATGTGTCACGTACATTTTGGTAAACAAGGCTGGTTTATGTGTTATGATGGAGAAACTCAGTTACTTTTCCTTCTTCATAAGCTCCGATGTGTTACTATTTATTACAGTTGTGAATTATGCTTACACATTTAACACTTGGGTGGGATTTTATTCATTACTCTCACTGGAGTATTTAAAGATAAATTAAAAATACAAATTGTAGTTATTGCATGTTTTATTTCCTAGCTTCAAAAGCAGATTCATAGCAAGTGTTCAAAATGGCGGTCCCTAACGTAATTGCAATTATTTAGGCAGGCGTATCAATGACTGGGTACTCTTTCAAAACATGTGGTGTTTCTTGAACCTTATCACATGCAGGACCTACCCTTTGCTAACAGGTCTTCCTCGGAGTCAATGGCTGTCTTGTACACCAAAGCTTTGACAAAGCCCCACAGAAAGAAATCTAACGGATTAAGGTCAGGAGAGCTGGTGGCCACGCAACAGGCCCACCTCTTCCTATCCATCGGGCAGGAAATGCAGTGTTGAGGTAGTCATGTACAGCTCTTGTGAAATGAGGTGGGGCACCGTTGTGCTGTAGTCACATGCATTGTCGAACGGATAGCGGTACATTCTCGAGGAACTGTGGCAATACAAATATCAGAAATTGGTAGTAGATGCGGCCAGCAAGCGTTGTGGAGTCAGGTAAGGGCCAATGAGATAGTTTAACCACAATACCCACCCATAGGTTGACAGAAAATCTATGCTGGTTACCCATGATGCCAGTTGCAAAAGGGTTCACGTCATTCCAAATGTGACTATTTGAACTATTGAAATAGCCGTCTTGGTGAATGTTGCCTCATTGAAAACAAGACTTAGTGGAGAAATTAGGAACACTTCACACTGCTGCAGAAACCAGTTGGATAAATCATGTCGAGAAGCATAATTGCTGGCCCAATCCTGCACCTTTTGCATGTGGTATGGATGCAGCAGTTGATCATGCATGGCACGCCATACTGTGGAATAGGATACATTCGTTCGGTGTGCAATGGTACATGTGTTTATTGACGCGTTATCGTCTACAGAATTCAGTACCTCTTCTTCAACAGTTAGAGTGCTAACATTCCTTGGGTGACCAGATCCCCCTCGTAGCTGAAATGTATTTGTTTCACGAGGTAGTTGTGTAACATCGGTGAAGGTCCAGTGATAAGGTTTACTTACAACCTTGTAGCTGCTCTTGCTTTTCCTCTAGCTTCACCGTACAGCATGATCATGTCTGTCATTTCTGCGTTTGTGTACTTTGCCATTTGACTAGTAATGTGCACAACATTTTAGTGAAGTTGTGTGGACTGATGCAGTCTGCTCTGGAGGGAGGGGAAATAGTGATAGAGTGGGGCAAGGGGGGACGAAGCAACACACATATACTGGTTCCCTACCTGGCAGGAATTAACACTTGTCTTTGAAATCAAACATGCATGATTATCTCGGAAACGGGAAAGCTAGACATTTCTTCAAGACATCCTTTTTTTGTTAATTTTTACTCCATGTTTTGTAATCTTAAGTCAAAATTGGTAATACTTACTCTTACTATTTATTGCAGAAAATAAGTCGTTACAACCCCTTCTTTTTTACATGATGTGGGTAGGTAACGGTAACAGCACATTTAGTCTTATTAATGATTTAAGGTTTCAATAAGTAGTATACAAATATTTGTTGTAATACCATAAGCAGTTTTCATAATATTTCACACAACAGTTGTTTTTAGCTCTATCTTTAGGGGTGTATACTGCCCTTATTATTCAAGATGGACCCTAGGTTGCTGATGTGAATTATTCTATTTTCACCCAAGGAATAGCCTGCCAAAGTTTGATGCAATGTTTTAATACATGTTGTATATGGGTTTTTTTCTTTTGAAAAAGAAGATAGAGAAGAAGAAAAAACAGCAACACCACTGATGCCTGCTATTTTGCCTGTTACTCAGCAAGATTCCAAAGCTATATTTAAAGAGGTCAGTATATTAAAAAAATTACTAATTAAGTCTTTTATTGCTCTTTATGTGTTTGAAGTCTCACAATACAGTAAGTTTTTAAAATGCATATACAATCCAAGACATGACAAATACTTCTGAACATTTTTAATCACGGATTTAATTATTTTGGGATCAGAAATTTAGCTTTACACAGTGGTAATTAAGGCTGGTTGAACATGTACCAATAAAACCGATGTTGCCATCGCGATGCACAGAGCAGGCTTACACTCATATCTATCTGTTATCTGGCATTGTTTTGGTCAGCCCTTCAAGAGTTTGGGTGCTTGTTCTTTCATTCTTCTTTGTAATAATACTTTAGCTAGTTTTAGTTATATAGTATAGTTGTTGGATAAAAGTAACAGTAAGTTCAAATTTGGCATAAGGACTTTGATTGAATTAGTGGAATTAGTGGAATGCTCCCAAAATTATCTTTCCCTGCAATTTTGATGTAATCTCCTCAGGAGATGAAGCAATAACAACAAAAGAAATCTCTTATTCAGCCCATGAGCCATTTTGATTGCTTGACATACCTCAAGAAAATTCACCCTTCTTAAGTTCTAACAGTGATCTTATTGTTGTATGTAGACCAAACGCTGGTGTCAGTGCCGACAACTATAATTTATTGGCACCGACACCAAATCTATCGGTATGTGTAAAATTGCCCTAAAAATGGTGAGAAATATGTGATTCTGAACTAAATAACTTAATTATGTGAATAAATTTAACATTTTATTCTAATTAGGGCTTACCCGCCTCGGTGGCGTAGTTGGCTAACGCACTAGTCGTGTTGAGCTCGACCGCTGAAGACGGGGAGATCGAGGTTCGAATCTCGGTCGGGTGAACTGGGGGTGGTTTTTCCTAAATGGTTTTCCACTCTTCTTCCACGCAAATGCGGGTTCACTTCCTCTAAGTTCAACCCTCCCAGTTCCTAATCCATTAGTGTAATTAGTACTTAAGCGTATAACCCGAAAGGGTAGTAAGACGCGGTGCTAAATATTATTATATTATTATTATTATTATTATTATTATTATTATTATTATTATTATTATTTATTAATTAGAGCTTATTTTATGTTTTTTGTGTGTATTTTTTTGCTGTCTACATATAATGATATTTAGATGCATGTACCTTAATACAGTTACATATCCTATCCTTTAATCACACTGATGCCCTTGAACTCCTGCTACTGTCTTGTCTAGGGTCTTGAAGAGGATGCATTGGTTATTGATATCAACTATTTGTGGATGGCACCTCTCTCTTCTCCCATGTTAGACTTTGCTATGAAGCAGTTCTACATCGATTACACATTCCTTGAAAACTTTGGTGAAAATATGGAAACCAAATCTGTTCATAGGTCAGAAATAATTGACAACATGCTACACTTCAATTATTCTCAGAGTGAGTATTTTCTGTTAGACAGCATATGGGTCATAATGCACAATGTGGGTACAAGCTCAAACATAATGTAGTAAAATAATATCATAGTTGATAGTCACGGCATAGCCTGTAGTTTCTATTATCTGTAAAAAAAAAAAAATCTGTGCTGTTTAGCTTGTCCTGCTTTGTGGCAGTTTGGCGGATTAGTATTTTTGGTTCAAGGTAGTAGCAAAGCATGTTTCTTAGCTAATGATAATTTGTGAGGAGCATTTCAACTGTCACGAGAATAAACAGGATACGAAATGAAGCTATTCAGGAAAGATTGGGAGTACAAGACATACATTAGATAGTAGAGGAATTTAAAGAGAATGATCGCGATGAATTATGTAGGAAAGAACACAAGGGAGACCAATTAAAGAGATGGGAGGAGCAGAAAACAGAAAGTGTGCAAGTGAAAAGAGAAGATATAATGATACTGTTTTGGACCCCTCTCATCCATTCAAAAAGTCATGGATGAAGTGTATTTTTCTTTAAAGAACTGTATGTAAAGTTTCCTTTTAATACTTCATCCATGGAGAATCACGCTTTTAGAAGTAATTTCAATACACTACGTTTTAAAAACTTATTTTTTTCTTAAAAGATCAACTCCATTGTATTAGAAGGATCATATGACTCTATCCAAAAGGAAGCCAGCCTTCACAATATCACGTTGCCAGGAGTTTTTCCATTAGTTAGTTCTAACACTGATGACAAGGGGTCCAAGAGGCAAGGGGTAGGTTGTATATAAGCAGCTTGTGCTTATGAATACACACATTGCCGGTAACATAAATCTACAAAGTAATATCACATTACAGAACTCGGTAATATAAGAGTAATATATTAATACACAGTGCCGGTAACATAAATCCAGAACTGTGTAATATAACAATCTGTAGTAACATAAATCTACACAGCACACAGTACTAAGAACACACAACGTGTAATATCACAGAAAAACAATCCGTAATTTAACAAAAACTGTGTCATTTTATATCATATCTTCAGTACAGAAGATGTAATCATTCAAATAAATTATTGTGTGCAATATTAAAGGACTTGCTCATTTCATAACAATAAGTATCACATATAATCAGATCACATAACACTGTACAAGTGCACACTAAGGCATGTACGCATCATCATAATAAAACCCAGTATAGTCCACATTCGCATCACAATATAATCTGATATCTAAATAATTGGTGTTCGATCATGGGGCAAATATCTCAATAAATATCAATAAAAACCATTGCCACCACATTTGGCGCCCATCGCGGGCCAATATAACCCCGTAGCACTAATTGGCGTCCATCGCAGGCCAATACAACTCCGTATCACTATAAAGAGTGGAAGCAAATAAAGGAGGAAGAATGTTGGAAGGAGAGAGGAAGGAAGGAGGCAATTTACTCTACTACTACACCCAAACCACTGCTTAGATACGGCCATGGGCAGTTGAATTTTGAGGGTTCCTCTTCATACAAAATACTTAAGCTTATTTTAATTCATATTATTTATCTATGTATATTAACATAATATCTTACACGAAAAAATATAAAGGATTAATTCAATTACTAATGTAGCGTGTTTTACTATTTACAATTTTATATATATTTACACTTGAGTACAACCATGGGTACAACTGTTACACATCAATATATACACACACGATACTTTGCTACCGTGTCCACGACTCCAGTTTGAGACAACCAGTCCCAAGCTCACTCACAGTAAGACTGCCTTTCTACCTGACTATTTGCACCTGTGCGCCCCCACCCCCTCTTTCACATTCCAGTTACAGAGGTGGGTACACTCACTACACAGGTACAAAATAGTCACTACAGCTATACGCTACACTAAGTTATATTTTTCTTATCTTTATAATACTAACCATCTTTTTAAAAAAAGTATGGTAGATTATTAAATAAAACTTATTTGCTGTTGTAAAACAGATATATTTGGAAGATTGGAGTGGCCCCATGGGCAACTAAGCCCCTTCTTTACTATCAAACTTTACATCCTCTGCTCCTTGCCCAGTAGAATTGTATGTATTACCTAAGCAGCAGTATTCCATGAGAAGAATGCTCGTATAGGCATTGGCGGTTGTTGTGGGGCTTGCATTAGTCGTGATTTTAATTTTAATCCATTGATACACTCATTTGTATTTGGTAAAACAAGTAAAAATTGAAACTTTCAATGGTGTAATAACATCTTAATAAAGTGATCCAACTGTGAGTTTTGATATGTCTTGTGGTTAGAATTTTCAGTCAATAAAGGCACCCATGAACACCAGCACAAACTCTTGGCTGAAATGCTCAATAAATCTACCAGTGACCATGAAGCATGCAAGATACGCTTTGTAGTGGTCTCGGAGCCTTCGGAAGAAGACTCTTTATGCAAGACTGTGAGGAAATCGGGTCAGTGATAGTAGACATCCCCTTTCCTCTCCTCTTAGCACCACATCCTCAAGTTCAGCAGTGTTCTTTAATATTTTTACCAGGGTCGTACCCTAAAATCCTTGTGTTCAGGCATAAGTTAAGGCAGTGTGGTGCGACCTTTCATGACTCGAGGTCCAATCTGCATAATGCAGTGAACAAAACTGGTCTCAAGAAAAATAAAAACGTAATTATGTATTTAGAAGTATTACTTTAGATTTTTTTTAAATACTTAAAACCTATATATAAGTACAATATAGTAATATTATGAATATACCAATATAATTAGTGTGATAACTCGAGCCTATTTTTGGACCACAAATTTTTCGATCACGCAAATCAAGATTATTTTATTACTTATTGAAAAACCGGTTAAGATTGACTTGCTAGAAGAAAAACAGGTTGCAGGCCGCAGATTGGACTTCACTGTGTAAAGGAAACCCTTGAAAGAGAATTCTAGTTGAAGGCGGTGGAAAAGTGTGTCTTATTATGCACGCTTTGGCCCTAACTAGACATGTATCATGGAGGATAGGGGGAAAGGGTTTGAAGGTACAAGTTGCCGCTAATCTAAGAATATATCAACCTGTTTTAGATACTGATACATCCAGGAAAGGAACTATTATAAGAACTAAGAAAGTGAGATGAGGTATTAAGGATGGTATAGTATAAACATAATAGCAAGAACAGTATCTGACATTTAATAATGTTACTAAAATAGCTCCTATGCCATGTGATCTGTATTTGTCAAATTTTACAGATGTCAATAAAATAGTTACTATAATACGAGGCTGTTTCACCAAATAAGATAACAATACAAATGTATCCATATGAGAGTTATTGTGATCTTATTTATTGAAACAACCTCATTGTTACATTTTGTCATCGTCTCAGCAAAATATTAATTCCATATATTCCAAACGATTTTACTATACTTTTTCTTCTAACTTTAACCAATGAACATTACTGATACACTTTCATATTAGTACTGTATATTATAATTTTAAATGATCCTTTGTTCCAAATCACACTCATATTCTTAATCAATCATCATTATCATTAACTGTCTTCATTCTCTGGTGGGGTCAGTTTAGCTAAATGTCTCCTTACTCCCTTCCACCATTCTTTCTCCTTAAATTTATTCCATTCTTCTCCTCTCACTTACACACTTTCTATTATATGTTCCTCCCATCTCTTTCTTGGTCGCCCTTATGGTATGTTTCCTACATACTTCTCTCTATTAAAATTTTCTCAATTAAAATTGTAAACAGTCCTTTGTTCCTAAATAAACTCTTGCATCAGAAGTGTATTTTAACATTTTAAATAATCCTTTATTCCGTTTTTTTGTGTTCTATTCATTCTTTACCAATTTTCTTCCACCCCCACTCCTCTCCCTCAATTTTTTTTTTTTACTTCCTTCAAAAGAGTTCTGATAGAACAAAATCAATGTTGAAAGATTGGATGGTAATAGCCAATTTGAATTTTCCCTAAGAGACACCCATTATCTGTTTGTCCAGTGAAAGTTATGTATAGTTTGAACTGTCGTCCTATTATTTGTGTAGTTTTACTACCTCTTTGTTCCTCTTCCTACCTCCTGGTTATCTTACATGTCTAAATTTAAAATATCTATGCTAAGAAAATAAAAATAGGGGGGATTTAAAATGAATGTTATATTATTTGTCCTATTGGAAAAAACAAACAAAAATAGATCATTAGTCTAACTGATAATGGTTCTATTAAATAAAGTACAAATGTTTTATAAATTATGTTTCAGATATGCTACTTTAGACATGGTGGAAGTGCTTAACTGTGATGGTAACTGGGCAAACTTTGATATAGCTGTCATTAACAATAATGGTGATATGGTCGGAACTCTAAACATCAACATTGGGGGCATAGATACCATCAAGAAAGTAGCAAGAGAGTTAAATATTCTTCAATAATCAGCCTGGGAAAATATGTTAGTGCTATTCGTTTAACCAAGTTGTGTTCATTACAATCCATTTTACAAACCAAATCGTTAATGATCATTAAATGGGTTTTTAGAGTATTTTTATAGTTCTTTTTGTTTTCCCTTTTTTTTTAAGTCGGAAATTATTTTGTATTGACATTACTAAAATAAATGCGAGCATAATAATGGTTAGAATTTAATATTTTATTGCCTACTCATGCTTATGATTTGATTTAAAAAAATTAAAATTGGATTTTTGCTCTACAAAATTTGTGTTTATATTTTTATATTTTCTAATTTAATAAAAAAGTAAATATTCAAATTTGTTTGCATTATTTTACTCGTAGCTTAGTTAAAATAATGACTGGAGATTTTTAAGGATTTTATTACAAACAAATATTTTATAGATTTGACGGTATGAACACATTACAATAACTCGTTCTTATCATATTATTTCAGTTTTAAAACTATCTTTGAATTACTGGTTTGCATTATATTAAAAGGTATATGTAGGCCTATTTCAAGTAGTAAATCTCATGTTTCAAGACCAATTTGGTTCCAAACAAGTGAATCTATTTTTCTTCCAGTTCAAAGGAAAAATCTTAATCTCAGATACATTTCTTTATTTGACTGTACATTAAACACATTCATCATTATAAAATAATAATTCTCTTTTACTGGCCAAGTGTGTTAAGTTTGTTGACTTTGACATGGTTTGGTTACCTACCATCTTGGATTTAGTAGAAGACTGTTTTTCCCTCTTGAAAACATCTTGTCGCTGTGTGCTAGCAAGTAGAACATCTTTACAGTCGTGGGCGTGCTGCAGAAACTGCCACACTCCAATAATCATGTCCATGCCTTCACACACTCGACACTGGCCTGAAATAGTCGACACCTCTTCATTGATTTTATTTTCTGAATATCGGCAGAGCTAGTGCAATGGATGACTTTCATGACTCTGACCCAATAGATTGGGCTTCATTCCCAACAAATTGTACTGGGAGAGTTTTTTATCCACTTTATAGTATACCCTTTCCAGGAAAATGCTGATGTATTTACATAAAATTCACCCTCATACTCTTTCTTGAGTTAAATTTAAGTTGATAATAGTCAGACAATATCAATACAGCATATTAAAACATATAACTAGCCATTAGAAAGTGATACATAATATCAAGCATGGCTACATTAATTTTCAAATAGTTTATTTTCGAACAAAAAACTGAAACTAGTAGAATTTTTTGTAGCGAAATTACTTTGTGCTATATTTTTGTAAAGCTAAATCTCACCAACAAACGTTGCTATTTTTTTATTTTGGAAGTCGGTGGCAACAAGGTGGAAAGGTCCACCGTGACCAAACGGTGCCTGGCCAGAAACTTTCCATTTTATCGACAACGTCCCATTCTGCAGATTACTGGTATTTTCTAGATGAACTCTGAAGTCTCCTGTTGTCTTCTCTGCAATAATGACACTCATACCGGCAACCTCACTCGCCCATGACCCTCCTATATGGCACGTCGACCCTGACACAATCCACTATTTATTATGATTGTCTGAACAATACAAAACATTATTATGCAAGACAAATTCAAGAACAAAATGCATATACTGAGATAAGATGGGGAAAAAAATTATTTACTTTGGTTATCATTATTTAACCTAAAAGTATAAAGTGTTTCATATTCATATTTCACTTAGTTTAAAAATGTTACCAGGATACAGGAATCGAACTGAGGACCCTCGACTTAGCTTGTCAATACCACCACTGACTATCCAGGATTCTTCTTGTGCTCACTTTCATTCTTTACTCCCATTGTAAGACAGAGTCATTTATGGTTGTGTGGAATTCATCTTCCTATCAGTGGTAGCTGTATTTGTAATTTAGGTTTATCCACTCTCTCTATAAACTATTTCTCTACTCATGTACAGTTAAATAGTGTGTGAAGACTAGCATAAAGCCTATTAACAAGTTACCAGTGGCTATGGTTTTCAATTATTGCTCCAAGAAGCTACTTAAGGTTGCCTGATTTGATTACCGCGTCAAGGTGTCATTTTTCATCTAATTGAAATATGTCGGTATGGCTGTATTCGTAACCTAAGATTATTCTAGCTTTATGTTTTGCCAAATAAATAAATAAATCTTTAATTGTTTTCTATTTCTCTTGATAATAGTTTTGGCAATATTTGCCGAAAGCTAAGTTTTTTATAATAAAAATAATGGTAACTACATTATGTGAATAAATACAAAATTTAAATGTTATTTCACATATCCAATTTTTTTTTTCCTTAACATTTTAGAAAACATTCTAAAGAGTGTCGCCTAAGAAGTTTATAATATCTAAGAAGGAAGAGATTTAGAATATGACTTGTTTGTTGTGTTACAATATGTTATATTCTTAGCCAAAAATTATTATGTTAGTTCATGAATGATAAAACATTTAAATAGGTTCAATTTGGTAAAAATTGCTTCAAATCAATTTATCATATATTTAATAAATATGAAATAAAGTTTTTTATGTATATTACAATACATCATTAAATGAATAAGAAAGATGGTAAAAAATGAAGCACAAATAAAAGTATATATAAAAGCACTAACAAATATTTACAAGCACATAAATGTGTGTTAGTTATGTTTACTTTTATTTGCACTTTTTTTTCTAAATTCGTCTCATGTATATTTAATCATACATTTAATAGTATCTAACCCAAATTTCACTCATGATTCTTATATAGATTGCACACTTGAATAAATAAAACCCCAAGTGAGGACATGCTACCCTATAAGTATAGATAAATGTTGCTTTTTGAGCTAATATCATCAAACTAATTAGCCTATATATTTTATAAGTTGAACATCCAGAGCCCCGAAATTATTGATCTGAAAGGCAATTATGTGTGTGCCATGTTTGTGTTTGATTGAAATCTATCAATTAGGTGACACACGCACAGAATAGTCAGATTTAAGGTGTGATGGAAGGGAAGCATAGGCATCATTAGCTTTTAATTATTGTGGGACAGAAAAAACCATTTTCATTGTAAATTATAAAATAAAAATGATTTTGTACCAAATGAATAACACCAATAATTGGATGACTGGATTGTAAGTCACATAAAAAGTTAGCTTAATCAATTATACATTGCTTCAAAGATGGATTTTCAATTTTCCAAATAAAACCATTCACTGTTTATTTTACAGTAACTACTAAGTGTGTCCCATTTTATCAGATTATTGGGGAGGCCATTACCCCCTCTCCCCCTCCCCTTTATCCCTCACAACAAAAATTTTTTGTCCAAAATAGATATAATATTGCTCCAGTAATCTCAAAAAGTCCTTGAGCTTTTTTTTTAATTACATATTTTAATCCTGTCTATTAGAAATGTTAAAAGTGAAATGTTGATGAGGAATTGTATTATCAGTTTTCATTTTACATATTTTCTTGATTTCTACATATTTTCAAAGATATTGCATAAAATTACAAATTTTGCAAGTCTTTTTTTTTATTGTGATATTTTTATGTCTTTATTGGGGGAAATACTTTTAAATGGTGTCACTAATTTTCAGGAAACTTATACTTTCATAAAGGAAGGTATCCAGTGAAGGGTTTGCAGTTAGCATAGACCAAGTCATGTATGCTGGCTCTTCAGAAAGAATTACAATTGCCTTTGTTTAACTTTGTGTTTGATTTTTCTCGTGCTGGGAAGGGGAGAGAATACAGCATCACCAGAAAGTGGCCTCAGCAGCACGTCTCTCGCATGGTGTGTCAGTTTGTAAACACAAGTTGACGAGTTGTAAAATCAATAATTCTGGGATCTTATTAGGCCATTTTCCCATTATTCTTTGGTCGGGATAAAAAAACTACATAAAGTGGCAATACAAAGAACAAATTATGAAAACTAAATTCAAATTCAATCAAGGGAATATAATTTGATGTTTTTCACAATAATACGCCATTGAAAAGAAAACAAGACCAACCATGGTCATACGTTTAAGTGTAATATTAATACCGGTTAGTATGTAGAGAGCAAACATTTAACCTCAGACCAACAAAACACATTCTAGAAAACTTAGTTTTAAAAAAAAATCTAGATCGGTCTGATATTCCCTTTTTTTCAAAGAGCTGGCGGGTGTGGATGTCTCGTTAAAAATTTTAGTGTTTTATGGGATCTCTAAAGTCAGTTATATAATGAATGCCATATATTTGAAGTCTAATGGTAAATTTAAGTGGTGTAAAACAAACTAATAATGCAATACAAATTAAATCAATGGTGTGAGCCCGCAAATGAGTTATTTCGACCGAGCGGCCACTGCCGTTGGGGATGATAGTGCCAACATTTGTGGATATAGGGTGTCATGTGGTCAGCACAATGAGCTCTTCGGTCATTAGTCTCAGTTTTCCAAACCGGAGCTGCTTCTTTATTTAAGTACTTCCTCATGTGTCCTCACAAGAGTGAGTTTGACGCCGTTCCAGACCCACTGTTTCACAGATAAATTTTGGAAACATTGAGGATTGAACTCAGGATTTATGGGTCTGTAGCCATGAACCCTGACCATTAGACCACATAAACTATACAAATCATTAAAATAGTAACTGTCGGGGGGGTATATTTAGAATAGAGTTTTTATATTTTTCCCTTCAGAAATTTGCAGCCATATAATTAAATTTTGTTTCAATAATATATGATGTATGTTTTACCAAGTTGGGGAGAAAAAGTTTATTCACTGGTACATATGTTATATGTTAATACTATATAAAAATCCAGGCTACACTCATTACAAATATTCAAAAAGTGAGTCAAATTGAACTAAATCTACTACAGCAATATTTAATTTATTTTGACCAAAAAAAAGTTTTGTTACTAAAACCGCAAAAATACTGACTTGGAATCACATACCCTCCCAACCTATCTCACCTTAAATTGTGTTATTGTATTTTAAAGAGAAAGAAAAAGCTAAAATCTACACATTTAATCCAAGTACCATACTAGTTTGTTTTTTTCAACTTACCATCTTTACTTCTGTTGCTTTGTCCACTACATTCCCTCCATTGAGTTGATTCCCTGTCCCACTTTCACTGGCCAACTTTTGATCTTGGTTACCATGAATTTTACTCTTTTCGGATATGTTTTGAGTCCGCCCAAAAGTCACATTATGCTTCGTTGATGTGTTGTCTGAGGCGAAGCTAGCATTGATATTTTCAGATTGGTTTTCTACCTGTACATTTTTTATGTAATTACATTTGCGTAGTAGCAGAAAAAATTATATGAATATGCAAGAAAGCTTTGTTTCAATACTTGAATCTAGCTACTTAATAAAATAATATAACATTTTAATTAACAATCATGTACTGTACAAGACTACCTTTGTGATTTAGCGGTCACAGTTCCTCGCTACAGATCCAGAAGTCCCAGGTTCAATCCTTGGTGTTTCTAGATTTTATCTATGAAATCTGTAACGGGGTCAAACTCAACCTCAGGAGGGCAAATAAGGAACTACTTGAATAAAGAAGTAGCAGCTCTGGCCTAGAAAACTGAGATTAATGGCCAGAGGGTTTGTTGTGCTGACAACATGACACCCTTTATCCGAAAATGCTAGCTCTATTATCGCTAGCCGCTGCAGTCAGTCTGTCAGTCTAGCTGCGGGCTCAAGCCACGGAGTTTTATTTTAAGGTAGGTACAAACCTAAAAATGTTGGTATAGTTCTTTGAAAAAAAGTGTTTTTATTAGGTATTGGAAAATTGATATAAGGAGTTTAAAATGTTGTTGTTTATTTTTTTAAACACGTAAAAAGACTTATGGTAATTTATATATGTCACTATAACAGGGCTGCCACGTATCTGGAGAACTGGGGAAAAGGAGATGGTTTTTTGTGTCAGAATGAAACTTTATTACTCTTTACTTCAATCTAAGCTGCATAGTAAAATAGGAATTCCTCTTGGAAAAACAGAAAAAACAGGGAATTTGGTAATAAAACAATAGTGGCAACCCTATATAAGAAATGGTAAATCTCCCATCGGGCCTATCATAACTCAGTCCTGTATGGTAATTTGTAAAACTCCATTTTATCTATAATAATAAAGGAAGTGTTTGTCTGTGTGTGTGTGTGTGTGTGTGTGTGTGTGTGTTTGTTTGTTTGTGTGCGATGCCCAGCCAAATCTACAGCATGCAGAGATCTGAAATTTTTAACATAGTTGGACGGAAGGGGGTCCAAATGCCCTCTCAAAGCCTGATTCTTAAATTTTTAATTAGTTTTTTAATTAGGCTATTTTTAACAAATGTTTGGTGGGTCACGGGCAACGCCATGCGGGATTGCTAGTTGTTAATATAAATAAAACGATACAATTCTATGAATGAATAATAAAAACTACAAGTATATATATATATATATATATATATAATTCCACCAGACTTTAAAGACAATCGTTGCAAGAGGTGAGGCTAATTGTTTCTCTTAGCTAACACTGCGGACATAGTGTTTGGTCAAAATTCATGATCTCTGATCTGAAAAGGGGCACTACTCTAGACATTTAAATCCCCTGGGCTGAGAGAAGACATAGAAAGAGATGCATTTACACAATCAATAACTTTGCTCGCACAACAATGCCACCTAAATTTTTAGTCAAAAGCTTAGTTTTTATTTCTGTTTACTGGTTAGATAAATGTCTTTAGTTTATTTGCACTCACTGGTTGTTAACACTTTCTAAAGCATTAGGCTCTTAGGTTGAATTGTCCCAATGATGGAGAAGTCTAGGTTTGAATCTCGGCTTAATACACCGGGGTTGGTTTCCCCAACCCTCTACACGCCATTTTGGGTGAATTTTCTCTTACTAAACTCTTCAAATCTACCATATAAATTATGTACATCAATGCAGCAAAGCTTTGTTTAAAACTATCAATAAACACACAAATAAGTTCCCATTTTCACACATTCAAAAAATTAGTTCCTGATTTGTTTCTTTTGTATTAATATATTGCTATATAGTCACTTTTTTGATCAAATATTCTCCCTTACATGAGTGTGAGCTAAAAGTTTTCTAATAAATTAAAACAAATTAATACAAATTAAATAGAAATTTTACTTAAGGCGGCCGCCTCGGGCAGAGTAAAAGGACAACTTGCTATCCGTTCACACGGCTTAAAATACAGTGGTCTGTGCTGTTTTCTGGAACTACTTTTCTATTATGGCTAAATTTATACTCCCTTTCACCCTTCATTTACAACCACCCTTTGTTAGGTCAATACTAAAGAGTGGAAAGAAAACTATGAAACTTCTTGCCAATTATGATGTTACGGTTTTAATGAGATATAATTGCCCCGCGATTGGGAGCCAATTACAACGTTCTTGAATTGATTGTGAGATAATTGGTATTTATAGCTTTGTAATTGAGCGCCAATTATGATGATACAGAATTATTATTATGCCCCACGTTTGCTTGGGGCACCGGTTAAAGTTATACTGTTTAATCAGCTGATAATTGCCCTGTGATTGAACACTAATTAAAGCGGTACAGAATGTTTGTGAAATAATATAATTAAATAAATAAAACCTTTAATATTGCACACGATTTATTTAGATCATGGCACCTTACAACGGTCTGTAAATTTATATTACCGGCACTGTGTAGATTTATGTGACTACTCTATATATTCATACGCACAAGCAGCTTATATATGACCTACCCCTTTCCCCTTGGACATCTCGTGACCAGTGTCAAAACCCACAAATCAAAAGTATCCTGGCAACAGGTGTCATGAAGGCTAGCTTTCTATTGGGTATAGGGAGCTAACCTCACTTGCTTTTTTGGTAAACACTACAGAGTTAATTTTTGAAAGAAAAGAAAATAGGTTTTAATGGTGTAATCCTTCGACATTATTTCTGAAAAGCACGTAATTTTCCATGAATGAAGTATTGAAAGGATATTTTACAAACAATACTTTAAAGAAAAATGCACTTCATTCATGACTTTTTAAATATATGAGAGGGGTCCAAATCAGTATCGTTACACTATCTTATCATTTTCTGCTGTGAGCCTATTAAAAAATTACTGTATTTGTTAGAGGAAGGCTAAATCTAGAGCACTTTTTAATCAAGCCTAGTCTAATTACTATGCAAATATGCTTAAAAAGTTGTTGGAAATGAGCTAATGTATCATTTTCACTCACTCACTCATAAATTATTTCTATTATTAAAACTCAAACTATGGTGCTGTTAAGGAAAAAGAACCAAGTTGGAATTGTTGACTTTATTTTGACGTGAACCATATTTTGTAATAACGTATTTTAGAGTTAAATTATTGTGTTAGATCTGAACGTCTTTGTGGCAATTTCTCGCTTACTGAGGAAGACCCCTTAAGTGAGCATCAGGTAATAAGAAACTTACCTTATTCATGTTTACTTTGTCATAATGGTTTACTCCAATATTTCTACTTCCATCATTAAGTGCATCTTGACCATTATTAGACACAGTATCGTCTACACCTGCAGGAGTTAGCCGACTCATAGTTTTCTGCTCACCCATATTATTTACCACCCCATCAGAGAGTTTGGAAATACCCCTAAAATTGGCACTCAAGTAATTTTCTGGATACATATTTCCATATCCATTCAAAAAGGACATAGGCTGTATCTGCAGATTGTTCGCTCTACCATCCATAGGAGTCATCTGTTTATTCCATAAACTTTTACTTGAAACATCCATTTGGTTGATGAGTGGATTTTGTAATATATTGCTATTATCTTCATTTAAACGCTTATATTTAACATATATATGGTCACTATCGCCATTTTTTAAATATAAAGGTGTTTCTCTCGAATGATAAGGGTCATATCCGCGATTGTTCATATACTTTCCCTGCATATTACCGCCATCAACTCCTGTTCTTTGGTCATTTTGGAGTGGCTGGGTGTTCTGAATATTTCCACTCATTAAATTGTAGTGCTGATTAATATCATCATTTTCTATATTCAAGTACTGCTCTCTGGCGGTGTTTACATTTGGAATATTTTCAAGAGGTTCGGGTAATCTCTCTTGTGTGTTTTGGGTGTTTATGTTTGAAGGGGGCACATTTTGGGGGGGTTCAATTCCAGAGTTTATGTTGGGGTTATTTAAAGGTATTCCATATATTTGTTGAGGACTTAAAATATTTTTACTATTGTGATTTAAGTATGATGGTGTCATGAACCGGTCTACGTTGATGTACCGCAAATATTCCTCATCACGTGGCAGCGCCTGGTTTTGAAAGTATGGTTGATCCTGTTTGTTACCTAGCTCAAACCTGTCAAAGTTTTTCGAATCACTTTTAGTTCTCTGGTAGGGTTCACGACCTGGTATTAGTTGTGAGGTTGAGCCTGTTTTGGGGTGAAGAGCATTGGAAAGGGCGCGATCTACGTTCATCGCCGAGTCTTGACTTGTTTCACCTGTCCTGTGATCCACGACCCTTATTCTTTCCTTTCTCAGAGGTGAATGGGTTTTCTTATTTCTATGTTGGGAGTATTTTTTATGTTGTTTCCTTTTGGTAGTAGCGTTCGCCTGTAAGAAATGTGAACGATTTTTATAAGCACTAAACATAAACTGACTTTGTCACAAATTTAGCTGTGTAATGGGGTGTGTGTTCCGATTAAATTAAATATAGTTGAAAAATTACACTTAGATATAGGTTCAATTCCTGCATACATTTTCCTATTTTAAACTATATTAAATTTATTTTTTATAGAATTTATTAAGTTTCAGTACATAATTAATTATAAGCTTATATGGTTATTAACTTATATGTGAGTATTAATGTATAAAATAGATTATATACTTTTTACTAGATGTTAATTCAAAATGAACTAATTTATTAATTTAGAACACGCATTAATGTAATTCAATTTGGTATTCTGAGTAAAATATTCACAAAATATTGACTGGTTGTTTCGAATATCAGATGGGTGCGCTGAGGGTGGTTTTCCCCTCGTGTGAGAATCATGATGGGGGAAATAATCCCCGGTGGTTCAACCATAGGAGTTAAAACATCTCCAGTGTACCCAGTGAGGATCTAAATTGATCAATGATCTTCCGGATCAGTTGATCACAGGCATAGTCATTCAATCTCAATGGTGCTGAGCCAACCCTTTCAGTTTGATGTTAAATAAACAACTAACAAACTCACTACCCATGTGCTGTATATTCAACTCCACCTCTCAATTTACCAGCTCTGGTATTTTGAGAGTTTTCTAAAGAGAGATTGTTTATTAATAATCTCAAACTGTTACCCGCTCCATTCCCTCCACCCTTTAAACTTAATATTTATTTTAACAAGTACAGTAACACTATAACATTATATTTCATCTCATTTAATTAAAGTCTAAAAACTTCCACTATTTCTAATGGTTAAATCCTAATTCCTAGTTATTATTTTTTAGGACCACGTCTTACTACCCGTTCGGGTTATACGCTTATCTACTAATTACGCTAATGGTTATAGGACCAAGAAGGTGTTATTTAAATAAAGTGTGCCTGCATTTGCATAGAGGAAGAGTGGGAAACCATTTTGGGGAAGAAGAAAAAAAAAAGTACATCTGCCCAAAATTCGAACCTTAATCTCCCCGTCATTGCCAGTCTAGTATACCGCGAGGGTAGCGCGATAGACCACTCGGCCACCGAGAAAGCATTTTGTTGTTTAGGCTACCGCCTTTTCCTAATGGTTCCAAAGATGCGTATAAGGTGTTAGGGAGGAGGTTGGCGTGCTAGGTTGAGCGTTAAAAGTAATTTTAATTAGTTTAAGTGCTAACCGAAAGTCTGAACTATGCTCATGCGAAATTTTAGCTCGATCAGTATAGTGGTTTTTCAGTTACGAAGATTCGTCCAGGGGTGGGTGAGAATGGGTGTTTGAATTCTAGTGCCTGTACCTCCTACCCAAAGTGCAACTCCTTAGCCCCAGTGGTTTAGGAGATACGTCTGGGGGCGAAAGATGGGAGAGGTATTTTAGGTTAAGTTATATAAGTAATTTTAAAAGCCTAAATGTTAACCGAACGTCTGAAATTCTGAGCTATACCCATGCGAAATTTCAGTTCAATAGGTTTAGTGGTTTTTGATTGAAAGGGTACCCTGAGCTACACCATAGTGTTATCAAGAAAGGTATGCTTGCTAACTCTTAGACTGATCGGAGGGTAAATAATCTTGTCAGGCTCTCTCTTTTCCAGTGACAAACCTTATACTTCCTTGTCGAACCATTGACATTGCCCCTGCGGTTTGTTTTGGAACTCTTCTTAGATTCTATTCCGCGACGTTGGCCAACATCCCTCGGAAACCGGAGATAACGTTTTCTCGCCCCGGAACCCTTCATTTCGGCATCACACTCCACGCACAACTTGAAACTTCGACCCGAACTATAACTTCGCAGTTCTAACACCGGCGTCTCACCTATTCGACGCTCACCAGCCTGTTTAATAGAAATCTGCCGATCTCTGAACGTCTGCCCACGTACTTGCTCCCTTTGTTGCGGCCCTTGATCGTCATACTTGTGATGGGGAGCACCTCTCTCTGCTAGAGGATCAAGCTTCCTTTTCGGTGAAGCTACCAAGACTTGCTTTTCCTGAGTGGTATATCTCTCGTCACGTTGACCTGTCCGGTCAACGATTTGCCTTCTTATCTCATCGGCTTCTCTACCATCCGCAGGTGAAAATCCATTCATAGGTAAACGCGGGTTTTCAACTGAACGAGTAACTATCGAGTTGCTTTTGTTTCGGGCGCCAGACGCCGAGCCATTCTTCTCCGGTATTTGCGCCTTTCGAAGGCTCATCTGAGAAAATGTTCGATGTTCCGCGTGTGTACGGGATAGAATAAAAAATAAAAAACAAAGTTTCAGAAGTACGATCACTTTTGTATTAAATCCTTTTTTAATCAAAAATTTAAGTATCATCATACACTAGACATAAAACTCCCCCACAAACCATGTTTAATAGACTTTCAAAGAAAACACCTTCAATTTATTTGTAACTAGGGATATGAAACTTTCGCAATACTGATGGTATAAATCTTTCCATTTTAAAACTAGATTGTTGTTCACATTGTTAAGATAAAAATTTAAAATGTCTTTGGTAGGAAATTTAATTTTATGATTAGGGCTGAAGTTTTTGTTAGTTTTTTATTGATTGATTGGACACAATATTGTACTTGTCTATAAACGTGTACTTAGCTTAACCTGAAATGAATACCCCAATTCTCTTACAAATGGATGTATCAGACGGTCAAAATAAGCTACAAGATCTATTTTCACGTATGCATACGTCAAGTCACATGATCTTCAGTCGTCGATTTTGATAGATATTATCAATACCGGTATCTATAAAATAACGCTTAGAAAAATAACTCCATGGCGCAGACCGAGTGGGCACCGCATGTTGATGAAGATAGTGCAAACATCCGCGGATGTCATGTGGTCAGCACAACTAACCCTTCGGCCACTAATCTCAGTTTTCTAGACCGGAGTCACTACTTCTTTATTCAAGTAGCTACAGCAGCCCAATGGCTTCTTTGGTGCTGACTGACAGCTCACAGCTGACAGCTGATGGCTTTGAAAAGCTACCAGACCAAATTATGTATCCCTACGCCGAACCATATAATCTGCAAAAAACCTGTGTTTAGCAGCTGTCACTTCTGACAGTCAAAATTTAGATATATACCTAAATGTTGACTGTCAGTCAGCACCAAAGAAGCCATGGGGCTACTTTAGCTCCTCACTCGTCCTCACGAGGCTGAGTTGAGCCCGTTCCAGACCCACTGCTTCACAGAAACATCTGGAAGCGCTGGTGATCGAAACCCGGGACCTTTGGAACTGAAGTATGATACTCTGACCACTAGACCACAGAGGCGGTCAAATAACATTACTAATATTGTTAAATATAATCAAAGTTTAGCCGCAAAAAAAGTTTGTGTTTTTCTAAAAAGTACCTACTCCAGATGTACACTTGTAAGAAAATCAAAGTAGAGCAAGCAGTCTTACCATGACTGATTGCACTATGGCCCTACCTTATATATTAGCCCATGGTCACAAACAAGGAAATTCCTTCTCTTTGCCCATGGTGAAACCAATCACGGTGAGTTTGCTACATGTTAGACTGGACGAAGGATTCACTTTCTAACAAGGTTGTATTATTTTGACATTATAGTATTATACAATAATCTACTGCTGTTCTTAATTTATATACAAATATCCCGCACCATTTAAAAAGGCATTCCCATCTTGTCGAGCTCTTAGGTGTTAGGAAGGTCGATATTTGAATCCCGATATCGTGTGCTTAGGTGTTTTACCTTAAAGAGTTTACCACTCTCCCTTCACGCAAATGCGGGTACATTTTACTTAAGTCCATGCCCCTATCTAATCAATGTGGATAGTCTAGACGGGTATTAAAAGTGGATCGCGGATATCAATATATTAGTTTAGTTGTGTATAATGTCCGTGCCATAGTCTTTGACTCAGGAGGCAGTGGTTGGATTCCCGAATTGGTGCACTGAGAATGGTTTTATCATAGCTAATGTGGTTTCTCATACCCTCTACGAGCAAATAATGGAACATTTCCGTTTTTAAAAATCTCCCTTCAACTATTGTTTCCGAAATTTCAATTAATATTATATTTAATCAAGATTAAAATACTCACTCTTAAGATATTACATGAAAGATTAAGATATACTTTTATTGAGTTATATATAATAATAACAACATTACCTACTAATACTCGAGAAGATCAGGTGAACAGACAGGGTGACAGATGAAAAAGTTATCCTAAGAAGAGTGGGTGAGAAGAGAACCATTATGAATGTAATTCTTCGGTACAAAAAAAAAACTGGATTGGACACATTCCTAGGAGGAATTGTTTTCTGCACGACACCATAGAAATTAAGGTTAGGGGAAAGAGGAGCTAAGAAAGAAGGAGGATTTAAAAAAAAATGACTTGAAGGAAAGAAGAAAATTCTGGGAGCTGAAGGAACAGGCAGATTACAGGACGCATTGGTGGTTTAAGTTCTCTGACAAAAGGAATGGACCTTTCGTAATACAGACACATAATAATAATAAGAAGAAGAAGAATTAATTATTGCACTATATTTTCTACTCAACGTAAGTGGTCGTCTGTTTTATACAATCGTTCAAAGTATTTTATATCGACTGAAGCCGGGTATTTCCGTGACGTATGACGTAACAAACGATAAGCCATATATTTGCTAACTTAGAACTGCTAGACGACATTTCTTTACACCATATTGCCAAAGGTAAGGATGAATGTTCTGGTCCCAGCGAAGTGCCCGTGCCTCCTCCCGGTCCTTTTTTAAAAATTAATTTACACTCATTATAAAATAGTTTTACTTGTTAGCTTAATATTGTGGAAAATCTTTAATTTAATAACTCTAAAAACCGCTTCATTGGTATAAGGCGTCACTCTATTGTTATACTGGCCTCCTGATGACGAGGAGATCGGGGTTTGAATCCTGGCCGGGTCAACTTAGAGTGATTTTTCTTAAATGGTTTCTCATTTTCCTTCCACGCAACTGCGGGTAGATTACCTCTAAGATGCTTCCTTCCTCATCCTTACCTCATCAGAGTAATTATGATATTTGAGTTTAACCTAAACAGGTAGTAAGACGCGGTGATATATACAAAATTCTAAGGTATGTGCACATTTTAGCATTATAGCCTATTACTTATCTTTGTTGTTACACTTATGTAAAAAACTTTCAATTTCCATGCACTCCCTCTCCTTCCTCTGAATTAAATGTTGGATACACACACCGATATATGGTCCCTCCTCCTTTAACCTTCCCCCCATCCCCACTCTACTTAAATTGAATCCTAGAGACGGATCTACTTCCGATCCTTACTGCTTTTAACGTAAGGCTTTTGCTCACTAGAAGACTTTTGAAGAATCTATCACAAAACTATTTAATTGCGAATTAGTGCGGTTTTGTTTTCTCTCTTCTGACTTTATTTAGTTTGCCTTCGTGAGATGCCAAACTGGTCGATTGCCAACAATGTCTTCTCCGGCTCTACGAAAGACTGTAGAGGGTGTCGCCGCTAAGAGTAGAGCAAGGGCAGGACTAAACTGACAAATAGGTCATCAACAAAATTGACAATTATTATTGTTGTCAGTTTTTAAACATACATATCCTTAAAAAATATTAAGTCTGATTTGGTGCAGCTGATAGGGCATTCCTACCCACGGCACTACAGTGGCGCATCCATACATTTACTTTGGGGGTCAAGGGTAAGCTATTATTATGTACGAACTTTTTTCCATCTAGAAATTGTAGGGGTACCTCACATCGATATATCTATACCGCGTTCAACCCTCTTCAGTGGCCGCATGGTCTAACACGCTACTCTCGCCATGGACTGGACTGCCGATGGCGGTGAGATCGAAATTATAGTCTCGGTCGGATGTACTAAGGTTTTTTAACATGGTTTTACACTCTCCCTCCATGAAAATGCGGTTACACTTCCTATAAATACAACCTTCTTAATCCCTAAAACCATTAGTGTAATTAGTACATAATAGTAACCCGATAACCCGAACGGGTAGTAAGAGGTGGTGATAAAAAATATATATCCGTTTAATTTTTCAATATAAATTTGTAGGCCTGGTATTAAAATTTAGCCTATTTGGTTGACATCTTCAGTATGGTACTTAGTGTGAATGAACTTAAACAAAATTTAATAACAAATTGCAACATTGACGAGAATAGAGCCTGGGACCTCCTTTGGCTTAATGTGTCAAAAAGTTTTATTACTAAGCTATCCAGATTCATCTCGTTTCAAACCCCCACTCTTTACTTTCTATTAATTAGTAAGATATAGTCTATTCACCATAGGAATGGTGGTAACTTACAGAAAAAGTTCTCAGATATACTCTCATGTATCCATTCGCCAAAGCATATTATATTCAAGAAATGAATTTCTGTCACTTTTTGAAAGTCAAAACTTTCACAACAAACAATTTTATTTTCAATTATGTTTGTATTTTAGGCGTTTTAACTTAAATTCTAATAACCATTTGGATGTTTCTTTTTCGTGAAAGCGGCTTCTGTGGCTCACTTAAAAATTATTTACAAATTAGAGCTTTTAAAAGGCTGCGCTCTTTTTACAAATTAGGATGGGGAACCAGAAGAAATGAAGAGGGTTGATGAAGTCACACAAACCGTCTTCCGTTGTGTTCTTTCGGATGTGTTTACAAAATAAAAACTTTTATTTTTAAACTAATATTTTATAAGGCTCTTTATCTAAGTTATAAAAACACATTTATTTATTTTGGTGGTGAGTTATAAGAAAATACAACTGTGACTATAATACTTTTTAATTTATTATTTCATGGACTATAATATCTCTTGTTGCCACAACCACAAAAAAATGAAATAACATAATTTTGGTAGTTAATGTTTTTTTCAATTATTTACGAAAAAGCCAATTTTATTATACAGTAATCCTTATGTATGTATTATTAGAAGCATTTACTAACACTTTTGATTGATAATATAATATTACTAAATACTAATAAAATAATCATTGCCTCCACAGAGGTTAACATTAGTAACTTTCAGCCAATGTTTGTAATACAAATGTTCTTTTAGATGTCACTTACCTACACTCCTACCGTAGATGGCGTATAGGTCAGGCCGCGTGCCTACCGAAGAGCGTTTTAACACTGTGGTTTTTCCATCTACTCTCCGCATCAATTTGGGTGCATTTCCTCTAAATGATCTTATACTTTATAATAAGTTGATATAAGCTTTGTGTTGAACATTGTAAAGCTATATATTGTGCCAATACAGGTCGGTTTGTAAGGCTACGCCGTGAGATAGGAAATCTCTAGCTATTGTTGCTACTCGCGTGCAATTTGGATCACATTTTGTCACGGAAGGGGCAACTTCATATATATACGTCATGGAAGGATGAAACAATCAAAATTGGAAACCAGGAGTTAGGAAACATAGAGGAGTTCAAGTACTCTTGGTACCTGGGAAGTCTGCTCACAAAGGATGTCTACTGCACCAAGGAAATTAAGTCGAGGATCGCCATTGCCAAGGAAGATTTCAACAAGAAGATGTTACCGCTGACCAGCAAATTGAATTTGTAACTGAGGAAGAAACTGATGAAATGGTACATTTGGAGCATCGCTCAGTATGGATCAGAAACTTGGACGCTCAGGAAGATGAAAAATAAATACTAGGAGAGATGTGAATTGTGGTGATGGAGAATACTTGAGAAGATCAGGTGGAAAGACAGGCTGACAAATGAAGAGGTCCTAAGAAGAGTGGGTGAGAAGAGAACTATTTTGGATGTGATTCTTCGTTGCAAAGCAAATTGGATCAAACACATCCTTAGAAGGAACTGTCTTCTGCACAACATCATAGAAGGAAAGGTTGAAGGAAAGAGGCGTTTAGGAAGAAGGAGGATTCAAATATTGGATGAATTGAAGGAAAGAAAAAAAATCTGGGAGTGAAGGAACAGGCAGAGAACAGGGTACATTGGCAGTCTAAGTTCACTGACAAAATGAATGGACCTGTTGTAAGGCATAACACCTATTAATAAATAATAATAATAATACATTCCAAATTACTCATAGGTCTACTCTACTGAACACAATTTGTTGTCCTCCATACCCGTTTAGCTGGCTGCATGGTTTAAGCCAGGGGTCTCCAAACTTTTTACTATGTAGGCCACATAATATATTTTACACATTTTTGCGGGCCAAAGTAACAATCACCTGTTCTTTAAGTAACATTATATTTGCCCTGAATGCCTTGACATGCGCTAATAGATCACAAATCAAATTTGTTTCAGCATGTAAATTTAGACTCAAGTCATACGGCCGGTCACGTCTGTAAAAAATGCCACTTTCAAAAGCCAGTCAGTGTTTGATAAAAGTAATCGAGGTTGATTCTTTTCTGTGAAAAATGAATCAATTTGTATGTAATAAATTATATTTATAGTAATTAGTCAATATAATTACTTATTTTCCAAAATTAGGTAACATCTTTCGGGACTTTCCTTTTATAACCCTCTGTCGAAAGCCTTGGAACTACCTAAAAATTGTCACAGTCAAGCCGTTCTGTTGTAGGTATAATGAATGGTGCCTGCGACTGAAAATGAGGGTTTGCAATTCCGACAGCACTCTGGCTTTGTATCATGGGGTGAATCACGCGTGTGGGCAGGAACTGGACATGTCAAATAAACTGTGGGGTTAATAAATAACGAAGAGAAACAATTAATTTGTTTCTGATAAAATCTTGTAAAGGGCCGAATATAACCCTATGGCGGGCCGGATGTGGCCCGCTGGCCGTAGTTTGGAGATCTCTGGTCTAAGCCAAGGCGCTAATTTCGCAATAGACTAGACTGCTGATGGCGGGGATTTCGGAGTTCAATTCCGGTCGGTTTTACTGAGGTTTTTCCAAAATAGTTTTTCTCTCTCTCTCTCTCTCCAAGCAAATGTTGGTACACTTCTTCTAAATTCAACCCTACTCATTCCTACTCCATAAACGTAATTAGTACATAAGCTTACGTATAAATATAAAATATATCATAAATAATCCCAAAATTATGATTTCGTCATTAATTTTGGAAATGAACCATTAGATCCAACAAAGACACTTCCCTAAGGTCCACGTCTTAGTGGTAGAGCAAGCATATATAGGGAACACAGTTTAGGAAGCAAAGGAGACGATTATACAACCAAGGCCGTAGTCAGCCAATAATTTCAGGGGGGTTTGGTGGGCACATATCCCAATTGCCGGAAGCTAGAAAAAAATTATATATAATAAAGAGTTCTAGAAGATATTTGAAGTGTTTTTATGGCAACATAGCCCCCTAGCTACCAAAGTGTATGAAAATTTCCAAATATTAAACACCTCTAGAAGTTATCTGAAATGATTTTATGGTAACAAAGCGGCCTAAATTGTACTTGTATCTTAATTTTGATATTGTTTTAACCATAAATAATGCCGTATATATTTTTTCATAAAATTTCAGGGGGGTTTAAACCCCTAAAACCTCCCCCTGGCTACGGCCTTGTATACAACATAGCAAATCAATATAGTAATAATGTTTTTTTCTTAAGGCAAAGCAGAAGATACACATAAGAGTATATATAAATAGTCTGTCGCTGTTATCTGTCTACATTAGTTAGTACAAACAAGTTATACGAGACAAATTGTCCCATATGACCTGAATACAAATAAACAGTATGATATAGAAGAGAGATTAAACAGCGTATTAAATTTTAAGTTAAATGGCTGTCTAGCCCGAAAGGCTAAACTAGCACGTGGAAACGTAAATTAGACTGTAACTTCTCAGAGAGCGGGCCTGCTCTACACTGTCACAATAATTAGTAGACTCATCCAACATAGTGGTAAGCCTAAACAAAATTAAATAATGGGAAGTGTCCCAGCTAAATTAGTACTAACTAGTACGATGATAGGTGAAAACATGGTCTCCCTAGGAAAACTACATGAACTAGCCACCGATAGCAAACTGATATATTTAGTCTAAACAAGGCAGGTCTAAGCGCTCTTTAAGAAGTTAACTCTTGTTATAATGGTTACAGATCAAGTCAAATAGAGACAATGTATGATTATTGAACTCGTCAGCACACAAGCAAGGCTAGATTGAGAGCCTTATATGTAAACGTCCAGGAGGTCAGGGTCAGCTGAGATAAACAACTAAATAAAGAAGGGGCTAATCCCAATTAGGAATCCCCAGGGGAGTTACAATATGTAGTATTAACTAAGTTCACTATTAAATCATTACAACCAGGTAAACCTTAAGACCTCATCTACTAGCACTACTAGTGACTTAAGGATGCTAGCTACCCACAAAGAAAGGATAAAAAAACACGAGCCGTGCATGGCTCATACAGTGTACCATACGTTGCCAACCAAGAAAGGCCAAGGCCACAGACAAATAATATATCCAGAACCTCAATTTCCAGGTTAAAATGGTTGCGCTCCTTTTGGCAGCTTGAATTCTTCAACACTAGGATCGCTGCAGGTAGTCCTATCACACCCAGCAGTGACACTAGCGAGGCCCAGTGTTGAAGGACTCAAGCTGGCAAAAGGAACGCAGCAAAAACCCCCGTAAGGTTGAGAGTCTGTTTCTTACTTGTCTGTGGTCAAGGCACAAATACTGAGAGCATAACTAACTGGAAAACATCGACCTAACTAGGTCTCCAACACACTCGTTCTTAAACACATGCTACAAGGTCAGGGCACTTTCTAATGTCAGCAAAATAAGCCGACTAATGTAGGTATTAGAAAACAGAGATTCACTAAGCTTTTACTTGGATTACCAAGTTTTTACTGACCAACACTAACAGTCACTAAGCGACATTTAACAAGAAATGCTAGATATGCTAAATTTGAACACAATGCACCTCATCATTAAATTATTTAAGAAGATCCCTTACAGGGACAGAATATTAAGCTAACCATAAAGTAATATTTAAATAGCACTAACACTACTAATCGTTATGCGACATTTAACACATACAGCAAGATAGGCTACATCGGAACACAATGCACCCCATCTGCAAGTAATTTATGAAGATCCCAAGCCGGGACAGCTAATTAAGCTAATTAAACCCCAATAATCAATTGCGACTAACTCCGTGTGCCCAAGCCAGGGCCTAATAATCGATATAATTTATAAGATATTACATCATCCAGTGAAGGGGTGCTAGTTCCTTCGGTCGTGGGTGTAGAGTCTTGACCAGGCAGGTGACGTGTAGACGATCCCCGGGCAGAGGACAGAGAGTAATCCAGCTTACAAGTCAACTATAAATTGTAGTGCATTTTCTTTAGACCAGGTGACCCGTATGCATACGCATCAAAATTAACACATGATTAGAGGGGCAAAAGGTCGACCAATCCAATACAAGAATCATAAGAAAAGGTACCAAGTTGGAGTGGGGTGGCTATTGCGCAGGTGCGATGTTCTGTAGTTTCAGAGGTGTAGCAAGAGTTCGACTTTCAATGTTCGGGCTAGGTCAAATCAAAACGGAGTGAATAGTGGTTTGGCATCAGGAGACTTTGAAGAAGGGCGCTCCGCTAGCACGAGTCGGGCCACGGTAAGTCAACTGCAGCAAATTATTTCAATTACTTCTTGTAGTATTTCTTGGTGTTGAATATGCTTGTATGTGAGGGCTAAATGCTTTTATCCCGGCACAAATAGATGCATAAAAGTATTTAAAAATCAAGTGAGTTTTAGTGTGGTACTTTAGCTTAATTGGTAGTGTGCTTGCATAAAAAGATAGTTTAATTTCTGTCAGGGTCAAACATTTCTACAATTGTGTTAAACTGGGACTTCCCCTCTCACAATGATAAATTAACGGCCTGGGGACTGAGTACCTTCATCTGTTTTAGAATTAAACTAATTTTCAAAGTTGTGTGACGATACAATCACTCGGTTCAGAAAGTTTACTTTAAATGCCTCAAATGAAAAAATAAATATTCAGAGGCATTTCAGACCCACGTGGTATGAGGGGTCAAGCTTATAATAATATACTAGATTGATGGGGCTGTCGAGGTTTAAATTTCGTTCGGATGCACTTGAGATTTTTAACACACAGGCTTCAACTATATTATTTACCCCTAACTCCCCCCCTTCCCCCTTCGCTAATGCAAGTACATTTCCTCTAAGCTACAATACCATCCTCCTCCTCCTCCTCCTTGGTAATCCAGGAAAGCACACATGTTCATAAACTTAGGTAAAAAAAAGCACAGGAAATTAAAAAATTAAATAAGAACAAAGTTAAAAATATGCGTAGGTTCTCCGCCCATAAATAATTTGGATATGTACAATCTTATTTAAGAATTTTGGCATCACATGCCAATCAACTCTGTGATACAGTCGGCTAGAAATCGTAAATTTACACAAACACTATTGCACGTGGATTAATTCTGATTAAACATGAATGGAGATAAAGATTTAGTAGAAGTTCCTAATACAGAAGATTGTTGAATTATTAAATTATATTGGGATAAAAACTGCATTGAAAAGGATGTTTTTGACCATTTTAGAATGTCTTCACAGCTAAGCATTGTGCACAAATCTTCATTATGTCATAATAGGGACATACTGTATTTGTTAACAATAAGGTTTGTCACTTTGTCCCCCATCGTCACCGCTGAAATTTCGAGGTATCATTCAAATACGAATGCACTGCACACATTTTTGGCATAACGTAGGTCTTTTCTATTCCCTTTAACTTCCATACCTCGCGCGCACACACACAAAAGCAGATTTGAGCCGGGAACTGAGTTGGGCCTGCTATGATGAAAGCTCTTAATATATCTGTCCAGAATAAAATCGCTGAATGTCAACAACACTTTTTTCCTTTGCAGGTTCTATGCTGATAGGCTGAATTTTCACTCTGAAACTCCACTCTCGTCTAAATATGGTAAACCAAAGAAAGTTTTAGCCAAGAGCCGATTTCCGAATCATCAGAAGTATAATCTTTTTTTGAATCCAATTTATACTATTTTTCTGATCCAACTTTGTCACAAATTCAAAACGACAGCATTTAACGTCTACACTTTTAAAAACATTTTTGGCAAAATTATGTGCTTCTTTTTCAAAATCTGGAAGAAGAATTTGGGGATAAAAATGTTCGTCACATAACCGTTGCACAGTTAACCACATTTGTCCGCAACAAGTAATTGTTTTACAAGGAATAAAGCAGAATAATAACTGTAAAAAAACCATCATTATTGAAAGCATACAACCTATGGTATATAATTGATAAAAATGACGAGTACTTAACTTAGAATGTTCCATCTTCCAATATAATATCACTGTGTTCAACCAGAAAGTCCTAATTTTTTACACATTAAAAAGTTGATACTCTCTTCCAGTAAACAAAGTTTTCTTCTCAATTGGTTGTAAATATATTATGTACGTGTTATAAGGCTTCAGTTAATGATTTTTTATTTTTCTGAAGTAATTTACGTATTTTTTCATATACTGCTTGCCTCCAAGGCCGTAGCCAGGCTAAAACGTCGAGGGTCATCCGATTTCTAAGAGAAAGATCTAAATAGCAAACAATCTTGGTGTCTTATCATAGTGAAATCTTTCCTAAGAGTCAAAACTAAGACTTACCTAATTTTTTTAAATAAGTTCGGAAATATTTTAAATATGCAGTCAATTTTCATAGAAAGAGACATTTAGGAAAAACAAACATATGTTTTGTACCAAAATATGTAGGTCTACTGTATTTTTAGTGTTATTTTATAGGTGTTGAGAACATTATATTAAAAGCGACTGATACAGATCACATTATTTGACGTATGAATATGAAAGTAAGTCTAGTAACTTTTATAACTGTTAGATAAGACTTTCTATGAAAACTACATTGTAGTAGCATTGTTCTATCTTGAGCCTTGTTTGAAGGGGGTGAAGATATAGAATTAATATTGGGGTGGATTCAGCCTCCTTTTAAAAGGCTTGACTAAGCCACTGGTTACTTAATTAACTTCGGTCGGCTGGTAGGTCTAGAGCCAAGTACGATGCGTATACTGGGTTGCACTTATTGGATCACTGCAGGACCTTGAATAAAGGTCATCGTATCATATAGCTGTGTGGTTCCCCCTTCAGTGCCTTGCAAGGGGAACCACACGGTTATATGATACGATGACCTCAATACTGAGATGAGTTTGTGGTCAGCTAAATGTTTGTTTTTTCCTAGTTTTATTGAGTCACGCGTTGACAAGTGCCTTTTTATCTTTTCATACAAATCAATATATATATATATATATACACACGATTTGTTGGCTAGCTCCAGTTGCAAGGAGTGTTTGGTGTTTATAAGTGTACAGCTAAACTTTAAAAGGTTTTCGTTTTTAAATCGCTATGGCCCGATGCGCTTTAATGATAGCGGCGGCGTTCTTGGTCGTTTTGATGACTTCACAGACGGTGGACGGCAAAAGGTTCAGTCGTTGCGAGCTGGTTTCCAAATTTACCGAACATCAGATACCACAAAGTCAACTTAGAGATTGTGAGTAAATATGGCTTTATTTTGAAAAGATTAAACTGTTTTTAGCACCGCGTTTTACTTACTACTTGTTCAGGTCATACGCATATGAACTAATTACACGAAGTGTACCTGTATTTGCGTGGAGGGAGAAGGTAAAACCATTTTAGAAACCCTCCCCTAGTACACCTAACCGGGATTCGAACTACAATCTCCCTCGCATGGAAAGTCTAGTCCATCACGAGAGTGACGCCTTAGACCATGTGGCCACCGGAGCAGGTTTGATGGGATATTAATGGATATGAATTGTAATTTTATGACAACTCATTATTTAAAAAAGAATTTAACACTGCATCTTATTACCTGTTCAGGTTATACGCATTGGCACTAATTACTCTAATGTGTTAGGGATTAAGAAGGTGGAATTTAGAGATGTACCCTCATTTACATAAACGGAGAGTGCAAACTTATTTAGGGAGAAACCACTCTCAGTACATCCGACAGGGATTCAAACACTGAACCCTGTCATCGGCAGTTTAGTTTGTTGCGGGGGTGACGACTTATACCATGCGGCCACCGAAGTCAATGGCAGCTGGTTATTCGTGTGTTACTCTACACCTCGTATTGTCTGGTTTCCCGATGGTGGGAAGATCATGGTTCGGATTTTTGCCGGGTTTATTGAGGCTGTTTTTACCTAAATGGTTTCTCACTCTCCACCCCCACAAATGATCGTGTATTTTATCCAAAATTCCAAATTTATCATCCCTATTGCATCAGCATAAATATGTGGATAGCCCGGAAGGATAGCTAGACGCAGGCCACGTAAGAAAAAAACTGTTCCTGGTAGCCTATTTACAAGGTGATGCAGTAGACTCTATGGTTCGAGTTGAACGGACCTGGGCCCATCTCGTGCTATCGTAAAATCTAATTACATGGGTAGCCGCAAAAAATCTATTTTTTGTTTAAAAATATTTACTATAACTTATATTTTTAAATTATATTATGCAAAAATAATCTCGTAAATATAATCATATTTATGTCTAGGTATTTTTAGAATTTGCATGCAAATACTGTCGACCTCGGTGGTCTTGAGGTAAAGTGCTCGCCTCGGGACCCACTGTTCGTGGATTCAAACCCAGCCGGAGTCAACGGATTTTTCTTGAGCGATAATAATCCGTAGCACAACTTCCTTCGGAGAGTAAGTAAAGCCAGCAGTCCCATGTCAATTGTGGCATGTAAAGGAATCCTGAAGGTTATGTGAAAATACCTCCTACTGGCAAAATTGGTAGACTATTTTGCTCTCGCTCATAGAAATTCTTGTGTTGAGACATATATTGTTTACTTTCTCTCAATCGCTCTGAGAGAGAAGTATTATAATCATCAATAAATCCGAACTCAAGATTTTGATAACTATAGACATTTCATAACCCCCTATAACTGAAAAAGTTGTTTTTTGAGTTACCGTCTGTCTGTGTGTATGTATCTTGGCCTAGAGCTGAAACCATTCTACCGATATGACTAAAATATAGTTTCAAGGGTCTTAGTAAGGTTTTCCCAAGGGGTTTTTGGGATTATACATCCAACTCTAAAATTAACGGTAGTTTACCAAAGGTTAAAAAGAAATAAAATCTATTTTCTCAAAATCCACTCTGACGATTTTAATTAAATTTGGTATCTAGGCGTTGCTTAACATTACAAACGAAAGGGCATTTCTCATTTAGCCGTGAAAATCACTTTTAGGGTACTTTATATAGGTAAAAATTTCCAATTTTTATCATATTTCCTCAATTATTTGAGATACTAAATAACTTAATTTTGTAAAGTTGTAGTGCTATTCAAAATTAAAATCTCTCATTTTTGTTATAAAACTAATAGTTTCTGAGCTATAAGTAAATACATGTTCCTCTTTTCTCAATGTTTCTGTAACAGTGTATATTATGTCATTTATGCTCTTTAGTAAAAATGATCACTAGTAATATTTAGCTTCAAAAATCTTACTAATTTTTAGTAAATGTATCTATTTTAAGAAAAAAGGGCGAGAAAGTCATTATGGTGCACTGTACTATTTATTATACTTGTTGTTTTGACTCGTAACCACGCATCGTTTATCTGCACGTTTACGTGCACTGGTAGTATCCATACCTCTATCCAGGGACTGATCCAGAGGGAGGGCGTTAGTATTTACAGTAATAATTAAAAAATTATATCAATTAAATCTATGTTATAGTACCACTAGTTGTAGGCTACTGTCGGGTAATTTCTCACTGGCCAGTTGCTTCGCGTGGCAATCACTGTCAATAATTGATTTACATTTTTAACACATAATTTAACTAACAAAAACAAAAAAAACTATTAATTTATGATATTTTTTTTTCAATTTTCTAATTAATTTCTAAATTACTCTCAACTTTCAAAGGATTATTCCGTCAGAATTTCCTGAGGGATAAACTCTCACGGCCCGGTCCCGTAATAGCGCCCCTTCCCCCCTCAACTCACCTCACGAGACTCATGGCCACCACCTTCCCCCCATGAGAATCCTGAATCCGTCCCTGCCTCGAACAATACAAACTTCGAGCTATCGAGACTACTGCAATTTTTAAATATATTAGGACATTATTTCATATGATTATGTACTGAACTGTACTGTACTGTACTGTACTGTACTGTACATATAACTTTTCTTACACACAGCATTGTGATATCGAAATTTTACCACTCAAGAACATCACGTGAAATATTCAATGTATTTGAGGTAAATTTATTTATGATAACACATTGTAAAAGTTTAGTAAATGACGTTGAAAATGTTTTATTGGCAAATTGTATGTTTATATTTTAAAGAGTTTCATTGTGTCTTGTATCAAAGGCATGGCAGATAAATAAATATAACTAAAACATAAACTGTGATCATTTAAATCATTGTTTCTCAAACTGAGGAGCATGAAGAATCATTCTAGGGACCGCGAGATATTTATTTATGTACCTATTCGAACACTCACAACCATCTTATTAAATTAAAGTGCGCAAGTAGTCTTTTGGAAGGCACTTTAAAATAGAAGTTCCTTTGATTTTTAAAAAAATTATTGTATCATTTTAAAAGTGAACAAAATATTAATTTTATATTATTTAGTTAGAAATGTATGATCTAAATATTAAAAAATATGCCTTTTTAACAACTCCTGACAAAGACAATTCTTAATAAAAATAATAATTGTAACAAAACTTAAACTTATTTTATTATTATAAGTAAAAATATCTACATATTTATATTATTATTGTATTATTGCCGATTACTAAATGAAGTGTTTGCTATTGGGTCGGGGTGTATTTAAAATTTTCCAACAAATTTGGGGAGTTGCTGGATTAAAAGTTTTGACTGGTAGAATATTATATATTTTAGTTAATTAGAGCAATTTAACTACTTCTTATTTGCAAATAAGAGAGCAACTACAGAAAAAAGTATAAACGAACGTATATATATATATATATATATATATATATGTATATATATATATATATAAACAATTATTGAGTTCAGACTTGTATATGTGTTGATTCAACGTAGCGTGGATTATAGTCAGATAGTCATGGGAAGGAAAGAACATAAGAAATAAATGTATAGTAGCCAACATTGATAAAAGGTCACTATATTTATCTTGCATCTTTTTGACACCCTCTGTCAATTGTTACAACTGCAGAACACACAGCGTGACGTATTAGAACATGGAAGTAGGGGTAGTCAGCCAATTATGAGCACCTTAAGAAAATCTGTTATTTCATAAGAAACAGTATGGCTATCCAAAAGTAATAATATTTTATTCAATTGATCATTCAATTAGGTCTACAAAATACAATATTATTATTAGCACCGCGTCTTACTACCCGTTCGGGTTATACGCACTTACGCTAATATGTAATGGTAGGGTGATTGTGAGGTGAAATGGAGGACCTACAGTTTAACGTGGAATCCGAACCACGGTGGAGGCCTGGCATTCCTCACATTCACAAGTTGTGATTAATACACATCTTGTCAGAGGTGAAGGAAGGGTTTGGCAATCAGATAAATCTGTGCCGGGACCGAGGATTGAACCCCGGACGCCAGCTCAGAAGTCCGACACCTTACCCCTAGACCACCAGGTCACCCTACAAAATACAATAAATATGAATGATATTTTAATAATGTTGGTCTAGAAAAAAATAATAATTAAGAAGCTGCAAGTGCTCATATTAAAAGCATGGGAGGAAAATATGAGCACACCCAGGGGGTAAGATGAGCATCGTGTTATAATTTGATATACACATACAACGATAATTTAAATATCAGACAGAAATACTCAATAGGCCATATACACACAGGGAAATAGTTGTAAAGATATAACATATACTAATTACTCTCTTAGTATCCTACAAGCACAAACCAATACCTACTGATATTCAATTTCTGTCTTGATAGGCCTAATTTGCTAGTCTGAACAAAGGTCGCAAATGTAACGCTTCTGTTGTTTAAAAAAAACACCACTGCATTTGACGTGAGCCCATTTTTTGAATGCTTGGCATTGTAGCCAATCACCACCTGTTATGGAAAAAAGATCCCCACATAAAATACACTCTGCATCTTATACATCTCTTGACTTCTTAGTAGATGATGAATTTGAAGACTTTATTGCTCATTTTTCTGGTAGTGATAACACATATTTCTTGGCATTCTCAACGCTATTTTTGTGAAGAATATCCGTGAATATAATAGAATGAGCCATTCTTCTCGTAGAAGGCATCCTTGTACCTTTGGCTGGAATCGAAATCAGGTCTCGGAATTTTGGAGAGCATTGTGAACTTGATCCTGCCTGTGGTTATTATTTATCAACATTATTTACTATTTTACGTTATTTTAATTATTATTATTATTACTTTAACTATTTTAATTGCTATTATTTTGACTATCTTAAGCATGATGTAGCTGTAGACACCGCGAAAAGTGTAAAAATTCACAATTTAAAAAAGATCAGGGTATTGTGAGCACCCCTGCTCATATAAACAACTGGGGCCATTTCGCCTTTTCAGCCATCTTATTCGTTGTGGTGAGATGTTAACTTTAATTTCTTTCAAGGAATGCAATGAGTAGGTTTTATGTTACATTTTAGCTTAAATAACGACCAAACCAAAGATAAATGTAGTCCCTGTTGCTTATACAAACTATGGGAAACATTTTAGTAACTTAATTTTAAACGTACCTTTTCATAAACTGATATATACAGGACGCTGTGATTCTTTTATTATCGCCGTGCACTTCCGTCTATGTTGCTATGATGCAGTTGAACGTTCTTCAATAAAGTGGCAGTACATACTTGACAAGGGGAGAGTTTCAGACGGGTATGCTCATATATCACACCTGCTCATATTAGCCTGACCTCCCCCATATATTGAGATTTATCGAACTGTCAGAGAAGTTTATTCCTATGTCAATCCGACTATATTAAAGGATGCCTTCTAAAACCATTCCTAAATACCATATTATTTGAATAAGAGGAGTTCTATGAGTAATTGATATATTTACCCCCTTAGGGCTCTGTCTGTCCGAGAAGGAGAGCGGTATGGATTCTGGAAAAGTCGGAGGTCCGAACAAGAACGGAAGCTTCGACTACGGTATATTTCAGGTAGGTAAGGGATGAAGCAGCCCTTTGCTTCTCCTCACCCTTTCCTTTAGTTCGTAGGTGGGATTGACTGCAGTAGTAGTGTAGTTGAAAGTGGACTAGCCGATACGCCATTTCCTTACGTTTTACATATTGCCCTACCATCTTTTCACCGGCAAACAATAACGGATGATTCTGTTCGCACATGTCATTTAACTACAGTAATTGAGTAGCCTATGAATTTTTTTTTTACCCATTACATATATGCCCTTGCTAACCGTGGATTATTTCACTAACGTCCTTCTATGAAAGAGGTGATGTGAGCTATAGATATCACTTATCATCCCTATTTTACCGAGAAACCCCTTTAAAATACCCTTTGTTCAAAAACCTTTTGGGATAACTCTACCAGGTCCCCCTTGCTTCTGCCACTCGGAAGTTGGGGGGGTCCAGCCCACCAAATTCTTTTATCAACATGGTAATTTCCATGTCCCTCCCCCACCACACTAATGTACTAATAATGTAATTATAGCTGGTACTTTTGAGTTCCTTACCCCCTCCCCCCAAGTTAACTTACTGTGCCGTTTTTTTTCTCCCTTAGTCTCTTAGTATCATTTACCAAGGCTGATATTATTGTCTTTCCTTAAAATTCCCACTATTCTTCATACCTAAAATGTTTTAGATTGCAAAAACGCTTAGTGAGAAGAGAAGAGTAGTACTCGAAAAACTTATAATAAATTATTGCCAAATCAAAAATATAATTTAAGATGTACAACAAAAGATAAAAAAATACTGCCAAATCAAAAATATGGTCTAAGATGCACTGTACAACCAAAGATATAATCCTCATACAAGTGATGGCATAGTTCTTAACTTATATCTATAACTTAACTTATGTCATAATAGCTTACGACAAATGTATTTTATTTTCTATAACTATTTATAATATAGTCCATTTATTTACTAAAATTCATATACAGTGTGTTCACCATAGATTTTTACCTGAAGGACAGTTGAAAAATCATATTTTTAGGTTTTGGGCTACCAACACTTGTACAAGATCACTGTTTTGTTAAAAATGTTTTTAATCACATGTTATATTTTACATTTAATCTAACGTAAACATAAGTTTTCTCGCACTATTTCATTACTTTTAATTTATTTATCCAACCCGAAACCATAATTTAAACATGATTAAAAGTAATTAGTCTTAGTTTTGGAATGTTATCGGTAGTGTGTAATTCTTGGAAAATAAAAAATACTTGTCGGTTTTTAATATTAATAATATTTTCTTATGATTATTTTACAGTATTTTTAAATATTTTACTGAATAAAATATGTTTATCTACTGCGTGGGTGCATCATTGTAAAGAACTTGTTCGCGTCATGATCAATCACATGGTTTAAATTCGTCGGTCGCCATTTTGAAGAAATATTTGTTAGAACTTATGTGAAAATGCTGTCAATACAAACATTTTTAAGTGGAATAAAACAATAAATAAGTTTTGTGCCCGACCTCAAGTAAATGTAAATAATATTGGTCTAAATTACTATTGTTAACTATCACATTCATACATTACCATATGTTTTCATTGCAGCTGTCCAAAGTGAAAGTTGTTGGCATAGGGGTACATTAGGGACTATTTCTAACTATTTGAGCTGTCATCCAAGTAAATTCTGGTGGTGAATGTACTTTATGCACAGTGAGTTTCTTTTCATCTGAGAAAACCAATTACATTGAACAATTTTACCGTAGTTTTTTAGTAGTAACTTATCTTTCAAACAAGGAAGAGGAAGCAGTAACAGGTTCAATAAACAATATTACTGTTGCTTTAATAAGTTTTAACACTTTTATTATGCCAGTAGCACGTGCTCCTACTGAGTTTTATTCTCGACTGTACATTTATAATTATGAATTTTGTTGTTCTCTTACACGAAATAAAAAAAAGTAGCGCTTATAGGTCTGATCATTTCGTTTTGTCCCAGAATTAACCATGATACGTTACTAACAAGTAACCCTCATACTTGTGCAAAAGAGTAAACACAAACAAGCACGCTTAAAGCAAGGAGGGAAAAATGGAGAAACTACTGCACCACTTAATATAACCATCCTGAGCTGGGTCCGAGTCGAAACCTTATCCCTTTAGCTGGAAATCAATGCACGCCATCTTTGTAACCAACCCTATCGGTTGTGTAAATATTATTTTATTTGTTTTCAGATCAATGGCAAGTACTGGTGCAAAAAGGGGAAGAAAGGGGGAGACTGCAACATAGACTGTGATGGTAAGGACCAAACAACCAAACACTTTGTGCGCGTTTAGATTTACGCGAGAACTCGGTAGGAAGGACAGTTTCTGTACACAATTTACTAAAACTGTTTTAATAGGTTAACTCGCCACATGTCTATTGTCTACATCCCACTGTTTATCTATCAACTCACCACATGCCATTGCCAGTCAGATACTTATTGACTCACCACGCGATTCCCGTACCCCAGGGTCATGGCATCCGTGCGCGTCGCGTCGTGTCATCGCAAAGATCTATCGCGATTATTAAGGAACGAATTAACCTAAACTAACCTAGCACCCGATATGAACTTGTTTGAGTTTTCAGACCATATCTTAGACAACTCTGTCAACGAAAATGGGAATTTTTTACCTGAAATGTCGGTCAATAACAAAAAATAACATCCTTGTACGAGTTGCTAAAAGAAAGGTATACTTATCTATTATTTAACGTTCCTATTTGTATTAATGCAATACTTTTCTCTAAAATTGAAATTTGGGAAGCTGATGAGATTTCTAATACAGTCGAGTGTAGCGAGTTGGTAGGAGGTGCGAGTAATGAAAGCCGACTTTAATATATTTAAATGTCAAATCATGTAATCTACAGCTGTCAATTTTGATAGATAGTATTAATGTCAACCAAATAATTGATAAAATATTCACATCGGTGGGCACGCAGCTTAAACGTCAAGCTCATAAGGTCTGGTTTGCTGGAGATGTTGAGGTTTAGGTTTGAATCCCAGCCTGGCATACTGAGGGTGGTTTTCCAAAATGGTTTTACAACCTCCTTTAATACGAATTTATCTTCTCTAAATTGTACCTTCCTCATCCTTACCTAATTGGTGTAAATATGTGGACACATTGGACGGGTGGTAAGATGCGTCACACACGGGAAAATATATATATATATTATTTGTGTTGACTGCAAAAATGTGTGTTTGTAACCCAGCCTAGAATCGAAACCATTCTACCGATCCGGTTAAAACTTGGTATCTAAGATTTTCATTAGCTTCTCCAAAGGAGTTTTTAAAATTAGATATATAGCCCTAAAGTATTGGAGATAATTTATTTAAGGGCGAAAAAATTGGTTTTAAAAAAAATCAGCTTTAACGGTTTTGAATAACATTCGCATCTTTTTTTTTATTAGTTTTCTGCCTAACGGCAGGTCATCACGTGATGGCTCTCCACGCAGTTTTGTCCTCGGCAATTCTCTTCATCCATCTTTAATTGCCTCCAACCTTGATGTTATCCTTTATCTGGTACCTTCTACGTCCTCTTCCCTTCTTTCTATCAACTATTCCTTCTATAGCATCCACCAGTAGACCTTCCCTTCTCAGCCAGCGTCTAGGCACTGTTTAACATTAAAAATAAAATGGCGCATCTCATTTTTCTGAGAAAATGACTTAAGGGGTAATTTACATAAGCGGATATCTCTATTTTTGAGCATATCTCCGCTACTTTTTAAGATATCAAATATATCATCATTGAAAAGCTGTAGAAATATTTTTGTAAAACCAATAGTTTCCTAGCTAGCTAGTTTTTTAAACGGAGGTCTTGGAAAAGGGAAATTGAGTGTTATATTCTTTGATAGACCAAGATGTTATTTTTTCTAAATATGTTTCTGTAACAGTGTATATTATTTAATTTACGTGCAGAAGTTGGCTCTATCTTCACCAACCGATAGAGGCCGCTCGGTCGGTACGGCTTGATTGCGGGCTGAGTTTTTTTAAATCTTTGGTGGAATGATATACATTGTTGCAGAAACATAATGGAAAAAAGACCATCACATTACACAATACATAAAACGTTGCTTCATTAATAAAGAAGAATTTAATTTTCTACGTGTAGTAGGGCCTAATCTATGCAGTTCTTGAAAAACTGTCATGACCATAGTAGAATTTGATGAGAAAATTTTTAAACTAAGAGAACACATTCTTTTCAAATTAAACTATGGCCATAATAAATATGAAATATTTAAGAACTATTTAGACTACTACTTGTAGAAAATTAAACTAAATTTATCAACGAAGCAATATTTTGTTAATTATGCGGAAAAAAAATGTTCTATAAAAGTTCAAAATTACTGTTCTTTACACGTGTTTTCTTCCACCCCACGATAAAAAAAAAGTTATTGAGCTCTTTGTTGCGTCGTCTTATCCTCGGCCCATTGCCCCCTTTTGTCCACAGACCTGATTAACTCCAACATCGATGACGACATCGAGTGTGCCAAGAAGATCTACAAGCGTCACGGCTTCTCGGCGTGGGTGGCCTGGAGGAACAAGTGTGATGGGAAGACCCTGCCCAGTGCCACCTGCTAATACCATTTCCCCCCTTCCCATGACTTCCCAAATATCAAGACCGCCATCAGACGTGATCACAGGACATTGAGACAGGATATAAATGACAGAAGATATTGCTCGGGCTCTCCGCCAATGTTTCTTCCAGACAAGAGTTAATTCACGATTTACTGGAACTTTATTTTACAGTTATTAAAGTGGGATCCATACTGGGCTGTAAATGAAGAGGGGTGTGGTGTTTTGGGGGCTCAACACCCTTCCTTGAAAATATTATTCATAATGTATATTTAGATTTCTCGATGCAGTGGTAGCTAACTGTAGGCTTTCAAAGATATATTTCATTTAGTACGCGCCTTACTACACGTTTGAGTTATAAGTTTATGTACTAAACACACTAATGGTTTTAGGGATGAGGTAAGTTATATTTATAGGAAATGTACACACATTTGCGTGGACGGAGAATGGAAAACCATTTTGGAAAAAACCACTGTCAGTCCAACCGACCGAGATTCGAACCTTGATCTTCGCGTCATCGGCAGTATAGTCTACTGCGAGAGTAGCGCCTTGGACCATGTGGCCACTGAAGTGGGTCTTTCAAATTTCATAAACCTGGTCCAGTTAAAACAAAATTAAATTGCTTCATGGGGTATATATAATACTAAAAAAGCCTTGCCATTTCCTGTAAAGGGACTTAACCACGAACCGCAGTCATTAACCTCCTCCCCTTTTCAATAAATACATTTTTATGCACGGTCTAAAGGTGGTGTATATTTTGACAGTTTATAGATACACATATTGTAAGTGCTCGTAATAGAACAATTAAACATTTATCCAGAAAAAAAGGGATAGTTGAAAAATATGTTGTGCTTAATATTTTGTGAATTTTGAGTTTAAGGGGAAGGGGGGCAACAATTATTTTAATTCTTTCTCATTTATTCCTTGTTGAGTGCTGTGAAAATTAATAGTTCTTAAGTTTGTGAAATTATTTTATATTTCATAAATATAAATGTTATTAGAGTTTAAGCGTCTACGAAATTATTTTTTTATGACTCTATTGCTTAATAAAAAAATTATATTAGCGTGCTTATCTTCTCTCAATTAGGCATTACTAGCCCGTAGACGTTAAATATATTCACAGGTATATACGGACTGATTTTTAATCACTAAACGCAGAGATAAATTTGGTCTATATATTTCTTAAATTCAAATATTATTTTAGATATCAGCTACAAGAATATTTGATGAATTAAATATTTATATTATTTTAGTAATTAGTTTATTTTAAAATGATTTAATGCAATACCAAATTTTATATTTCAAAACAATTCAAATCAGGTAATTTTAATTTTAGGGGTATAAAATCTATTGTAATTTTAAAACATTTTCCTACTTTTTTTTTAGCTATAATTCAATAATTGTAAAAACATACGCAGCTCTAGTGAAACAAAATTAATATAATACTATCCTACATACATTTTTCACCTTTAAGTTCCATTTTAAGTAGATTACTATTCGTCTCTATAATATATTAACCTAAATGCTTATTTATACATAGCTTGTTTTCATGAATAGTTCCTGTGCGAGTTTAGTATGTTCTGTACCTACGTGTTTAACCATCAGCTTCCCACTAGTAATCTTAGTGATAGTTATAGTTTGGTAGCGTAAACATTGTAATAAACTTATTTATTATTTGAAGATAGATCTACTTTTGAGCTTTACCACAATATTACTCAAATATTTTTTAAATAATTTTTTTTAAATGGTGAGAATACACATTTAAATGTGATTTATCAAGTGTTTTTAAACTTACCTTCAAATAATGGTGTAAATATGTTGTGTATTTTGTTAAATATTAAATACATTAATTATTCATCTTCATGTTTTGTTCATTGTTCTATCAATATTTAAAAACATGAAAATAGAACCAGAGGAAATCTAACGAAATTATTTATGATCTCGATGGTGAAGAAAGATAACACCACTATGTGCTAAAAATTACACACATAAAAAGCAAATAATATTTGCCTAAATCAAGATAAGTATTACTACAACTTTCCTTTAAATTTAGTTGTCTTTTGACTAAGATACTTTTGAATTCAATACAAAAACACAAATATGAAATCTTAGGCTAGATAAAAAAAATTGTTTGTAAAAACTAGATATTTTAGTTTGGTTGGGTTTTCTTACAGACTATATTTTCACATTATTATTGGTGTATTTTTTAATTTCAAATTTATGTTTGTTTTATTTATTAAAGTGCTGGCCAACACCCATCAAGGAATTATAACAATCCGGCATTAGAAAAAAATACATTTTTTATATAGATTCGTATAATATTATTGAATTATTTAAAAGTACTATTATTAAGTTGTTTTATTTTAAAATTGAGCCTTATTTCTATCAAAGTGATGTATCACGTTCTTGGAGTTGTTGTGAATACAATTAATTCGTAAATAAGTTAATGTTGTTAGTAGAAGGCCTGGGCAATTTATGAGGGGTTCAAGTTTTTACCTGAAACACTGTTCTCAATTCATAATTTCAAGAATATTTATTCAACAATTTATTACATAATACATTGTACAAGACGCATACATATACCGTGATACATCACACCCCAACAGCCCTTTCAAGGTGAGATTTCTCTTCCTTAATAATAAAAATAAATACACTTAGCATGAATAGCGCACTATATTAGGGTATTGTGAGACGGATGACATGCAGTGGACCTAATTTCACAAGACCTAAAGTTTAGGAGCCATGACTTTAGGTATTATAAAATTAGATCCAATGAAGTTAGGTCTTGTGAAGTTAGGTCTAATAAAGTTTAGGTCTTGTGCCTTTAGGTCCACTGCCTGTTTGAACAGTTAAGGATATTTTAAAGTAATCTATGAAAAATGAATTTTAGGTCCAGGGCTTTTAGGTCTAGTAAAGGAGCTATCAAATTAGGTGCTGTGAAGTTAGGTCTTATGGGGTTTAGTTCTTATAGCATTTAGGTCTTGTGCCGCTAGGTCTGGTGTCGTTAGGTCTTGTGCCATTAGGTCTTATAAGGCTAGGTATAATAAATGATAGCTACCATCTCATTACAAATATTCAGTCTCATCATGACCATCAAATAAACAACATTAAAATAATCCATCACCTCCTAGATTTTAGAAACTATGACCTTGCCTTGAGGATTATAGAACCTGGGGTTGATGGTGCATATCGGGACCTGCATAGATTGCGTACAAGGGGGAAGGGGGAGGGTAGGGATCCATTTTGATTTTCCACATCACGCTATAAGGTTAAATATAACTTTAATTATATTTTAAAAAGATTTTAGTTATATTTTTAATCCCATGCCGCCATCTCTAAATTGTCGTGCGGGGTTAGAGGATGGAGGGTATGGAGCCAGGGGTTAGAGAAAAGGGGGTGGAGAGCCTGCCGAGACCTGCACTGGTTGGAAGAGAGGGGGTCAGGATGAGGAGTTATTGATATGGGCTCGAGTTTCTAGGAGCAACAGGGTGCCAGGGATTTACCGCTATGGGTTCGAGTTGTTGGGAGTGCCGGGGTGTCGTGTTCGTGAGGCGTCCAGACATTGAGGGTAAACTACCGTTATGTGGTCCGGGTGTTGGGGGAGTCGGGACGTCATGTTGGAGGGGTGTCAGAGTGTCAAAGGTAACTCACCGTTGTGGGCTCTAGGGCTCGGGGGGCAAAAGCTGTCAAAAATAACCTTAATAGTATCAAAAAGGGAATTTTGCAGCAGAAATTGGTGTGTCAGGGAGATAAAGGTAAGTCAAAGGGAAGAAATGTCATAACCTTACGAGGAAACATGGGTAATTTACCGTTATGGGGTTAGGGTGTTGAGGATGTGGTGTAGATGAGGTATTCAGAATATGTCAAGTGCATCAGCATTCGCCTGGAGAGATAATGTAAATTTGTTGCTGGGCGTAGGGAATTTATCATGAGGTCGCGTTGATGGGCTTTAGGGGACTGGCTCCACCTCTGCTTATCAGGTATAGGAGTGGCGATCTTTGATGTTGGTGGCGGCCATCTCGAATTTCCATATCACGTTGTAAGGTATAGGGCGGTCCTTTTGGATTTTCATATAAAATTGTAAGGATTTTTTGCGACCATCTTGGATTTCCACATAACGTTTTAAGGTATTTTGGTGGTCATTTTGAATTTTCCAAAGCGATTAATTAGGGTAGTTAATTAATCAATGCAATTAATAGGGGATGAAGAGGTGGGGTGGTGGCGTTGGTGGTGGGGGCGTCGCAACGCCAAGGGGAGGGGGTGGCGTCAATGTCCACCATTTTAATCAAAGATTTCCCCTAGAAGTATCTGAATCTCCCTACTCAAATATGAGGAGGTAATTCAAGAGGAAGTATACCAGCCTATGCCTGGAGAAAGGATAAAAAATCCTTTCCAGTAAAGTGAGTGATTCCAGCCGGAACTCGAACCCAAATCTTCGTCACCAGTAGCCTGATGATACTGACTCCTTAGCGAGTTTTCCTCCTCCTTTCTCATCATCCTGCAAAAGGTTTCAGCCTCGATCTGATTTTACAGTGTCAGAGGCTGAGGAGATTGTCCTGGCTATAGGCGGTATACAAGAATGAAAATGAGTAAGTGAAAAGTGTGGGTGAGTACTCATTACTAAGAAAAGGCTTAGATAGGAAAAATTAAACAGAATGGCAGTCCCGAGCAAAATTTTCCTCACTCATTCTTTACTTAAGCCGCGTACACACGAGGCCATTTGTCAAGCAGATTCGAAAATTGACGCCAGTCTAACCTGCCATCAACTGGCCTCTTGTAAGCGTGGCTTCACAATATTCATTTCTCGGAAGTGAGGTTTTCACTCTATCCCTAGTCCACAAGTCATTTCTTAGAGTTGAGTGTTTACTTTTTAAAACCCAGCTCGTTCTGGCATATGACCTATGTGTACTGAGGTGTATTTTCCTTTATGGTTTCCCACTCCACTTCCATCATCCATGCAAATAAGTGTCAATATTTTGGATGGGTAGAATGACGCAGCATTATTTTTTATAAATAGGTTTATTACCCTCATTAGCATTGATATAGTGTGACCTTATCAATAATGCAGTTATCGTAAACAATCCTGCGGTGCTTAAAAAAACTTTATGCTTCATATTCGTCAAGATGAATTGAATATTCTCGAACAAAGCTAAGTTGTAGCTCCTTTATAAAATTTTAAAGAAAGACATGTAAAACAAAATTCAGATGGCTAATAATAATAATAATAATAATAATAATAATAATAATAATAACCCATGGCGTAAGCCCGCACACAAGCCATATCGACTAAGCGGCCGCCGTCTGTTGGTGAAGATAGTGCCAACTTCTGCGGATAAAGGGTGTCATGTGGTCAGCACAACGATCAACCCAGCCATTAATCTCAGTTTTCTAGACTGGAGCCGCTACTTGTTCATTCAAGTAGCTCTTCATTTGTCCTCACGAGGTTGAGTTGGCCTCGTTTCAGACCCACAACTTCCCAGCAAATCTTGACGCACCGGGTATCGGATCCAGGACCTCTGTATCTGTAACCAGTTACTCTGACCCTTAGACCACAGAGGTGGTCACTTTAAGTATAATAGCTTTATAAATAGATAATTTATTAGTTGTTGCAAGATCAATATTAGCTATGATTGGTTCCTCATACATAGACCATGATTTATTTTAAAGTTACTATTAATTATATATTAAAGAAATGATTGCAATACTTGCTATTCCTTTAATCATCATCATAAACAGCAACGATCTTGGTCTGTTTGGAAAATAAGCCTCTCCAACGTCTCTTTTCTCCCTACCAATCCGTAGTCAATTTTCTTTGCCGTGTCGATGCCCTTTAAATCCATCCTTTCCGAGGCTTTTTGTTCCATTTTTGAAAGCTAGTTGATAGGTATAGTGAAATTAGGTCTTTTAAAATTAGGTCCTATGGCATTTAGGTCTTGTGCCGTTAGGTCTTGTACTGTTAGGCCTCATAAAGCTAGGTGTAATAAATTATAGCTCCCATCTCATTATAGATATTCGGTCTCATCATTACCATCAAATAAACAACATTAAAATAATCCATCACCTCCTAAATTTTAGAACCTATGACCTTGCCTTGAGGCTATAGGACCGGGGGTTGAGGATGCATGTCAGCACCTGCATAGGTTGCGTACAAGGGGGGTAGGGAGCCATTTTGATTTTCCACATTCAGCTATAAGGTTATATATAACTTTAATTTCATTTTAATTCCATGCCGCCATCTCTCTAATTGCCGTGAGGGTTCGAGGATGGCGGGTATGGAGCCATGGGTTGGATGGGAAGGGGGCGGAAAGCCTGTCGAGACCTGAGTTGGGAGAGTGTCATTCACCGTTATAGACAGAGCTAGGGTACCAGGGAAGGGGGTGAAGCGTTCAAGTAGGTGGGTGTAAGAAAGAGAGGTTGGTGTGGAGGATGTAATCGGATTATGATAGGTGCATCAGCATTCGCCTGGAGAGAGAATGGAGATACCTATACACCTTTAAAGTGTTAGTTATGCTGGGTGGGAGGGTAAAGGGGGTTTAAGAAGTTGAGTGTGGGAAAGGAGGGGAGAAAGGGTGAGGGTTGGAAAAATAGGGGGAAGGGCTGGGAGGATGTAAGCGAAGGGGAAATGAGGGAATTCACGGTCATAGGGTCTAACGGTAGGTTGTGAGAGAGGGGGTCAAGATTAGGAGTTATTGATATGGGCTCGAGCTGCTAGGAGCGACAGCCATCTTTGATTTTTGCGGCGGCCATCTCGGATTTTCACATAGCGCTGTAAGGTATTTTGGAGGCCATTTTGAATTTTCCAAAGTGATTAATTAGGGTAATTAATATATTAGGCCCTAATGTTAACCTACTTTGGCTTTCAATAAAATAAACAACTTACATTTTATAAATAGTATTTATATAGCCTACCTATTTATGTGATTGTTGCGGCTCTCAAGACTTTCAACTTTCGACGGTTAAAATATAATAACTATAATATATATTTTAATAAGAATTACTCATTAATTAACTCAACAAACAAGCGAAGTTTGCTAATGGCATATGCCATGAAATTAAGCTGGTAAAATACAAGCATCCAATAACGATATTTGCTTGGTTCCCTCAATAACTGCACTTTAGCCCGCATCGGTGATCGAATGATTCAGAGAAAAGAGTGCATTTTTGATGATGGCGAGACCGGGTTCAAATTCCAGTCAAGTGTACTGAGGCCTAAGGGTGAGTTTTAATTAATGATTTCTACTTTTCCTCCGCGCAAATGAGAGTACATATACTCTAAATTTTGCATGTCTCTTTCTTACACTATTGTGAAAATATGTGAATAGCCCAAGCGTGATAAAAAATACGTGATATGGGTGACATAAAAATTTGGGCCACGATTATTGCACAGCTACATTTTATTTTAGTTAATAATAATTATGTCCCTACAATACATTTTTGATATAATTTTATTTTAAATACAGTGAAATACGTGAAGAAAGAATGAGTAGACAAATAAGTGGGAATACACTCCTAGCATACCTGAAAAGGTTAGACGAATATTAAATTTCTAAATAAAAGCTGTCCACGTCAGTCGAAATTATTAACAATAAGGCAATCCTGACTGTCAGAGATTTTCATCTTACTTCTCGTTCGAACTATCTGCATTTAATTTCACTATTTTAAAGTGACTGATAAAGGAAGAATTTAGGGGAAATGTTCCCACATTTGCTTGAAAAGAGAGTGAGGAATCATCTAGGAAAAATACCTTGGTACGCTCGGCCGAGATTCTAATCCCACTTCTTTGTCAGTGGCAAACTATATTATATGAGCTTGACATTATTCCACATTCCAAGCGTTTTGGCCGTGTTTATTAAACCACTTTATCTCTAAAGGTATGTTTTATATGACGAGAGCGATACACCCAGCAGAATTTGAACTACGACCTCCCATTCCTCAGAAAAATAGACAAGACAAGACTGACGCCTTTGTATTCATATTATTGTGTTAAAAAGAATGTTGTTTTAGGACTTATGCCAGCATGCCATACAAATTTAGGTCTTGTGAATTTAGGTCTTGTGCCGTTAGGTCTTGTGCTTGTTGGTTTGTGAGGTTAGGTCTTGTGCCTTTAGGTCCACTGTATATTTGAACAGTTAAGGATATTTTTAAGTAATCTATGAAAAATGAATTTTAGGTCCAGTGCTTTTAGGTCTAGTAAAGTTAGGAGCTATAAAATAAGGTCTATTGAAGTTAGGTCTTATAAAGCTAGGTGTTATGAAGTTAAGAAATTTAGTTTAGGAGTTGTGACTTTAGGTCTTATAATTTTAGGTCCACTGCCGCATGTCCGTGTGAAACCCCAGTAGATTGAAGCGGGAAGGTTGAATATAAACACGCCTCGTCTCCCACAATGGCCGTACAAAACATAGTTACGTAAATAACAGCCCCTTCTATATTTATGAGAGAGAACTACCATAAAGATAATTTAACACTAAGATATATTTACGTTAATACACAAAGAGATTTATTGATTTAGTAATAATCGTGCAGGTCTGTTCCTGCTAGTGTTGCCAGGTCCGGTATGCTAAATTTCGGGACGGAGGATTAAAAAAATCGGGATATTGGTTTTCAATTCGGGACAACTAAAAAAAACTAGGTTTTTAAAATCGACATTTTTATAGCAATAATTTTTATTATTAGGTTGCAAGAGATCACATTATATCACAGAAAATCTAAATAATCAACAAAAAACTTAAAACTAATTATTTATTTTTGCTATAAAATAATTACTTTTTATTAAAAATATATTTTTTGTTAGATTTCACTGCTTTTAGAAGTTCTTTATTTTTAATTGCGTGGTTATAAAATTCACTACATGACAATTTGAAGTTGGTTTTTATTTGTATCTCTGCTTTTACATGCTCGAGAGATAATCGGTTTCGTCTGTCGGACCAAACAATATTTGCTTGAGAAAATATCGTTTCTGTTCCAGTATTTGAAACCGGTATGGATGCCATGAAAGCAAATATTTTTTGCTGATTGGGAAGATCTTGATTTTCAAATAAATGGTGCCATTTGTGTACGGGTGTTAAGTCTTTGTTCTTCACAGCTGCCTTTAATATTTCTTTGACGTTATAAATTTCCTCATAAAGCGCGTCCATTTCAAAAAACATGCCAATATTAAGTTTTTCGATTATATTGACTATAGGTGCGTAGGTTAATCTATCGTCTTGTAGAGATAGTGACTTAAACAAATTCAATTTGTTTTCATTGAATTCGAACCGTGTCTCTATATATTTCAGAACATTTTTGTACCAAACACAACAGGCTGTTTTTATCATTGAGGAAGTTTCAAAGAGCAACTTTTTAAATAAATTGCCGCAAATGAAGTCCAAAAATTCGTCGTCTATTCTTTGCTTCAATTTGTTAGTAAGCTTGACCATTATTTCATAACCTTCAAAACAGAGCAATGATTCATTTTCTAGGCTCATTACATCATCATGTAGGATATTTAATGCGTTTTGATAAAAAGCAAAGTAATGTTATGTTTCGCTACTATTAAAGAAGTTCCAGAGTGCAGATGGACACTCGTCTTCACCAATAGTTATAAAGTAATCCTTTAATATATTGTACGATTTCAAGGCACGTTCTACAGCTGGGAGGAGTGATAGCCATCGGGTTTTTATGTGTCGTAAGACTGGAGCAAATTCAGATTAATGAATTTCATAAAAAATGTTTTAAAGCTTGTTCTCTTTTCGCATAGTATGAGAAATGACTATGCAGATTCACAATAAATTTCTCCAAATCAAATTTACATAAGCCTAAAGCATATTTTACACTATTGTGCAAAATATGTTCAGGGCATCCAACTGGTATAATGCTGTTATTATCTTTGTGCAGCAACTAAAAAACTGAATTGTGGTGGCCAAAATTCACGTTTGCATTGTCAGCACAAAAACTGTACCAAGGTACAAGCTAAAATACAATTATAATATGACATAATGTTAACGTAATTATTGAAATCAACAATGGAACCGCTGAAACAAATAACATAATATACAAACTTACCATCAAGTCGTAAGTTTCTGGCTATCTATCGATAACTTAGCGCAAAATAACAAGACTTTATCTGTTTGTTTCACTCTTTCTGTGGCTGAACTAAACCGTGGCAGAGACAGTCGGCGGCAACAGCGGAATAGAAGAAGACGGTGTGATATCTCTATCGCGCTTTTCGCGGTATACATCTGCCTCCGCTTATGTATGTGTGGTACTTATATTGAATGCGTTGAATAATGAGATGCAACATAACCGTGTGCGCACGGAGTTTATATTTTTTGGGGCCGAAGTCTGAATCACCCAAAATCGGGACATTTGGTGTCCCGATCATGGGTAAATCGGGACGTGTTCACGGACCCCTGGAAATCGGGACGTCCCGCGCAAATCGGGACACCTAGCAACGCTAGTTCCTGCTAATCGCGGACATTAGCTGATAAAGGATGTTTACATTCTCTGCACCCGGACAGTTGTTGATGAGATTTTGTACTCCCGATTTTGAAAATGTGCTACCCACTCCCATCCAATACAACAATTTTTTTTTTTTGCAACGCGTTTTACTACCCGTTCGGTTTTTGCGCTAATAGTTTTAGGGATTAGGATGGCTATATTTGTAGGAAGTGTACCCGCATTTGCCTAGAGGAATAGTGGAAAACCAGTTGGAAAAACCACCCTCAGTACACCCGACCGAAATTAGAAATTCTATCTCCCCGTCATCGTCAGTCTAGCCTACTGCAAGAGTACCATGTAGCCACCGAAGCGGGTACCGGAGATTTAACTGTATACAATGTTACAGAACTGACCCGTTCCTAACACTCTTATGGATCCACCCACATTTCGTAATCCTATGTTATGGCACGCAACATGTGTATGTGTCACATTCCTCCCCCTACCCCGCTCCCCCACACACAAAATCTGGATTAAGCGAATTCTAAATTTGAAATACCTACTAAGTAGTGGCACTTTTGGGTTCAGCTTCCTGTGCTGCTGCCTAGTGACGGTTTCTGAAGGTGCTGTTCAGTGCCGAGGCAGCGCGCGGGACACTACGACTCGACCGTGTGGGTGAAGATTAAATTGTTTTTGTTGTCTGTTTTTCGCTTTTCGAGTATGTCTGTGAATTAGGATCATTGTCGAGCAAACTAGTGATTATCAAGCGGCAAGTGCTCATACGCTTACTGGTGTGTACTAATGTTCTTACTAACAACAATGTGTGTGTCATGACTGTGTGGTAGTTTGGTTCCATGTTCTATGTTAAGTGCATGCATACAATTGGAGGAAATTTGAATGAAACACATTGACGTCGTTTGATAAAAATGTGAGTAGGTGGGATACACAGGTGCGTCTATTTTATTTATCATATGATTTATGCATAGGTCACTATGTACTATGAACATTTTTTCCCCATACTTTGTAGTAAATACTCCATAATATTGTCATTTACGATACTTAAAACAATGTGTTCCTGGAACACACACTTTGTACTTTCATTTCTATGAGTGTATTTTTTAACGGTTAAATATAAATAATATAAATGTATATATTCGATGAATAGGTTGACAATTAACTTTTGTTTTTATAAAAAAATGCTTATTCAATATTGCGTATAGCAGGCACGATTTATCTTCTATTCAGCCTAATGTGACAGGATTTTGCTTAAAATAAAAACTAGGCTGACAATTTGACGTATAAGAACAAAGAAAGACACTTCCAAACTTCAAAATAAGATTTTAAATATTTGTACTATATTCTTATGCAACTTTACATTAATTACACTTAAGATGCACCTAAGTCAAAGTGAATAAGTTTTAATCTAAATATATTAGATTTAATCTCTTTTTTTCCCCTTTATTGAAATATGACTTTCCAATGTAAACATTGATACAGCTGCCATCTTGAAAACAAAATTCTTATTTAAAAAAAAATCAACAATAATTACACTAATAAAATAATGAAGTTTGATATAAACAACTTTTTATTGATTTTTAATAATCGATCATATTTTCACCCAATAGAAACAAAGCCATGTTTGTTCTGTCAGGTCGCAAGACAACGCTTGTACCGGTAACTTTTTCAACATATAAATAAATAGAATATATACATACATTTATGTATAGGCCCTAATTTATTTAAATGGTTGTGAGCCAGAATGAAGTGAACACAAACTCAAAAGAAGTACAATAAAGTTTAAGCTTATAGTAATAATTTTATAAAATCTTAGTTTTTTTTAACAAATAGGTATATAAAATGTAAAAAAAAAGGTAGATTATAATGTAGCAAATAATTGATTGCTTATTATGCATTATAAATCTCTAATTTGGGTTCGAAAATGCTCCAAATTAATCCTGTACATACTTTAGTGTAGCTAGTTTAGATGCGCCTACTTCTTTAGAACCATTTTGGGGGAAACAAAAAGTTGTAAAATTTTTTTCGCATTCTCTAAAAACAAAGTATTGTACTGTAATTCTAAATTTGCCTATAACTTTAGTAAATATATTTTTTAAACTTTTTCTTTGGTATATTGCGAAGCGGAGCAATACTGAATGTTTAAAACCTCCCAAAATTGGCAGGTACATCCTAAGTAGCATAAAGCTGTACTATATTACCCCACCAACAACCTCGCCCCCACGTTGTTATGTCTTGGAGATCTACCACATTGTTGCACTTCCTCTTCTTTACGGCCTTCTGACGAGTTTCTAGCCCGAAATAGTTTTCTCTGTGACGTCAGCTTAAGGACTGAGGCGAATCTTTTTGGCTTACTGTATGGCAACCTATATGCAAATACAGTCCATCCAGCGTAGGAATGGTGGTAACTAACAGTTAGAAAAAAATAATTGTCGTTCAGACATTGGCTGAAAGTCACGCATGTTAAACTATGTGGAAATAATAATTATTATTTACTTAGTAATACTTAACTATATATTAATCAATCAAAAGTGTTATCAAACGCTTCTAATTATCCTTCCTTAAGGATTATTGAAAATTGGCTTTCCCGTAACTAATTGAAAGAACAAAAAATACCAATAAAACTTATATGTTTTTTGGTTCCGTATGTATAAACTCCATGGTATCATCCCGCAGGCGAGCTATACCGACCGAGCAGCCACCGCATGTTGGCTAAAATAATGCCAACATTTGTGGATAGAGGGTGTCATGTGGCTGGCACAACGAGGTGCTACTCTCAGCTTTCTAGACCAGATCCACTACCTCTTTATTCAAGTAGCTCCTCACTTGTCCTCACAAGGCTGAGTTGAGCCCGTTCCCGACTCACAGCTTCACAGAAACATCTGGAAGCGTCGGGGATAGTGCATGAAATAATAGATTAAAAAGTATCATATTCATTATTGTATCTTCTTTTAAATTGCTACCATAAATTATAAATAAATGAAGGGTACAGGGGGGAAAAGGGAGAAAGTCACATCACACACATTTTCCATGATGAAAACATTTAGGTTATACATCTCAAACCCCATAAGAGCCCTAACAAACACTTTTAAAAAAATAATTTAAATATGACAGATACCTCTCTTAACTGTCTCATAATTGTCTAACAGATGGCAGCACTTTTAACCCGAAAGGGTAGTAAGACGCGGTGCTAAATAAAAACTAACTACATTTTAGTTAAAATTGTACTCTCTTTTTTCTCTGTACACTTCAAATGCTATTTATAGCTTTGAGAAAGAGCAATACAAGGAGGAAACACATGCGCACTAACACAACCGAAAACGTTTTGTATGAAGTCTTCAACCAGGCTCATTTCTTCCTGTTCACCATATTTATAAATATGAAGAGAAAACAGCCCTTTAGAAGCTCTAGTTTGTAAAGCATTTTTAAGCTTTCACAAAAAAAGAAACATTCAAACGGCTATTTTCATAAGTTCTTGTTTCAATAATGTAAAAATCTTAAAATTAATAAATAATTAAAAACAAATGGCTTGTTTTGAAAGTATTTACTGCCAAAAGTGATGGCAGCTCAACAACTGGTCTTGCAGATCATAATAATTAATTATGGTTTGGCGAATGACATGAACATGAGAGTAGATGTGGTAACTTTTCCTAGCTGTCAGCTACCACCACTCCTATGTTGGATGGACTATAGTTCTGATGTTGGCAAACAATCACATTGTTTCACACGTTCTGTTACGAAAAATCAGACCGCGAGTTATTTGGAATAAATTTTTTGGCTACAGCTAGTAGCATCGACACCATCTGTCAAAAGAGATCAAATATGCTATCTATAGAAAATAGGAGCAATTTACATTTATTAAATGAAATTTTAAATAATTTTATAACAGTATATTTTCGATGAGTTCAGTATTTTTTGATATTTTAGAAATAAACTAAACCCTGATTTTTATAGGAAGCCCACTTTCGACCATTAACATTGATTGGAAGTCACTAAGATTTGGCATTCTAGAAATATGTATCTTTTGATTTATTAATATTAAGTTTATAAAGTTACCAAAAGCTTCCAATAACACTTCCACATGGATCATTATACATACAATTTTTTTAGGTACATCATTAATTTAACGAACTAGGAGTGTAAATACGATTGTTATTGTTTTTCCCGCCATTGTGGCAATACTAGTTTACAATTTTTAAATAACGGACTTCCTATGAAAATTATACTGTATACAACTAATAGAGCCCAATTTTAGAAAACACACTTTTTTGGCCGCCATAATTGACAATATTTTACTAAATTACTAGGAAATGTTACTATTTATCAAAAGTGACAGCTGAAGATCACATGACCTGACGCATGACTATATAAAAGTTTATCTATTAATTTTTCTGGCTGCCAAATAAATCCCTTCATACGAAAATTAGATTGTATTATGCACTCTCTCAAGCCACGTAATGTCTAAAAGACATTGATGGAAAATGTATTTTATTGCTGGCATTTTTCAATAACGAAAACATTAACAAAGTTTCCCTATCATTTTTTAAATATGTTTTATTATTATTATTATTATTATTTGGTGTTCTGTCTCACGACAGGTCCGTTCCTTATGTCAGTGAACTTAGACCGGCAATGCTCCCTGCCCTCTGCCTCCTCCTTCAGCTCCCATAATTTTATTCTTTCCTTCAAGTCATCTAATATTTGAATCCTCCTTCTTCCTAAGCTCCTCTCTCCGATCAAGTTTGCTATGCCCCGAAGAATCACATCCAAAATGGTTCTCTTCTCACCCATTAACGTGTAACATTAAACCTACAATACTTGTCCAACTTATAGTATTTGTTTCATTCAAATAAATTATAATCCGATTATTTAGGTGTATTTTGTTTCCTTTGAATTGTGTTCAATTTTTTTAAATTGTATAATATGTTTACTACCCAACAACAAACCACGTCTCATAAACAATTTTTCTGACGATTATTACGTATTATTATCATAATTAAGAATACTAGTATTTCTTATTTATTTGGGGGTAGGGAGCTGGGGTTTAATATGCACATTTTGAACCGAATGATTATATCACTACACGACATACAAAAGTATTTTATAGACCAGGCACATCTCTCCCCCTGCTGTAAATTCATCACTGTGACATCGAAATACCCAATCTCACCTTTTCAGCCAAGCTTTAATAGTTGAAACTCTTTGGTCCGGCACCCTTGGGACCTGACAAGTACTGGACCACAGAATTTGACTCTTAAGAACCCTTTATATACCCCTTATGTCTATTTACTAGGCTTGCCATATAATTCTCTATACTTATTTATATGTCATACAAGGTAGAATAAAGTTTCAAACAGGAAATAATACACCACCTTTCACAACTCTTGGTCTCTTGGAAGACATAATTAAGGGTTGAAATACAGCCAGGATAAAAGCCAAAACAAGAATGTACAACCAAAACACTCGGCTGCAGATTTAAACAACTTTGGCGCCTTTGAACTGCTAATTGCATTCTCCTGGTGGCAGACACTCAAACTAATAGTGGCAGATTCAAAACGTGCCGGACCACATAGTGCCGGACCACATAATGCCGGACTAAATAATTTCCACTGTACTATAATACTCTTTGTGTGAAGCTGTTTTCCTCATACTAAAACTATTTCACTGTTACCCAATACTTTCATTAAAAAAAGATTAATTTCTTGATCTATTTCGAAACTATTATAAATTAATACTTAACGCAATTACCTTTCCTTTTATACTGTGAAGAGCTCTTCAAGCAAAAATAAAGCAGCCAGAGCTAATCTTTTTATTTTTTAACATATTATTTTACGCAACCTCAAAATTAAACATTAGATCCTACCAGAGTTTGAACTAAATTTGGTCAAAGGCGGTTGCTCATTGTCTAATGAACGAACATACCCGCAGCCGAGGTCCTTTTAACAGTCCCGTAAGGACACGTTCCATTAAATGAGCTTAAGGCTAGGGCTCCACAGGCGTGAATTTACCGGTTAAAAGAGCGGGGGGTTTTTTTTTTACAGATAGAATGGCTTCTATTCTGAGCAGTAAAATTCCTGCTTTTGGACAAGCGTGAGAATAACTGCTACGCAGCCGTGGGATGGCTTCACGTGTAGCTTTTCACTGCGCAGTTCGTTAACAGAACAGAACTGCAAACGAAGGCGTGCTTCTCATAATATGTGTATGGGTTTATTTTAGTATTGTTATTTTTTCAGCTTTAGAAATTAGTTCACTGTCAAATTCCATTACGCACTTATGTATATTTAAGGTTGACACTAAAATATATATTGTATCTATCTACCTAGCCTAAATATTAATACACATAAACTAAACTTAAACGATATAAATTAACAAATAAACACCTTACAAAATTATGGAGACATTCAAAATTAAACTTAAACAAGCAAATTAACTACGTAATCGATGCGGACAATTGCGGACAGTAACTTAACGCGTGTGGAGCCAAAGACGAGCGTCGAGATACTGCTCGGAACCAGCCTTATTCTCAGGCAGTAACTTAACGCGTGTGGAGTCAGAGACGAGCGTCGAGATACTGCTCGGAACCAGCCCTATCCTCAGGCAGTAATACCTTGAAACTGCCGCGTATTTGGGACTGACGCAGGAAATTACAGTGCATGTAGCCATCTTCCATCATTTACCGTTGGGTATATTTTCTAGCAGTAAAAACCTGCTCTTTGAAGCAGTAAACCCCTGACCGTGGAGCCCTGGCCTTAGTTTCTTATTTAATTTGATAACAAAATACATCTAATCTAATAATCATTTTAAGCACCTGAGACGCACATTACTATAGTCCTTTCACGATAACCTCGCCCTTTTTCTGATCAATTGAAACAAATTTTGAAAACCATTCGTTCTATACTAATCCGCTTGTAATTTTAGTTCATTTTGACAAGTCATGTAAAGAGGCTTAACGTGTCAAAATGACACTTAATATTTGCGAAGGAAATGAATACTAATTTGTATTTTAGTAATTTTCCAACTGGTATAAAAATGGCCAACGCTATCGTGAACCAACTATATACTAATATAATACAGATACAATGAAGCTGAGGTTATATTATATCAGACCTGTGTGGGAAGTTTACTTGACTTTAAACATTTTGAAGTTTCACACATTCCTTGTTTTTGTTTTCTTGATCACCGCGTCTTACTACTCGTTCGGGTTATACGCTTATGTACTAATTATAGTAATGGTTTTAGGGATGAGGAAGGTTATATTTAAAGGAAGCGTATTCACATTTTCGTGGAGGAAGAGTGGAAAACATTTTTAACGCCCTCAGTAGGGGGGCCTACACCCGACTGAGATTTGAACCGCAATCTCTCCGTCATCGGCATTCTAATCTACTGCAATAGTGACGCCTTAGACAATGCGGCCACCGAAGCGTGTCACTCATAGATAGTAATAAGATATTGTAGAGACCGAATATATTCTGATAATTGAACCTCTTAACTTTTAGATAACAAACACTGTTCCAAACATTCAAGTAAAATTAGTTAGTTTTCCGTATTATTTCAAATAACAAATTATTTTTAAGAAACATAGAAAATGGGTCGTTGGCGCTGTAACGATTTCCTAGTATTAAATAAAACAAAATGGCTGAATAGATAGGTAGAAAACTATATTGAAAATAGAAATAAATATTTAAATTTGGAAAAAATATGAATTATAAAATTAGGATCATTACAATATTCTGTATATATATTATGTTTACATTATAATATTAACTACGATGGTATGATAATAATTATAACGATATCATTTAGAGAAAATGTACCCGTATTTGCGCCGAGTGAGAGTGGAAAACCATTTCCCTGCATGCAAATCTGATAATCTTCCTCTAAATATAATATTCCTAGTCCCAAAAACCATGTAATTAATACATAAGCGTATAATCCGAACAGGTATTAAGATGCGGTGCAAAAAAAATTATTCTTTTTAGTTATGAATAATTTTACAAGGAATTTAAGTTTGTCTTGAATTGTGTCCATAAAAAAAAAGATTGTCTTGAAAACTTGGTAGATCCCGACCGGGTACATTGAAGATATTTTTCCTATATGGTATCTTCACTTTTACTCCGTGTAAATACAGGTACATTAATTTTTCTCTCAAGTTTATATTTTTATAATCACTATTATCGTAGTTAACATATAAATACATAATATACATATATGCACATATATAATACAGTATATATATATATATATATATATATATACATAGCACTAGCGGGTGTCGGTGACCTGGTGGTCTAGGGGTAAGGTGTCAGACTTCTTTGCTGGGGGTCCGGGGTTCAATCCTCGGTCCCGGCATAGATTTATCTGATTGCCAAGCCCTTCCTTCACCTCTGACAAGACGTGTATTAATCACAACTTGTGAATGTGAGGAATGCCAGGCCTCCACCGTGGTTCGGATTCCACGTTAAACTGTAGGTCCTCCATTTCATCTCACAATCACCCTACCATTTCACATTAGCGTAAGTGCGTATAACTCGAACGGGTAGTAAGACGCGGTGCTAATAATAATAATAATAATAAACACTAGCGGGTAGATAGACGCAGTGAGAAACGTGAATAAATTCAGCTGAAATTACTATTCATACGTCTTTTGATCTGAAAGTTACCCACGATCCTATAATCCGAAATATACTCTAGTTTTCATATTTCGTACTACTAAACCTGGCAGTTTGCGAGATACAGTGAATATCGGTGCAGCCAGCTGAGTACTAAATTTAGCTCCCCTTTTATCTCATTCACCCCCTCCAGCCCTTTAAAAGCGGGCGTGTATCCAAGTACATTGGTAAGCAATGAATCCCAGATCCTGTAGGAGGTGAAGGGAATGACTCACAAACAATGTGTTATCTTTGAATCTTGCTAAGACATCACATTTTTTCACCTAAAATAACTGTGACAAAAGAAGTAATAATTTGTATTTGTTTGGCAATGAATAATAGTTTCAAACTACTAATTATAATGGACTCTTATTTGATTTGTATCCACTGTCATTTTTATCTTATCTGTAGGTCCTGAGGATGAGGGCAGTAATGGAGGAACCTGGAAGCACAGGGGGGTATTTTCCCCCTTGAAAGAACTGCCCCCTGTCCCGCTCGGAATTAATTTGCCTCTTCTAGATTTATTTCACTTCTCTTTTATGGTCTTGCAACAAACAACAAATAGCTCATAAGAGGCATAGAATTTTTAATTATATGCCGGGGTCAATAGACCCCTTTGGCTTGAGTCTTCAAACCCTTCAAAAACTTTTTTTTAAAACATACCCCTATTTTACACAACTCTCTCGTGTTTAACTGACCTGATGAAGACGGGGAGATCGGGGTTCGAATCCCGATCGGGTCTACTAAGGGCTGTTTTTCCTAAATGGTTTCCCACTATACTGCCACGCAAATGCGGGTAGATTACCTCTAAAATACTTTCTTCCTCATCCCTACCCCATTAGAGTAGTTATCATATATGCGTATTACCTGAAAACGCAGTAAGACGTGCTGATAAAATAATAACTAAAATACTGTGGGAGTTCAAGTCGAAGCGAAGGATATTATTAACCTTCAACTTTAACATTTCAGATTTTCGCCTCTCTCCCCAACATTATAACAGTAATTCTGCCCTTTTCTACCAGTTGGAAAATAACCAAAAATAGTATAATTTCGAAATGAAAGTGCTTATTGTGGACGAATACAGTCTTTCTTTAGTAACTCATCAACTGTCAGAAAAGACCAACAGCACTACGAACCAACTATACTAATAAATGAGATGAAATATGTAATTCAAATGTACTTTTTGTGGTTCAACCAGTAAATTTATATCACGTTTGTTAATGGGTTCCGTTTCACAAGAAAGTCTCCGACTTAATGAACTCTCACCTTAATGGTGCTCTATGATCCTAAAATAACGTAACTCGTAGTGGAGGGCTTTCACTGAGTTGTTGGTAATCACAGCTATAAAATTGTAGTGACTCGAAGGACGGAGACCTCGTCATGAGTATGGCATAGCGCAACTCGACCCATTTGATACGTTGCCAGTAACCTCTAATATAAGCAACGCCTTTCCACATTTTAAAGGCATTTCTCAACCCATCACAATGGGCTCTGTTCACACGCCGCGGCTAATGGGGCAGTGCCGCCGTGCATAGTGGAGCCAACCATCACGAGGGGTTTGGGCCCATTTTACGAAGATCGTAGCCATTGAAATGTCGACCTAAAGGCAGATAGAGGTTAGTTTCTATGATGCGTGTCGCTGTCCCATTTAAATCGTCACCTTGGAAAGTGAAGCGGCGACGCTAAATATAATGAGTTATTTTTGAGCTTTGAACTTGAATAAGAAATGTGCAATCTCTAAACTAGGAGACGAATTTTGATACTTTGGCCGTGGCTTTATTATTATTATTATTATTATTATTATTATTATTATTATTATTATTATATTATTATTATTATTATTATTATTATTATTATTTAAAGATTCGTCGACACAAAAGTGGTCACTGGCATCGTAAAAAAAATCTTAAAACTTATAAAATAAATATATTGAGGTTCATAACAAATTGAAAGTGAAGACAGGACTGTCCATTGGAATTAAGAAGCCTGAGGCAGTGGAATTTTGGGGGACCCCTTTCACACAAGATAATTAACTTAATATGCTCTGGTGACCGAAAAATCTAAGGTGTCACTCTCGAAATTGATTAGACTGCCGAAAAAGGGAAGATCAGGGTCCAAATCCCGGTTGGGTGTACTGTTTTTTTTCCCCTAAATGCCTTTCTACTCTATTTCAACGTGAATGCGGGTACACTTTCGCTAATAGTATAGGGCATTTAGGTTTTAACCTGGACAAAATTATTAACAAAATCAAACATTTTGGGGTGTGTTCGGCACTGTCCCCTCATCATTTTTAGAAGATTCCCAAAGTTTCCCACTTCAGCAAAATCCGCCAGCTTGTAAAAAAAACCTCGCCAAAGCAGGCTTTTACTCAAAATTTTATATCTCGAGGACAGAAACTCTTAGAAAGGCCTAACTTGTGTAATTCTTTACTATTTTAACTGTTATATAATAAAAATATATTGTATGATTCTCAAATAGATGAACACATAAAAAACTCGTTTATTTGATAACAATTTTGTTTTCTAAACTTTTGTATTTTACAGTTTTGTTAGTAGTTTTACAATATTTTTTTTCAAACAAATATTTTAGAGCTTTTAAAGGCATATCGGTATTCATGTTTTATATTTGTAGGCTACATACGTGAACAACAACGGCAAAACACAGCCTTAAACTTGCATTGTTCCCGCGTCAGCCACTACCAGCAGCCGGCCGACTATTTATCATATTTCAGTACAAACTTCGAAGTTAAAATACAATATAAAATAAAAAAGTGTTTGTACATATTCGCCTACTTTTAAACAGTGAGATGGTGATAGTTAAATACTCTAAAAGTCATTTATTTTCATGTGAAAATGAAAATATCCAGTTTATTTATAATCTTAATCAAAGCCTAGATACGAATTTTAATCAAAATCGTTAGAGTTGATTTTGAGAAGATAGACTTTTTTCTCTTTTCGCCCTTTAATAAACTACTCTTAATTTTAAGTCTAAACAGACACAGACAGACGGCACTGCAAATACCACTTTTTAAGGTTCGGGGGGTCATGAGACGTCGACATCCATCAATATTTCAGGTTAGATTTTTTTTACGGTCGCAATACTTTATCTTTAGTGTTCGAAAAGTTTATATATATTTATTTATTTGCATATAGCTTGAAATTTATTGGTTTTATTAAAATATGTTTCGAATAAAATATTTGTATTATAAATATATTTACATATTTGTAATGATAAGTAATTTTCTATCTCAAATAGTTTCGGAGATAGGATAAAAAATTATAATTTACGCATCAGACCGGAGCCCTTAAATTCGTTTTTCCGAAATATTGAGAGTAGCCATTTTGTTTGGAATAGTTATAAATGTTTTGAAATTAAATTTAGTCAAAATCGTTAGAGCCAATTTTGAGAAAATTGACTTTTTCTCTTTTTGCCCCCCAGTAAACTACCCTTAATTTTAGGGTTAGATATACAATTCCAAAAAGCCCTCGGGACAACCCTATGAAAACCATAGATACCAAGTTTTAGCCTGATCGGTAAAATAGTTTAGGCTCTAGTTTGAAGTACAGATAGACGGAAATTCAAAAACCACTTTATAGGATTTGGGGGGTCATGAGACGTCGAGAATCATCAAAATCTTGAGTTCGATTTTTTTGACGATGACAATACTTTCTCTGCCTGTAAGATAGCGAAAAAGTAACAAGAAGATTGATAAGTGTGATTTAACTCAGCATGCAAAGCGACTGTTAAGTCTTAACTGCTCTTTTTAATATGTAAGACAATATCTCTTTTATTCAAGGCCTTAAAAATGTAAAGATTAAAATTAAAAAACATATTGTACAAATAATTAACAATGAAGATTCGTCATTAAGGCCCAATCTTACAATGTCACGTTATTCTATTCGTTAGGGCTTAACATAAGGTTAAGTGATAACAACCACAACTTTTGATTTTACAATGTTTGGTTAGCGCTAATGTCCACGTAAAAGTGCTCGTAAAGTTAACGCGAGGTCTACCTTCTGGTTAGCAAACATAACGTCTACATTAACAACGTTAAAGACGCCGCCATATTGTTTTCAAGGCAACTGTTATTATTAAAGTTAGGTTACATTTATTTGTATTATGAAATGGGTGATTTATTGTTTGATTATGATGACTTTGAAAATGAGTTTCAAGTCCTAAGGAACCCAAGACTTTAAAGACCGAAGAGATACAGTAATTGGAATGAAAGAATTTCCTAAAATTTTTAACGAGGAAGAATCATCTTACATTTTCGTTTGTACAAAAATAAAGTTTTAGAAATTCTTGAAGTGATTGGACACCAATTAGAATTGTTTATTTTAAATAGTTTGTTTGTATTTATCTATTAATTCAATTAACAAAATTTCCTCTTCTTTGCTAAAAATTAAATTTCATGTTTAGTATTTTCAACAAACGTTTTAGCAGACAAATAAATATAATAAAAGATACCAGATAACCTTAAACAGTCTTAATAAATTGAATTTGCTTTGATCGATTTGTTTTCATCACAGTTCCATAGACGTTGTAATGACTTGCTTATATTCTCAATGGTAAAATTAAGCCAATCAAAAGCTTTGAAACAAATCTAGTGCTCCGAGAAAGTTAACGATAATAACTAATGGAAGGCACCTGTTCGTAATTTGACGAGCACATAAAAATAGTATTGTAAAACACAACGTAAAGTTTAACCATCGGTTAGACTTTACGAACAGTTAAGTTACGAGGACTTTGACGAGACATTGTAAGATTGGCCCTAAATTTTACAGTGACTTACAACAAAGTATCAACATAAAGAAAAGTTTAACTTTATCAAGGCCGTAAACGGGGGGTTTGGAAGTTCAAACCCTCCCGAAATTTTATGAACAAAATGGCTTTATTTATGGTTCAAACATTATAAAAAATTAAGATACAAGTACAAATTTGGGGGCTGTGTTACCATAAAAAGCACTTCAGAGAGCTTCTAGAGGTGTTTAATATTTATAATTTTTTATAGCCTTCGGCAGTTAGGGGGTTATGTTGCCACAAAAAAACACTTCAGATAGCTTCTAGAGGGGTTTAATATCTAGAAATTTTCCTAGCCTTCGGCAATTATGGGGTTATAGTGCCATAAAAAACACTCCAAATAGCTTCTAGATGTGTTTAATGTTTAGAATTTTCCGAGCCTTCGGCAGTTAGGGGGCTATGTTGCCATAAAAAAAACACTTCAGGTAGCTTCTAGAGGTGTTTAATATCTAGAAATTTTCCTAACCTTCAGCATTTAGGAGGTAATGTTGCCATATAAAACACTTCAGAGATAGCTTCTAAAACTGTTTATCAGAATTATTTCTAGCTTCCGGCAATTGGGGGATGGGCCCACCAACACCCCCCCCCCCCCCCCCCCCCCCGAAATTATTGGCTGGCTACGGCCTTGACCTTTATCATGGGCTATATGCAAGAACAGTACTCGAATTCTGTAGACCCTCGATACTCTCATCTTCTTCCATCGGTGGCAAGCCATTTAACCAAACAAATCCAGAGCAATAGCCACACATATCAGTACATTTCAAACGGTTTCTTAGACATTCACAGCTTCGGCTATCACAACCAGTTTTACAGTTACATGATACCAAGTATAACAGCTTTTGTGGTGCCAGTTCTAATAAAGTTGGTATCGGGGAGTATTGGCCATTTTCAAACTTCCAACCACAATGAGTAGGCTCCATCTCACAGTTTTTCCAACTTTGTATCTGATAGAAAGCTCGGAATGAGTGCTGTTTAGTAGCTTCAGATGTTGGAGGCAGGACTGACATTTTAAAGGCCCCATACATTTTTTGTTTTGCTACAGTTTTGAGGTACAACTGGTATCACAGCTTACTTATTTGTTCACTTGGTTTCCCACCGTAATTAACGCACATAAATACTTCTCCAGCACCAGCAATCTCTTGTGGAGAAGAAGACTCGTCATTAAAAACGGCTACCTTTTACCTCAATGATTCTTCTCGTTTAATTTTTTTTCAAACGGTAATGATTTCCCCTTTGTCATGCACGGTCGAAGTGGTATCGTAACCAGTAAAGGCCTGAATGAACAACACGTACTCTTTCATTGAACCCAACGCCTCTTGAAGTAGTGTTATGTTGAACACTTTCCTGACTCTTTTGCCTTCACTGGGTATTAATATATACGTGTTTCCTTCAGAATGCACAACAAGGAGCACAAGTAAATCAGTATATTATCCTACCAATATTGATGTTATTCCAAGATTACCTTTATACACTGTATTTGAAACAAGCAAGGTATCCGCATCTGGCTCAGCTTGGACAACATGTACTCCTGATTTCCGTAAATGTGCTGAAAGTAAAGAGATGCGTTGTGTTTTGTTGTTTGCATTAGATAAAAACATATCTGGAGGCAGCATCGCAAAAGATATTTCCTCAACAAGAGCTTGAGAAGAACTCCCACGTCGAAAATGTTCATGGTATTTTGTGGAAGGTTTTCCATAACCGTTGAATACAACAGTCACATCAGATGAAACGTATCTGTTAGTTACGTAAGAAATATATTTACTCATTATTTCTCCATATGTTTCATGACGCTTCCAAGAACATACATGCAACAAATATCTACCATCTATAACATATGCAGTGTTCACAGATTCGTTAGGCAAATCAAGCCTTGGTTTGAGGTGGTTTTCAAGAACAGGCAATAATACAGCTTTACCAGAACCTTTCCTCAAACTGTAGCTTTCAAACAGGGCTGGTGGCCAAGCTGAAAGTTCATAATTGAGATTTGCTGAGAGATCTTCATCTTACCTTACCACGCACAGCATACGATGGAAAAGTTGTGTTGAATTAACTTCAACGAAATATGTCACTAAATTGTTTTCCAACTATTGCTTTCAATACACTAGATCCTACGTCTCTTGCAGAATCACATTTTACTGTTGATGATGTGATCAAGCCATTAGTAACACAAACCAATAAAGGTGATTCTGTTTCGAATGAGCTGTGAAGTTTCAACCATTCTTGCAGTCTTGATTGCGTCATTTTTATCTCTTGTCTTGCGTGACTCTCCAAGCTCAACATGCTGATTGGTGGTAGCAGAGTATACTCCTGCCATTTTCTCAAGTGCACCAACAACTTTAACGGTTGCAGGCATAGCCTTGATCCATTTAGACAGAGTGGGACTAGACAAGCCTCTTCTATGCGTTAATCCTCCAGTAGACGTCATTGAACGCATTAAATATTGTTTGATTATCATGTCCATCCAGGTGCCGAACCAAAACTTGTTTGTTCTCTTTATTGTAAAGTAGGATTTCCCAACAAATATTTCCAACTCTTCTGTGGGCAAATATTCACGTAAGCTAAGCATTCGTTGTAAGTAAATATGCGCCCTTTTGGCGTAGTTCAAGTGTCCAGCCGCATGGAAATAAGGATGCATACTTTGTACATAGAATGAGTGCAGGTACCAGTCACCAACACGCTACGCTCTAATATACAAATGCACATTCTCTACCATTTCAATATATTGAGCTCATAGCTTAGCTGTGTGACTTGCAGTTGACAGCTCGTCAAGCCTTGAGTCAATGAGCGTTAAAACAGCCCACACATCTGTACATTCTGTAACATCTTCAGGAAGTAGATCGCCCTGAAATATGTCAGAAAAATTATCTTCCAGGTTGTGTTCAACGTGTTGTCGTTCTGGGCACATTTAAAACATTATACTTGTTGAGTCAGAAGATGAGCTTTCATAGATCTGGAGTACTCCCGACCACTAAGCATATGAACCACAGTGTTCTTTTCGTATATGGTATTCCACATATCTTCTAGTCCACTACCACCCATGCTCATGCCTATTGCTCCAAGAAAGGATATAAGGAGGTAAAATCCTCCCATCCTAACCTAAACACGCGACAGAACACTATCAGGAGGTGCTGCCAACAGAATATCAAATGACTTGTGACATAGTGGTTGATCAAAAGTAAAAAAAAACATTTTTTTTTTGCTGAAGTTTTTCACTTTCCTTGGCAGCATATACCATAGCTGTTTATATAGTGGATTGATTGTTTGGGTCATGATTTATGAAAGGGTACCAATGCAGACTTGTCATGAGATACATGTTTGTGTGTAGCCTCCATGAAACCGTTCCAACTAGGTTTATTTACAGGTGACGAGTCTGATGTAAATACTAAAGCCCAGAATACATATAAAAGTCTTGTGTTGTGGGCACTTTCAGGTTCCAACTGTACACTAAAATTACTTAGATTAATTGCTGTTAAAATTTGAGACAGTCCGACAACAGACGGCTGCTTATACCAAACCATTGGTAAGTAGAATAAGGATCCTATGGCGGTCATAGTTTCTGTAGGTACATTTCTGGGAACTGGAATTTGGTTTGGCAGTGTAGAGTGTGGAGTGACAGTTTGTACACCGTCTATTACAAGAAACAAACCGTAACCATCAAGAGTTTGTATATTACAATCGCCTTTATCAAATATTTACTGAACGTAAGTTGGTTTTTCAATATATGTTGATGAGTTCAATGTAGCAGAAGCCTCTTACTTTAATATCTCTTTATAAGTGCCGCAGACACCCAAATTGGATAAAATGTCTACCCGCAACTTAGATCCGAACTGTCTTTGCAGATGAATACTTAATCCGATTTGTATGAGTGATACAAAAAATCTCGGCCTAGCGGCAGCTACGATGCTATGTTGTAAGTGATTTACTGTGATAAGTATGTACATTTTGTTCTGAATTTTTTTGGTAACCCGATTTCGTTAATAAAACGTGAAAGTGTTTTTGGCATTAGATCACGACCTACAGATGCTATTTCCTATGCTGTTGCGTATGTTTCACAATTAAGATTATATGCGTGGGAGCGAATGTCTTCCCGGATAATTTTTGCTGCCATTAGCACAATCCTGTTTCTTTCATTTGTTTGATTGATTTTCTTTTCTTCATATCATTTTTCTGTTAAAATTATATCTCTGTACCCAGAAAAACAAACAACACAGCTACGGGCAGGATTTTTTTTTTGTAAATACAACAGCCGTAAATCTCTTAATTTTCTTTCTAAATGTTTTTCGGAATAAGGAGCTGTTGTTGAATCTAATCTTTTCATAACATCGATCAAGTTATTTAAGTAAAACTGGCATTCCTCATTTTCTTCTCATAATCACACAAGTCAATAAACGAATCGTTAATATAATTATGAGTGGGTCGACCAGCACATATGTTTACCGTCCCTGGGATTTTTAAGTCGGGGTGCAAAAAATACTGATAGCAATTACGATAGTAACGCCCTTCAGCTACCACTAGATCTATAATCCCAATCGCAATGTTACTTCCCTTCCTCAATCATTGTCCCTGACAATATCATGCGACCTTGTTGTTTCTAATATTCTTATCGTTTGAACTTTTACTAATGTTTTGATTCGTAACCAAACGGAAAAGGGACAACAGGGCCTACAACAAAACGATCATACCGCGACAAGTTATTGAATCATACCTTCACACCCCCTCCCCCTACCACCCAGTATCAACCATTCCATTTTTAACCACTTCCCAATACAGCTTCACACTTCACGTAAAATATCATACCATTATCACTAAATCGGGTTGTTTATCATTTTTATTATTATTATTATTATTATTATTATTATTATTATTATTATTGCTAAGGTACGTAAATGTTTTCTTGTCAATACAGTACATTTCATTTTAAAACCCTGTTTTCTTAATATTTGTGATTTTTTATCATTTGCATTATTTAATACTCTTCATACATAATTCAAATAAAAATAAAATAGTTTTGATTTATTTCATGCATCATCCATAGAACACATCACAATGGTTAACGAGTACATTTAGTATTATTAAAAATATAACTTCCACATGCGCGGGAATGAGTCGTGTTTTAACTTATTTTACGTATTCAAATAGTAATTGATAAATAAAAAAGTACTTATTAAGTATACATTGGTTACTGTTGTTATTTTTTTAATTTTATAATAAAATTAATATTAATAAAAGCAGAGTGAAGTTCAATTATATATTTGAAATTGTAAAGCTCTTTGGTGAGACATATTTTAACTTGAATTAAAGTCTGGCCGGCTGCCGGGGCTCGCGGCGCGGCTGATGCGGGAACACTGCAAGTAATTTTCACCAATGTTGTTCCTGTATGTACAAATGTGTAACCCCCCCCCCCCCCTGGTGTAGTCTTATACCCATAAATAACACTCAGGTTGATTACAAGAGAGTTTTAATTTTTATTTAACAAATAACAATACTCGAAGAGAGAGAGTGAAACATGCCTAGCGTTAGATACTGAAATCATACGCAATGGCCATTACATAAACAATACTATAATAAGAGACTCGGGGCACGACCCCAAGCACAAAGATGGCCGACCAAAGAGTAAAAATACATTTATAGTTAAATTGACCTTCGTACAAATCTGTTCAGAATAATTAATATGACGAAGATAGAAATAATAACCTACAGACTTAGGTACTTCCATAAGGGAATTATCTCGCCGCCACCAGCGACTCTCCATTTCTAAAGTAATTGACAAGGTGCCTTAGATAAAAGTTTTTCACAACCGCCTTTCTGAGGCGCACTAGAAATATACAACAAAGATGCATTATAGAAAGAATTACCATAGTTAAGTAACCTAACAACTAACAAGGCTAGCAGACTAAACACGCGGACTCGCGGCCCCTGGTTTGACCAACAAAGTATAAATCTGTGATAAATTAAATCCTGAATATTAACAAGTAGCACAATCATTAAACATGATTTTACTAAAGTACCAAATGGGTATGATTCAATAAATATATAGCACATTTAAAATTGCGGTGCTTCAAATTGCAAACCCATCCGTGAAGCGGATATAAATAGTAACTCTATCAGACAAATGTTTTTGGGTCCAACCGCGCAACGGTATTCCATTGTATCATGGTCTATAGTAAAAATCCTGCAGAGCTGACAAAGGTAAACAAAGGTTAAATCTTAATCTAATATCGCCAAACAGTAATTTTGAAATCATTATGCAAAAAACGGAATTTTGAAACAAACAAACTAAACCTATCAAACACTAAAGTGTCTCACCTAGAGCATGTAGCGAAATGTGTACTGGCACAATTCAGCCCTGCCATTTTATACACTCGATAAGAACCACGTGCTCTCAAAGCGCGGGAAGCAAGGATGGGAAGAGGGGTAAGAGGAGTGCACTGTTCTGGAACTTGCTCGCTCAGCCTCGACTTAATTCAAACCGCCCGCCACGCAATAGAACTGTCACTATCACAACACTCTGGTCAGCGCGCACGGATCTGCGCATGTCGACTGTCTCTTGTTTTTTCTTTGGGCAAGGCACACTCAGAGGCGGATACCAAACCACGGTCTCTCGGTTCAGTTGGATATTAGCCGTGCCGCGATCTATATGTTGTGTGGAGCCTTCGTCGAGACGAGTCAAATGGGGGCAGAATTGGTGAGCCAAAAAATCCTTTTCTTTAGATGTTATAACAAGGTTACAAATGTAAAACATGAATCTGATACGCCTTTAAAAGTTCTAAAACTTTTGTTCGAATTAAAATCTCGTAAAACTACTAACAAAACTGTAGAATACAAAAGTTTCAAAATTTTTGTTTTAAAAAACAAAGTTTCACCAAATAAACGAGTTTTATACATGTGTTTATCTATTTGAGAGTTATTAGATACTTTTGTTTTACTCTAGAACAGTAAAAATATAAGAAAATGACATAAGTTGGGCCGTAATTAATTTATTTGTGTGTAACCCAAGTTAGTGAGACACGGTGAAATAAACAACTTAATTTTTTTGCTTTATTAAATTGAATTAACATAATATTTAAACTATGTATGAAGAACTATCCAACACAATAGCTTAATTGGTAGCGTGTCTGTCCACTGAGCTAAGGGTCCTAGGATCGATTCCCAGCATAGCCGACAAATTGGTAATTAATTAAGATAACTTGAAGGCTGGGGACTGGATGTTGTGGCTGTCTTAGTCCTAAATTATATTGTAAGGCATATGAAGCTACGACAGTCCTAACAAGCCGGTAGTGAAACATATGTGGCTTGAATAAAAACCTAGTTCAGAAAATGTATTAAAATGTGTTTATCCACATTCTTCAGTAGACAGAATCGGAATTGAAGTTAATTTAAAAAATAATTATTTTATAATTTAATGGTATTTAAAAAATAATATAAAACTGGTTCATTGATATCAACTTTGCTGGGTTTTTTTATAGTGAAATACAGAAAACTGCACCATGATGCGAAGCTCAATTTGATCTGTATTACTTATTTAAGTTAGATGTTATTTATGTGTTGAGATGGGCTCTTAAATACCTAACTCTTAGGTCTGAGATTGTGGAATAATTTGTCCTTCCCAAAAATGTTGCGCGAACTATTGAGGATAGGCTCTGAAGCCGTCTTGAAATTAGGGCGCCTAGATGCTTTACTTCAATACTTTTTTTTTCTCCTCCCGGGACTTTTAATCACTTGACATGATTCATTGTGCGTCTTTGGTAGTGTGCGGTCCATATAGTAGAGCACTGGTTTTCACCTTTTCACGGTTGTGCACCACGTCATTCGTAAACACTTATTCCATGGAACCCAAAAGAGTTAAATATTTTAGGATTAGTTAACTAATTAAAACTATTCTAACTAGACGTACTAGTGTTTTTTTAACTTATCACTTAATTAAGGAAAGACGTGTATTATTTTGACAAAAATGTTTCTTTAAGCATAATTTGTTATTATTTTACATGTCTGACAACAAAAATCAAAACACATATTTTAACTCTGTAAGATATTTACAAACTTCACTTGTCACTTAGGTAAAATGTATGTGCAGATTAGGGAACCAAATAGAACAAACATTAATAAGAAAACACAATTCTTATTTGAACTAAAATAAATAAAACAGATTATTAATGAAAGTTTATAGATTATTTAAAATAACACCCTTTTTATATTGGGTTCAAATTAGATTATCTTGGATATTTCCCTCTCTGACACTATTCCTAAAATAACAGAATATATAATCCAGTTACTTACCCAAATTATTTGATTTGAACAAATTAAATCTAGCCGTTCGGGTTATACGCTTATGTACTAATTACGATAGTGGTTTTAAGGATTTGGAAGGTTACATTTATAGGAAGTGTACTAGCATTTGCCTGGAGATAGAGTGGAAAATCGTTTTGGGGAAAACCACCTTCAATACACCCGACCGAAATTCTAACCTAGATCTCCCCCTCATCGACAGATTAGTCTACTGCGAGAGTAGCGCCTTAGACCACGCGGCCACCGAAGCGGCTCAAATTCTATCCTTTCTCCCCCCCCCCCCTTTTTAAAAAACATAATCGCAATTCTTTTGAAATTAATTGGGACATTATGATAATTGCGTTACTGGCACACACTTCCATCTTGCCAAACTGAAATAAGACTCCCATCTTTCTGGTATTAGGAAGGGAAGGAGTGGACTCGCAAAAACGGAGCAACATGTAAACACTTCCGAGCATAGAACTTGCACGCATTCGGTAAACTATAGGTAAAAAGGGGAGGAAGGATAAAAATTTAGTAAGGAACTGGATTATATCTTAGGAAATAATGTACTAGAGCCTATTTCTGCCCGATACAAGTCAATAAACAAACAAATCATTTCTTCAGATCAACATCGGTAATCATTTAAAAAAATGAAGTAACCCCTCCCTCCCCCCCAAAACAACTCAAAACAATACAAATACAAATGAGTAATAAATGTCGTTGACGTGGAATGACTTGCTCGTGCGTTCCTCAAAAGGACTATCCACGACTTACGACAGGGTGGTCCAACGGTTTTCATCCCAAGGGCCAGATCTGATTATCAGTTTTAACTTTGAACCGTGGGCCAAAGATAATAACTTAATATAGACCTAACAAACAACACTTAATAAACAATTATTTTCACCACTGTTGTAATAAAGTGGTATTTTTGGTTTGTAGAATCTTTCAAATGTTACCACCAAAAATAAGTTATTAATCTCCCAAAAATTTATAATGAAATATACACGCTCACACACTTGCACCCAACAACTTACCGTTATAATTACCTGCTTATACATATTTTTATTAATCAAATAAATGTCCAAGTGGATGAAATCATGACAATATTCTATTTAAATCATTAGCTATTTCACATCTGCCACCGAGGGCTTCCCTTTAATTTTCCTCCGGGATACTGTGAGGGCCACATTTTCAGAAAGTGTGGGCCGCATTTGGCTTGCGGGCTGCCAGTTGGACCACACTGCTCCAATAGGTAGGGATTGGGAGGGTAGTCTAGAATAAATGCACTTGAATTATTGTAAAGAAGGGATGGGAAAACCACTGACGTATACAAAATCGACCCGGCTGAGATAACAAATCTCGACCTTCCTGTCACCAGCAATTAAATCTATTGCGAAACGGACGCCTTATACCCTGTGACGGGAGTTCATACTTGTAATGAAAAGAGCCTTAGTAAACTTGGTGACGTCACACAGTCTCCGCTAGATTGACCGCACAGTAGAGCCGGGCAGCATCCGACACAACAGGATGTCTGTTTAATATTTGTGTTTATGAAACTTTGATAGATCACAGCTGCTTTAATTTAAAGTTAGTATCTGGACAACAAGTACTATTTTTATCAGTACTCTTCAGTATCAATATTAATGACTAATTATATATTATTTAAAGAAAGAGTTTGAAGAAGGATAAGTGTTGAGGAACGGAACTAGCACTCGCCCGCTAAAAGGATTTAAGTCCCCCTTTTCCCATATTGTTCTTTTTTATTTTTAAAAACCTCCATAGTGCATTCGGTTGGGTATTAAGTCCCAGTCTCTCGAGCTAGCATCAATTACTTTAACATCCGCATTGGTGATATCATGGTCTAACGCGTCACTCTCATGCTAGACTGGATTGCCGATGACGGGGAGATCGGGGCTCGAATCCCGGTCTGGTGTTCCGAGTGTGTTTACTCCTATATGGTTTCCCAATCTCCCTTCGTGAAAATGCGGGTAAATTTCCTCCAAAATGTTACCTTTCTTATCCCTATCCCATTAGAGTAGCTAATGTACAACTCTAACGATACTATGATGAGGTAAATAAATATCATACTAACACACATCTAACTCTGTTGTGGCGTAGAACCTGAACGGGTAGTAAGACGTGGTGCTAAAAAAACCTCTGTTGCCATTGAACTATCAGAATAGGCTACTTCGCTTGTACGCAACAGTGGCCGAGCGGTATAAAGTTGTTGAAGTGGAGGCTGAGGCTGCATTCTATGCCGGGTGCATGGTAGAATTTTTACTCTTTTGATCTTCACGGTCGTTTTGTCAGCCACTTTTTGCGCTAACGTGGATTTTTTTACTAAGCTATTGTCATTATATTAACTCTTAGATTAAGTTTTTGTTATTGCTACGTTTTAACACAATGGGTATTAAGGAATTAATACAAGTGCTCGGATGAGGAAGGTTGTTTCAGAGGAAAGTGCACTCAACATTAACGTGGAGAGTGAAATCCCATGTGAAAAATTAACTCATTGCACTCGGATGACAGGCGAACCATGATAACATTTGTATACTTGTACAAATTGTTAAATTAAACTTGACACGAACCATATGATAGTATCAGGTTCCGGGGTTCAAATATCCTCTATTAATTGATGATGAGATGATGCTCTAGGGTGGTAACGCCTATCTCTCCCACAATTACGCCACTGATGAGGAAACGCTCAAGATAAAAATATACTTTTGTTTTTTTGTTTAGGGATGAGTAAGGTATCATTTAGAAGAAGTGAACCCTCATTTGCATCCATGGAGGAACTCTCATGGGCTTGTAGGAAGTGAGAGAGTATAACTATTTAGGGGAAAACATAACAAGTGTGTACAAACCATTTTTGAATTATTTTTAACACTTTAATTTATTGTTGGGGAACCGTTTCTATTCTCTTGATTACCAAACTTTTGTTCTAAAATAAAAACTTTTGAAAACTTTACCTAATATTTTAATGAATATATAAAGAGTTATACCCGTCTTGGTGGAGTAGTTAGCTAACGCGCTAGTTTCTTGTTGAGCTAGACTACCGAGGACGGGGATATCGAGGTTTGAATCTCGCTCGGTTGAACGGGGGGGGGGGGGGTGTTATCAACTCTCACTCCACGCAAATGAGGGCTCACTTCCTCTAAATTCAACCTTCTCAATCCTAACACATTAGCGTAATTAGTACTTAAGCTTATAACCCGAACGGGTAGTAAGACGCGGTGCTACATATTATTATTATTATTATTGTTGTTGTAAAGAGTTCTACCGTATTTATATTGAGGTTTTAGTTACAGTATTTATAGATAGAACCTTGATAAATATGCAATACATTTTTTTACAAAATGAAAATGTTAAGGAAGATCTCCAATAATGTTGATCTTAGAACAAAAGCTTGTTTACTAAGAGAGTGTTAATGGCTTACAAAAAACCCAACCATTTAAGTCTTTCCTGTAATCTCGGCCAGAATTTCAGCTTAGAACTAACAACTACCCATCATAGACAAACCAGACGAAACTAGACTGACGTCTTGGTCCACGTACTAAACCAATTTTTTTTTTCAAATAAATTCATTAGTTACTTACGACGCTTTTTATGACCCCATCTCATAAGCTACACCATAGTGTAATCCGTCAAGGTAAGTCTGTTACTATTTGGGTAAACGTTGTGTACATGCTCCGTTTAACGATCATTTAAGTTCTGCGGCGAAACTATTATCTAGAATGTGCAGAGGCGCCAAGTTTACCCGCCATGTTGTGGAGTTGTAGGTCACTTTAATAAAATAAAGACATCAAAATAAACCCATGTTGCAGAACTACTAGGATCTCTCACTCTAAGTGGTTATATTTAGAGAAGGGTTGTTTGGCAAAAGCGTGGACTTTGAAGAGCTCGTGCTGTGTTAAGATGTCATTCTTTTACTATGGTAATAAAACTTGTTTATTTTGACCGTGCAAAGTCCAAGTCTTACAACAGCTTGGCCATCGGTGTGAGTGTGAATTGGAACTCACTTCCAATGTAGTTCCAGGTGTCAATCGTATCTATCTCTACATATGATTTCCTAATGTGTGTGTGTCTTTCCACGCCCTTCAGAATCTCCTCGATGACCTAGAAACTGGAACGTTGCACACTTTAGTCTATAGACCACGGGACAGAACCTAACGGAGCCGGATTTTTTATTTTTATTTTCTATTGTATTTTCATTCATCATAATCATCATCATAACCATCATCATCATGCACAGTTTACTGCCACTTATAGCGTCAGTCTTGAATATATGCCTCTCCATTTAATTATGTCCTCCCACCATCCTTTATTCCTCCACGCCGCCGGTCTAATCCACTCCTCTCCTCTCCACACTCCTCCGCACTCTCTTTATCAACTTGTCCCTGGATCTTACTCTCGGCCTCCTGGCCACCGCCTCCATTTCGAGCATCCTCCTTGGGATCCTCCCCTCCTCCATCCTCTTCACATGTCCATACCACCTCAATCTCGCCTTCTCTATCCTATTCTTCAGGGGTTCCTCCTTCACTCTCTCTCTCATCTTTTCATTCTTCACCCTGTCTATCCTTAATAAAAATAGAATTAGTTTAGTACATAATAACTGACAATTTTTTTTTACAAAGAGAGTCCAACCTTCCATGTGCTTATCCAGCGTTTCCCAAATGGTGGGCTGCGACCCAGCACCGGGCCACGAAAGCAAAATGCCGGGTAGCCTATAAAACTCTCAAAAACCCAGATGTTTCGTTTTTTCACGAAACTATAAAATACGAGTAAATAACGTTGAATAAGGACTATTGAATACATCATTCAATTAATCGAGATGGGCGACACGCTTCGTCCACGTCCGCGCCACCCTGTGCCACCACGCGCTGCACCGCGCCGTTTCGCAGTCTCGTTGTTCGCAGCAAAGTAGCCCAACCAATGGCGAGGCTGCGCGGTTGCGACCGCGCTTTGGTGCCATTGCACCGGCCGAATCGTCTGTCTTTTGTTTTACCCGTCAGCACCCACTTCACTCGTTTAGTTTGAGTCAGATAAATGGTAATAAAACAACAAACAAACAATGTGCCGGTTACGAGATCTTCGATTAGCACCGATAAACAATCGGGTGATGTACACCCGGGTACAAGTTCTGAGTGCGGCACCAACAGACAGTCGAGTGATGTGCAGTCGGGTACGAGTTCTGAGAGTGGCACCAACAAACGGACGCATGATGGGCAGTCTACTACTCATTACAAAAAAGGAGTCCTGGACCCGACAGTATTTTGAGGATTACATACAATTCGGTTTGAGCAAGGGTGCTGATGACAAACCATAATGTGTTATTTGTTATGCGGCGCTTTAAAACGAGTCCATGAAACCTTCAAAGTTGAAGCGGCACTGGGAATTGAAACATCCGGAATACAGCAATAAGCCAATAGATTTCTTCATAAATAAAAAGAGAGAATTAATAGTTAACAAAAAAGACTATGTCCTCGAATTTTTCCTCAGGGCGCTCAATCTGAAAACCTTGTCATGGCTTCCTATAACATATCCAAATTAATTGCTGAAACTGGCTATCTTCACACAATTGTCGAGAAATTAATAGTTCCAGCAATGAAAATGTTACCATCTCGAATATGTGATAAGAAACAGGAGAACCAAGTAAATATGCTGGCGCTATCAAATAACACAGAGAATCTTAGAATTGTAGAGATGGCAGATAGTATCGAAGAAACTCTCGTAGGTCATTTAAAAGAGTGTAGTTTTTTTCCCCTTGCAAGTCGATGAAAGTACAGACATATCGGACAATTCCAATCTAATGTGTTTTGTGAGATATGGTTTTAACTATACAACTCACGAAGAATTTCTCTTTTGTAAACCTCTGACAACAAAAACAACAGCTGTAGAAAATTTTTATTTGACAGATAATTACATCAATCAAAATTGCATTGAATGAAAGAAATGTGTGAGAATAAATAGCAATGGAGCACGTTCAATGGCAGGCTCTCGTACTGGAATTTTTTCCGAGGATCAAAGCCGTGGATCCAGACTGTGTATGGGTGCATTGTAGCATTCACAGAGAAGCATTGGCCGTCAAAAAAAAATGACATTAATTTTAATTGCAGCTATGCAAGAGTATGTACAATTTATAAACTTTATAAAACCTCGTCCACTGAATTCAAGAATATTCTCTGTGTTGTGCAAAGTAAATGTGGAGTGAACATGAACATCTTCTTTTACACTGCGAGATGCGATGGCTATCAAGAGGGAATGTTTTAAGAAGACTATTGAAATGAAAGAATAAGTTTTATTGTTTTTAGACCAACATCCCCAAACGGCTAGGTTTGTAAAATTTGAATTCAAAGACAGTTTTCATGATGTCAATTGGTTAATCAAGGTAGCCTACCTTTGTGACACTTTTGATTTTTTGAATAATTTAAATCTGACATTACAAGGTAGCAATATAACTGTATTTAAAAAGTGCAAGAGAAGGTGAAAGCTGCAATAAAAAAAACTCAATTTATGGTCCCTTCTTGTGGAAGCAGGGAATTACAAAGCTTTTAAAAAGCTAACAGAATTACAAAAAAAGTATAACATGATTTCCTTGCCGGATGAGATTTCAGCTGCTATTAAGGAACATCTGCTAGGACTGGAGACAAGTCTGAAGGAATATTTCCCCCAATTAACAACAACAAAGCATGGATAAGAAGCCCTTTTACAATGAACATAGAATCTGAGACAGAATTGCCAGATTCAGTTATTGAATCTATAATTGAACTGTCGTGTGATACGGCTCTCAGACATCTTCGACAGAATACCTACCACTAATGGATTTTTGGCTGTCTTGTCGTCAGGAGTACCCAGTTTTAGCAGAAAAAGTGATAAACTTTCTAATGCCTTTTGTCACGACCTATAAGTGTGGAGCAAGCTTTTCAACATTGGTTTTCCTAAAAAAATTAATAGAGAAACCGATTGGAAGTCAATCCGGATCCAAGAATAAAGTTATCTTTTTCTCCAAACCTGAAGTTTCTATTTAACAAGAAACAGCATCACACTTCTCATTAATAAATTATTTTGTTTTAGTTTGATTCCTTTACATTTTTGTAGGAGTAAATGCCTCTTTATTATAATATATGAAAAAGAATGGACATTAAAATCTGTTTTATTTTACCTATAGGCCAGAAAAGGATAGCATGTTTAGTGGGTCACGAAGGACAAGTTTAAAAATAACCGGACCACGGTAAAAAAAAAAGTTCGGGAAACGCTGTGATTATCAATTGAAGGCTAGTAGAGTTTGTCATGTTGGTTGATATTATAATCAACCGGTCACAGACAAGCCTAAAACTAGTATAGTGATAGTTTGACAACTACTCGGTTCCCAAAATTCCCCGTCCCGTCTTTATTCCCCCCTGCCATCAAAGTTTCTATCTGGGTATCGAATCGGAGACCCTCAAGAGGAAGTAAGATCAGCTTTTATATTTCTTTCTGACACGGCAGAAGAAGTATTTCCTAACAAGAAGTAGAGCCAGCTTGATCGTACAAATATAAGACTTAATCGAAATAGTTTGTTGTTTTATTTGTTGTGATAGTGTGGTAGATGGATGGAAGCCAAGAGAGCCCCGCTCACCCCTTATTTCCTTTACACAGCCATTTATCACCCGGCTGTGTATGGACAGGAGCAAAACTAACTAAGGCTCCAGTAATCTCCATCATATACTGGAACACCGAAAGGAGTAACGGTGATAAAAAGCATTCAGATAAGACTTAGATAGTTAAAAAAAAAGTTAATATATTTTTAAGAAAATAATCTGGATACTGTAACTTTTACAATTCAACCAAAATCATGAACTTTTGAAAAAATATGTTTTAACTTGTTGTTTTAATATGTTTTATTCTCACGTTCGTTAAAAACTAGTCTGTCAATTATTTGTGTATTATGTCATGTTTGTTAGTTTGACCAATTTGAATCATACTATAATAAATGTAGTCAAGGTAAATATTTTAAATGCCAAAGTGTGTTAAAGGGAAAATAAATTTAAACTGAGTATAAACAACTTGTAAAGGGTTAATCATCACGACATTTATCCTCAATATTCAATCTATTAAATAAATTAATTTGAACTCATACCTTGTAAATTATAAACGACAATATTTAAGTCTTAACTTAGATTATATTTGTTTATTATCAGTTTGTTCACTTTTATGCGTCATTAGTACCGTTTATAGATTTCGAACATATATGTACAGTCCAATTTTAATAAAAAGATACTTTATGAAAATACAAACATATTTTTAGCGGCCAACATTTGCAACATTTTACTGTTTTATTAGTGATATATATATATATAATTTATATATATATATATAAATAATAGGTAAAGGTGTTTATTAAAAGTGTCTTTTGCAGATAACATGACCTGACGCATAAATAAATTAAAGTAGATCTAATAGACTTAATAGCTAACAGATAAGTCCTTTACAGTGACAAATTGACTGTATGTATCAAACTAAAGGGCTAGTTTTGATTAATATTTATTTTATTCAAATTTTGGAAGTTAATTAATCTAATGATATTAATTTAATATAATTTTACCGCAACTGTGTGTGGTGTTAGAACTAGACTTCTCTCTATACTAACATATCATCATGACCATTATTTGACAAATTAAAAACTAAATATTTTGGTAGCTAAACGTTTATAAAGAAAATGGTTGATGGTGTGTTGTCAAAGAGTAGTAAACAAATACAATGAACGATAAAAGGACTGTCGACTTTAAAGAAAGGACACTTAATTATAATCTCTTTAATAAACAAGATGAAAAATACAAATTATTTTGAGAAATCTTTTACAATTTTTTTTAATCAACGTAAACTTAGTATGTTTTCTCATTTCTAACATTCGCACGAAATAAAATTATTTTAATTAGTAGTCTAGTAGTGCATGCAAAATTGTATAGCGGTACTAAATGAGGTAGATCCGCACCGAGGGTCACGCGCACAAATAAGTCAGTCTCCTCTTTGGTTTGATCAATAACGGGAAGTTTGAGGTTTGAATCCCGGATGGGTGTTGTGATATGTTTTATCCTTAACGGTTTCTCACTCTCCTCCACACAAATTCAGGTATATTTCCTCTAAATTTTACCTTTCACATCTCTACTCAACTAGCAGATAGACCTGAAGGGTAGTAAGATGCGAAGCAAATAAAAAACTCAATGGCGTCAGCCCGCAATTGAGCCATACTGAACGAGCGGCCGCCGTCTGTTGGCAAATATATTGCCAACTTCTGTAGAAGAGGGTATAAAACCCTCCGGACATTAATATCAGTTTTATAGACCGGGGCCACTACTTTTTAATTCATGTAGCTCCTCACTTGTCCTCACGAGGCTGAGTTGAGCCCGTTCCCGACTCACAGCTTCACAGAAACATCTGGAAGCGCCGGGGATATAACCCGTGACCTCTGGAAGACGCGCGGCAAAGGAGGAATAATAATAAACTGTTGCTGTTAACGATTACTAGCAAGTAGCAGTTAATGTGACGCCAATCTATAACGGACTGGGGAGCCAAGGAGGGAAACACTTTCGGAAGTTTGATAAGCACGTTTGATTTTACGGTGTTTATTGAAGTGAAAGATGGAAGTTACACTTCGCGTAAGAGTGTAGATAACAGAGTAGGGTGAGCCACGAGGGTCCTACTAGACCTACTAATGTCCTAGTCCCCAGTAGGTATTAGGAAAGTTATAGAATCGAAATACTCGTCTTATCTCTACTCAGAAGTGATCAAAATATCGTCCATACAAAAATATAAAACACGATTCAAACTGGACCATAAAATGTTTGTACAAAACTATAACAATAAAATTGTAAGATCTTTTAAATCACTTTTAACATAAAGTTTCAATATTTTTACTACTCAACCTTTCATAATATCTAGAATAACATTATCATAAGTATCGGTAACTCTAAAATTTTAAGACCGGCCATTAGTTGACATTTTTAGAATAGGGTCCATAAATAAATAAATAAATAGGTCTACCAGCTAACTCTACGCAACTGACCCGCTCCTAGCATAACATATCACAGGTCTAGGCAGTCGCTTTCACGAGCTTGAGGCAGGCCAAACTGGACTCGAACCACGGCCTCTTGTCTCGACCATTCAACAGCCCAAAACCCCGCCTTCTTCCTCCCACCATCTTGGCCTCACGTCTTCTCCCGAAATTCTCTCGATAGCCAGGGATCTAAACCCTCACCCGAGGGGGATGAGTTAATGTCTAATTAGCGACTATAATTTGAATCGATTGTGTTTATCTCCTTTTTCAATGTCCTTGCCAAATCGTGCTGGTTTGCCAGTAATATTATCTGTTGATGATAGTGGGATAACACCTAAGTAACTTGCTGCAATTCCCGTATAATATTACAAAGTCAATAAATGTTTCATAAATTGGGAGCACTATTCTGAATATTTACAAATAATTTTTTTGTTTTGTTTCAGGAGGTGGCAGGGAGGCAATCATGTCGTCCTACAGTAGTTTTTCCATGTCCACTAGACGGAAAGAAGGTGAGTGTTTAAATAAAATAGTTCATTATATTATTTTTTAAATATAAAGTATCTTAATGTAAGCAGGGTCGTTCTAATCATCAGAGGTTTGAATCTCTGTCTTGGTTTTTTTTTCTCGTGCATATTTATTAGTTCAGCTTTAAAGAAGCTTTCTCTATTAACTGTAATAAATAAAATGCCTTCAGCTTGCTGCCAGAAATGGTTGAGTAATATATATTCAAAAAGGCACCGCAATCATAACTGAAGTTTATTATTATTATCATCATCATCATTATTATTATTATTATTATTATTAATTACTGGCATTTGATTAAAGTTGTAAAATCTAACTAAAAATTACTTACTAAAATATAAAATGTTTTAAACTCCTTTGTATCAAATCTTTAATTTCATATAACCAAGGCTCAGATTTTTATTACATGTCATCTTTTTTTTGTTCATCACATACATAAATTATGTTCATGATCCCCTCGTTGTAGAAATTTATATTTTATATGTAATGTTTTGGTCTTTTTTCTCACTTTATATTTTAGGTAATATTTTCTTGGTTTGTGTCAATTTTTAGTTTTTTTAGGCTTTTTTGAGTCATTTAAATTCATTTTAAGGTATTCGGGTTTAATAAATATATTTTTAAATAGGCCTACTATAGATATTTTATAAATCTATAATTCCTCAAACATAAATATTTTCAACAGTCAGTTGTCTGAATGAGAAGGTTACATTGTATGCAACGAACTTTGTGTCCTCTTTGCTTGTATGGTTGTAAAATACACATTCCTGGTGAGACCAGCGCGAGTGAGATGTAAAAATCGCCCGGTCCGCGATTTCGCTCGCTTAGCGTGGCATAGCATAGCAAAGCACAGCGTGTTGTGTGAACTAGTTCGTTTAAATACTTGGCTAGCGATTTTAAAACATAGTATAGCGTGGCATAGCATAGCATAGCATAGCATAGCGTAGCTTCATTTGTGAATCCAGCCTTAGAAGGGAACTCGCTTTGCTCGTCGGGGGCTCCACCATTTTGAATTTTTTCAGGGGTTAAAAATGAATGTTTTTAAACTTTTTGGAATTTTCCCGTCGGTTACAGGCTAGAAGCTATAAGTTTGCCAAATTTCAAGTTTCTAGCTCATCTGGAAGTGGGTAAACATTAATGTCAGTGAGAGAGTGAATGAGTGAGTGAGTGAGTCAGCCATGTGGCTTTATAATGGTATAATAATACTATATTTTTATTGCTTGTATATTTTTTAGCCTACATTTGTTAAGTGTGCCTTTGATTTAGTCTTTGGCATTTATTAAGAGATTTTTGTTTGTATTTTTAGGTCATTTTTCGAAAATTTGATGTTATTTCTTAGAATTTTAAGTCATTTTTAAAATCAATTTTAGGTCATCAAAATCCGGGCCCTGCTCATAAATATTTAAGTGATCTGCTAGGATAATAAGACATTTATAAGGCAGGATTAAATTGGCTTTAGGTTCCTTATAATAAATAGGTCGCAGGTGATGGTAACTCAGACGTACTATGTTATGAATAAACCACGAATCGATAAACACATACGTTTATCAAACTGTAGCAGCCTTCTAACGGGCTGTTTATTTTATTTAGTTTTTCTACACGTGTTATTTAACGGCGTAAGGTGGGGTAGAAATTGATGTAGCCAATGCTTTAATAATATTTTGTTAGATTATGTATTTTGAATTTTATAAGTATTTGTTTCCAAATAGGTATAGGTTTAATATGTGCAGTTGAAAGGGTGAGTATACATTGTTAGGGTTGTATATACCTCAGTTTTAGCTTATGTGGTGCTGACTGACAGCTCACAGCTGACTTCTGACGGCTTTGAAAAGCTACCAGACCAAATTATGTATCCCTACGCCGAACCATATGATCTGCAAAAAACATGTCTTTAGCAGTTGTCACTTCTGACAGTCAAAATCACTTCTGACAGTCAACATTTAGGTATATACCTAAATGTTGACTGTCAGAAGTCAGCTGTGAACTGTCAGTCAGCACCACATAAGCTAAAACTGAGGTATAGCTGAGGTGACTAGTGGAAAGATGATGTGGTGAAAGCCTTCCATAGTCACGGTTGAAGAGGGGGTAAGAATGTGATTGGGAAATGCTAGGTAGAAAAGACTGTGGGTCTTTTGGAGCGCGGGGGTGCAGCTCGTCGAGGACACTCGAAGAAAAGGACTGCAAGGATGCGGACGTGCTGGGTAGCGAACCATTATAACGTTAGTTCATGGCTATGTGCATAGAGTAGAAATATTGTTATTTTTATCTATTTATTTAGCATCGCGTCTTACAACCCGTTCGGGTTATAGGCTTAAGTACTAATTACACTAATGGATTAGGAATTGGGAAGGTTGGATTTAGAGGAAGTGAACCCGCATTTGTGTGAAGGTAGAGTGGAAAACCATTTAGGAAAAATCACCCCCAGTTCACCCGACCGTGATTCGAACCTCGATCTCCCTGTCTTCGGTGATCTAGCTCAACACGACTGGCGCGTTAGCTAACTACGCCACCGAGGTGGGTAGTTCAAATATTGTAAATAATAATAATTATATATATATATTGTTTTTATTCAAGCAACAACCCAAGGAATACAATGACCACGTGCCAATCAATTATATCATTTAACAGACTAACAAAAAGTAATATAATTATTCGAAATAAGGTAAGTAGGGTCTACTTTTGGAGTTTTTATATCAGGAAAACTGTTTAGACAAGATTCTGCTTCTGTAGAAACATTTAGTTTAATTTTCTACTTTATTAATATCAACAATTCTTAAATGAGCATGAACATAGGTACATTTGTCTAGGAACTTTTTAAATACATAAAAAAAAATTCTGGCAAAATTCTGCTATTAAATATATATATATATATATACACATATATATATAACTGTTTATAATACTGTGTGTATAAAAATTAGACTAAATGTTTACTCTCTTCAAGATAATGCTAACGTATATCTTTATGTGATGTTATGTATCACCCTCCTCACAGTGTGTAGTTTAATTGGATTCTATAAGTTTCGGATTGCTCAGACGGAAATTAAGAAGCTTGTTCACGTGGTTTAAGTATTTATATTAGTCATTCACAAGTCTAGGAGAACTTAGATCGATTCCAGGTGTTGGTGCTCAAGATAGTTACAATTTGTAAACGGGTTCGTTTGCTATCTTAGTAAATATCCATGCGTAAGGGCTATGTGTGGCATTAGGCGTAATGTCTTAGTTGAAGTTAGTTGGTCTTTGTTTAAACAGGATATGTAATAGGTATGTGTCTAGAAAATGCAAGTTAAATACGCAAATAAAATAGGGTAAAAAGGGCTCAGTATTAAAATAGTCAACATTTAAAATGTACGCCTATTAAGACAGCTGCCTCGGTCAGCGAGAAAGTATCAATCGTTGCTGGGCCACACGTCACAAAATACAAAGGTTGGTATCGTTTGCTGGAAATATTTCTATATTTTGTCTAAGCTTATAGTTCCTTTCTCCCTTCACCACAAACACCCTATATCATATCAATAAGAAAGAGGGGAAAGAAAACTATGAAACTTCTTATCTCAAGGTAAAGACGCAAGTTCGCTGCTAGTTTTCAAATATCTTAAAAAGTGTCTGTTGTGAGCCTATAAAAAAGTTATTGTATTTTTTAGTCCTTTTTCATAAAGCCTAGTCTCATAGCTCCGCAAATATGCTTAAAAATTCGTTGAAAATTAGCTAATGTCACATTTTCACTAAAGCTCAAACTAAGTTATAGGGTTGCTAAGTAAAAATAACCTTGTTGGAATTTTTAGACTTTATTTTGGCGTGAACCACATTTTGAAATAACGCATTGTAGAATTAAATATATAACAAAGGAAAATAAAATGTGAACAGCCCCGGTCGAGCGAGCCGCCGGGGTCGGTTAGCATAAATAATATTACACAACCAGGGCTACGATGACATTTCCATACGTAACCCTGGTGTGAAAATAAAAGGAACTTTTTCCAGAGGGCTATTTCTGCCCATCTGGAGTACGCCAATGCTTTAACCACTGAGCTATCCAAGAATCGTCCCGTGCCTTAAAATATGAGTGAAGAATAACCCTGGACACGGGATGATTCATGGATAGCTCAGTGGTAGAGTATTGGCGTACTAAGCCAAAGGTCTCCGGTTCGATTCCCGCGTCCAGGTGTCATTGTTCAACTTTCAGTACATAATGAAATATTGCTTTGGAACTGAAAGTCTGCGCGGCAATTTCTCTCGTACCAAGGCGGCCCCCATATCATATTTTAATACATAAGGGCTATATGTACTTTGGAGTGTAATTCCTTCGTTTCTACTGTTCTTTACCTCAGCTCATTTGGTAGCACCTCCCTAATGATCTAAGGGTTCCAATTTCGATTCATGGCAAGGTTGAAAATAATCATCATTGCTAAAATTGGGGTTTCCTCTCTTAAAGTTATGAATTAATGGTCGTGGGACGGTGTAATGTATTTGATGAAGAATTAAGCTAGTTAGTGAGTCGTGTGCTGATGTAATCAGTTGGATTCAAAAGTTCACGTTAAATGACCCAAAATAAAAATCAATAAGTGACGTTTCTGTCTGCAGCTTTCAGTGAGGAACTAGGTACGATGCTTGGTCGACGCAGCGTGATGACGTCATCGGAGGAACATCATATCACCACGTTCTTCCGACAGCAGTCGGAGGAGTTCGGCGGCGTGGAAATACAGGAGATACTGGACGAGGTAGGACTCACTTGAAACCAGCTATTTGATCTGGATGATAATTTAAAATAATAATCTTTTTGAACACGCAGTTTACTCTGACAGATACAATCCACTTTTCATAAGATTTTTTTTTGTCGTCTAGAATAGGTACTTTAGTATGATTTTGGTAGGAAGAACAGTAGAAGTTAGTTATTAAAGTTACTAAAACAATTTTAATAAATTCATACATCGAGTCATGTTAACTGCAACTGTCACTTTTAATAGATATTAATTATCAATAGCTATAGAATAACACAAATAATAAAGTAAAATACTATCAATGGTGGCCGCAATAAATATGTTTGAATTTTATAAATTGTTCTTCTAACCAAAATCAGGATATAGGTTTTCTTTCACGTATTAATACGTCAAGACATGTGATCCGTAGCAATTACTTTTAATATACAAATATATATATATATATTAAATAACACTTAAAACTAGTGAAATGAAATTAATTTTGGCCACAAATATGATATATATTTAAATTCTTAGAAAGGCCCTTCCTAGATGAAAATTGTACCAAAGCAGATCTACTTTGGTGGACTACATTATATCCCTGTCTTATAAGTTACACCATAGTAGATCCAAGAAAAGTAAGTTTTGCTAGCTTTCAGGGTGAACGGAGTAGACGGAGTGAACGAGTAGGTCTGGGACTTAAAATAATTGTGATCTCAAAATCACTAATAGCTCAGTCTTGTTTTGTACCTCTTGAAGATTGAATTCACCCGCATCTTTGGTCGCATGGTCTAAACTCTAAATCATCACTGTCTCAATATAAAAGATTGCCGATGACAGGGGTATTGGGGTTAAGAGATTGGGTCGGATTTTCTGAGGATATTTTTTCTACAAATGTTCGCAAATGCGTGGGTACATTTCCTCAAAATTCTACCGTGTTTATCGCTACACTAATGGTGCAAATATGAGGATAGCCTGAACAGGTAGTAAGACGCGTTGTACAAGAAAAAACAACTGAATTTAACCCGTATTGATGGGCACGCGAATTAAATGTCAGGCTTAACTAGTCTGATTTTCTGGTGATGGGAAGGTTGGGGGGGTCAGATTCCGGCTGCGTACTATTTAACACTAACCTTCCACTCAAATGCGGGTGCACTTCCGCTAAATTCTAACTTCAAAATCTCTGCTCCATTAGCTTAATTAATATGTGTATAGCCCAGAATGATGTAGCAAGACCTGGTGGAGAATATAGTATTAAATTTTGATACCGGCGCTTAAACCAAAGCCATTGTCTGAATGACGACGCCCCAACGATGGAAACTACAACCCAGAGATGATTCAGTCTAAATAAAAACACTAAATAGAACAATAACAGCCTTGTCGACCTCAGCAGTGGTCAAAAACGTTACGCTTTAAATAACTACAACAGGCCAATTACACACTTCGGTGGCCGCATGGTCTAAGGTGTCACTCTCGCAATAGACTATACTGCCTATGATGGGTAGATCAAGGTTTGATCCCGGTCGGGTGTGCTGAGGGTGTGGTTTCTTAAATTGTTTTTCCCTCTCCCTCCACGCAAATGCGGGTATACTTCCTCTAAATGAAACCTTCTTAATCCCTAACAATATTAATATAATAGTATACAGGCTTATAATCCGAACGGGTAGTAAGAGGCAGTGCTAAAAAAAAACTTAATGGGAGACTTTAGATTTAAATCCCGTTTGTATTCTTGGTAATGCTTCTTAATAGCCTTCTGGTTTTATAACCTCCCTACAGTTGAATCAAGATACATTTAATTAAGATTCACTTTTTCTCTGTTCCATTTCCTATAAATTAGTTTAAATCACTAATATTCAATGCACTTACATTAAAGCGATCGATTTAAAAATTAACGAATAAATAATGAAACTATATATTTTTTTAATAATAATCTATATCTATTATTTAAAAATGTTAACAAACTAAAACTACAGCAGTAATTCGGTGAAGTAGGTAGTTGCGTGGCGTCTCACGACGGAATAAATAGCGTCGACCTTGACAGAAAGGCGTCTCGTCACAGACCACCGCGCGGTACCTTGGCCACCTAGAGGGGTAATAAGACAGGTGCCCGTTGGCCTACTGATCCACTTGGCGACTATCTTCCTTCAAGGTAGCTATAGTACTTGTCCACTTAACTAGCCTGATATGACGTCATGTAAATACTTTTCGCTTACCCTTTTATTAAAAAAAAAGATTAGATTTTTTTTGGTACCCTTTTCGCCCTTTTTACAAATTTTTACATTAAGTACCCCTCTAAGACCGGGAGAAATATTTAAGGGTTATAAGTTTATAAAGGTGTAAACAGTGAAAAAAGGGTACAAAAGGATGAAAAGTAAATTCAATCAAATTTTTAAAAGAGGGGGTAAGTAAAAAGGATAAAATGGGTAAAATTAATCAAAATTTCAAAATTCCTGCTTCGAGGTGCACATGTTTATGCACAGAGGTTACTCATTTTTAAATTTCAGACTTCTGTGTGGGGTAGATATCGCGCAATGCTCATGACAGACACACATACTCTTAATTTTATTAATAAAGATAGGTCGAATGCGCCAAATAAACGGGGATGAGAGAGGGAAAATGTAGATTAAAACTTACGGCTCTTAGCGCCGTATTTATAGTCTAGTCTCCGAGAATCGACCAATATCCCAGTATGTGAATAACAAGCAGTTCAGATCGAATAAGGGCCCTAGGTATAGTTGATACTTGGACGTAAGCTAATCCCCCATTTGACCCGAACTGCTTGTTATTCACATACTAAGAGATTGGTTGACTCTCGGAGACTATACTACAAATACATCCCTTTTAGTATTTTACTTTACCACCCGCAGAGTCGCAGTGGGCTATGTATACGCCGTGTGAAGTTTGATAGGAAAGGTAGTTAGGCTTTACTGCTTTTCTCGCCGTGATATTCTTCGAGAACATTCTTTGGACCAAAATATGTGTTTCGAAACTGAATGTTTTCTCCACTTGAAGTGTAACAAGTCGACCGTTTTGACAAATCTTCAAGTTTAAACGAAAATAAAAAGACAATCACGCCGTTGTTTCGACATAATTAAATAGCGGCCTCTGGCAGGGTCAACCTTGCACAGGGCAGGTGAGAATAAACCGGGCAGTAGTCCAAGGGCAGGTCGAATGAATAGGAATAAAACAGGTAGGCTTGGGTGTGTGTTAACACACCTGCCTCTGAAGTGGGACTGTTAAATACGATCCCCGACCCTGTGTACTGGGGAAGGATTTTGGCCACGATGCGGCATACTAAAGTCCAATTTTCATAGAAAGGAACTTGAGATTCTACTAGATATACTTTTAACGCATTCATACGTCAAGTCATGTGATACGAGGTTGTCACTTTTGTTATATTGTAGCAATAGCTTCAAAATAACACCAATAATGTAGTAAACTGTTATCAATTTTAGCAACATAAATTATGTTATTTCCTATAATGCTCTTCTTATTAAAATTGAACTGTATCCTCTCCACAGGCTTCCCTAGTATTCCTTCTACTCATCCTGTTCCCTTGGAATTAGTCGTTGGAAACGTTGATTGTCAGAACAGAGGATATTTCCTTCCACCATACTCACACAACTTACAAATGTAAATGTAAAATTATTTTTTCAATGATTTCTGAAATTTATTGTAGAAGTTCATAACTATTAGTTTTATCTCAAATTCGTGGAATTTTACGAATGACACTGATATAGTTGTCTTAAATAATTCTAGTGTCAAGAACTAAATAGAAAATTGACAAAAATGAGATTTTTTTTATGTATCGATTTTAATTTTTTCCCCTTCACCGGGACAGACCAGAAAAAAATCACAGAAAATTCAGGAGGAAAAAGGGAAACCATAGCTTAGCTTAGCGTTCTGTGTGAATCGGCCTTACTTATTTTAATCAAAACCTCTACAAACCAATGTATCAATGATATGACGTAATTTTTTATCTCTAATATGAGAGTATGAGTTACGTATTTTGTATTTCCATTCTCTCACTTTAATAACTCTGCCATTTACAGTAGAGTGTCAATAATTCGGACGTCAAAAATCCTGTTCGCCAAGAAGACAATTATTTATAAAAATAGCCAAAGCGGTATCAAAATAAGAAAATATGGCCGCCAATAAACGCACCTCAACCCTTGTTTAAAAAAATAATCGGATACTTTTTTCGTCGTTAAATTTTTGCCTTATTATAGGTTCTTCAGAATTTATAATATTTAGCAAAAAAAAAAAATGTTCAAGTTCGTTGTTTAACTCAAGTGAAAATGTATTTTCATAAGTATCCCGTCTATGCTTATTTTTTAATTTTTGTTAGAGCAACTGTATTTTCGAAAATAAGAACAAATTGATAATCCGGACTGGGTCGATCCCCAATTAGTTCAATTAATCGACGCTCTATTGTACTTCACTATTGTGATTGGATAGCTTATGTGGGATCACGATAAAATTAAGGTTCACGTGACGTAACATTCACTTAATGTAAATAAACTAGTGTGGGATCAGGATTCACGTAACGTAACGTAACAACTCGAGTAAAATAATAATATAATGGATTTGGACTGTTTGAAATAAATTGTTCACTAAAATGTAAACAAAGAATTTTGGGCTAGTTAGGCTGCAATATGAACTTGCAATATAAGTTTTACTGGATGTAAAAAATAAAGTGTAACATGAGGCTATGACGTTAGTTAGTCTATTGACGTTGCTCGCAGCATGATTAGCAAGCTAGAGCATGTGGTATCTTCACTTAACGTTCATTTAACATGGAATTTCTCCCCTGGACAGATCTTAAGTTAAGTGAACGTTACGTTAACTGCATCTTGAGGGCTTCCGTTTAAAAATTCGAGGAGAACCTTTTCTTTACGTTACGTTACTTTAAGTGGACCTTTAGTTGATCGTGATCCCGGCACAAAACCGTCAATAATTAAGTTAATACATTACAATTTGAATAGGAATAAATGACAGGTAGATAAATAACCAGATCCAATTTCAAGTTATTCTTCGTCAAGTCACGTGATCCTCGGCTGTCACTTTTGATAGATTTTGCGAGTAAATGTTAGCAAATGAATTCACACGTCCATCACAGGCTCTGCCTTAAGTTATGAGTGGAGAATGACCCTGAGCACGGGATGATTCCTGGATATATCAGTGGTTAGAGCATTTGTGTATAAAGTCAAGAGTTCTGGGATCGTTTCCTACTACAGTTACTTTTGTAAATCTAAGTGAAATGTGTATTCAGTGACGGCCGCTTCCATAACTCAATTTAATTCCGCTTCTAAAATATGATAAAAAAAAATTATTGGTAGCGTTTTTTTTCTTACCAAAGGTTTCTTCTTTCCATGAAAGCGAACTGTTTTATTGTAAATGGGATTGTAATCAATTCACTTTATTATTTATTACACATATAAACCCTGGTTTTTATAGTAAGCCCACTTTTCACCACCAACATTGATATTGGGAAGTCGCTAACGTTTGACAGTCTAGAATTAGAAATATTTATCGTTTTATTTATTATTTAAGCTCCCAATATCATTCTACTCCTTTATGCATTACTATAGGCCTATATCTGTTTAGCTAAAATATCACATAGGCTTCATATAACGCTTGCTTGTACCTTGTTCATTGCTGATTAATCTCTTTTTTAAATATTAATTAATAATTGTAATTTTATTTGAGTCATTGTGGCTTCAAAACTTTAATTTTATTTATAATAATGTTTTTCCTATGAAAATCCTAATATTGTATTAGGAATAGCAGAGTAAACTATCATCACGACAAATACACATGATTGATATTAAAATAAACGCTTGAAAGAAAACATTATGTATTCCCAACAGATGCCCTTAGTTGCTTTACATTTGACTCTCCAGTATGAACTTTTTATTAAGTTATTTGTGAAATACTAAAAATATAAACTCCCCTCTTTTCACTCTAAGCAGCTGGCGAAGCCTATCGGAGAGCGGTTGAACTACGACGGGTAGCTAGATTGTGCTTCACTCAGTCGGATACTTTTGTAACTAGTTTAAATGCAGGCTTTTTTTTTTTAGCACCGCGTCTTACACTTATGTACTAATAACGCTTATGACTTTAGGGATTAGGAAGGTTATATTTATAGGACGGGTACCCGCATTTGCGTGGAGTGAGAGTGGAAAACCATAATGGATAAACCACCCCCAGTACACCCGACCGAGATTAGATCTTCGATCTCCTTATAATCGGCAGTCTAGTATAGTGCGATAGTGACGCCTTAGACCATGTGGCCACATAAGCGGGTATCTAGTTATTAAATGCGTCATCAAAGTATTACGATATTACAAATATGATTTTTAAAAAACTGAGATAATTTAATTATATTTAATATAAGTGGGTTCCTTTGAAATCCTATAGGCCCATATTTTATTTTATTCCCTTAAAAACAATTTTTTGAGAAGGTGCTCATAGCAGGGAGTCGAACCGGAACTGGAACCAAAACCAGTAACCAAAATCAATAGTTATTCTTAAGGAGCTAGAACTGCAACAGGAACCATAAAAATAAATGGCCTGAGAACCAGAACTGGAATTAAAAATTATATATATATTTAGGTCCATAAAGGTTCTTATCAGTTCTTAAATTATTTTTAAAAATTGCAATTTATGTTCTTTTTTCTTTAACTTAATTTTATTTTGAAATAATTAATTTTTTATTTACTTGAAAATTTTTCGGCCAAGTTGGATGTATGTATGTATGTATGTATTTCTTCGTATGTTTTTAAAATGTAGGTAACTTTTAATTTGTTGTAAACATTTTTTAATGTATATTTTCTGTCTACCAATTCTATAATGGTAACATAACTATTAATTAAAGAATTTAAAAAACCCAGAACTGGAACCTAATTAAGAACCGAAAGGAACTGTAACTTTAACTAACTCTAATAGGAACTAGAATTGAAACCTTAAAATGTTTACTGGAAGAATCGGAACTAGAACCAGAAGTAGTAAATATTTTGGTTTGACTCACTGGTTCATAGGCTTCACTAGACTTTCAAAGGAGTCCAAGGAACATAAAATGTTAAGAGCTCCTGATCTAAAAGGTCCTTACTATGACGAGCCAGCTATAGCTGAACCAAACTGACACCAACATAAATCTATCCCAAAGGAAAATTAGTGGCACTTAATTCAACAAACTGTACGATTTATTTTTATTAATGATCTCGATTACTATACATCCTTATGTTTAAGATACTTGATTTTACAGAAAATAAAAAAAAATATATATATATATATAAATAAAAAAAATTATATATATATAATTTTTTTTATTTTCTGACGCGGTGCTTATTATATATATATATATATATATATATATATATATATATATATATATAAGCACCGCGTCTAACTACAGATTATATGCATATGTACTATATTGAGCTAGGGGATGAGAAAATGTACCCGAATTTACGTAGAGGCAGAGTGGAAAACCATTTTGGAAAAATCACCCTCAGTACACCCAACGCGGGATTTGAACCCCGATATTCCTGTCATCGGCAGTCTAGTCCAACATGAGTGACACCTTAGACCATGTGACCACCAACGCAGGCTGATCAAAATAGAATGTAAATAAATTTACATAAATGAAAAGCTTGAGTGTGTCGAAAGGCGTTTCGAGGATGAATGCGTGTGCTATTTTTATTGGTGGCTAAGTTTAGACTCATGGGATGTCTGCTACCTCTCCCAACTTGTTCACAGTTATATCTTGACACCTGCACTAAACTAGACACACTGCCTCTAACATACCTGCTTACCTCTCCCAACTTGTTTGTAGTTATATCTTGACACCTGCACTAAACTACACCCACTGCCTCTAACATACCTGCTTACCTCTCAACTTGTTCACAGTTATATCTTGACATCTGTACTAAGTTAGACAGACTGCCTCTAACATACCTGCTTACCTCTCTCAACTTGTTCACAGTTATATCTTGACACCTGCACTAAACTAGACAGACTGCCTCTAACATACCTGCTTACCTCTCCCAACTTGTTCACAGTTATATCTTGACACTTGTACTAAGTTAGACAGACTGCCTTTAACATACCTGCTTACCTCTCCCAACTTGTTCACAGTTATATCTTGACATCTGTACTAAGTTAGACAGACTGCCTATAACATACCTGCTTACCTCTCAACTTGTTCACAGTTATGTCTTGAAACCTGCAATAAACTAGACAAACTGCCTCTAACATACCTGCTTACCTCTCCCAACTTGTTCACAGTTATATATTGACACCTGTACTAAGTTAGACAGACTGCCTCTAACATACCTGCTTACCTCTCCCAACTTGTTCACAGTTATATATTGACACCTGTACTAAGTTAGACAGACTGCCTCTAACATACCTGCTTACCTCTCCCAACTTGTTCACAGTTATATCTTGACACCTGTACTAAGTTAGACAGACTGCCTCTAACATACCTGCTTACCTCTCCCATCTTGTTCACAGTTATATCTTGACATCTGTACTAAGTTAGACAGACTGCCTCTAACATACCTGCTTACCTCTCCCAACTTGTTCAGTTATGTCTTGAAACCTGCAATAAACTAGACAAACTGCCTCTAACATACCTGCTTACCTCTCAACTTGTTCACAGTTATATCTTGACACCTATACTAAGTTAGACAGACTGCCTCTAACATATCTGCTTACCTCTCCCAACTTGTTCACAGTTATATCTTGACACCTGTACTAAGTTAGACAGACTGCCTCTAACATACCTGCTTACCTCTCCCAACTTGTTCACAGTTATATATTGACACCTGTACTAAACTAGACAGACTGCCTCTAACATACCTGCTTACCTCTCAACTTGTTCATTGTTATATCTTGACACCTGTACTAAGTTAGACACACTGCCTCTAACATACCTGCTTACCTCTCCCAACTTGTTCACAGTTATGTCTTGACATCTGTACTAAGTTAGACAGACTGCCTCTAATATACCTGCTTACCTCTCCCAACTTGTTCACAGTTATGTCTTGACATCTGTACTAAGTTAGACAGACTGCCTCTAACATACCTGCTTACCTCTCCCAACTTGTTTGTAGTTATATCTTGACATCTGCACTAAACTACACCCACTGCCTCTAGCATACCTGCTTACCTCTCCCAACTTGTTCACAGTTATGTCTTGACATCTGTACTAAGTTAGACAGACTGCCTCTAACATACCTGCTTACCTCTCCCAACTTGTTCACAGTTATGTCTTGACATCTGTACTAAACTAGACAGACTGCCTCTAACATACCTGCTTACCTCTCCCAACTTGTTCACAGTTATGTCTTGACATCTGTACTAAGTTAGACAGACTGCCTCTAATATACCTGCTTACCTCTCCCAACTTGTTTGTAGTTATATCTTGACACCTGCACTAAACTAGACAGACTGCCTCTAACATACCTGCTTACCTCTCCCAACTTGTTCACAGTTATATATTGAGACACCTGCACTAAACTAGACAGACTGCCTCTAACATACCGACATTTGTTTAACCCTAGCCGATAGTTAATTGGACTGTGGCGTCAGTCTTGTCTTCTCAAATTTTACTTCGACTAAGATTGTGGTTTTCGAGTCCTGTCCGGCTGTAGTGAGGTGATTCTTCCTCTAAGGTTTACGTTTTTTCCACCAAGCAAATGCAGGTACATCGCCCTATATTTCAATTTCCTCCCCCTTATTATTAAATTTAGGCAAGATTGGCAAAAATAGCGAACTGCAGTAAACCAATCGCAAGCTTGATGAGCTAATGGTGATAATAAGTATGCAAATAATATGGGCGGGTAGTAAGACGTTATACATGTAAACAAAACTATATATGGAATATAATAGTGAAAATCAGTCGCTTGGCTGGTCGAATGGTCTAATGCGTCACTCTCGCAATATAATGGACTGACGATGGCCGAGAGTCCGGGGATTGAACCCCGGTCGGTTGTATTGAAGGTGGTTTTCCCTAAATTGTTTTCCACTCTTCCTCCACACAAATTTAGATACACCTCAAATTCAACCTTCTCATCCCTTGCACATTTGCGTAGTTAATACAAATGCGTATACGGTATAGCCCGAACAAGGATGCGTAAAAAAAAAAAAAATAACAAGCAGAAGTGTTTGAAATATTCTTAGAAGTGAAAAGACAAAAAAAACAAAAACAGAATAACAATAATTTAGGTTTAAAGTATTTTATGTCTATAGTATTTAATTATTAAAAAAAGGGGAATATAGATTATTTCAACATAAATTAATAAACTACTGTGTTGAGATTTATTTTAAATACGTTTCAAATTCATTTTAAATCAAATTTAAAACTCGATTTCATACGAAAGAGCTTCCGTAGTTGAGCTAAAGTAAGAAACAAGTGATTCAGAAACAACTATTCAGTATGACCCAGAAGCTAATATGACTCAACTTGCGTCGTGCGAATGAAAAACCAACATCACGATTGATTCATAAAGAAGGGTAGTCGTGATAGAACTAGGTTCCTTGAGGAGGGTGAATGAGGGTCTGTGTGTGTTTGTGTGTGTTTGTGTGTGTTTGTGTGTGTGTTGTGTGTGTGTGTGTGTGTGTGTGTGTCTGTGAGGAGGAGGGGTAGAAAGCTGGGTGAGGGGGTGGAGGGTGGGTGGCAGTAGCACTATGTTTTCGGAAAGAAAACACCAACATTTAACGTATCGTGAAGACAGAAGCCCAAGCTTTGAGTTTCGCCACGTGTGTGTATATGTGTATCTTGAAATACTTGAACGACCGTAGAGTAAATAGAAGACGGAATGTTATTAGTGTAAAAATAGTTCGCCTACGCCCACGTGGCATCTAGGACTACATGTGTTCAGCATCCAACCTGTGAACCTGACGTCATCAAGGGGTATTATAAAGTATAAGCAAACGCTTGGACATGTGGAAGGATCCGAAGCTGTGTTTTCAACTATTGCTACGCGACTTGTTGATCTCTATAAAATCTTACATACCGATACGTGGAATTTATATCCTCCCCCCTCCCCAGTCTAAAACATATTGTTGATGGGTCCTGGGTCTTTAGTAAGATAATATTTATGATGTGGAACGAAACGTGAGTTGTGTTGTCTTTTTGAAGTTTTTTTGGCCAAAAGAATACAATTATTCTTCGGTAAATAGTCTAACTCGGTGGTCTTGGGGTAAAATGCTTGCCTTAGGATCCGATGTTCGTGTGTTCAAACCTATCTGGGGTCGATGGGTTTTTCTTGAGCGATATACATCCGTATCACAACTTCCTTCGGAGGAGAATCTTAGTCGATTGTGGCATGTAAAAGAACCCTGGAAGGTATGTGATAATGGGTAGGCTCTTTCTCTCAAAGAAATTCTTGTGTGCTGAAATAATTAATCAGTAGGTTCAGAAAGTGTACGTTAGATACATCAAATAAATAAAAATTCAGTATATATATATATTTAATTAAATTTTATACTTAAAGTAATCTCAACAGTACTTGAATATTTGTCATTAACATAGTAGAATTTAAACATAAACATTTTAAGTGATGACATATAGTCCTGTTTAGTTGCCATAATGCTCATGATATATCCAAGAACTGCTGGGATTACTATGTGTAGACAACTAAACTAAACGCATTTACTCGATCAATATTTTATTTATTTAAAAAAAAAAAGCAAGTTTTTTTCTATAAAGACTGTACAAATACGCGTTCCCTGTAAATATATTACTACTAATAGAAAAAGTTTTCAGTGGTAATTTCAAGCACAAGAATCCAACAGAATCGTCTATTAGGGTTCATTAAGGACACAAAAGGAGGGTTCTTTGAGGAAATACAAAGATTTTTGGTTGTCATACATCAATTTTTTTTACTATAGTGTTAGTATTATTGTATAAATAAAAATTGATACTATATATACATAAATGGTACGGAACTCCGCACGGACTTTCTCGCTCTATTGTTTTAAAAATGGAGATATTCACTCAAAATTCGTCATATAATATACACTAGCGAAACCGAGAACAAATTGCGCTATACATAAGTAAAACATTTTTTGACTCATGGTTTTAAATTTTATAATTTTATTTAAAAAAAATTAATGCCTTCATTTGTATATTTGGATGAATAAAAAATATCGATATTGGGTCCCCAAGGGTCAACACTTCCGGTTAAAATTTTCTTCATTTTAGTAGGGGATGCACATCTTATGGTTATTGCATTGATATTAAATTACTCATTTATAAATTTTGACCATTAAAATAGGTAAATATTGACTATTGAATCTAAAATGAAAGCGATAGATCATTACTGTACAAACATTTCCTCTAAGAGGTTGGAAGAAAGACTTACTCATTTCTTATTCTATGGCATTAGAGAATTATTGCGTTAAAACTTAAGTAGTATATCTTTACAACTAAAGCTCACAAAATAGTATTAATATGTTTGCCAATATCTCCGAAATTGTTGGTTTTACAAACATATATTTCATAAAAAGGTTTTTTATTTTTAATAATACTACAATTTTGCAATGATAAATTATTTAGTATCTCAAATAGTTGCGGAGATAAGGAGATTTCCGCTACTGTAAAGTACCCTAAAAGTAATTTTCATGTGAAAATGAAAATAGCCGGTTTATTTACAACCTAAATCAACGCTTAGACACGAATTTAATCAAAATCGTTAGAAACGATTTTTAGAAAAAAAAATTTTTTCTCTTTTTTCTTTTTATTAAACTACTCTTGATTTAGGGGTTAAAAAGACACACAGACAGACGGTATTGCAAAGACAACTTTTTAGGGTTCGTGGGATCATGAGACGTCGACATCCATCTACATTTCAGGTTAGATTTCTTTTACGGTCGCAATACTTTACCTTTTGTTTTCGAAAAGTTAAAAAATATAGATATTTGCGTATAGCTTGAAAGTTATTGGTTTTATAAAAATATGTTTTGAATAAAATATTTGTATTATAAATAGATCTACATATTTGAAATGATAAGTAGTTTCATATCTCAAATAGTTTCGGAGATATGATAAAAAATGAGAATTTACGCATCAGACCGGAGCCCTTAAATTCATTTTGCCGAAATATTGAGAGTAGCCATTTTGTTTGGAATATTTATAAATGTTTTGAAATAAAATTTAATCAAAATCGTTAGAACCAATTTTGAAAAAATCGAATTTTTCTTTTCTTTTGCCCCTCAGTAAACTACCCTTAAATTTAGGGTTAGATATTCAATTCCAAAAAACACTTAGGGCAAACCTATGAAAACCCTATATACCAAGTTTTAGCCCAATCGGTAAAATAGTTTAGGCTCTAGTTGGAGGTACAGACAGACAGAAGGAAATTCAAATACCACTTTTTCGGATTCAGACGGTCATAAAACGTCCAGATTCATCAAAATCTTGAGTTTGATTTTTTTTGACGATCTCAATACTTTCTCTACCAGTAAAATAGCGAGAAAGCAAAAATTAAAACTGCAGATCACATGACTTAGCGTATTAATTATATAAATGTTGCTCCAGTAATTTTTACTTTCTCGCATACATACATATATTATGAGTTTTGAGTAAATATCTCAATTTTTAAACAATAGAGCGAGAAAGTCCGTGCGGAGTTACGTACCATTTAACTGTCGGATACTGTTCGTCATACTGTGCTACCTAAATGAATGTGTATCTTGTAGTTTTTGCAAACGACATATGAAGTCTTGACAATTTATAAATCACTCAGGTCATTATAAAATATTATCTGAGATTAAAACAATCCTTGACCTGTCTGTAAATAATTCACCAAATTCAAACCAACTCTCATATTCTTTGTCACAGTCTGTCCGCCGTGTTGTGTCAATAGAAGAAGACCGCAGTTTATGTTCGGTCTGGCCACTCTACTGGTTGGCACTTTATTAACTGTGAGATAATAATATATGATCACCTCACAGCGTCACGAGCCGACACCGTGGCAAACTCAGGAATCTCGAAGCACTGGCGTCGAGCCCAATCGACACGTCTTAACCCTCCGCGGAGGTGTTGGACTTAGCTTTAACACATTCAAGACTACGTTATTAGTAATACGATCAAGTGCCAATTCTGACTATCAGTGGTTTCAGGTGGCCGCATCGGTAGCAGCGAGAAAGTTTCAATCGCTGTCAGGCCAAACGGCTTAAAATACAATGGTCTGTGTCGTTTTTTGGAACCACATCTCTATTCTGTCTATATTTTCACCCTTCATCCTTTCACCCGTTACCTACAACGCCCCTTTCTCATGTCGTTAAGAAAGAGGGGAAAGAAAACTTCGAAACTTCTTATCTCAAGGAAAGCTCGCTGCTAGTTCTCAAATATATTAACATTTTCTGTTGAGAGCCTATAAAAAGTATGCTGTATTTTTTTAGAGAATGGCCTAATTTAGAGCTAGTTTTTATCAAGCCTAGCCTTATAGCTGCGAAAATATTATTAAAAAGTCGTTGAAAATGAGCTAATGTCACATTGTCACTCAAACTATAGGGTTGCTAAGGAAAAGAAGCCCTTTTGGAATATTATGACTATTTGGGCGTGAACAATATTTTGAAATAACATATCTTGGCGTTAAATGCGTTCTATCTTAAAGTCTGCGCGAGACGGCCCCCCTTAAGTTCTTAAAACTTTAATTATTTTGTCACCTTGTCTCACTACCCACTCTGGCTATAACCATATGAACTAATTAGTTGAATTTAGAGAAAATTTATCTGCATTCACGTGGAGGTATAGTGAAGAACCTTTTAGTAAAAACCAACCTCAATACATCCAACCGGGATTCGAACTCTTATCTCCCCTGTCTTTGGCGAAAGTGACATTAAGACCATTCAAACCCTTTTTTTATGTCTACGTTTAGCACCAAGGTTTTTTTTAATACCGCCTCTTACTAGCTGTTCAGGTTACACTGTACGAATATGTACTAATTACGCTCATGAGTTAAGGTTGGAGAAGGTTCCATTTAAAGTAAGTGTACCCACATTTGCGTGGAAAATCATTTTGGAAAAATCACCCTCAGTACACCCGACCGGGATTACCAATGGTAAAGCTTGATTCACACGCTCGCTGAAAATTTAGGGCAGACTTCACACACACTAGTAGAAACTAGGATATAAATTATTCTAGGTTATTAAGGAGTTGGGATGGTCTCAACGATAAAAATTAGGGTCAACCCTGCAAAAGTTTAAAAACCACTGCCCTAACCTAAGGAAATAGGATAAACAATATAGTACCATAGTTTGGTTGGAAAAAATCACGTGATGGAGGGTAATAGCCACCTATCTAGGAATAAAATCCCTGCCCCGGAACGAAATCTAACAGCTCGCGTACACCTAATCGTGTTGGTTATGTTGCTACCTTTTCATCTCTTGAAATATATCGACATTTTTTGTTTATTAAGATTGTGTATCATCCTCAAATAAATACATTTTTATCTGTCCATCGTATCTTACAGCCCATCCGGTTTATCCACATATTTACGCTAATAGCCTACGGGAGAGATAAGTAATCATACAGTATTTGCGTGGAGAGAAAGTGGAAAACCATTTAACAAAAAATCCTCAGCAGATTCTTCTGGGATTTTAACTCTAACCTCTACACTCTAAACAAGCCAGACAAGGAGAGTCTGATGCCTCAGCTCACGAGGCCATAGGTGCATATTTTAGGCTATCATGTCACGTTCATAGATGGATTATGTTTTAATAGCCACTTAAAGCAATCTGACAGTAGGAGTTAAAAATGAAAATTGTTTTACAAGGGCTTAGATTCACATTTCTAGTTAACTCCGAATAAACTCATCTATTTATGCAATAAGTAAATGCTTAAATTTCGACTAAACCGTTTTGTGAACCGAATCCCTAGCGAGCGGTCGCTCTTTTTCAAAGCCATGTTCTATTTAATATTTAGTAATTTTTATTTATTTTATTTATTCATGGTATTTAACGTGCACTTTCTGAACCGACTGATTATATATCAGAATATGAGAATTTCCATGAGCGAGAGCTAAAGGGCCTACCAATTTTGCCGGGAAAGTTATTTTCACATAGCTTCCAGGGTTTTTTTACATGCCACAAACAACATGGGACTGGGTGACCTGGCAATCTAGGGGTAAGGTGTCGGATTTCTGTGCTGGGGGTCCGGGGTTCAATCCTCAGTCCCATCACAGATTTATCTGATTGCCAAACCCTTCCTTCACCTCTGACAAGATGTGTATTAATCACAACTTGTGAATGTGAGAAATGCCAGGCCTCTACCGTGGTTCGGATTCCACGTTAAACAGTAGGTCCTCCATTTCATCTCACAATCACCCTACCATTGCACATTAGCGTAAGTGCGTATAAACCGAACGGGTAGTAAGACGCGGTGCTAATAATAATAACAACATAGGACTGACGGATTTACTTCCTTTCCGAAGGAAGATGTGTTACCATTTTTTATCATAAAATACAAATCCGTCGATCCCGGTTGGGTTTGAACCCACGAACATCGGGTCCTGAGGCGAGCACTTTATCCAGGGACCACTGAGTTCAACATTTAGTAATCGTTTCATCAGGTTAAGTAATTTTTACAAATCATGGGCTGAGATGATTACATTGAGCTTGGAAATTTCAATTATAATACCTACACACACGCACGCACGCACGCGCACACACACACACACACACACACACACACACACACGAAAGCCTTGACCCAATGACCATCACCGTATCTACCGAACCTCTGGACCTGGAATCTTGAAGTTCTTCAGGAAGTTTCCTTCCTTTCAGGTCCTAGGCATCCGATAAGATGAGGTTTTGCAAAATTAAATCCCCAAGGGGGTGGAACGGGAGTTGAAAGATTATTATTGTCAAATAAAATTGGATAGATGAGCTGGAAAGCTTGGCAGAAAGGTGAATTGTCCCACTTGCCACCATGTGCCACTTGTCCACCATGCAGAATAATACCAAAATTGAAAATCTTAAAATGTGGATCCAAGAAATGGGGGCAGGGGGTTAGAATTAGAAAAATAAACAAACTTTTTAGCCAAGGTAGAAAATTAAAATTTGGTAGACAGGTAGAGAGACAAATGCAGATACTCAAACAAATATTGAAACATTACATTTCTAAGAGAAATTTGGAGAAAAAGGGATTGGGGTGTTCAAAATGTCTAAAACAAATATAAATAACTACTTTTCAGTGTTGAAGTAAATTTACATTTTGCTGACAGTTAAAAAGATCACTCAAAATATTCATTTATGTAAGAAAGTTTTATTTTTTACACTGTGGTTTAAGTAAATAGGGTAGGATGAAGAAGAGGTGTGGGGGCTATAAACAAAATAAAAGAAGCTTTAAAATCAAATACTTCTTAATGTGGCAGAAAACTGAAATTTATAAGGTAGTCAAGCGTACCAATTCAAATAAATATTAGAACCTGACAATTTTGGATTTTAAATGGAACCCTGGATAGTAGTGGAAGAAAGGGGGAGGGGGTGTATGGAAATGAAATATAAACACTTTTAAGTGTGGTATGAAATTTATAGTTGGCAAGCAGTTAAAAGGACGCCCCAAATAACAAAACAAATTTTAAATTTTTAAATGGGTTTTGATAAATGGTAGAAGGGGGTACTAAAATTTCTAAAACTAATATAAATAACTACTTCTCTGTGTTCTCTAAACTGATATTCGGTTACAAGCAGGTATAACACATAACATTCTGAACATCTTAAATTTTAGAATGGAACACGCGAAAATATTGGATTAGGAAGGAGAAAAACAGAAGGAAAAAAACTTATCATTTCATCTAACAAATTATGCAACATCTCATTTTTCAGGGAAAATTACTTTGAGGACACTTTACATAAGCGGATGTCTCCAATTTTGATTATATATCTCCGTAACTCTTTGAGATACAAAATAACTTATCGTATCAAAGTTGTAGGGCTATTAGAAATAAATATTTTTTTAAAATTTTATTTCCATAAAATCAATGTTTTCTGAGATATAGAAATATTTTTAAATTGAGCTCGAAGAAATGGAGTTGATTGATACAATCTTTGGTTAGCAATTCCTTTTTTACTTTCTCTTGACACCCCGGAGAGACAAGTATTATGATCGTCAAAAAAATCTAACTCAAGATTTTGATAAAGGTCAACGTTTCAGACCCCTTGAAACAGAAAAAGTGTTTTTCGCAATACCGTCCATCTGTCTGTATTTTGGACCAGAGTCTAAACCATTTTACTGATTGGGCTAACACTTGGTATCCAGGGATTTCAAAAGGTTCCTCCAAGAAATTTTAGAATTAGATACCTAATCTTAAAATTAAGGGCAAAATGAGGAACAAAAGCTGAAAAAATCGATTTTCTCAAAATCCACTCAGACAATTTTGATTAAACTTTGTATCTACACATTGATTAACATTATAAACAACTTGGAGATTTTCATTTTCCCATCTATCATGATATGCGCATTCGTACACTAATTGTAATTAATTATACTATTGGCAGCATAAAGCCCTCCCGATTCTAAGATGGCTGCGTTATCTGGTAGCTCGTGATCCTTTAATTGATCACTCATAATTATATAGCTGACGATTTCCTCACGTCCATAACATACTCTGCCTTGAAATATAAGTGAAGAATGACCCTGGGCACGGGATGACTCCTGGATAGTGGTAAGAACAATGTCGCACTAAGTCAAAGGTCCCGGGTTCGATTCCCGTGTCCAGGTGTCATTTTTCAACTTAAAGAATATGATATTTAGATGCGGCTTTAAGCGTAACTAATAAATTTAATATCATGGCTATTTAATCTATTATTGTAATTATTGTAACGAATAAGAGGGTTGTTTACAATATAAGTTTGCGATGTTGCCACGTTATCCATTTGTTGTTTTACTGTGCGCTTTTGATGGGAGGTTTCTCCCTCTTACGGGCTTTCGATGATCTAGGCTTTTCTTCAGATACTAGAAATAAATAAAGTAGATATATTTTACTTTCGGTACCACATTCCGAACTACAGCTGTGCATTACTCCAGACAAAATTGGCTCTCGCAAGTTTAGTTTAGTTTAGTGATTGTAAGACAAAATACATACATTTACATGGACAAATACCAGCAATAAAGTTTTAAAATGTAAATTTATGACAGATAATAATGATAAAAAATAACAACTGAATATGCGAGGATTTTTTTCTTCAAAAAAACCCTACCCCACCCGAGAATTAATAAAATTAAACTTTAAAAAATACATTATCATGTAGAGTTAATATCGGACAAGTAATGTTACGTAACACACGGGTCCCTGAGGCCTGTAAGTCAGTTCCCCCCCCCCCCCCCCCTCCCTACCACTAGGTCACAGGCACAGGAAGTCATATTCTACCAGTGGAAGACAATAAACGTGACGGTTCTGTTCCTTGGATCGACACGCACGCCTGCCTAATGTGCACTCTAGAAAAGACCTCTCTTCAGATAGTGAGATGTGGGGTCTCTTTGATGTGGCACAGCAGTCTTGAGACTAAAGAGCTCTTGGCTCTTGTTTTTACCCGGCAGCCATCATCTGGTAGCACGCTCGAGTTGATAGAAACAGTTGAGCTCATATGTTTACTATTATTACAATTTTACTATTAGCGTATAACCCGAACAGTTATTAAGACGCTGTGTTAAGATTTTTTTTTACTAGTTAATAGAGAAAAAAAAAGGGACAACAATTAAAATAGCACAGAGAAAGAGCTGTTTTTGTTGTTGTTGCACGGCGTCTTACTACCAGCCCGGTCTACGCATTTAACTACACTAATAGGGTAAGGATGAGGAAAAGGGAGAGTGGGAGACCATTTAGGGGTGAAAAAAACCACCATAACTACACCCGGCCGGGATTCAAACCCAGAATTCCCCGCCACTGGCAAATCAGACTCGATGAGCTTGACATATAGTCCGCGTGCTCACTGATACGGATAGAGTGGTAAACTATTATAATAAAAAAAAAAACACTCTAATTGCACTCAACCTGGACACAAACCCCGATTTCCCTGTCACCGGCAAACTAGGCTAGATGAGCTTAACATTTAGACCGTGTGCTTAACCCGGGCGGTTTTTTTTAAGATTAGTTGTTAGCACATGTGTGTATTAATATTACGGTCCAAAGATAGATTCTGGCATGAATCATTATAATTCAAATCCGTTTTGGTGGCCGCGTGGTCTAACGCGCTACTTTCTTGTTAGATTAGACTGTCGAAGATGGGGATATCAGGGTTCGATCCCGGTTGTGTGCACGGAATTTTTACATTCTCACTCCATGCAAATGTGGGTGTACTTAATTTAAATTAAACCTTTCTAATCCCTAACATATTATTGTATTTTATACATTGGCGTACAACCTGAACTGGTATTAAGACGTGGTGCTTAACAACATTAAAATATATATTTGTAAAATTGATTTATTTTATTAAATGTTGAACTTAAGGCTAGAGGCTGCCAAAGATTAATCAGTCCCAGAGTTTTCTATCACCATACTTACCTTTTATCCGGGAGGTTGGTTCAATTTCCGGGTGGTTTTCACATGTGGTCCTTTTCTAAACCTTTCTTTGGACGAGTGATGGTAAATCTCCCTCAAATACACTTTACTCATCCTGTTGTGTTTTTTTTGTTTGTTTGTGGATATTCCTAACACACAATAAAATTCTTAAAGGTCTGGTGAATGTGTTTGTCCTTCGATTAAACAAAAACCCACTTCATTGGCCGAATGGTCTAAGGCGTCATTCTCGTTGGACTGACCTGCTGATGACGTGGAAAACGGGGCTCGAATTCCGGTAGGGCCTATTTAGCGTGGCTTTTCCTAAATGTTTTCCCATTCTATTTCCACGAAAATGGGGTTAGATTACCTCTAAAATACTTCCTTTCTCATCCCTACACTATTAGCTTAATCATCATTTATGCGTATAGTTTGAATAGCTGAAAAACATTACAAACCAAAGAGAACAAGTCGTTATTAGCCAGACAGCACCAGAGCGAAAAAACTATATTTGTGTCTTGAGCCGCAGTTTCCGATTTAACGGCTTGATTGTAAGCGGGGACGATCGGCAGAACCACGCCTTGGACCTCCTTTTACAATCAAGAAATATAAATATAGGTTACTTTTACTCCTCGAATGTATTTAACAAATAGTTAGGCCATCCTGAGTCAACCAAGATCACTGCACGCATTAGCGTGGTTGTCCCTGATTCGGGAAACTGTAGTTTAATCTTTAGAAGGTTACATTGCGTTTTATTTTCTTACAATTAGGTTTCTCATATTATAGTCAGATACAAATGGGTATATTTAGCACAATTTTAATTATTTAGTACAATACTATTTTTTTAGCACTGCGTCTTACTACCCGTTCATTCTATACGCATATTATGTACTAAATAAGTTAATGAGTTAGGGGTAATTAAGGGGAATTTATAGGAAGTGTATGCGCACTTTCGGGGAGAGAAACCATTTAGGAAAACCCCCCTCAGTACACTCAACCGGGATATGAACCCCAATCTCCCTGTCATTGGCAGTTCAGTCTATTGCGAGAGTGGCACCTTAGACTATGCGGCCACCAAAAAAAAAAAGATAGCACGATGGCTTAATCTAAGTGATGGGGATGAGAAAGGCTGCTAATAAGAGAAGTGCATCCTCGATAGCGCGGGGATAGGATAGAAAATAACATAGTTCAAGCTTGCATTAGATTATATTGCCAGTGATGAGGATGTTGAGATTCGAATCTTGGTCGGGAGCACTGGAGGTTATTTTATTTATCACTGTCGTTTTCCCAACCCGCCTACACGTTAATGAGGGTCATTTTATTCTAAGACATCCTCTCAATCCAAACCACCTAGCATGAGAAACTATCTACTACTACTAACTTACTACTACTACTACTACTACTACTACTACTACTACTACTACTACTACTACTACTACTAACTACTACTATCTACTACTACTACTACTACTACTACTACTACTACTACTACTACTTACTAACTACTACTACTACTACTACTACTACTACTACTACTACTACTACTACTACTACTACTACTACTACTACTACTACTACTACTACTACTACTACTACTACTACTACTACTAACTAATAATAATAATAATAATAATAATAACAACAATAATAACATATTCCTCAATCGTTGCTTATAAAATAAATTATTTCCTGTGAGCACTTGTTTTCGAAGTTCATCTTATTTCCGATTAATTTTGAATAATTTGATTTTAAGTGTACCTTCCCTGCTCCCATCCTGTATTGGTTTCTAAGTCCCGTATTCAAGCAAATTTATATTCTTAAGTAGGTACTAATTTTTTTATTTTTTTTTTTTGTGCCTGGCGAATCAGTAATAATAGTAATAATAAAAATTGTTGAGTAGATGTTTAAAAAAAGGAATGTAGAGATCCATTTTAAATGTACCGTCAAGATTGCACGCCTGTAGCTCGATCATTGTCGCTCCCACTCGGTAGATCTCGTGTCTTATGACATCCCGAAAGACCCCGACGCCGCCACCGGGCCCAAGGGACGGGCCGACAGGTTCGCCAGTGCCCGGGCAGAGTCCATACTCGAAACAACAAATAGTATACGCGCGCTAGCCCGCTCAACATGTGACGAAAAAACGACAAGACAACGAACCGCTCACGTGCCTTACCCGCCCGCTCACTCTTTCTTTCGCCTTGTGTTCCGTTTCTCCCGCGTATTTATTCTAATTACAACGTCCATCATCCGAAATAGTGTTATAAACTGTAAAGGGTACGAGAGCTATCCTTAAAAAAAAAATACACCTAACGTTTTAACTGAACAATATAAGCATTATTCTATTTTACGTTCAGTGTTTTTTTTTTCAATGTCTTATGTCCGAGTTGCATTATTTGAAAGACTCTCCTTAGATTACCGCTTTTTGTGATGTCAAACTTAAACAACAAAATAAAATACTTTTTGTTAAACGAAGAATCATTCCGCCTCGTGATTTGATTCAAGTCATTCACTTTGGCATCACAGCTGTGATCGTTTTTTGTTTTATAAAATTGACATATATATATATAAAAAAAAGGATGTCCTAGTGGAAGAAAAGGGTCTGATCTCAGTTCTACGTGTTAAGACCAATGAAAACTGCGTTCGGAAGTTGATTACCAATATCAGGAATGAAGACTTGTGATTACTTTTTTTTTGGTGAATTTTAGTTGTGTTTGTATTTGATTTAATACATACATACCGACTAAGTTAATTTTTTTTTATATTTATTTTTGTTTCGAATTTTGTTGGTAGATTTGAGTATCGTCATTAAACATGCTCTCCGTAAAGTTTACAGATACACTAAAGATAATATTTTATGACATCAGTATTTGTGTAACTTTTATAGACGATTTTAAAAAGTGAATACATTGACCGAGAACTATTTTGGGTCTGTTTAAAAAACGTGGAGTTAAACAACTCTCGCTTGTGCCAAAGTACTAATGGCTCATTTTGTATAAAAGTTTTAAGAAAATTAGAATATAAAATTAATTTATTTTGTGACTTGTAATCTACCAATTTTCAAGAATACCGTGAAGAGTTGAGCTTTTTACTGTCAAGTTATCACAAAGCTCAAATATGTCATTTTGTCGTATCACAGGTCGCAGCCGCGGTCTTCCTAAGCCAAATTATTTTCCTCTCCTTCCTCCAATTTCCCCAGCGGACGCCAAACGCTTCTGCCGTATTACTGGGAAATCCTATGGCCTCCCCAGCCACCACTATACACCTGTGATACTTGTAAAATCCACAAAAATAAAGTCAACCAAGTGTCAAACCCTCATTAAATCAGACGACCAACCGGCCCACCACAACGATCCAGAATCTGAGGGTGAAGATGTTACCTCCGGAAGCAAGCGTCGTCACGTGTTATTGTCTGAATACCGTTACGTTTTCCCTGTACTCGATTCTACGTCCGAACAACAAAAGACTCTCATAGAGATCCTCGCTGGCAAAAATTGCGTTGAAACTCCAGCAGAGCGATTCGTTTACACCGTAGAAGAGCAGCGGTGCAATCTGGTACTTTCAGCGCAACTGGAGGCGGCTGTTAGAGACGGGGATGTCAAGGACGTCATGCTAGCCAAGGATTGTGACACGATGCTTCTGAAGCTTCGACAAGGTCGTAACGTCACTATTGATGTCCAGGACGTTGCTATAGGGGAAGTAGAATTGTGGGAAGGTGAAGGTCCCAGTGAAGAGGTCCTTAAGGAAATAGAAAAGGATGAGAAAGCCAACAGAAAGAGAAAGAAAAAGAGAACCGAAGGTCTAAGTTCCATGAAGAAAATATTTGAAGAGAAAGAAAGAATTGCGGACATAGAAGAACAAAAGGTTTCGGAGATAATTGAGAAAAAGAAATTGAAAGTTGTCGAAGTCAAAATAAGCAGCAACATTTTGTTAGAAAATAATGAAAATAATAAACCAGAATCTACTGCAACTAACAATGTTGTAGATAAGAATAAAGGAGATGAATTAAGGGATTGGAAATGTTTCAATCCTGATCACAATCGTACTGAAACTAGTCTATACGTGACGAATGGTGATTGGAGGGATCTCATAAAGCCCCTCATTGAATGCAGGGATTGGAATAGCTTCGAAAAAGAATCATCTACGTGTAGTGGTGTACCTGTCATAGCAACAATACCTTCTCCAATTATAGTACAGCCTGAAACGGTGGACCTGGGCTCATCTCTACCAGGAATTGTTCAAGAACATTCGCTTGGTACATCTTCGGAAATTGGAGGATTTGAACCCGTACCGGCTGTTGCCCCGTTCAAACCATTAATAGCAGAACCTGATATAGAAGTTCAAAAGGCCATAAAAAGCTTGAGTGAGGAAGCTTTGTTAAAGACTATGTTTGTAAAACAAGTGTTTGAAGAAGAGACAAATGGAAATATAATGGAAAGTTTGCCTGGAATTGAAGAAATTGCAGAGATTGTGGCCAGCTTAGATAAAGGTGTTAAAACCAAAATAGGTGCAAAAGATGGGCCAAAAGTTGAAGGATTAGTACTCGATATCGCAGCTGCACAACGTTTTGTGCCTGGACAGTCGGTAGAGACACCGCAGGGATTCGTATTTGTTCCAGGTCAAACTTTACAAACGCCAATGGACCTGTTTTCATACCAGGTTTCACAGTTCGTACTCCTGAAGGCCCCATTCTTATTCCCGGTCAACAAATAATTGTCGAGGAAGATGATGGCCAGAGGATTCCAGTATTTATCGCCGGACAAACACTCTCTACTAGAGATGGAGAAAAGTTTGTTGCGGGACAGACAATGCACACACCAGATGGTTCTAAGTTTGTAGCTGGTCAGACGGTGTTTACTCCTGATGGGCCTAAATTTATAGCTGGCCAAGTTGTGGCTCAGGAAGGAATAACGCCTAGGTTCGTACCTGGTCAGACAGTAATGACAACAGAGGGCCCTGAATTTGTTCCTGGTCAAACTATAGCTACTCCCCATGGTGAAGCTGTATTTATTCCGGGACAAAGCATTCACATGGAGACTGATTGGGAGTTTATTCCAGGACAAAGCATCAAAACTGATGATGGTCAAGCTAAGTTTGTTCCTGGACAGACACTTATGATTGAAGAGAGTCCCCAGTTTATCCCTGGACAAACAGTTCGGGGGAATATAGGGGATCCTCCACAGTTTGTACCTGGTGTAGTTCTTGAGGATGAAACAGGACATTCTAGGTTTGTGCCTGGAAAAACAGTGCAAACTCCTCAGGGTCCACAATTTCTCGAAGGGCAAATTTTGAAAACTGCAATAGGGACTATGTTTGTACCAGGGAAAACTGAAGTTTATGAAGACAGTTTGACAGTGCTGAAGTTTGCAGTTGCTAAACACCTGCAAGATGTGATTGTCCCCGGAGACTTTCCAGACGTACTTCCCATTGATCCAACGTCAGTGAACGTTGTTACCACTCCTCAAAAGAAGAAGAAATCTGTATTTGGTCATATGCTGCAGACTGCACATGGAGTCCAGTTCTTCCCAGGTAACGCCACTGGTTTACCGGTTGGTAAAGTTGTGCCCGGAGAGTTGATTCATGGTGAAGAAGGAGAGATTAATTTTGTTCCCGGTATAATCGCTGAAGATGGAAGCTTTGTTCCAGGACAAGTTGTGATGACTGAAAAGGGTGAACAATTTGTACCTGGACAGGTGGTTGAAACCCAAGGTGGCCCAAAATTTGTTCCCGGTCAGGTTGTTGTTACTAGGACAGGACCAAAGTTTGTACCAGGCCAAACTATAGACGCAGAGGAGGGACCTCGGTTTGTCCCTGGACAGATTGTTGAAACTAAAGCTGGTCCCACTTTTATACCGGGTCAAGTTATATCCACCGAAGACGAGGGATCACGTTTTGTCCCTGGTCAAGTAGTCGATACAGCTGATGGTCCTAGATTTGTACCGGGCCGCGTTATTGAAACAGGTGATCACGTCACCTTCGTTCCTGGACAAGTAGTTCAAACACAGGAAGGGTTGCACTTTGTTGCACCTGACCTTCAGGATACTCCTCAAGGTGGTTTCGAGTTTTCAGTACAAGGCTTCGAAGTAACGCCGGAAGAGCTAAAATTACTACATCCTCGTTCCAGAGCAGTGCCGTGTTTCACAAGTGGGGGTGAAATGACTATTGACTCGCGTATGTTACGACAGCTATCTGAAGCTGGAATGTCAGTTGGTCGACAAGTCCCCGCGGACCTTCCTGGAGTCAATGTCAATACCACTTTGACACAACCAGCGATGGAAGTCGCTAAAGAACTGACAGAAAAACTTGGACTTAACGTAACATCGTCTCTTAAGATGGGAGAAGTCATAGCGACAGTAGCCCGTTTAGGTAATGAAGTCATAGAACATGTGAAGCAAAAAATAACAAATTCTTTTACAGTGAGAATATCTAGTGTGCCTGAAAGTGAGAATACGCTTCGTGGTCTGGCAGAAGCAGTCATTAATGCTGTTGTTGTAGCAGCATCTCAACAGAAAACATGCAGCGAAGAAGGTGTCATGTGTGTAATTGGAGCTGTGTTTGAAAGTGTACTTAAGGATGTCCTTGAACTTCAACCTTCTCTTGAAAACCATGCAGCTGAAGCTTTAGTAGACTCTCTACACAGTTTTTTTCTAGCACCTGACAATATGTCTACTATTTGTGATAAGGTTATAAGTGAAATTTCAAAGTCTTATAAAGTAAATATACTAAAAGATGTTCTTCAAGAGGATAGCGAGGATATAATTGTCGAGAAGCTCACTCAAGTTCTTCAGGACAATAAAGATTTGTCAGGGAAGGAGGACCCAATGGGTGCGGCTTTCAAACACATGTCTCGTGGCCACCCTGAACTTGTGGGAAGAGTACTTCAGAAAGTTTCAGAAACAGTGGAAAATCTTAAAACTGAGCGGGGAGCAACGATGGCACTGCAACGAGCTATTGTGGCTGCAGTGCGAGAAACCAGTGAAAGACGTCTTATGCAAATGCTAGTTGAACCTGAAATTGACCAAGACCTTCGAGCTCTTTTATTACAATCAATAGGTCTTGCCCGTGCATTAGGAATGTCAGAAACAGCCTCCGGGCTCTTGGCAGTTATCTCAGACCCGGAATCAAGACAAGCACTATCCCAAGATCAAATGACCATGGATATCCTACGTCGTCTGACCGTGATGCGACAACTTGCGGAAGAACGACCAAATCTTACTCTTGCTTTGGGACAACTTCAAAGTGATCCTGAATTGGCTCGTTCCGATCCTAGACTTAGAGAACTAGTCAGGGAAAGTGCTGCGCTTATGGTGGTTCCCGAAGAGCCCCTTCCTTTACAATCCTCTGCTGATATCCCCAATGTCCTTTTCCATTCTGATAACATTCTTGCTATGGAAGAGTACCTATTCACAAAAACGGGTCGTCGTATGGAGACGCTTCTTATTCTCAAACAAGGCCTTCAAGCAGTAGTGCCTAGGGAGGCTTCTAGAGCTGTTCTAACTGGGCAGATTCCTTACAGTGTGCTAGATGAAAAAGGACTTCGTCACTTTGAACCTCTTCACGTTTTCTCGGCTTTGAGACTTCCACGTCCCTCTACTCATCGTTTCTCTATGTACTGCTGTCCAGTAGAAGAGGAACCTTACACCACGACGATGAATGGAACAATAACTCCTGGGTCGGGTAGCATGGAAGACCTTCCACCCGACAACCGGCGACATAGTGACGCCTCCAACAGCACTCAGACCAGCAGTATGTACAAGCGTCGCAGCGTTGACTTGTCTCAAAACCCCCCAATAGGTAGTTACGCCAGTGATTTAGATAGTCCTGACAGTAAGAGGAGTAGCTATCGCAGCTTCGACTTGTCTCAGAACACGCCAATAGGTAGTTACATCAGTGGGCGAGGCAGTCCTATATACCAGAGAAGTGACAATCTAAGCTTTGATTTGTCTAGAAAAACACCAATAAGTAGTTACGCCAGTGAGTTAGACAGTCCTAATGGCAAGAGGAGTAGCTATCGTAGTTTCGACGTGTCCCAGAAAACGCCAATAGGTAGTTACACCCGTGGACGAAACAGCCCTATCTACAATAGAAGTGACAATCGAAGTTTTGACTTGTCTCGAAAAACACCAATAGGCAGTTATGCCAGTGAATTAGACAGCCCTGACGGCAAGAGAAGTAGCTATCGTAGTTTGGACTTGTCTCGAAAAACGCCAAAAAGTAGTTACACCAGCGGGTTAGACAACCCTATTTACAAGAGGACTGACTATCCCAGCTTAGACTTGTCTTATAAAACGCCAACAGGTAGTTACACCAGTGGGTTGGACAACCCAATTTACAAGAGGACTGACTATCCCAGCTTAGACATGTCTTATAAAACGCCAACAGGTAGTTACACGAGTGGGTTGGACAACCCTATTTACAAGAGGACTGACTATTCCAGCTTAGACTTGTCTCATAAAACGCCAACAGGTAATTACACCAGTGGGTTAGACAGCCCCAGCAAGAGGAGTAACTACAGGTCCAGTTGGGAAAATACTCCTAGTTTCAGGAACACAAGAATCAACGGTTATGGTGGCAGTTTGTGTGGTAACGAAATTAGCCCTGGCCGGACTACTACTCCGGAGGTTAGAAAATTTCACTATGTAACGCTATTCGATCGTTTGTCAATGGTTTAATCCGATTGTTCGCGTGTATATAACGTTTTAACTGTAAAAACGGGGACTTCTTTGATTTAAAAATTAAACTTGAAATTAAAAAAAATTGTGTATATATTTTATTATTTTTCGTATTACTTTTAAAATAGATTACTCTCTACTGTTTTTTTTTCCGTGAGTGCAGTTTCCTTTGAAGCAAATTATCGTTCTTAATAATAACTAAAAAATAGTCCAGAAATACATAGATGGATAAACAAGGTGAATTAAAAATGGTAACAGACAGAAATAACATTATTATAATTATATCGCCGTGAAAGTAATCAAAAAACAAGTTTTGAAAAAGTGTATGGAAAAATGAAATACATTATGTGAACCTACAGGCCTAATTGTATTTATTATTCGATTTAAACTAATTGTTTATCGTTAGAAATTACCTGAACTGTTAACAATAACAAGTAACTTTAAAACAGTAATAAAATGTGTGTGCTAGTTTAACATCCGCAGCTTTACATAACCTAATTTTGTAATGTAACAATTTTCAAATATTCTCTTTATAAGCAAACATTTTTAATATGAATTTTTGTCAATATATTAAAAGTGATAACATTAAAAAGTCTATGATTTTATTTTTTTACAAATTGTATAAACATTTCGTTTTAACATCAACAGTTGAGGATATAATTTTGTGAAATAAAAACTATAAAAATATGAATTTTATATAAATAAAATACTCAAACTTGAGTTTAGTAACAAACTATGACATATCAAACTAACAATTGTTTGTTTGTATTATCAAATGAAAAATAAAAACCTCGCTACATAAGAGTTTACTCATTTTAATCTTAGTTTTGTACATTTTTTATTTCAGCTGGCAAAAATGCTAAAGTTTAAATATGTCATAATCTTTAAAAAAATTTGTTATTTATATAATACTTTATTAATGCCTCATAATATAAAATAGAATAGGCGACGTGTGGACTGTACAGTATCAGATAAACACAGCCAGTTTAAAATAAAATATATGTTATATTTTTATAATAAACATAGTTTGAATTGGAAAACAGAAATAAATATAAACTTGGACTGGTGCATTTTTGCATTTGTCTCTGAAAATATACTTCAATAGAAATCTATTACTTAGTAAACTAACTATTATTCATTTCAGCTTAAACAGTTATGAGTTTCAGGCGTATTTTACATAAACGATACCTGACGTAGATCATATTTAGCAATAATATATGTTGAATTATGAAAGCAAATAAATATATGTTTTGGAATTATACTTAAATTTAACAAATTATAGCGTTATTAATTTCTTATTGCATACAACTTTCATTGGTAGGCCAAAGTAGGGAAAGACTTATTAAAATGTAAACTTATTTTGATTTAATTTGAATATATATATAATATTTGAAAAATGAAATTATGTTAAAAAATACCATAAAAGTTTTTAAAATAAGATTTTAACTCAACAGTCAGTTATTTTGCTTGTTTTTTATTTAAACTTTTTAAGACATTATGTATATGGCTTCCTTAACTGAATCTTGGGGGTGTGAAGGTCAATTTTTAAATTCGAAGTGAAGTCGAAGTGATGCTTGAAACATGTGAAGCAAAGTCGAAGTCGAAGATAGGGTTTTTGTTGATGCCTCATATGAGTACTTTTAATTTTCAAATAATCCAATTCCATTAAGTAGGTTACTCTTTGTTTACTCTCTAAGGTAGCAAGCTTACCTTACTTTTATAAGCTGTACCATAGTGGAATAGATAGTGTCATAAAGTAATCCTTCAAGGTAACACTGGAACCTTTCAGCTTAAACGTTGTGAATATCTATTTTTAATACAGTAGATAAACAGAAGGGTTTATGTTGACATATCTGTATTGATCTATATTTACGCAATAGAAGTCATTTAATCACTAGTCGATGTACAAAAATTCGTTTCAATAGCTGTTCTAAAAGTGAATATATGCTGAAAGGTGTCATATTTAATGAGGTATTTCGATTCTGTTTATAATACATCGAAGTTTTTTCCTTCCCTCGAAATATTTCGAAGAGGCGAAGGTTATTGTGGGTATCGAAGTCAAAGCGAAGGAGATTTAATCTCAACATCGACATTTCGAAGCTTCGCACACTACTACCACTATCCATAAAAGCTTTTACCACCCCTTTCTACTTTCTATATTAAAATAGTAAACGTATGGTATCACCAGAATCTTGTAATTAGCTACCCACGGCTAAAGAGAAAATAGATAAACAATATCATTCATCTCTTACACTTTTTTTTTACATTTCAAACTTGACAAAATAATCACATTTTTAATAGTAAACTGTACTGATAGCCACGCATACAAAGGCGTTAGTCTTGTTTTGTCTGATTTTCCGGTTGATGGGGAGTTAGGAGTTCAATTCCTGGATGGGTGCACTGATATTTTTCCTAAATAATTCCCCCCTTCCTCTTCCTGAAAATGTAGATACACTTATTCTAAATTCTACCTTCCTCAACCCTACCATATTAGTATAAATATGCAGACAGCCCGGACGGGAAGTAAGACGAGAAACACGGACTTGCTTTAAGAAAAGGAACGTAAGTAAAAGGTACAAAAAAGGACTAAATGCATGATCTTATTAAAATACACTAAGATTTCCCAACACTCCTATTTGTTTCTTTAAATATAGGTCTTTGATAAATAGTTAGCTAAAATTTGAAAGTGTTTTAAAATCAACCAGTAAAGGCCTAATTTAATTAAGCAATAAAGAAAAGTTTCACATTATTATAGCTATCTTTGGCATGGAGAATTTTAATTTATACAAAATTAAATGAATACACATGCCATGCTTAAACCATTTGTCAAATATAGTGCAAACAGGACCAACATGTTATGCGGACCGTAACCCTTTCCTTTTAATGACGTGGGGATGTGTGTGTACCTTATTGAAGGGTCCTTTGTGACGTAAGTTTAGTTCCTGCCAGTGAGATACTATAAAGATGTTTGGCCTGTCCTTTTTAGGAGCAATGGCTAGACACGCTCCCTCTGTATAGTAATAACTAATAAGGCTATACTAAAATGCAATATATATATATAAGGTATATAAGGTATATATGGTATATATATATAAATATTTTATGTGTTACCCTTAAATAAGGGACATTTTTCAATCGTATAGGCCAGGGGCTCTTAACCTTTTTTACGATTACAGACCCCCAATAATCATTATTGCCAGTCCTATTAGGTACCAGTATGACTTCAAAATATATCAATAGTTTGGTTTTACTCTACATGTGGGTAGCAAGGAACAAAACAGCTTAAAGAAAGTCCATATCTCGTCTAATGCTGAAGATAACTGAATGGCTTCGCCGCACCGGCTCAATACATATTGATAACGGTGATAGTTTATTCTAATAATTAATCTAACAACAATTTAAAATTGTTCATACTAGTGTCATATTCCCATTTTTTTCTTTCCCCAGTTAAGAATCCCTGGTGTAGGCTATACATAATATTATTTAATTAGGTATGTATGTATGTATGTATGTATGTAAGTATGTGTGCGTGTATGTATGTATGTGTGCGTGTATGTATGTATGTGTGCGTGTATGTATGTATGTATGTATGTATGTATGTATGTATGTATGTATGTTGTATGTATGTATGTATGTATGTATGTATGTATGTATGTTATGTAAGTATGTGTGCGTGTATGTATGTATGTGTGCGTGTATGTATGTATGTGTGCGTGTATGTATGTATGTGTGCGTGTATGTATGTATGTATGTATGTATGTATGTATGTATGTATGTATGTATGTATGTATGTATGTATGTATGTATGTATGTATGTGTGTGTGTGTGTGTGTGTGTGTGTGTGCGTGTGTGTGTATGTATGTGCGTATGTATGTGTGTACGTGTGTGTGTATGTGTGTGCGCGTGTGCGCGCGTGTGTGTGTATGTATGTGCGTGTGTGCGTGTGTGTATGTATGTATGTGTGTGTGCGTGTATGTATGTATGTATGTGTGTGTGCGTGTATGTATGTGTGCGTGTAATGTTAGATAAGTTTTTTAACATCGCGCCTTATTACCCTTTAGAGCTATACGCATATGTACTAATTACTCACGCGGTGCTAAATATTATTATTATTATTATTACTAATTACTCTAATGTGTTAGGGATTAGGAAGTGTACCCACAATTGCGGGGAGGGAGAGTGGAAAACCATTTAGGAAGAGCCATTCTCAGTACACTCGACCGGGGTCGAACCCCAATCTCCCAGTCATTGGCAGTCTAGTCTATTTTGAGAATGGCCACATAAGCGGATAATAAATTAAGTTAATATTCTAATGTAATATGTTAATTCAACAGTAATCTCCAAACGAACTAAACTCACATTGTACTTGGTTCATGTAGACCAGGGCTGTCCAACTTTAGATAAGCCAAGGGTGTGTTCTCGATCGTTGAGCACATCTTAAGTCAAATATCCCCCAATCTCTTGATAATATTTTTTTTCCTCCTTTTTCAAATCTGCCAGTATAAAAAGGGTATGATTGCAACTAGCACAATTGAAGGCCAGCTCTTACGTTTTAAATGCCGAGCATGTGCATTGAAATGAGACATCTATCTAGCGTTGACGAAATGAAATGCATTTGAAGTCGTGTCTGAGAAGGTATGTTTGCGCTTGAGTTTTGCGACGAGAGTTTTATTTTTTCGCAGGTGAAATTAAAAAGCCGTGACCCACATGAGGGGCACACAAAATAATTTCACGGGCCACATGCGGCCCGCGGTATACGTCTGGGACAGCCCTGCCGTAGATTACAATGTATAGAAATAATATTTAAAATACAAGTGAGCATAACATTACATATTTATGAAAATTTTACATGCTACCTTTAAACACTTTATTTATCCATGAAAAATGGTGTATTTTCCAACATGTTATTAATTATATCACTAATTGTATTTCACTAACATGTACTGTACCAACTACACAGTGATAACAAATAAGACAACTTGCGCAAAACACGTAGGCCACTTTTTCCAGTGGGGGAATGCCACCAACCGGCAACTGGTCCTGTCAGAAAAATCTATCTCATCGGCCAGCGAAGACCTTGTTGACGCATAGAGCAGATTACTCCTCCACTGTAGACTTGGTAACGCGATGAAAGCTCTGTTATGAAAAGCTTCGACACCACCCAGATAAGACTGCATGGTGGGTTGCGCCAGCGGTTTCATGGGTGCCGAGTGTTTAAGAGTCAAAGCAAATGAATAATTCACACACGCTTCTTAATATATGTTTGACCCGCCTCGGTGGCGTAGTTGGCTAACGCGCTTGTTTCGTGTAGAGCCAGACTGCCGAGGACGGGGAGATCGAGGTTCGAATCTCGGTCGGGTGAACTTGGGGCGGTTTTTCCTAAATTGTTTTCCACTCTCCCTCCACGCAAATGCGGGTTCACCTCCTCTAAATTCAACCTTCCCAATTCCTAATCCGGAGTATACAGAGGAATGTCCTTCTGAGACTTACGGGCGCCTACCGGACAGTGGCGACAGACGCACTGAGCGTCACCCTAGGTGTGTGGCCGTTGGACCTTCTGGTTAAGAAGAGGGCAATTGGGTACTGGAAGAGAAAGAACAACTGGGAGAAAATTAGGATACTCACCTCACCCGAAGTGGAAACATCTGAAGATGTAGTATTTGCTCTGTTGAGGGAATGGCAGAGACGCTGGGAGGGCAGTGAAACTGGTAGGAGGGCTTATCAACTCTTTCCCAATGTGGTCGAAAGGATTGATAACGCACATCTGGAACCATCCCCGGGTCTGGTCCAATTCATCACGGGGAAGGGGCCATACCCAGAATCCTTAAGGAAGATGGGTTTGGTTGAAGCTGATCGGTGTGAATGTGGTGAGGTGGGTACCCCGGAACACGTTGTGCTGGAATGTGCCCGTACGCTTGAGATAAGAAAACCTAACCAGCAGGATGTGCAGGGGAGACTGGTGGGTGATATCCTGAGAGATCCCGCCCATTGGAGGTTCCTAGATAAGCTGGCAGCGGAAGCTTCAGAAAGAGCGAAGATGGAATATATAAGGGCACTGAAAGAAAGACGAGGACTGAGACAAAGGCTAAACAGACGGAGGGCCAGAGAAGGAAGGGGGGGAGAGACCAGTGACAGTGACGAGGACAGTGACAGGGATAGTGACGAAGACGGAGACAGTGAAAGGGATAGTGACGAAGACGGAGACATTGACGAGGACATTAACAGGGATAGTGACGAAGACGGAGACAATGACGAGGACAATGAAAGACAATGAAAGCACGGGAAGCGGGACTGAGACGGACGCAAGTGAGGTCTCAGCGGGGGGAATATAGGGTAATGAGAAGGTTGTTTTTGTGGAACTACTGGTATACAACCTTCCATGAGGAATAAGGAGAGATGCCTGGAAGTGGCAAACACGAAGTCTTGTGGGATTGGCATACCAGTTCGGCTGATGGATCCGGAGGTTTACTGGGATAACCCTGGTAATTCCGAGGGATCATCATTCCAGCCGAATAATGGGAAAGATGAGGGAAAATAAACGGGACGCATGGGGGAACCTTGTGACTGCAGATTCCTCTTATTGGAAACAAGAAGAGTAGGATTAGGTCTTGTAAGGGCCCTATGCGTCAAGATGGAGATAGGCGGCTGCTCTCCAGCTCCCTTGTACCATCGAAGCAATGGATATTCCCAGAGATAAGACGTTATTTAGGTTAGTTAGTAGTAAGACTAGATAGGATAGGGAAGGGAAGGTAATAGGAATGGGTAGGTTAGGAGAAACAATTTCAGGGAATGTAGAAATAGGGAAGATAGGTAAGGAAGTGGTTCGCACTTAGGTGTAGGTGGAGCACCATCTTCGGCAAGGGCGCCTCCCCAGGTGGCGGAAAGGGGGATGCTCGCCTCTGCTGGGTGCACCGTTGGACTGGGATGAGAATTCAGGTCTGATGGGGTAACCAGCGGAGGAGAGTACCGGGGAAGTAATGTACCCGGGGCGGACCAGCTGGTGAATGAAATTGTATCTCGGAGATTGGTAATATAGGAGCTAAAACCTGTTTAGATCAAATAAAATTGGATAATGTATAGTAGTAGGAAATGTTCTGATACTATGTAAATAAGGCCTGGATTTAAAATTGTAAGATGCCAGGCCAAATTAGATTGGTAATTTAAAAAAATCCTAATCCATTAGCGTAATTAGTACTTATGCGTATAACCCGAACGGGTAGTAAGACGCGGTGCTAAATAAATAAATAAATATAAGTTTGAATCAGTTTGGATTGCCTGAGCAACGCAGCTATCCTAGCTGGCCTACAATATACGCCACTCATGACTCATGACCACATGTCTAAAGGATCTTCGAGTAGTGCTGACGAAGAAAATTAGATATTTGTGGGTTTGACAAACCATCCAATAAGTAAATGCATCCATTCCAATTTTCATAGGAAGGGTTTTTAAAAAAAATACAAACACATTTTTTGCTGTTAAAATTGATAACATTTTTATGTTTTTAGTGTTATTCTGTAGGTACTGATAATATAAAAGATACCACTGTAGACAACATGGCTTGACGTATGACTACGAGAATGTAGAAGTAGGTCTAGCAACTTTTCTAGATGTCAGATAGGATCCATCCTATGAAAATTGGACTGTACTGGCAAGAGCAGTGTGTGCGCCATTAGTTGTACTGTCATAATGTTGTACTCTCTATTTACGTTAAGCATGGCAAAAGTTAAAGCTTATTTAAAACTTGTACATGTCTGTTTATTAGTTTAAAAGTTAAGAATGGTGACACATATATAAACTTACATCTCTGTAGCTAGCGTGTCTAATTAATGAACAAAGGGTCCCGGATTCGATTTACTGCACGGCACAAAAAAATATTATCAATGGTGAACTTGGGGTTTAATCTTTTAAAGTGATAAATTGGCAGCCAAGTAGACGGCATGTTGTGTATTCTCTAGAATTATGTTAGTTTTTGTGTAAATAAAGTGTCTTAACTTGGAGAAACCCGTAGAGTACATACACCACCTGAGTTTACTTGGATGACAACTCAAAAATTCACTAGAAATAGTCTCTAATGTATCCCTACGCCAACAGCTGACATCTGTCACTTTGGATAGCTGTAATGAAAACGTATGGTATTGTATGAATGTGATAGGTAACTAGAGTAATTTAGGCCAGTATTATTTATATTTATTTGAGGTAGGGCACAAACTTATTTATCGTTCTATTCCACTAGAAAAAAATAATTATTCAAAGTACTTTCACAAAAGGTCTAGCGAATATAGCTTCAAAATGGCGACAGACGCATTTAAATCACGTGATTGATGATGACTCAAACAAGCTCTTTATAATGGCGCACCCACGCAGTGTATAATATTATTTCATTCAGTTAAATATTTCATAATACGATGAAATAATCATAAAATAATTTATTATATATAAAAAATCTGAAAATTGAAAAATGACACCTGGACACGGGAAACGAACCCGGGAACTTGGGCTTAGTACACCAATTCTCTAACCACTGAGCTATCCAGGATTTTTCCCGTTCCCAGGGTCATTCTTCACTCATATTTTAAGGAATAGCCTATGTTGGACGTGCGGAAATCGTCGGCTACAAGTTTGTGACTATTTTAATATCACGAGCTATCAGATAACTCAGCCATCTTCGACTCGGTAGTTGGCTTATCGCTGCCATTTGTACAATTATTATAATTGTACGGGATTGCATATTAAGAATCAAAAAGCCAAAGCTATTATTTATGCTTTTAGTGAGGATTACTCCATCTAGAGCATTGGCATACTAGCCAAAGGTCCCGGGTTCGATTCCCTTGTCCAGGTGTCATTTTTCAATTTTCAGAAGATGATATCTAGATGGAGTAATCCTCACTAAAAGCATAAATAATAGCTTTGGCTATTTGATTCTTTATATAAAAAAAAGACAAGTATTTTTTTCTTTTCCAAGTAAATACGATGCCTGTATTAAAAGGTATGATGTATATTACACATTCTAAAATGAAAAATAAGTACTTCTAATTATGTTTAAAATATTACTTCGGATTGGAAAAAATAATTGATTAAAAGTAATGAAATAGTGTGAGAAAACTTAAGTTTACGTTATTTTAAATGTAAAATACAAAGTAAGTTGAAAACTTATATCAATAACAAAACTGTGATCTTTTACTAGTGTTGGCAAATCAAAACTAGACATATGATTTTTCAACTGTCATTCAGGTAAAAAGCTTTGGTGAACAGACTCTAGTTAAGATATTTAATTGGTCAAGCACTGGTTCGAATCTAAAGGCCTTTTGATGAATTCGAAGCTATTTTGTGAAGCGAGTTGCGTCTCTGCTTGACTCACTGGAATACCCTAAGCGCTATCACACTAATTACTATATAGAAAAGGAGAATAAAATGAGCAGTTTAGCCTTCGACGTCTCTGGTATTCTGTTCGCAAGGTCTCTGACTACTAAAACACTCATTCTACTACTTACGCCTGGACAATATTGACTTGTAATTCATAGTGAAATCCTTCTTGTTTCCTATTATAGATGATATATGCTTGCACGGCCTTTTTTAGTCTGCATCTTGGCACAAAGATCCTTACTGAATATTTTTATGAATAAAACATATATACCTACTAAGTTGTAGGCCTACAAGTTTTTTTTTGTGACAATATAAGACTACTGTTAGAAATTAGTGAATAATTAATCTTTTAGTTTCGTGTTATATCTATAAAACTTAAATACATAAACATAGAAAAATACTTTCTTGGACTTGCCGCACTGTCATAGATAGGCGAAGTTGGTAAGAAAATGTTTCTTCTAAGATAAAATTGGATCGGATTTATTTTGTTATGTGTATTATTTCTAAAATAAATCAGTTGCTAGAATTAGACACGTTTTAATAGTCTAGTTCTTTCCCCAAGGCTTGACATTCTTTAAACGTGGACTGTGTATTTAATAATAAAATAATTCGACTCGAAATCATACGCTGTCGAAATAAACTCGTGTGTTGTAAAGTGCACGGTAAAATTGTTAAAATACTGACGAATGTAATGTTTTGACTGCGGCTGTGATTCTTCGCAGGTTGCTGACATCTTCGTGGTGACGCACAACTTCAGAGCCGACAGCGTGGACGCCATCTCCCTGAGGAAAGGAGACTTGGTCGAGGTCGTAGACACAGGGAACGACGCCGCCAAGTGAGTTTATTACTGTAAACTAGGATGCAATACACGAACCGTCCGTTGTGGAGAGTTAGGGAAGCCGATTCCCGAGGTCACTGTTCGAACTCTGTATTTGAAGTGGCAAATGTTTTTAAATTGGTCAATGCTTGTCCTCCCGTTTAATCTAGACAATATATGACAAAGCCCACTGACTTTCTGATTCACTCATTCATCACCGTATTTTCTCAACCCTTTGGGCCTGGAAAATTGAAATTTTACGTGAAAGTTCCTTTTAGGCTCCAGACAACCCAGTAATAAATGTTTTTAAGAAGGTCTCCTTTTTAATCGAGTTATAGGACATATAGGTCTAGATGCGCGTGTATTCCCTTGTAATTGAGCTGTGGTGGTATAGAGGGGGTTGTTCTTTATAATCGAGCTATGGAGGCTAATGCTTGGGTATACTCCCTTGGTAGTGTGTGGTCGTAATCGTATCATGAAACAAGAGGTGGAAGTTCGGAGAACCTCGCCTTTGTATGTGATTTGTCAACAGTGTTACAAACTGAAGAGGGGCTATCAGCTTACGGTGCTCACTGTTTCTCCATAAGGTGGTGAATAAGTAAAAGCATAGTAACTAAATAACATTTAGCGATCCTGTAGTACGTCCTGAGGATACGGTTCATATCTTGCGACCTATTATAAGAGGATATATATTGTAAAGGATCTGGCAAGACGAACGAACATCAAACAGGAAAACCCCATTTTGTGTCTGAGGAAAAAAAACAAAAATATTTTATTTCGCTCGATATTTTATTATAGCTAAAGTTTACATGTGTAATGTATTTCGGTGCGTTTTAGGGCCAGGGTGCTGTATATCAACAACTTGTCCTAGCGTTATTACGGAACAGTCACGGCATCCAGACTCTAGATAATTTACCATCCTCGATGGTGAATATAGCAATTTTCATGGTGACACATTTTTTGACTTTATATTAGTGCCCAAGCTTAATTTATTCAAAGGACTTTAACATCATATACACTAGAAGTTGAGCTACAATAAAACAAAAAGGCCGTTACAGACTGACGTTTTGGTCGCTGTGACACAAACGCTGCGACCAGGGTCGCGCAAGTGTATTGCATTGTTTTATATGAGAGGGGTCGCTACGCCCAAGAAACGCTCACATCGACTTTTTTTAAATCCGTCGCGGCGTTCTTGTCGCTAGTCTGACCCCCCCTTCCCATATGAAACAATGCAATACACTGGACCAGAGCGACCTGGTCGCGGCGTTTGTGTCGCAACGACCAAAACGTCAGTCTGTCACCGGCCTAAGAGCGATTCAGCCGCTTCTCGACTACAGCGCTTGGTAGTTGAATGTGTCATTAACGTTGGGTCTTCTATGGACCAGATACGTTATTATAATCAAATCCTTAACGAATACAGGCCTCCATCCATGGATTCAATGATCTGAACATTTTACAGAAATATTTAATTTACATTGCCATTATTTGTTTGGATCTATAACGATAGTTGATAACATTGCTCTAATGACAAGGAGATCGGAGATCAAATCTCGGTCGGGTGTACTGAGGGTGGTTTTTTGCAAAATGCGTTTTCATTCTCCCCCACGCAAATCCGGGTACATTTCCTCCAAATTCAACCTTACTTATACCTAACCCATTAGGGTGTTAGTACATGTGCGTATAACCTGAACAGGTAGTAAAGAAGTCTTGCTAATAATAATAATAAATAATAATAATAATAATGAGTGTAATGGTGAAAATATTTGCCAACAAATTTTGGCACTCCCTCCCCCTCGTCTCCCACACAATATTTGGAGGTTTTATTTAAACAAGTAATGAACGCCTTATCAGACGCAACCGCCACTGCCACTGTTATCAATGCTGACCCATAAAAAAGGTTTGTTTTTTCTAAAAGTTTTTCCCCATCAAAATCTTAATATATCTATCTATAGATGCTAAAGGCTGGGTGTGTAAACTAGGTACACTGTACTAAGTTAGTTTATAAGTCTCATACTGAAATAATCAATAGGTGTAAAAAATGCTTGATAAAATACATGGTTAAAAGAATTCAGCACTAGCATACTTAGTTCTGACCCAGGCGTTCCAGATTCGAATCTTTACCGAATACATAGTTTTCGGGCTTCCACAATATGTTTTTACATCATATAGCCGGGAGGATACTTGTGAACTAAATTTTGATTACTCTCCTAATAGCGGCTCATTTAAACAATACAAAATTAATTCCTAATTGATGATATCAAGCATTATAAATTTGTTAGTACAATTAATTAATTTCAGTGAAGTAAACTAACCAACTTAGAAGAGTGAAACGTAAATATATGTATCAGCATTCGCCTGTAGAGTGGATGGGAAACAGAAATGAGAGAAACCTGTATTTTACTTTGCTTACTGGTGCTTTGTACAGATTATACTATTTATTGAAGTGCAATTATTTTTGTTCCCTTAAACACTTTTATTGACCTAACTAATGAATACAAGAAAATATATCGAGGAGGGAAATTTCAATAAAAAAAGCAACAGCATCTGCCTTAAGATAGGATGGGAAATAACACTTCTGTGCTCCATTAGCGTTACAACCCCGGACTCTAGAAGCTAAAGTCAAGGACGCTGGTGCACTTTTAACTTCCGGTACTAGTGACTTAAGTGTAACTATTTTTACAGCGGGGTTATTCCTGTTTTTTTGCCGCCTACACGTGTGTGAATGATTTAATGCCGTCCTGGCCAGTCGTGGGAAGTGTGTGTGTGTGTGGGGGGGGGGAAAGAGGGGGGGAAAGGGGGGGGGTTGAAACAACTTTGTGACTGTCTCGTTATGTAAGCACACCCGTGAATAATGGACCTCGGTGACAGCTAGGTTGATGCGCGGTGCGCGTGGACGTTTTACGTCACGAGTTGATTGAACCTCCCGACGGAACATATGGGATTGGTTTTACGTTACGACCGACTAAGCAGTTTGATGTTTCATCCAGTGGCTTGCCTGAGCGACCAATTGGCATGCTCTCCCTTGTGTTCCTGTTAAAAGTTAGAAAGATAATAATTTAGCACTGTATCTTACTACCCGTTCGGGTTATACGCTTAAGATGGGGTGCTGGTGAGCGCCAGTTTAGTGCATTAATTTTGCAGTTTTTATAGCATAAACATTTTTTGGCAAAAATAGATCAAATATTTCTTCTATAGAAACATAGAGTTTAGTTTTCTGCACATGCTAATCTCAAGAGTTCTTGAATATCTCTCATGAGCATAGCGGCATTTGGTGACAAACATTTTAAATGCAGAGAAAAAGTTGTCACTAAATTCCAGGACACCCTTGACAGATATTAAAGGACTGTTGAGATTAGCATGTGCGGAAAACTAAACTCTATGTTTCTATAGAAGAAATATTCGATTTATTTTGGCCAAATAAATGTTTATGCTATAAAAACTTTGAAAATACTGCCCTAAACTCACGCTCACTAGCACCCCATCTTAAGAACTAATTATGACAATGGGTTAGGAATTGAGAAGGTTGAATTTATATAAAGTGAACCCGCGTTTGCGTGGAGGAAGAGTGGAAAACCATTTAGGAAAAATAACCCCAATTCACCTGACTGAGATTAGAACCTCGATCTCCCCATCCTCGACAGTCTAGCTCAACACGAAAATAGCGCGTTAGCTAACTACGCCACCGAGGCGGGTGAGTTCGAAAGAAATACTTTTTTTTTACGCAACGTACTATCCGTCCGGGCTTCCGAGATCCCCGTTGGGCAATTTAGAGCAGTGATTCCCAACCAGGGTTCCGTGAGAATTTACAAAAGCTTGTTGTTTTTTATTAGTCTGCCCATAATTTTTAGACAATGTGGAAATATGTTAAGAGAACTTGTGTATTCTAAGAAGATGAAGTGAAGAGTGTTTATTATAATATTAAAGTGAGGTTATTAATAATATTGACAAGCCAAGTTCAGGTATAGTATAGTTTTGGTAGGAAGAACAGTAGAAGTTAGATAACTTACTATTTAAAGTTACTTAAACTATTTTAATATATTCATACATCAAGTAATGTGATCTGCGACTGTCACTTTTGATAGATATTATCAATACCTATAAAATACCACAACTAATATACTGTAGTAAAATGTTATCAATGTTGGCCGCAAATAAATATGTTTTAATTTTCTCTACTGTTCTTCCAAACAAAATCAGGATATACCGAAGAACAATAATTAGTAGATAGAAATAGATGGTAACTAATTTTGAAATATTTTATTCTATAATATGAGTTAGTTAATTTTTACCAACCCTACTGGTTTACACGTATATTTTGTAATTCACCCCTTACTTATAGTACTTACTCTATTTATGATACTAGGAACTTGTTTTAGCACCACGTCTTACTACCTTGGATGTCCTCGATATCTTACAAATATTTTAAGGGTTCCTAATAAAAGGATGGGGGGTTGGAAATTACATCTTGGTGAAATTTAAGAGTGGCTCTCTGACTTCCTCCGATATGCTGGCCACCACATATAGAGGGATCCACCCCTCTTGCACCTGAAGCTAGGACGTGGAGGGAGGGTTTTCCTGAAGTACCGAATTACGTCTGGGTCACCGACAGACAGGGGTTGGTGGCTTGACATCCGAGGGTGCGTCCGCAGCTAGGTTTAAGGTGGGATGGAAGGGAACGCGAAAAAAGTTCAGTGTTTTTGCAGTTTTTGAAGCAAAACAATTTTTCGGCCAAAATAAATCAAACATTTCTCCAGTAGAAACATAAGAGTTTAATTTTCTTCACATGGTGATATCAACAGCTGTTGAATATCTGTTAAGGGTGTCCTGGAATTTAATGACAACTTTTTCTCTTCATTTAAAAAAGCTTCTCATCTGATGCCGCTATGCTCATGACAGATATTAAAGAACTGTTGAAGTCACCATGAGAAGAAAATTATATTCTATTTTTGTACAGGAGCAATACTTTATTTATTTTGTCCAAGTTTTTTGATATAAAAACTTTCAAAACAATTCCCCCAAATCTTATTCCCTACACTCCCACCTTAAGCCCTGGGTGGTTTACCATCAGCTAAAGAGCCTCGTGCTCAGCTATCGGAAAGCTAGCAAGTCCTCAAGCAGGTAATAAAGCAAGTACTTCTTGTGAGGGTGTACCGTGGCCATCCCAGTGCATTAGGCGGGAATTCTTTAGCCGTTCGGGTTATTCATGTAATTTCACTAAAATGGGGCGGGAATGAGGAAGGTAGAATTTATAGGTAAAGTAGCCGCACTTACCAAACCGCACCGGTGGACACGTGGCATAAATGCCAAGATAATTTAGTATGGTTTTAAAGTGACGGGAGGGTTGGGTTTCGAATGGTGCCTGAGTGTTTTGAGGGTGGTTTTTATATAATGGTTTTACACTCTTGCTCCAATCGGATACGAATATATTTACTCTAAATTCTACCTTCCTCATGCTAACCCTTTGCAAAATGAATGCATGTACAGCTATAGGTTGTAAGAGCAATGGAGATTTTTTTTAAATATAAAATTTCTTAAATCATGGGAGTAATGCCAAAATATTTTCAAATAGATTGAACGCTTGTTGGTGTGTTGAGCTCGCATTATAATTCCTGCTTTGAAAAGTGAGCTGTCAGTCTACTTTGTATTCTTAACAAAACACAGTCAAAAGTAGTTTACAGTTGGCAGAATATTAATGTTTAGATTTACAGGTCAACCACACGATGGAGTGGGTTATTTTACTAGTTATATGTTTATAAAAATAAATGGTACTTAACTCCGCACGGACTTTCTTGCTCTATTGTTTAAAAATCGAGATATCTACTCAAAACTCGTAATATATGTGAAATGAAATAATATACACTAGCAAACCCAAGCCTAAATTGTACTATAATTATGTAAAACATTTTTTGAGTCTCGGTTTTAAATTTTATAATTTTATTTTTAAAGAATTAATGTCCTCATTTGTATGTTGGATCCACAAGGGTCAACACTTCGTATTAAGAGTTTAACCTCGGTTTAAAATTTTCGACATTTTATTAGGTGTTGCACATCTTCATGTCATCGCATTTCTATTAAATTCCTCATTTATAAATATTGACGAGTAAAAAATAATAAATGTAAATATTGATTATTGAGTCTAAAATTGAGATAGATCATTGTTGTACAAACATTTCTCCTAAGGGACGGTCTTATGGCTACGGGCTAAATATCGGGAGGTTAAAGTTAGCAACCAGTTAAAGGTTATCAGCCACTTTAATATTTTACGCGTATTATGAACTGGATTTATCTGCTGGATAGCTATCTGTAGGATAAATATATTTTTATGTAGAAAATGCAATGTTGATACTCTTTTTACTGGTGCGCGCATGCTTATATTCCTGATAAAAATGTGATGGATGAATACATTTTATCTGGCAGAAAAAATTCTATCTTTCAGCCACAAGACGCACTTTTAACTTATCCACCAGATTAATATTTATCCAGGAGTCATAAGACCGGCTGGAGGTTTAATGAAAAATAACATAAACTTTTTGAGAGACTTACTTAGGCTATATTTAATTACTCACTGGCATTGTAGAATTATTGCGTTAAGACTTAAGTAGGATCTCTTTACAACTAAAGCTCACAAAATTTTATTAATATATTTGCCAATATCTCAGGAACTCTTGGTTCTATACAATATATTCCATATAAAAGCTTTTTATTTTTAAAAGTATTACAATTTTGCAATGATAAGTTATTTAGTATCTCAAATAGTTGCGAAGATACGGAATTTTCCGCTTCTGTAAAGTACCCTAAAATTTATTTTCATGGGAAAATAAAAATAGCCAGTTTATTTATAATCTTAATCAACGCCTAGATATGAATTCTAATCAAAATCGTCAGAGCCGATTTTGAGAAAATAAATTTTTTCTCTTTTCGCCCTTTTTTAAACTACTCTTAATTTTAAGTCTAAACAAACGCACAGACAAACAGCATTGAAAAGACCACTTTTTATGATTCGGGGAGTCATGAGACGTCAACAGCCATCAACATTTCAGGTTAAATTTTTTCTCGGTCGCAATACCTTTTGTGTTCGAAAAGTTAAAAAATATAAATATTTGCGTATAGCTTGAAAGTTATTGGTTTTATAAAAATATATTTCGAATAAAAATTTGTATTATACATAGATATACATATTTGTAACGATAAGTAATTTCATATCTCAAACAGTTTCGGAGCTATTATAAAAAATGTTAATTTACGCATCAGACCGGAGCCCTTAAAGCCATTTTTCCGAAATATTGAGAGTGGCCATTTTGTTTGAAATATTTATAAATGGTTATAAATGAAATTTAATCAAAATCGTTATAGCCGATTTTGAGAAAATCGACTTTTTCTCTTTTTGCCCTTCAGTAAACTACCCTTAATTTTAGGGTTAGATATCCAATTCCAAAAACCCCTCGGGGCAACCCTATGAAAACCCTAGATACCAAGTTTTAGCCCGATCGGTTAAATATTTTAGGCTCTAGTTGGAGTTACAAGCAGACAGATAGATAGACAGACAGACAGACGAAAATTCAAAAACTACGTTTTTGGATTCGGGGGGTCATGAATTTTTGAGATTCATAAAAATCTCGAGTTAGTTTTTTTGACGATCACAATAATTTCTCTACCTGTAAAATAGCGAGAAAGTAAAAATGGGTTGATATATTTATTGGTTTAAAGCCCTGAACAATCAGGTTTGGCTTGAAAAGTTGGTAAAAATAATATGTATAAGATATATATACAACTACAACGTCGTATTTTTTTTTTTTGTTATTTTGTTATTTGAACCACGTCTTAATAGCCGTTCGGGTCATACGCTTATAACTAATTACGCTAATGGGTTAGGGATAATAAAGGCTATATTTAGAGTAAGTGTACACGTATTTGCGTGGAAAACACCTCGATCTCTTTGTCATTGGCAGTCTAGTTTATTGAGAGAGTGGCACGTTAGTCCACGCGGCTACCGAAGCGGGTCACGCCATAGTTAATATAATCATAAATAAACACCCGCCTCGGTGGCGTAGTTGGTTAACGCGCTTGTCGTGTTGAGCTCGACCGCCAAGGACGGGGAGATCGAGGTTCGAATCTCGGTCGAGTGAACTGGTTTTTTTCCTAAATGGTTTTCCACTCTCCCTCCACGCAAATGCGGGTTCACTGCCTCTAAATTCAACCCTCCCAATTCCTAATCCATTAGTGTAATTAGTACTTAAGCGTATAACCCGAACGGGTAGTAAGACGCGGTGATAAATATTATTATTATTATTATTATTATTATTATTATTATTATTATTATTAATAAATAAACGGTGTGTTCTCGGATTAAACAACCAAACTTTTGGAAGTGGTGTGGGATCGAAAAACTAACTCAAAATGTCCTTTGGAGATTCGCTCATTTTAGCTTACTTTTTGAGCAGATATTTAAAAAAAACTAAATAAAAACTAGTTGTTCTGCATACGAAGAAAAAATAGACATTAAAGTATTATGTTTATCAAAAAACACCTTGGTATAAAAGTTGTGTAGCATTAAATTATCATTAAGATGGCCTTTTATTTATTCCGACTTTTTGATACAAGTTTTCAATAGAATGCATCGGCCTATAATTTACAAATTAACTTTAGCTAAATCCTCATACGTGAACATGCAGACAAAGACGTCAGTCCAATCTTATCTTGTTTGCCAGTGAAGAATACGGGGTCTGAATTCTAGTCGGATGTAGGGCTTACTGAGGTAACTTTTCATAGACTATCTCCAACTTGTCCCCCACGTAAAATTCAGCTACATAGACCACCATGATACCTGACCTACTAGCGTAAATATGCGTAAAATTCGAACGTGGGGAAGTAGTACACACAAAACAACTTAACCTAGAAACACGTACTATTAAATAACCTACAAATGTGTATACAAATTATAACATTTAAGTATTAGGGGAAATCTATATAATAATTATAAAGAACCACTCGAATTTAAGTGTTTTTACCAAGAAAACGAAGTATTTATAGAGGTTACTACCTTAAGGATGTAGGTGTGGTACAAGAATAAACTAATTTTCATAGGCATGGCTGTCTGAAAGGTCCTTTCTCCTAACAAAATCCTACTTCCGTATATAGTGCGACCCGAGTGGGAAAAAGGCCCTTTCAGATGAGCATTCCAACACAAATCAAATCTTAGGTTTAAAGTAATCTGTAAGTTGTGTACTGTTTTTAGAAATTAAACATTAATTCCCCAAATAAACACGATTTGCACAATAAAATAAATTTAGACAAATGGAGGCTATAAGTTACCCAGAAGCGTAAAAGCTTTAATTACGTTAGTTACAGTAATTTGAAATATATAAAGAATACTGAACTATATATAACACAATCATTTCTCACGGCGTTGTTATTAAAGGTGGTATATTATGATAAACTCCTAATTCTTGTGCGGACCATGTTTATCTGAGTCTCCCAGGTCAATGATTGAAAAAAAAAATAGTTTCTTGTCCCCTAGGAGTGTCGTTATTCTCAATCATGATATGTACTGCGATTTGCTCGCACTAGAATATCAAGGCGTAGCACACCAAATTGACCACATACTTTCCTTTCGTTAGTTTTTTTATTATAAGTGCAGCTTATTCCAAATTAATCGTTATCGGTGTTTAGGATCACACTTATGTGACAGGAGGATGGTTGTTAGGAGGATTCGAATTCTGGAAGGCTAATATTGGCTAGTTTTTTTTTCTAAATCTCTTACGTTGTATTGTCGTCTAATCCTTCAAACAACCTGGATAAACGAGTGATCTAAAGGACATTTCAAGGAATTCAATCAGAGGTAACGAATTCCCTTAAAAAAACTGAGCTCCAACCCTTAAAGTTGATCACACGCAGGGGCGGATTCAGGTCATTTTCATAAGGGGGGGGTCATAATTATAAATAATATAGTTACTTACAAGATTAGATTTATGTTTAAAGCCATTTGATAGTTTCTCATTCATGTTTGATCTTATGTATGTTTTAAACCATGGTCATCCTCCCCAATTTTTTTAAAAGCAGATAGTTTTTATAAACTATTTGGATTGGCCCTCCTTCAACAATTTTTTGAAAAATGGTTCACTCTAGAAGCTATGAGTAGTCTTTGACTTGATTTTTTTTAAATTAGATTCTTGTATAAGCCATTTAAAGTGTTCCTCACCTAGAAATTTTTGAATTTTGGATGCCTCTCGAAGCTTTTTAGAGTTATCCTCACCTTAATGTTATACGAAAGTTAGACACCTCTAGAAGATAATCTGTGAAGTGGTCTTCCACCGACAAAATTTTGAAAATTACATTATTTCAGAAACTAGGCTATTAGAGTAGGTCCTCACCTGAATTTTTTTTAAAATGACATGCATCTAGAAGCTATTTGGAGTTGTCCTCCCCTAGACATTTTTGAAATTTGGATGACCTTGGAAGCAATTTAGATCTTTCATCCTCTGACTTTTTTCCGTCAGTTAGATTCCTCTAGTCTAGTAGCTATTTGAAGCGGTCTTCTCCAGCAAATTTTTGTCAATAGAATGCATCTAGAAGTCATTTGGAGTTTGATTTAAGGCTATCCTTCAGCTCTTCATATTCAATAATATCAGAGGATTTGAAATATATCTTAGGAGGATTTATTCCAGAGAGGGGGAAATTATTTTCAGGGGGGCAGAGTTCTCTACACCTGTTCCTGCTGTCCACACATACTCTATATTCGGTATTCGTGGATGAATAGGCGATTATTATCCTTCTTTGATGTGGGGTAGTCTACCGTCTCTATGTGGAACAATGTTTCTTACTCGATATGCACGACAAATATTCTTACATAAAAACGAATATTTTTTCCACACTTGCGTGAGTAATATTACACATCGAATAAACGTGAACGAATAACGCACGTATGAACCCGGCCTAGGAGATGCCTACTCGTAAAGAGATAAAAAAAATAGTGTTATTTATCTGTGTTGTATTTTCTTTCTAAAATTTGAACCTTCTTTTTGTTTTTTGTTTTAATTTTCTAACTTTCACAGGGGGGTCAATTGACCCTTTGACCCCCCTGAATCCACGCCTGATCACACCTATATATGATCCACCCTATCGGCAAAGCCTTGATACAGACTCACTTCAGAGAGGATTTTTAAATTCCTTCTTCAGGTATTCCTTGAAAAATCCTTAAGGGTGCTACATGGGAGACCACTGATGTGCAGATGTTTAGAAATACCGGATTATTTATGAAGTGGTTTGATATTTTTAATATCGTTTTCACCAAAATTTAGGCAAAAGTTATGACCAGTTAAAAAGTTTAAATTTTAAATTTAAATTAATTAAAAAAATGTGTAGTAACTTAAATAAAACTATATAATTTATTAAATAGCCAAGCTTTTATATTTGTCGATTACGGTTATAGCATCTAAATATCAAATTCATTAAATTGAAAATATCATTTTTCAATTTAATGAATTTGATAGTTAGATGTGGCTATAACTGTAACTAGCCAACATAATAGCTTTGCTATTTAATCCAACATGATATGTGCATTATTACAGTTGTCATTGTACTATTGGTAACATAATTCCATCCCGAGTAAAGGGTGGCTGCGTTATCTGATAGCTTGTGATCTTAACTGATCACTCATATGTATACCTCAGTTTTAGCTTCTTTGGTGCTGACTGACAGCTCACAGCTGACTTCTGACAGTCAACTGTTAGGTATATACCTAAATTTTGACTGTCAGAAGTGACAACTGCTAAAGACATGTTTTTTGCAAATCATATGGTTCGGCGTAGGGATACACAATTTGGTCTGGTAGCTTTTCAAAGCCGTCAGAAGTCAGCTGTGAGCTGTCAGTCAGCACCACAGAAGCTAAAACTGAGGTATAGCTGACGATTTCCGCACGTCCATCACGGAATTTGCCTTAAAATATGAGAGAAGAATGAGCCTAGGCATGGGTCGATTATTGGATAACTCAGTGGTTAGAGCATTGGCATACTAATTCAAAGGTCCTGGGTTCGATTTCCGTGTCCAGATGTCATTTTTCAATTTAATGAAAAACATATAAAACAACCCACATTATCTTCAACCTTTCTGTTGTGACCCTTTCAAAACTTGACTTTATTTGAAAGAGAAAGGCTAGATTTAGGTTTCTAACCTTTGCTTTAATCTCAGAAGTGCAACATTTTCATGTAAAGCGTTATTGGATTATTAATAAGAATTAAAATCAAAATTTAAACATTTTAACTGGTAAGAAACCTGCTAATAATTTTAGCTTGCATTTGGCTGAAAACTATATTAAAAAATATAAACTTCATAAATAATCCGATATTTCAGAACGTCTGCAACATATCTCAGTGGTCTACCATGTAGCACCCTTAAATTGATACTAGTCAGATTATCTAACTCATTTGTCTACTTTTAAGTCGATGATGGCCACCGCCAGTATTAGACTATATGAATAGACAACAGTTGATAAAAATACAACTGGACTCAATGAATCACGGTTTCATTTCCAAGGAACAGCGAGAGGTATGTGGGTCTCGTGAATGAGACAAATTGTGACTAATTTACTCCCCTTTCCCAAATCGTGTCATCTCTGGGTGAGACTGTAGGGGGATTAGGCCCCACCTATCCAAGGTGGTCTAAAGGTTGGCGCATAGCTGTTCGTATCGCACCGTATCGCCTCAGCACGTTTTTTTTTTCATGCTGGTACCATTGGCGTCGCTGGATCTTAATTATTTACGGTTACAGAACGAATTCATTTTCAATTTAATTTAGAAAATAAAAAAATATTTTGTATCAAATAAATAAAACGAACTATATAAAGGAATTAACTTCATAAGACATACACAAATTTACCTTAATAATTTATGCATGGGTTCAAACGAGTCTTTTCAAATGTCTTTATAAAACAATTAACTCTTTCTTTAACGGGATTGAAAGTTATCATTTGAGTATATTTTTGGGGCGAACGGTCTTCCCTGTCACACCGGTTAACGACGCCCGTGGTTGGCGCAAACTAAGCGTCCGTATCGTATCTACATTTTTTTTAAATGGGGGAAAACTCATTGTGAATATTTCCCAAGCCGTCGACCTCAGTGATCTTGGGGTAAAGTACTCGTCTCAGGACTCTATTTTCGTGGGTTCAAATCCAGCTGAGGCTGACGGATTTTTCTTGAGAGATAAAAATACCTAGCACCACTTTTCTAGGAGGGGAATTAAAAAAAAAAAGTCGTCTGCCCCATGTTGATTATGACATGTAAGAGAACACTGGATGGTATGTGAAACTACATTTCCCGGCAAAATTGGAATATCCATTCGCTCTCGCTCATAGAATTTCTCGTGTGCTGTTATAATCAGTCGGTTGAGAAAGTGCACGTTAAATACCTAAAATAAATCAATTTCTCAAGCCGGTACCGAGTGATACGAGCCGATGCGATACGCTAGTGTGAACCTACCTTTAGACAACTGCTGTCTTGCGTCTTGGTTGGTTTTGTGTCCCAGCCACTATTATTTCCCTCTTTGTCTAGTTAGTAATCAGTCTTTTGTAACAAATAGCGGTGTACTGGGCCGCCGGGATGTAAGCCGTGGTAGTGATAGAATTAGGGTATTATTATTATTATTTATTGAAACCTCCTTTACCTATCTAATCAAAATAGATGTTTCAAATAGTTACAAAAAAAATATTAACACAATCAGAGTGAGTCGCTTGAGTAATTGTTTAAATTGTCTGAGTACAGACACTTGAAACTCAGAGCACGCAACTGGTTGCGGGAATGATTGTTAGACGGTCGTCCTCAAAAAGATATAAGTTCAAAAGAAAACAAAGGATGAATAAACACATAAAACTACAAACAAATATCCATAAGGGTGCGCTCACTATTCATAACATTAAGGAAAAAAACCAGTAAATGAATGTTTTGATATATTTTCATTGAAAATACAATTAAAGATATGTGTATATGTATTTTAACAGATGGAACCATATGATGATATAACAAAATAATTATTAAGATAGTCGTAGATTGTGTAAATATATAATATTTATTATGTATATGAAAGGTTAATATAAAGACAATATCAACGTTAAATATAGAGTTACGTTTGAAAATTTGCAAGAGAAAACAAATAACTTTATTTATTTTAACCATACCTTTCCACAAGGAACTTGCTCATTAAGTTACGTTAAGGGTGCTACATGGGCAGGTAGAAATACCTCGTCGCCTTTTGGGAGTAAAAAAAATATTTCACCTTTCTCTTTACTTATCTTTATTCCTCTGAGTTCGTAACAGATTAGTGAAAGAGGAAGGACGAAAGACTTGTCACTCAAGGCCAGGATGATTTATTCACTAGTAAAGCGACAGCTTTACAACTCTTTTGGCTTATATTTCACAACAGCCCACTTGCTTGATACACAACCAATCTACTCCTAAATTTAAACAGTAGTCGAATTGTTTAAAAGAAATAAGAACATTACTATTTCAAGTTGCTGGTAATGCTGCTCTTGTATATAAATCGTGATTTACATTCCTGTACATAAAATAATTAGGTATCTATAACTTTATTTTTTAGCTTTGTATCTAAATATTGATTTTTTAGGTAAATTTTCCACAACAATCAAACTACCTGTTATGGATTATTTTCATATCCACTAATTATTACGCTAATATATTAGGGAAATGAAAAGCTTAATTTTAAAGGAATTGTACCCGCATTAACGTGGAGAATGAATAGAAATCGACCATTCAGGACAAAATCCCCTCTATACAACAGACCGGGCTTCAAACCCTAACCTCCACGTCATTGATAACCATTTCTATTGTTAGAGTGACGCCTTAAATCATTCGATCCTTTGGGTAAATCCGAGCCGGAGAGTAGTTTTGAACTCGTCTAATTTTTTGTCTAAACATCTTATAACATCATGACTAAAAAAATAATAGCCCTCTCCAGTGGGCACGTGAACAAAATCATTTCTCTCATCTAATCTAATTTACAGGTGATGGGTAGGTCGGGATTGTAATTCCACTCGTGTGGTCTGATATTTTTTTTCACTCTATCTTCACACAAATGAGGGTATAAGACCTCTGATTGATAATTTCCACTTTCTTCCCCTTTAGTGTGATTATTGTATTATTAGGGAACTCAATAATTATTTAAATGTGTAACAGTTGCATAACAATTATCTTTCTTTCCAATTTTAAAGTAAGTGGTGGTGAAAACTTTAATTGTATAGAACGTTTAGATATTTGTAGTACAATATTTTGATTTCTAGTTGGTGTAATTAAAACTATTATGTGACAACTTTATATCCTGTCTTTATCAATAATATTCGATAAGATGGTGTAGGTAAGCGTGACCTTTAAAATTACTTATTAGTTATAACCACAAAATAATTACGAAATATTATGCTTGTGTTTTGATTTATTTCAATTTTTATATTTATAACTTATTTTGTATGTTTCAAAATATTTATAAGCAAAAAAAAAAAAAATATTACAATAGCAATCAATAAGCTTGTAAGGATATAGTTTTTACATAAGTCATAAAAAAATTAGTTTAATTTGTTGGTATGTGATTAAAATAGCTTTAACTTTATATCTACCAACGAGTAAAATGTGTTTGTTTCAATCTCTACGTGGAGAGCCTAAACAAGGGAAGTAGTGTTGAATATATTTTTACAACCAAATAAAGTTGAAATAAAATATAAATCTAGAAATAAATTTAGGCAAGGAATGTCCACTATATATGTACACCTAATGAAGGGAGGCAATGCCCACTATATGTGTACACCTGATGAAAAGTTACAATGTCCACTATATGTGTACACCTAAGAAAGGTAACAATGTCACTATATGTGTACACTGTACTTTTATGAATGGAGGCGTACCACTATATGTGTACACCTAATGAAGGGAGGCATATGCCCACTATATGTGTACACCTGATGAAAAGTTACAATGTCCACTATATGTGTACACCTAATGAAAGGTTAACAATGTCCACTATATGTGTACACTGTACTTTTAATGAAGGGAGGCAGTCCCACTATATGTGTACACCTATTGAAAGGTACAATGTCCACTATTGTGTACACTATGAAAGGTAACAATGTCCACTATATGTGTACACTGTACTTTTAATGAAGGGAGGCAGTACCCACTATATGTGTACACCTAATGAAAGGTAACAATGTCCACTATATGTGTACACTGTACTTTTAATGAAGGGAGGCAGTACCCACTATATGTGTACACCTGATGAAAGGTAACAATGTCCACTATATGTGTACACTGTACTTTTAATGAAGGGAGGCAGTACCCACTATATGTGTACACCTAATGAAAGGTAACAATGTCCACTATATATGTACACTGTACTTTTAATGAAGGGAGGCAGTACCCACTATATGTGTACACCTGATGAAAGGTAACAATGTCCACTATATGTGTACACTGTACTTTTAATGAAGGGAGGCAGTGCCCACTATATGTGTACACCTGATGAAAAGTTACAATGTCAACTATATGTGTACACCTAATGAAAGGTAACAATGTCCACTACATGTATACGCATCCGATGAAGGAATGCAATGTTAACTATATGGGACTTCACTATCTGCATGGTTCAAAGCAGTAATTCTCAACGTTTTTTTTAACCTACTGCCCCCTTTTGAGAATTTCATGCTGTTACAGCCCTCACCCTAAGTTAAATGTAATATGCATTCTGAAATCAATGATAATAACCTTGCAGAAATACTATCTTGCCAACAGGTCAATATTTCCTCGTTTGAAAAAAACATGATCACAAAATAAATGCACATTTTACGTGGCATAATTTATAATTCTTATGAATAAAACACGCGTTAAAACATAATGTATGTCAAATGGTTATAAAAATAAGGACTTGATCGTATTGTCAAAATTAGAGAACATAAGTACAGTATTTAATATAAGAACATGTTGTTATATATTCTATAGCTTGTATTTATTAGCATAAAATTATTCCTGCGATATTAGTAAAAACCCATACGCTGCCGTACAACTCCCTTTCAATTATTTACCATCTCACAAAACTAAAAATACCTCCTGGAGGACGGTATCACCCAATGTGGGAAACATTGGTCAAAGGCTTCATTCTCGTGTTATCATCGTCGTGGCCTGCTGATGACGGGAATATTGGTTTTCAAATCACAGTCGGGTATGAAACATTACACGTATATACCACAAAGCTTAGGAAAATTCTGTTCACTATACGTAGGCCTAGATCACAAAATAAAGGAAAATCATGTTCACTACACGTATACTACAAAGTTTAGGAGAATTATGTTCCCTATACGTAGGTTAGTTATATTACAATATTCGAAATTTATAGATTCCAGCGAAAGAACGAAGCGAAGGTGGACCGAAGAAATTCCCCAGGCAAGTACCGAATAACTCTTCTATGCAACCAAAATGAGCTTTCGAACTTCAGGAAAATTGTATACTGCGGAAGTTGTGAAAGATGTGACATCGGGCAGCCCATCAAAAGCTCAAAGGTATCGAAAATCTTTGAAGTTTATTCCAGAAACCATTATTTCCGGTGATAACGCTCTTTCACTTATAATTGAGCAGAAATTATCGCGAAGTCAGTATCAGGGTTTAAGAAATATAAGCTTAGAAAATAATTATAAATTGTATCCCTCGTATAAAGAAGTTTTAAAGTCTAAACGTAAATGTTATCCTGATACATCAAGCATCCTGTAACTGAATGCAGTGCTGAAGTAAAACTACAGGCCTTATTAGACCATACAGTTGAACAAATTTTGTCGACTCAAATGGACGTTATTAAAAGCTTGAGTTCTGAAAAACTTCTTAACTTGAATTTTATTTGAGAGTGGGGTTGTGATGGCAGCTCTGGCCAAAGTACGTATAAACAAAAATTCAGTGATGATGATGAAGTAAATCAGATGAAATATTTTTTTCACTTCACTTATTTCACTACAAATCATATCCTAAGATGAAGTTAATAATGCAAAAATCCAAGACCTTCATCTCCTCGATTTTGTCGGCCAATTAAAATTGAATTTTTGCAGGAAAATACGGAAGACACTGTAAAACAAACTGAGTGTGTTAAAGAACAAGAGACAACATTTGTACCTTTTGAGATTGTAAGAAATGGAAAAGAAATATCAGTTTCTTATAAACTTGCGTTAACGATGTTAGATGGCAAAGTTTATAATGCAATTACCAATACTGTATCCACTCAACGTTGCTATTTATGCCGATCAACTTCCAAAGGTTTTAATAATATCGACGATATTTTATTAAAAAAGATAAATCGAGTTAGTTTATTGTTTGGGTTGTCTACACTACACATGTGGAGTCGATTATTTGAATGCTGTTTACATTTGTCCTATAAACTAGAGATTAAAAAGTGGCAAGCGTGAAGAAAAGAAGATAAAGAAAAAACAGAATAGAAAAAAAAATATTCAAAAAGATTTCCGTCAAAATTAGAACTTATTGTCGATCAACCAAAGCCTGGATTTGGTAGTACGAATGATGGAAATACTGCTCGGAAATTTTTTGAAAATTTGTCTGTTTCCGCTTCTATAACGGGCGTTGATGAAGGTCTAATTAAAAGATTTCTTGTTATATTGCAAGCCATTTCAAGCAGCCATCAAATTGATATAATTAAATATAAAGAATACACATTAGAAACAGCTCGTAAATTTGTGGATTTTTATCCCTGGTTTTACATGCCAACTTCTCTACATAAACTTTTGATCCATGGCACTGAAATTATAGCTAATGCATTAGTGCCGATAAGACAAATGCCTGAAGATGCGCAAGAATCTTGTAATAAATATATAAAAAGATATCGTGAAGACTTCGCGCGAAAATGCAGCAGAACAAAAACAATGGAAGAGCTTATTTTACGTCTTTTAGTAGAATCTGATTCCTTTATTTCAAGATTGAGAAAATTCCCTAAAAAAAAAGTTAAAATCTATGTCACCAGAAGCAGTTGAATTATTAATTTCACCAACCATTTATATGTGTCATGCGCTACAACACTTCTTCTTTTTCGATGTCAGAATCTTCTGATTACGATACAGGTAACTCAACTGATGACAATGAATAATTTTCATTAACATATTTTGTAAAAAACTTGATAAATACAGATTTATTTTATACATTTCACTTTGTATTTAATTCTTAAATTCTTAAGTTTTTCATTTTATTTGTTTTAATTTTTTCAGTCTCATTGATTGAATAGTACAATAAAATATTTTGCAAAATCTTTCTGCGTGAAAGTTGTTGTTAAATTTGAGTCAATATATGGAAAAAATCACTAATTGTGTAATTTAAGATGCTTCAAAAGAGATAGTAAATATACATGTTTTACTTATTAACATAGATTATACTTTAAAATCTTACAGTTTTCTATAAGAAGATCATGTTTTTGCTGACAATACTCTAACTTAAATAAATATATTTTTAAAATCAAATGCAATTTAAAATCGCTGTAATTTTATTTTAAATATTTTCAAGAATAGGGCCTATAACCCTATATGAATACAGTTTCTAAAGAATTGGAATAAATCTCTTGCGTAAGAACTCTTTTTTAGTGTAAAACACATGCTTTTAGAAACAAATATCTTATAATTTCTTAAAGTTAATTTCAAGGTAAATAGTACATAAGTATAATTTTAAAGACAGATTAAATGTAAACAGTTTAAAAAAATGTAAGTAGTTTCCTAATCATTTCTAAATTTATTTTACTATTTAAATAAAATGCCAATTTTTGTAAGAAAATAAAAATTAATCAAAAGCTAAAATTAATATTATTATTACTATGTTAACTTTGCCCCACTTTCCCCTATTTACAAAGTTTTTTTTCCTTAAATTGATCTCGCTCGGTTTCGTGGGTTAAATAATTATTTAATATAAAGGTTTATGACTTTTACTATTTAAATATTTAAATAAAACAAATAATAATTCAACCTGGTTTCGTACATTATTGTATTATTGGGTTAGAGTAAAAGGTTTTTTTTAAATTCTAGTGTATAACTTCAACAAACAATAGGTTTTTTCCTGTATCGTCGGTTATTGAGACATAGGCTTTAAAGGTTATGGTTTCAATATAAATAAAAGTTTATGTTCTTCTAATAAATCATTTATTATGTTACACCTTAAATTTTTCCTGGCTAATAAGGTGTAGGGCCTATAATATGTTATTTTGACTAAATTGTGTATGTTTAAATATTTATGGTCACTATATTGAATCCGTAATTTTATTATTTTGCAATTTTGACTTTGGTTTCGTAATCAGTGACCTCTAAAACCCCTAGGTACCAAGTTTCTTACAAAATGAATAAAACTTGAATATTTTGCCGGCTTTTATGAATTTAGAACTGCCATAATGGGTCCACCATATTGTTTTTTCAATTCTGACTTTTAATTAACAATCAGCAACCTTTAAAACTCCTATGTACTAAATTTCATACAAATTGAATAATATTTTCATATTTTGACCAGCTTTTCGGGATTTGGCCCCACGGCCCGGCGGTGGGAAACGTTGCTTTAAGCACATGCACTGGTGGTCATAAAATTTAATGCTTCTAGCTCTCAAGAAACTGAATTGATTTGAGGAAGAGGTAAAGATACGAATACTAACTAGATGCACAACATCTAAACTGTCCCTGTTGTTTACCCATGCTCACTCCATGCTGATGCAAGTGCACATTTGCTAAACTACCTTATCACTACATTGCACTTAAATCACCTCTTAATAAATATGGTGGCTAAGTTATTAAAAAATGCAGGTTGTGTAGCACACGTTTAAATGTTTACATCTAGAGGACACTAATTTGATACCGGGGGTGCTAGAGAATAAAATTTCTATTTGTAGATGGATACGTCCTTCTATTTGAATGGTGAATATCTAGGCTATATTTCTGAATGTGAAGTACAGATCACATTGTTACCTAAGTTAGGTTGGCTGTTTAAAAAGTGTACGTTAAATTCATGAATATAATTAGGCCTGTGTCATTTTTAAGCAATTCACTGTTGCTATATATACTAAAAAATAGTCACCTAAAATCAGCAATGCATAGTTTCTTCCCCTTATTTAAATTTCTTTTCTTGCGGTGGGCTGTGAGGTATAATCTTATTTTTATCCCTCTTCTATGGTCCGCAGTTGTATTTTCTCGGTTCATACTGACGCTAGCTTATTTTAGCTTGCACTTACTAAAATGTGGTCAAAATGTATTTTTCAATAAAGAGCGCCACAACCTGCAAGGTTCTACCGAAGGTGATGAGCCGGGTGGAAGTACGAACAGCAAGAGAAAGCGAGAGAAGGATTAACCTGCTCGTCTGCCATTCTTTCACTTCTCCTCCCCCCTCCTTCGCTCGGAGCAAAGTTTGACCGGTCCTTTACCGAGTGATGACGTTAGTGTACAGGGAAAATATTACCAGTTGCTACCTCTCAGGTTAATAATAATGCCAATAAATTTTGTGTTGTGACCCTCCTAATAAATTATATAATTCGATTCACAAATCTCCATTCTATGTTCCTATAATATTGCCCTTTCATTTCGCTTGGATTTAGGTCTTAACAATCAACTCAAATATCGCTAATTTTGACTTTTCTAAGGGCAAAATTTCTTATTTTAAGCCATGTTTACAGATCTCTCTTATCTATAGAAACATAGAATAGAGTTTTGTATTCATTCCAGTGAAGACCAAACTTTAATACAACTAATAGTTTTATCAAAATCGTGATAGAGCTGAACACTTGAGTGACACAGTATTGGCTCCCCTATGTAGCCCCCTTAAACTCTATTTATAAATTTATAACCATCTCCACAATACGCATATATGTAAATAAACAATAATTTAAACCAGACAGGATTCCAAAATAAGTCACCAAGCCTTCTATCCTCAGTAATTACCACAATACGCATATATTTAAATAAACAATAATTTAAACCATACAGGATTAAAAATATACCTCAATTTTATCTTTTGTGGTGCTGACTGACAGCTCACAGCTGACTTCTGATAGCTTTGAAAAGTAACTATGTATCCTTCCGCCGAAACATATGATCTGCAAAAACATGTGTTTATCAGCTGTCACTTCTGACAGCCAAAATTGAGGTCTATACAAGAAACATATATGACTGTTTTATTTATTTTTTATTATATATATTAATTTTTTATTTATTGTTGACCTTGATATGTTGATGTTAGGGCTAGTATTAATTATTTATTTTTTCCATGATATTATTTTCTTTTAATTTAGTATTTAATCCCATATTGGTTTTTATTATTATAAATAAATAATTTTTAAAATTTTATTTATTTTACTAATAATTATTTGTTGATAGTTTTATTAATAACATTATAAATGTGATAATATATTACTGTTTATAAAATTTTAAAATATTATATTTTATTTAAAAAAATTAAATTTTGCATTTAATCCCATATTAGTTTTTATATTTATAATATAAATAAATAATTTTTAATAGTTTTTTTACAAATAGTATTATTAATAACATTATAAATGTGAAAAATCTAAATGTACTAGTATTCCTATAGAAAAATATATAGACTTATGGTGATCGTTAGTAAACCCTGATTTCCACTTTTGTGGTTTTACATGACAGCTAGCAGAAGCGAGCAGATGGTATCAGTAATGCCAACATTGTCTGAAAGTAACTTTTGTCAACATATTTGTAAATAATAATTATTTGGTAAGTGTCACTATTATTATCACTAAAAATATTATCAATCACTTTTAACAATGCTTCCCCAAGGATTAGAGTATAATTTTCTTTTACATAATCTAATTTAAGAAAAAAAAGTCTAGTTAATTCATTCTAGTTTTTCTTTTAATTCTTGTGGCCATTACAGTTTAAATAGAGCGTGAAATTTTACATTTAATAGTATTATATTCAGTTATTCATATTTTTATAACTGGCCTCGCATATCTTTAACATAAATAAATTGTTTGTGATAATAAAGAGTAAAAAAGATACAAAATGTTTTTGAAATAATATTAAGTTTAAATTTTGTAAACACCGTGTATGGATACGATTCGCCGTAAAAACTAAAATAAGTTCCCTACGTCATCACCGGCAGCTCTATCCAGTGGCCATATTTGTTTTCACCATTTAAGGCCACTTTTAACGTTCTCTTGCTTTTAATAATTAATTTGAATTAAACAGCAAAAGAAAACTTCAAAACTTAACAACCAACCAAACGGTTATTTTCATAACCAAAATCTAACAATTTTAAATAGACATTATAACAGTGAATTCTCGTATAAAATACAGTTAATAAAACCACGTGCGCGAGTAAAAATTTTGAAGCGAAAAAAATATTTAATACTTGTAAAATTGTAGTTGAGTATTTACAGGCGTATCTTTGCTACCGTTAATAATTTTATTACAACTTTGAATAATACAGTGTCTTTTTTGAATATTAATTCGGCTACTTAGTCTGTGTGTTCTTTTGAGAATATTATTTCGGTGTGAACATATTATCCTTGGAAAATAAACGTTTTTTTTAGTGATCTTAGAATAATTATTTATTAAATATAAAATAAAAGCGTGTGATAAAAAGAAAAGCGAGTGTTTCTGAGTGATCGATATACATTATTCTAAAATTTAAGTGTATCAAGACTATTAAATAAATATTTTAACCCATGATTGTGTTGTGTTGGCCTCTAGGCTAAACCTCAAGTTTTATGATTTTTATATTATTCCAAATAAATCTGTGAAGTGTAATAAAAAATACTTGCGAGTGTTTCTCCAGTGTTGATAAATAAAATACCAGGCTAAGATTTCAAGTTATAAGTTATTGTATTTTTATTAGAGACTTTGTTATAACTGTTTAAAAGTAGTGAATTTAAAATAGATTTTTGTTGGTTAGGATAGCTTTTGATTTGTCATTGTCATTTATTTTATAGGCCTAAACATATTTTCTTGGATATTGATTTTTGTTTGTTAAATTATTTAAAGTTATCATAAATAGGCCTACATATTAAAACAAAATAATATAACAGATTGTAAAGGCGAGCATAATGAATATATTTTCTTCGAGAATTTCTCTAGAGGTAAGAATATTATTTTTCATTTTATAAACAAAAGTTTGAATTGTTATATAGTACTCGTACAATAGCACAAAATGTTTAATTTTTAATTATTACACTACTAATCGGCGTTGACATTTAGTTGCAAGAAGGTCCTACATAGCCACAAAGGTTTTAGTTTTTAAACAGTAGGCTACCACTAGGTTAAGGGACTTAATACAAATATGCTTAGACCTTTATGAAGTGCTCAAAAAAGGAATTAAATCTGTGAGTAAAAGTTGTTTTTCCACATAACTATACAATATTTAAATAATTAAAGCATTGTAAAGGCCCACTTTTCAATTGATATGACTGGCTTCCAAAATATCGGTTAGGCCTACTTAAAATTCTTCAGCCAAACTATTCAATCATCAAAGAATCTTGCATTAATATTTGGTTTAGTATACCTCAATTTTATCTTTTGTGGTGCTGACTGACAGCTCACAGCTGACTTCTGATAGCTTTGAAAAGTAACTATGTATCCTTCCGCCGAAACATATGATCTGCAAAAACATGTGTTTATCAGCTGTCACTTCTGACAGCCAAAATTGAGGTCTATACAAGAAACATATATGACTGTTTTATTTATTTTTTATTTATATATATTAATTTTTTATTTATTGTTGACCTTGATATGTTGATGTTAGGGCTAGTATTAATTATTTATTTTTTCCATGATATTATTTTCTTTTAATTTAGTATTTAATCCCATATTGGTTTTTATTATTATAAATAAATAATTTTTAAAATTTTATTTATTTTACTAATAATTATTTGTTGATAGTTTTATTAATAACATTATAAATGTGATAAATATTACTGTTTATAAAATTTTAAAATATTATATTTTATTTAAAAAAATTAAATTTTGCATTTAATCCCATATTAGTTTTTATATTTATAATATAAATAAATAATTTTTAATAGTTTTTTTACAAATAGTATTATTAATAACATTATAAATGTGAAAAATCTAAATGTACTAGTATTCCTATAGAAAAATATATAGACTTATGGTGATCGTTAGTACTAAACCAAATATTAATGCAAGATTCTTTGATGATTGAATAGTTTGGCTGAAGAATTATAATTAGACCTAACCGATATTTTGGAAGCCAGTCATATCAATTGAAAAGTGGGCCTTTACAATGCTTTAATTATTTAAATATTGTATAGTTATGTGGAAAAACAACTTTTACTCACAGATTTAATTCCTTTTTTTGAGCACTTCATAAAGGTCTAAGCATATTTGTATTAAGTCCCTTAACCTAGTGGTAGCCTACTGTTTAAAAACTAAAACCTTTGTGGCTATGTAGGACCTTCTTGCAACTAAATGTCAACGCCGATTAGTAGTGTAATAATTAAAAATTAAACATTTTGTGCTATTGTACGAGTACTATATAACAATTCAAACTTTTGTTTATAAAATGAAAAATAATATTCTTACCTCTAGAGAAATTCTCGAAGAAAATATATTCATTATGCTCGCCTTTACAATCTGTTATATTATTTTGTTTTAATATGTAGGCCTATTTATGATAACTTTAAATAATTTAACAAACAAAAATCAATATCCAAGAAAATATGTTTAGGCCTATAAAATAAATGACAATGACAAATCAAAAGCTATCCTAACCAACAAAAATCTATTTTAAATTCACTACTTTTAAACAGTTATAACAAAGTCTCTAATAAAAATACAATAACTTATAACTTGAAATCTTAGCCTGGTATTTTATTTATCAACACTGGAGAAACACTCGCAAGTATTTTTTATTACACTTCACAGATTTATTTGGAATAATATAAAAATCATAAAACTTGAGGTTTAGCCTAGAGGCCAACACAACACAATCATGGGTTAAAATATTTATTTAATAGTCTTGATACACTTAAATTTTAGAATAATGTATATCGATCACTCAGAAACACTCGCTTTTCTTTTTATCACACGCTTTTATTTTATATTTAATAAATAATTATTCTAAGATCACTAAAAAAACGTTTATTTTCCAAGGATAATATGTTCACACCGAAATAATATTCTCAAAAGAACACACAGACTAAGTAGCCGAATTAATATTCAAAAAAGACACTGTATTATTCAAAGTTGTAATAAAATTATTAACGGTAGCAAAGATACGCCTGTAAATACTCAACTACAATTTTACAAGTATTAAATATTTTTTTCGCTTCAAAATTTTTACTCGCGCACGTGGTTTTATTAACTGTATTTTATACGAGAATTCACTGTTATAATGTCTATTTAAAATTGTTAGATTTTGGTTATGAAAATAACCGTTTGGTTGGTTGTTAAGTTTTGAAGTTTTCTTTTGCTGTTTAATTCAAATTAATTATTAAAAGCAAGAGAACGTTAAAAGTGGCCTTAAATGGTGAAAACAAATATGGCCACTGGATAGAGCTGCCGGTGATGACGTAGGGAACTTATTTTAGTTTTTACGGCGAATCGTATCCATACACGGTGTTTACAAAATTTAAACTTAATATTATTTCAAAAACATTTTGTATCTTTTTTACTCTTTATTATCACAAACAATTTATTTATGTTAAAGATATGCGAGGCCAGTTATAAAAATATGAATAACTGAATATAATACTATTAAATGTAAAATTTCACGCTCTATTTAAACTGTAATGGCCACAAGAATTAAAAGAAAAACTAGAATGAATTAACTAGACTTTTTTTTCTTAAATTAGATTATGTAAAAGAAAATTATACTCTAATCCTTGGGGAAGCATTGTTAAAAGTGATTGATAATATTTTTAGTGATAATAATAGTGACACTTACCAAATAATTATTATTTACAAATATGTTGACAAAAGTTACTTTCAGACAATGTTGGCATTACTGATACCATCTGCTCGCTTCTGCTAGCTGTCATGTAAAACCACAAAAGTGGAAATCAGGGTTTAAGTCATCAAGACTTCTATCCTCAGTCATTACAAGACTTCAATTCATTTTCCCATTTTACATGAAAACATCTTCAATAAAAATAAGTAATATAATGAAAAGACTAGATAACTCGCAAGAGTAATTTCAAACAAGATAACCTTTCCCATTAGTGCATAAGGCAGAATGAAAATTCATTAAGGTAATATTCACTAACAAACTACAAAATTAGACCTTATTACCATGATTTCTTTCGTCTATCAAGTCAAACAGCAATATTCAAAATTAGATTTATATCGATCTCAACAAAATAAACATAAGACTCATTACCATAGTATTTGATTACTTTCCTAATATAATCAAATTTAATATTTGTCTGCGATTTTAAAGATTATTAATGTACCCATAAAACAATTAATTGTAAAAGGCCGAAAAGTGAATTTAGAAAAAGTTACATTAAACAAACCCATTTAAGCCGAAAATAAATTTGTTCTTACATTTTAAATAATTGTAGCCACGGCTACGTACTTCCCAATCTAGAGTCAAATCCAAGAGTGCCGGACATGTCGCCATACCGGCATTATATATGCTAGAAAACCCAGAGAAACAGGAAAGAGAAGGAATAAGGTGGGGGAATATATTAGGATCACTAAGGGGGGATACGCGTGACAAACATAGCTTCGATAATACACTCCATTGTACTGGAATGTCCTGATATAGAGTAGAATAGGCATCACTTCCTTTTTTAAGTTCTTAGGAAAGATTCGATACCATGCGACCTCTAGTGGCCGCCGTTCGAACCTAGTTGGGCTTGGTCAGTCTTTCACGCGGCGCGGTTATGATTGGTTGTGCTTTCGTTGTCTCACTGAACTGTTGTCAAGAGGTGCCGGTGAATGGGGTAAGTTGTTTACCTCCCTCCGACTTGTATTTTCTTCAATTGTAGCCAAATGCTACATTATTATTATTATTATTATTATTATTATTATTATTAGTAGTAGTAGTAGTAGTAGTAGTAGTAGTAGTAGTAGTAGTAGTAGTAGTAGTAGTAGTAAGAAACGAATGAATGCGAGTCTTGGTAGACCCGCTATGATCATGATTGAATATTTTTATAATCAACAAATTAATTTAAGTAATTTTAACATTTGTCTTTCCCCGCTACGGTGACCTGGTGGTCTAGGGGTAAGGTGTCAGACTTCTGTGCTGAGGGTCCGGGGTTCAATCCTCGGTCACGGCACAAATTTATCTGATTGCCAAACTCTTCCTTCACCTCTGACAAGATGTGTATTAATCACAATTTGTGAATGTGAGGAATGCCAGGCCTCTACCGTGGTTCGGATTCCACGTTAAACTGTAGGTCCTCCATTTCATCTCACAATCACCCTACCATTGCACATTAGCGTAAGTGCGTATAACCCGAACGGGTAGTAAGACGCGGTGCTAATAATAATAATCTTTCCCCGCTCCCCCGTGCCCCCAGTCACCCATCCTTATCAACCCACTCGTCCCTTAACACACTAGTTTATGTATATTTAATAGGCTCTAGGTGCCACCTCAACCATTCAACCCCTCCACCGCAAGCCACCACTGCGGAAAGTTTTAAGATTCAAAATTTATCGGAAAATGTTCATCCCTAGACATATCTCGGTGAGCTGGTTTTATTTGGGCTGCCACAACTACTTAGAAACTTAAATAAAAACTATCCACTCAATTCTAAAGGCTTGTTTTACTACATTATGATCAGAAACTCTAGTGAGTTGATATGAGGGTTCCTAGAACACATAGTTTGTGATTCTGTGGCATTAAATGTTAAAAACTGGTATTTGTTGTTTATATGACTGTGACTAGCTTTGTAATCTACACAAGTATCTAGGGGAAGATCATTTTAAAAACTGAAATATAACAAAAAAATAAAATCCCAAATTCAAAAGTTTAGGGCCATCTTTGCTCATGTTAGCAGAAAGTATAAGCTGATCTTTTAAGTGGACTAAATAACGTCGTAATCATTGACGGTGAACTTTTTTTTAGCATGGTGTCTTACTACTCTTTCCGGTTATACGCTTATGTATTAATTATGTTAATGGTTTTATGTATTATGAGGGCTATAATTATATGAATTTTACTTAATTTTGTATGGAGAGAGAGTGGGAAACCATTTTGGAAATAATACAGTAACCTGACCGAGATTTGAACCTCGATCTCTCATCATCGGCATTCTAGTCTTCTGCGAGAGTAGCACGCTAGGCCACGCGGCCACTAAAGCGGCTGACAATAAAGCTTAAATTACCTCAGGATTAAATTTTCTCATAAATATATAGCTACTTCACTTCACCACTCCATGTATTATTATAAGTTTATAGACTACACCTAAACTTATCTTCCGAAGTATTAGTGAATGTAGGCCTACAGTACGTTATATTAAGAGCCATTATATTTGTAACTCGGAGCGCTTGGAACCTGCCAGTCCACTCTTTTAAAACATGGGAGTTTGGCCAAAATAGAAAGTAACCACCATCAATTTATTTTAGTTTACAAACGTGAAGACAGGTCACTTATACATGGGATTATATAATTACAGTGTAAGGACTGTAAGTGAGGTACGATGTAGGTTTAGATAATACAGTCAACTCTCGATTCTACGACCCCGGGAATAACGTCCCTCTCGAAGTAACGACCCTTTTTTGGGAAACCGTGAAAAATGTAAAAAAAAAAATTGTTGAAAATTTTAAGGAAATAGGCCGTAAAATGAATTGTTGGTACTTGCGATTATTTTTATGAGCGCTGTATTACTAGTAACTGGGGTAGGTCAGGTATGAAAATAGACACCACCCTATCAATGCCAGCCAATAGCACTTTAGTCTGTCCATCCCCCTCTCACAAGCAAGACTGCCGCTACATCACGCGCCAGGCTTGTTGCCATTGTTATTTAGATTCTCGATTTGGTTACGTTTTTTGTTTGATTTTGTGAACGATTTTTGACGACCCCCACTATTTTTTTTATTTGATACGAACTTATAGTTTCGACGAAATGAGTGGAAAGAGGACCTTCTTGACGCTCATGAAGAAGTACGAGATCATCCAGGAAGTGGATGAGAAGAAGATTACAAAGATGAAGATTGCGCGTCGGAATGGCATCCCTAAGTCGACACTTTTAACGATTCTCAAAATGAGAGAAGAAATTGTGAATGCAGTGCAGAAGGAAGGCCACAATGTAAAGGCCAAAAATTTGAAGGGTGCGACGCACGCGAATCTGGAGCAAGATATGCTGGAGTGGTTCAGCCAGCATTGAGCGTAAAACGTGCCTATGCCAAAAGGCCGATGACTTTTCCCTGAGGTTAGGTATAGAAAACTAGGTGTTCAAGTGGGTGGCTAGAGTGTTTAAAAGTGCATCACAGCATATCCAGACACAAGGTCATCGGTGAAAGCGCATAGGTCGACCCAACACCGTTGAGGGAGTGGATGCCCTTGCTCAGAAACATCCTTAGGCGCTATCAGCCTCAAGATGTATACAACTCTGATGAGCTGGGGATGTTTTACAACCTCATGCCAGAGCACACTCTTGCTGTGAAAGAGAAAAAGAGCATGGGTGCAAAGAGGAGCAAGGAGCGCCACACCATCCTTCTGTGCTCAACATGGACGGCAGCGATAATATGAAGCTCCCTCGTGATCGGTAAGTTCAAGAAACCCCGGGGTTTCAAGGGCAACTTTCTACCTTGTGACTATGGTTTTAATATGAAAGCATGGATGACCTCAGGGTGTTCACTAGGTGGCTTCAAGGCTTCGATTCGAAGATCGACGCCGCAAACAGAAAAGTCCTGCTCTTCGTCGACAATTTCCCCGCACATCCTGCTCTCGAAAAACTCAGGAACATCATCTGCCAAAGAACACCACCAAAATGCTTCATCCCCAGGACCGGAGGATAATCCAGCGAGTGAAGATGAAGTTCCGCGAGATGCTTGTTTGGAGTATAGTGTGGAATCTCGACATGGGCAAGGATGTCAAAAAGTGGAACGTGTTCAGAGACATGGAGGGAATCGTCGTCAGTTGGATGGCCGTGAGACCGTTGGTAATTGCCAACTGATTCCAACACGGCCACTTTGTCCTACCAGTCAACGAAGAGACTGCAGTCTGTGTGCTACCCGCCGCTGCCAGCGCCAAAGACCCAGACGACCGCCAGTGGACGCCAATTCTCAGCCAGGTCCCACATGGAACTGCAGCCTGGCTCATCAACAGCACCCTCGTCTGCCCCCCTGACTTTAACTTGGCTGTGCGACGAGGAAACGTGGCAGAGATTAGCCCCAGACTGCACGTATGAGTAGTATATAGCAGCAGACGATGACATCATAGCTTGGGGCACTCTCGAAAACGCCGATATAATCAGAGAGCAGCAGGAGTCCAGCGATGAAGAGGGGGAGGAAGAAATTGAAGAAGAGCCTGAAGACATCTCCACAACGAAAGATGTTCTGAAAGCTGGGGACGTCTACTCAAGAGCACTTAAGCGACAGGGTGCTAGCGAAGAGCTGTGGTTCGTGAAAGACTTTGTCGAGCAAACTCGCGCTAAGAAGAAGCAGGCCTCGATAATGGACTTCTTTAAGAAATAGGTAGGTATTTTTTTTATGTGTTTTCAAAAAAATGCACTTTTTGCGTTTGAGGGTCGGGGGTGAAACAAAATCGGTTAAAATTCCAATAACGACCCCTTCGAAATAACGACCCTTTTCCAGGGAACCGTGAATGGTCGTAGAATCGAGAGTTGACTGTATATACATAATAAATGGTTGCTATACACATTGACAAAATGTATCGATACAAGTATTTTTTGACCGCCTCTGTGGTCTGGTGGTTAAAGTTCTTGGCTACATATCTAAGGTTCCGAGATTGATCCCCAGCGCTTCCAGATTTTATGTGAAGCAGTGGGTTTGGAACGAGGTCAAACTCGGCCTCGTGAGGACAAATGAGGAGCTACTTGAATGAAGAAATAGCAGCTCCGGTCTAGACAACTGAGATCAACGGCCGGAGAGTTTGTTGTGCTGACCACATGATACCCTCTATCCGCAAATGTTGGCACACTATACTAGCTCGCTTGCGGGCTGACGCCATGTAGTTATTTATACTAGTGTATTTTTTACTCGACACCGTGTATCACTATCCTTTTTGGGCTATACGCATGTAAAATAATCACGCTAATATGTTACGGAGATGATGAAGGTTGAAATAGAGGAAGTGTGCATACATTCACGTGGAGAGAGTGTGTAAAACCATTTTGAAAAACATACCCTTAGTAAACCCGACCTGGGCTCGAACCCCGATCTCTCCAACATCGGCAGTCCAGCCTTATTCCATTCAACCACCAAAGCAGGTTATACTATTAATTAGCCGCACCCGTGACCAAGTGGACAAAGACATCAATCGTGTCTAGTTTTATTGAAATAGTGAAATTGGGGCTGTAATCCGGGCCTAGGTATTTTATTCAATTGTTTCCCAGTACTCGTCCACGCACATCTAAGTACACACTTTATAAATTACACCTCCCCCATCCCTACTCACGTAGTGTAAATATACGGATAGGCCTATCCCAGATGGATAGTAAAACGCCTAGCACGGAAGATATATAAACGGTGCAAAATCAGATTTTCTCATTCTTACTAATTATCATCTAAATAAAACAGGATTTGTATTTGTGTGTAAGCGCGAACATTCCGAAATCTAGGAAGCTAAAACTTGACAAACATATTTAGGGGAGCCTTAAGGCGCTTCTACACAGGCGCAACATTGTTGGCAACATGTTGTCAATACAACGTGAATTTTTTTATAAATGTTGGCAACATGTTGACAACAAAACATAGTTTCCCACCAGTGAGAGGTAAATATCAAAGAAATGTTGGAAACAGATGTTGGAAACATGTTGGCAACATTGTAATAGAGGCACAACGTTGTTGTCAACATAGTAATCAGGTTTTAGTTTGCTTTGAGGCTACATCTGACAAGGTTGTGTTCGTTTTGTGTGATTTTAGTCTTGTGTACTCCATTTCTTGATTATTACTTATTTTTCATTATGTAATGGAATCGAGAAATATAAATGTACAGAGATCAGCCGGTTAAGTGTTAGGACTATAAAGTATAAATGTAGAAACAAGAAACATGAAGCATGGCCATAACGTGAATCAAAAAGAGAAACGCAGAGACCATGAGGAAGCAAAAACTGAAGAGGTTTATTCCTCAAAATGGTTCACCTTTAAACTTCTGCATTTCCTATCAGCATCCTGAACTCGACTAAGTCCTAATAACAATGATTATTTGTTTTAAACACCTTATTGCATTTAGTATGTTGACATTTATGGTCAACATTCATACGGTATGTTGCCAACACTGTTGCGCCGGTGTAGATGCGCCTTAAAAGTATGCAACTCTGCCATATTTTTATTTATTTTTACATCTCTTGCAGAACTAACTTCTCAAATGACGTGAACAATGATTATTCTATGTCAATTTAATGTACTATTGAATGTTGTATTTTTTTCTATCTAACTTGATAACCAAGGAAAAAAATATATAAACTTCAAATCCAAAGAGAAATCACAGAAAAAACGTCAAACTTATACCCAAAGAGAAATTAGAGGTCAGATTAATTGTTGATTGTTTTGTATTCACATTAGTAGTTGACGTCTTTATTTGATTTTTTCTTACATTGATAATTATAATTACATTATTAATCATAATTATGTATTCAAACCAAGGCCGTAAGTAGCCAGCCAATATTTTCGGTGGGGGGAGGGGGAGTTGGTGGGCACATCCCCCAATTGCCGGAGGCTAGAGAAAATTCTAGATGATAAACAGTTCTAAAAGCTATCTGAAGGTTTTTTTTATGCCAACATAGCTCCCTAACTGCTGAAGACATGGAAAAATTCTAAATATAAGGAAATATTAATCACCTCTAGATGCTCTCTGAAGTGCTCTTTATGGTAACACAGCCCCCTAATTTGTACTTGTGCCTTAATTTTGATATTGTTTGAAGCATAAATAAAGCTATATATATATTGTTCATTAAATCTAGGGGGGGGGGGGGGTTTGAACCCCTAAAAGCCTCCCCCCTGACTACGGCCTTGATTCAAACAAAGAAATTATTTTTCAAATTTAACGCTTATAAGATTCAGAACATATTGTCTTAGATCGTATGACCCCCAATGCAGGTAGCTCCAAGACCCTTGAGTTTTTTTTTAACTTTTAAAAGCCTCACGTCTTAGACCGCTTGGCCAGCGATTCGGGTGCCTAATAGGTTAAACCAAGAAACATTGAAACCTTGACATATGCTTACCACTTGAAGGAAACCTTAACATGTTCAATTTGGACGTAGCTATTTTTATTTTTTTTATAAATGTTTAACATAAAACCTTAAATCACGTGGCCACCTATATAGGTAACTCTGAAACAAAGAACAGAAATCTCAAACTTTGTATATATACTAAGGAGAACTTCATTATTTGCACTTTATGTTTAATATATTATTATTATTATTAGCACCGCGTCTTACCACCCGTTCGGGTTATACGCACTTACTAATTACTTATACGCACTTGCTAATGTGCAATGGTAGGGTGATTGTGAGATGAAATGGAGGACCTACAGTTTAACGTGGAATCCGAACCACGGTGGAGGCCTGGCATTCCTCACATTCACAAGGTGTGATTAATACACATCTTGTCAGAGGTGAAGGAAGGGTTTAGAAATCAGATAAATCTTCGCCGGGACAGAGGGTTGAGCCCCGGACCCACCACCAGGTCACCCTATGTTTAATATAATTTAAATTAACAACTTGAACATATTTATTTTTACTTTTTGTATAGGCCTATTTATTTCAATCCTTACATATTATTTCACCTGATCACATTTAGGTACTGTACCTAAGTCTAAAACCAAGAAACATAAAATTATTAAAGAATATACAGAATGTTAATCAAATAATTTTTGCGCTAAAAAAAATACCTGTTTCAAGGAAGGGAAAAACAACTAAATCATTTTGCTATAGTTATTACATCTAATACCATAATTATTAACGGCTTAGTTTGAAATGTTAAGGATGAGTAAAACTGTTTAGAGGAAGAACATACGCATAAGTGTGGAAAAGGGACAAACAAAAAAGTTGAATATCCCATGTGAAAAACCACCGCCAGTTAACTCGGCCAAGATTCGAACCTAAGCCACCCCGATACCTAGAATATGGTGTATTGCGAATATTACGTTTTAGACTTTAATAGAACACTGGTTTGGGGAGCAGCTCAAGAAACTCCATGCTATATCGCCAATTTTGGCAAGAGTTAATTTGCGAAGTATTATTCTGTTATCTACATACTATATCAGTTTAGCTCTTCTATTTCCTCTAGGTTTGGGTGTGTTTAATGGGAATATTATCTTATGTTTAGAAATTGTTAGTTAAATCCCCTATTATTATATCAAGCTATTTATTTCCTCTAGTTGCTGTTATAACTGTAAGAAATGGTTTACTCCGACGAGAAGACGGAAACAGAACGGTCTGTGTCGCAGAAAGACGGTTTGGTCTGGTTGGGTTTAATTATAACTGACGCGGATGTCGCTTTGTGACGTGGTAAAAATAACCAGTCCCTAGGGCAGGTGTAAACTAAGATGGGTTGTGTCGTGTCGGGAAGCGAACTGTGGGGTTGTTGAACCAGTGACTGCTCAATCGCCTGTGTTTTGTCCGTGTGACGCAGTGGCGTAGCGTGGACTCAAAAGTCGGGATGCACGTCACAATACTCTGTATTTTTATTTTAAAGTGTTTACCAATTTATTAAAAAAAGTTTGCCTCTTGTTGGTTTAGTACCACCAATGATTTTAGCTAACTTATCAATATAACCTTAAGAAAAACGTTAAAATAATTAAATTTATGTTAACTGGCTTCCAGAAAATAATCCTTTGTTTTTATTGACGTTTACTTCCAGCTTTTCCAGGATCATTATGATTTAATGTTTCACAAAAATCGTAATTATTTGCCGTATATACTCTATTAAACATTAAGTTAGGACTATACAAAATAGAATCGCAAAGTAAGGTCACAACAACCATATCGTCAGTGTAATTGAGCATTACTCATTAACAAGATCCAAGTTTTAATGACGTCATCTTTTTTTATTCATCACATACAATGCTAATAAGTACATAAGCTCTGTTCATGATCCTCTTTTTGTATATATTTATATTTTATAGGTCTTTTTTGTCCTTTTGGAATTTAAGGTAATATTTTCTTGGTTTGCGTCATTTGTAGGCATTTTTATACATTTTTTGTTTCTCTTCTCCACACATTCATCTACAATATATAGCCACGTCTTACATGGCCTACCCCTTACTTTTATACATACCAGTAGTTTAATTAACAAGTATAAAAAAATTATCCGCTTCGGTGGCGTAGTTGGCTAAAGCGCTAGTCGTGTTAAGCTCGACTGCTGAGGACGGGGAGATCGAAGTTCGAATCTCGGTCGGGTGAACTGGGGGTGGTTTTTCCTAAATGGTTTTCCACTCTCCATCCACGCAAATGCGGGTTCACTTCCTCTAAATCCAACCTTCCCAATTCCTAATCCATTAGCGTAATTAGTACTTAAGCGTATAACCCGAACGGGTAGTAAGACGTTATGCTAAATAATAATAATAATAATATAAGAAAAGTAATGCATGGTTTTTACGCTGTTTATTGGTAATTGGTACGTGGGTGTTTGTCGTAGTTCAGACAGGCTATTAGATGATGGCGCGAAAACGTTTTCATTCAAATGCAAAATAATTATATAGTTTTATAATTACCCTCTAATATCTAAACTCTTGTTAAACATTTTTTTAAGATGTCAGGTTTGTGACAGACTATGAGGAAGAGGTTCGAATTTCAATCGAGCGCATCGTCCAAGTATCTTCTCACTTGAAGGGTGTAATGTGCGGGTGAACTGTCTGGTTGAAAGTGCCCATTTCCAAATATAGTTATTGGCAGATTGTTTTCCAGGAAATTATTCAACATATCCAAGTACGAAGTGCCAAATACAGTCGGATCACACACACACAAAAGGACAAATTATTTCGAACTTAGAAATAGCACATCATATGTTAACCTAAGGAGAAACCCGAATCTTCTCTCTCAGTGCATGCGGATTCTCTGTAGCCCACATGACGCATTTATGCCTATTTACTTTTCCACTAACATAAAATATGGCTTCGGCCGGGAAAAGGAACCAAACAAAAGGGTCTCTGTGGGTCATTTTCAAGAACACTTGTGAAGCTTCTACGAGGGAAATTTTATCAACAGAAGAAAGTGCTCGCACAGTTTGAATGTGGTATGTATTCATCCCCAAATCAAAATGGATTATTCTGCAAAAACTTGGCTCAGAAATCCCGGTTTCCGGTGATAATATGTGACCTGACTTCTCAGGTCTAATCAGCATTCCTTCTTGAACGCGTATGAAGCTATCTTCCATTCTAACACTTCTAGGTCGTCCGCTGTTTCCCATACAGTCATTTGCAACAAATCCTGTGCGCACAAATTTCTCGTGTATTTAACGGATAGTTAAATGGCTTGGAGGATCCTTGCTATGCCATGCTTGAAATTTAATCCTCACTACTGATGGTGACTGAAAGACTTCCATCCAAGCTATAATCTTTCTTCTTTCTTCCAAACTAAGTTATGTTACCATATATTCTAGTCTGAAACAGAAGAAAGAAAGAAAATTTACATTATTTTGTCTTGCCCACATAAGTGCCAAAATCTTTTTGACTCATCCTGTATATTAAAAGTGACAGCTGCAGATAACATGACTTGATATATGAATATATTAAAACTGTTTTACATTGGAACCTGGATAATTCAAACTTGAAGGGACCAGGAAAAAATTCGAACTATCCAAAAATTCTAACTAAATAAGTTTCTTAAAAGGAATTGAAAAAAAACACAGTTAAGTTTTCAACCAAGCTCAAAAACTTTTTTTAATATATTTGGACATAATCTGTTCACAATTTCTTTAAAGGTCAGAGATTATAATCTGTTTTCCTGATTTAAGTTTCTCAGTCATAATGTATGATTCTAATTGATTTAATGACTGGAAAATTGAATCACTTACATTGTTGCGACTTTTAAAAAAACTCCTGAGTTCTTGGATATGGTTCATGGCTTCTGCCGCACTCGGGATAGGCCTTTCCTGAACTACTGAAGAATTGTTCTCTTCATCACCAGATGCTCCATCCTCAGCCTGGATGTTATTGTTGAGAACTTTGGCGACGATGTCCGCATCAGTAACTTCCACCACACACTGCCACATCTTCATCCATGCTGACCAAGTCCACATAGGAGATAACAGGATCAGGAGTAACTTCATCCCAGTTGTCAATAGCTGGCGCAGCTTCAGTCACAGTTTCTCCATAACTTTCTTTCTTGATAAAGCCAGCGTTTTTAAAACAGTTCTGAATAGTCTCAAACTTCACTTGGTCCTACGCTTGCCTACACATTCTTGAGGCTTGAAGAACGTCAAGCGAAATTTTTCTGACTTGACAAATCTCCAGCAAGAATTTTTTCAACCAACAATCGTCTGTAGAAATGTTTTAGGTTCTTAACTATTCCTTAGTCAATAGGTTAAATAACCGATGTCATATTTGTCTTGTCGATTTTTAAAAGCCATTTTTCAAAAATATCACCTGTCATTCATGCTTTTCTATTTGACTCGTATACAGTTGGCTTCGATTTAACATTTTTGAAGCAACGTGGTTAGCCGATTTTCCAATCCTTAACAACGGCATCTTTTCAGAACCATCCATATTTGCTCCAACTAACAGTGTTGTTCGATCTTTAATAAGCTTTCCCCCACTGCACTGTTCACTTTTAAATGCAAGAGTTTTGTCAGGAGTACACTTGAAAAAAAGTCCCGTAACATCGACTTTAAAATGTTTTTCGGTTCGATGTCCTGGATCATTTCTTTCAAGTCTTCCTTCCAATTATCGTCTGAACGCACATCATCATCACCACTTTCACCACATACAGCTTTGAAGGAAATTCCGTTTCGTTGTTTGAATCCCTTTAGCCACCCTGCATTCGCTTTGAAGTCTGTTTTTCATAATTCAAAGCGAAATGTTCAGCCTTTGCTCTAAGAAGAGGGCCGTTCATTAGGACTTTCTTGTCTCGCGCTTGTTTGAACCACTTCAGTACACAGTTATCCACATATGAGTTTTCCGGTCCTCTTAATCTTTTCCTATCTTGTCCAATCTCATTTTCACTGCTCAACATTTTTTGTTTGTTTTTTCAAAAATGTTGAAAGCGTGTTAGGGGAAATTCCGAAGGCCTTTGCAATTTCTGATTTCTTTTTAAGTTCATTTTCCACTTCCTTTATCACCGCTACTTTTTCGGCCAAAGTTAATGATTTATAGGACTGTGGATTGAACAGTGAAATCATGATACACACACGCACACACACACTACTGTACAGTATGTACTAACTAAACAAAACCAAAACTAAACAACAAAATAAACTCGCACGTCACAAGAATATCGCTACGACCGAATCACTAAGAACAGCGCACGTAACCGCTCGAGAAGTTCGACCTTGACTAACGGATTACAGAATTGTACTGACCGCATTGCAACGTCGCCTCCCCTGTTTACAAAACTAGACCAATAGAAGTATGAAAACAATACTGCACAGTACATTACAGCTTACGAAAAGATCGAACTAACCAAAACAAAATTCGAACTGTCCACGATTTTTTAACATTGATTTAATACCAAATTCACGGACCGGGCGAAAAATTCGAATTAAAGACGATTTCGAACTGCGGAAGTCCGAATTAGTCCGGTTCCACAATACTAACTTTAGTAATTACAAGGTACTGTTCTTCCTATCAAAATCAGCTTGAAGCATGTACGTTCTAATTCTGAATACAGATTAATCACAAGACTTAAACATTTATTTTAGCCTAATACAGTACTACTTAAACTACACATCGAGCCCTAGCGCTTAGATATTTACTAATTGGAGAGTATGGGATATATATAGTATGATTTTGGTAGGAAGAAGAGTAGAAGTTAGTTACTAAAGTTACTAAAACAATGTTAATATATTCATATATAAAGTCATGTCATCTGCAGATGTTACTTTTGGTAGATATTATCAATACCTATCAAATAACACATATAATATAAGAAGATGTAATCACTGTTGGCCGCAAAGAAATATGGTTTGATTTTCTCTACTGTTCTTCCAACTAAAATCAGGGTATACCTATCTTTGTCAACGCCACTCAGAATCGAACCACTCTACTTGGCCTCCACCATTCTCACTACATAAGCATGGGGATGGGATAAGAGAACAATATTTTGATGTTGTTGTAAATCTTTCTTAATTTTAGTACTTTTGACTTTTTATTACATGCGTATTTAACAAACCTGATTCAAATTTCCAAAGCGCTAATGGCCTCTCTGTGACACTTTGCAAAGCTTCTAGAGTCAAGTGGAGTATATTTTGTTTTTTTGAACAAGAAGGTTGGGTTATTGAAACCACCACACGGGCTGTTTCTGATGAATCGCAACGATTTGGATCAGGACCAGCTTCAAGTAGTTTATTTACTTCTGCTCTTATATGCACTACGTGCTAAATTCGTTAGCAAGGTAAACGTCGTAAGTTAAAATGTTATCTTAGAAGAATTATCAACAATACAGAACTTTTTTCAATTTGGTATTAAGGATCCAGCATTATTTTTAACTTTATCATATATAAATTATTGTAATCGTAAAGATTTTCAGCCTAATAGTGTAACAAGATTAGTGTCTGACATCAGTATTGGCACACTTCTCGTTTGTTTACCGTAACTGCGTTCTCTGTTCTACCTCCCTCCTTGTTTAGCCGGTATGCAGTGGTAGAAGCACTGTCAGGGGTATTAGAGGAGTTAGGAGTAGGAAAAGGGGCATGTTCGGAAGAGTCTGGGTTCATTTTATTCTAACCCAATATTCTAGAAATGGAGGATTCCAGACTCTTAAATGTGACCACTATGGCCCTATATATACATGGTCGGCGATAGTAGTCAGGGATCCCCCAGTCCCAGTTGTGGATAGTGAAGTGAGTGGACTGGCGTGTCCGGGAGTGTGGGCAGCATGATCATTGTGTGGGCTAGAGTGTATAATGTGGGGCCAGCGTGTCCACTTTATGGGCTAACGTGTCCAGTGAATGGACTAGCGTTTCCAGTGTATGGGCTAACGTGTCGAGTTATGGGCCAGCGTGTCTAGTGTGTGAACCAGCGTGTCCGGTAAGTGGGTCGGCGTGCTCAGCAAGTGGGTCGGTGTGCTCGATGGAGGATCAGCGAATCCAGCGTTCGTGTAACGCGGGTCAGCGCAGTGTGTCGTGCGCGGGGACAAGTGGTGACTTAAGTGGCCTACACGGGTGACGTAGACATTGATGGTTAATGTGAACTGTGTTAATAATGAACATTTTTTATGACTGTTTTAAATATTTGAATAGCTATTATGTATTTTATAGTTATTAATTTGTTTATTTAGTATAATTCTATTTTATGTGTTCTCATTATCTTATTAACTTACATACTTAATTATTACTATTATTATTAATACAGTGACTTGTTTATCTGTGGTTAATTTAATTATATCAGTGTATGTGTGGTTTCATTTTTAATAATCACAATCTTGAATATTCCATGTGCATTTTCATTCATGTTTAATCAGCAACGCACCCCAGTATCCTGAAAAGAACTCGCGGTTCTCAAGGTGACGTGTGAACGGTGAACGACCTCCTAGGTCACACGCGCCCCCGTTGCAATATTTTAATAGATGACGTTTCATGTTGCTCCAAACAAAAATAAAGTAAGTATTACAATTCTGTCCGTCCCATTGCATGACTGTCTATAGTCCAATTTTCTTAGAAACGAATGTTTATAAAAAGTTTTTGCTGACAAAATTATAACAGTTTACTATTTTATTGGTGTTATTTTATAGGTATTGATAATATCTATCAAAAGTGTTAGCTGAAGCTAACTTGGATTAACGTATGCATACGTGAAAGTAGATCTAGTAACTTAGCTGTCAAAAAAGGCCTTTCCTATGGAAATTTGACTGTATATCTGGATATACAATTGAAACTATACAATAGAGTGTGTTTAATCTTGATATATGATCATGCCTCAAGATTAAACCGTGATTTAACTCTAGCTATAGTATTAAGAGTGGTTTAGGGGCCTACTGTTTTTTTAATTCAAGATTTTTCGATGATAGATTCAAGGATTTCGTTTAAAATGGGCTTCTAAGTAATGTTCATTTGATAAACAAGATTGTATATTGGTTCTTCTTAAATAAAATAAGTTATTATTATTGTTAGTTTGCTGATGGCGGACTTTTAAAAACTTTGTTCAGGTTCAAATATATTATGAGGCAGTATTTACGATTGAATCGTACCGCTTATTTGTTCACGTTTCAATTTAATGCATGAACGAGTATTTGGCCACTTAGCCACTTGGGTAGACAATGCCTTATCTACCGTTTATGTTCGTCCTGTTACTCAGGAAATGTTACTATTCCTAGATAAATAAATTCAGATTAACCAACATTGACAAAAGTTACTACATAGAGTTTACGTGTAAAAATTGCACGGACCAGCATATCAACACAGTAAATTAGATTTAGTAACTTTTTGAACTGTCCGATATATTTCTAAGACGATTATACTATTATACCCTACAATCCGCACCGGTGGGACTCGTGGACAAAGGCGTCTTATCTAATTTGGTTTGCCGGTGATGGTGAGTTTGAGGTTTGAATCCCGGTTTGGCTGTACCGAGGTGATTTTTCCTAAATAATTTACCACTTTCGCTTTATTTCCTCTCAATTGTACCTTATTTCCACAAACAAAATTAGCGTAAATATATGGACAGATCTGATGACCTGTGCTGACCCCCCGCCCCCCAAATAAAAACTCAGTGGCATGAGACCGCAAGCAAGATATACCGACCAACCGAGCGGCCCGCTGCTGTTAGCGATGATAGTTCCAACATTTGCGGATAGTGGGTGTCATGTGGTCATCACAATGATTCTTTCGGCCTTTAATCTCAGTTTTCTAAACCGGGGATGTTGCTTCTTTATCTAAGTAGCGCCTCATTTGTCCTCCCGAGGTAGAGTTTGACCCCATTCCAGACCCTCTACTTCACAGATGAATTTTGGAAGCACCGGGTATTGAACCCGGGACCTTTGGCTCTGTAGCCAATAACTCTGACCACTTGACCACACAGGCATCTTGCTGACCAAAACCCAACTCAAATACAAAGTTCATAGTCCTAACTTGTGTAATAAGTAAACAAGACGCTCCCTGGACTCGATCTAGGCTCCTTTAGACCTCTTTAACTACTCAATCACGAGGAAAGGAACTCGCAAGATTTAAGGAACGCTAGGGTAATCTGTTTTGTCACGACAGACCTTATCTCAATTTTGTGTTAAAGGTGAAACTTTCCCAATAGCATTTATGGAAGGCTTTGAGTATAATCGATATATAAATGTGATAAAAATACCTGGAGTCGTTTTATTGCTTTATTGTAACACATTTAAGAACGTTTCTGACCCGCCTCGGTGGCTAGTTAGCTAATGCGCTAGTCGTGTTTTGCTCGACTGCCGAGGACGGGGAGATCGAGGTTCAAATCTCGGTCGGGTGAACTGGGAGTGGTTTTTCCTAAATGGTTTTCTACTCTTCTCTCCACGCAAATGCGGGTTCACTTCCTCTATATTCAACCTTACCAATTCCTAACCCATTAGCGTAACTAGTACTTAAGCGTATAACCCGAACGGGTAGTAAGACGCGGTGCTAAATAAAAAAAAACTTTTCTGGTGGTTAGTACCTAGGAGAAATTTAACTGAAGTGTAAACTTTAAAACTTTGGATATCTCGATTGTGTTCGTTCTATATATATTTTTTTAAGAATGAAATTATTTAAAAAAAAAGTTCAAAACAAAAGAATCTTTCAGGAAAAAATGAAAGTAAAATATTCCATCTCGCATCTCTAGAATGTGTTTCACCGCCTGCGAGTCTGTTCCCCTAAGGGCACCATCGCAACTTGGCCCACGTCCTAACCGCTGTGAAATCTGATGTGTGTGCCATTCCTAATACCTAGGATTAAGTGCTGTAGTTAATTGGGTCGTTGATACCCCGCGCTCGTAAAGGATGTCGTTACATACTACAATGAACCAACTTCTTGTTAAATAACGACACGACGGCTTTTGGCCAAGTAATAAGGCGTGCTCTGACCGTGAACAAGAGATCACTGTAACCTTCACGGCTAAGACGTGACAACGGGGGCCGTTATGAGAGCTCTGTTATGGCTGCTGAGAAGATTTACTGTGTTTACAGGAGTCAGGGTGGTCCGCACTTTACTTAAGGCGGGAGTGTAGGGAACGTGAGCTTAGGGCGGTATTCTTGCAGTTTTTGTATCAATTTTTTTTTTCTTCAAAAGAAATCAAATAATTATCTAGTAGGATCATAGTTTAATTTTCTTCACATGATGACCTCAACAGTTGTTGGATATATATCAAGTGTCCTGGAATTTAATGATAACTTTTTACTTAATTTATAATGTTTCTCATCCAATGTCGCTTTGCTCATGACATATATTAAAGAACTGTTATATAAAAACGTGAAGAAAATTAAACTCGTCTTTTTACAACAGCAATTTGACTTACCAATTCATAACTCATAGGCATTCACTTATAGAGAGTTGTGATACACCATGCTAATATTGTTTTTGTCATTGGTGGTTACCCACAAACAGTCAACATTTCAAATGAAGAACCTTATCTGACAGAAAAGTTGCAATATTACTTTCACTTATTCATATGAGTAAGAATAAAATCATCCCTACACAAGGACACCCCCCCCCTCTTACCGCTGATTATTATCACACTACCCGCCTCGGTGGCGTAGTTGGCTAACGCACCAGTCGTGTTGAGCCAGGCCACCGTGGACGGGGAGATCGAGGTTCGAATCTCGGTCGAGTGAACTGGGGGTGGTTTTTCCTAAATGTTTTTACACTCTCCCTCCACGCAAATGCGGGTTCACTTCAAATAAATTCAACCTTCCCAATTCCTAATCCATTAGTGTAATTAGTACTTAAGCGTATAACCCGAACGGGTAGTAAGACGTGGTGCTAAATAATAATAATAATTATCACACTCTTCTGATTGGTTAAATCATTGCTATGACGTCATAACCCCCTATGTTTGTACCATTTGGGGCAGCCTTCACAAAAGCACCATCCCTTGCTATGATTGGCGTATGTTCCTGTAATCACCTCACAACGACACCCGACTTCGTGCGGCCCTATCGGATTCTCGGCACATGTGCGGAAAGCCTTATAGTTGTATCGTGTGGCAACCTTCACAACAGTAACGCCGCTTCACCCCTCACAATCGCCTGGCGTCGTAACGACAGACCTTTCACGTGCCCGGTGCATGAGCGTGGCCCTTCTCCACGACACATGCTACCAAACTCTTTTTCAGATAAGGGTTCAGTCTGCTCTACATGATCCCCCTCATACCCTTTAGACTTGCTATACGCGCTTGATCAGTTCACCTTCTCATAACCTTGACTTTCCAAAATCGTTCTCCTGTTTTCTAGGTGGTGTGACTTCCCCCTTGTAAGTCCTCGCAGTCCACACACCTTCTTCATAGCTGGTTCTTCCTGCCACCAGAATGATTAAAAGCAGTTATGCCAACATACCTTGACTTCCAAACCTGTTCTCCTATTTTCAAAGCAGTGTGACTACTATCCCCTTTTACGTTGCAGCCGTCTAGCAAGCCAAGACGATTAAACCTAGGGTAGAGTAGAAAAGGGGTACTTCAACTCGACTTTATGTGAAATATACTGTACTACCGCTGCTCTTATTGAGTTGTTTGAAACTAGTTTACTCTTACAGTGGCTTGCTCAAATTGAGAACATTGTTGCCAAATACTCTGGGTGCTTGTATGAGAGTAATAAAGAAATGTGAATAAATATATATAATCACTCAGATTTCACAATAGGCGCTCCGGTTAAAATCTTCGAAGTTATACCCAAACGTAGAGCCTTGATCATTATACAAGTAGAAAGGGCAATACTTTACCCTTTCGGGTAGCCTTGTCTCTTTAAACCTATCGATGTTAGGAATCCTCATAATTTTTCATCTTATCAGAATTTCAGATATGTACTGAAACTCGATGGCATCCCGCTCCTGTTCAAAATGAGGTCTATAGAACGCTTTGAAAGGCTGAACGATACCTCCGTGAATACAGTGTGAAATATGATGTGAGTGACACTTACATTGAGACAAGTGATAATATTAAATATAGAACAAACCTTGTGATAACGTTATAACGTGGTGGATGTCGATTTCTTTGCGATAGATGTTTGACTTTTTTCTGATTGAAAATAAACCTGCAAAACATAAGGAGGAATGTACAAAATTTGGTGATCTAAGGAGTACTTTTCGTCAAAGGGAAGATAAATTCCTCACATTCAAACAGTTTAAACAACAGGAAAAGATCGGGTTCATTATGTACACGGATCTGGAGAGTTTTCTGTTACCGATTCCGACATGTGATTCGGATACGAAGTGCTCCTATTCCAAAAATGTTCAGAGGCAGGTAGCATAATCTGGAAATATGTACCTCAAATATAATTTAGACGATAATCTCTCAGAGTATCGCCATTTCAAGGGTAAGGATTGTACCAATCAGATTGTTAAGGCGCTCATAAATACTGGAAAGCATGTATTCGACTACTATTTATCACAGTCGTTCCGATAAAACCACTTACTCCAGCTCAAGTAAATGCTCATTCTACAGCTTCTCATTGCAACAGGTGCGAAGAGCCTTATAAGAAATATAGTATCCGAGTTATGGATTAATTATTATTGTCGCTTGACGGGGATTTGCAGGAGGAGTAGCCATGCTGAATGCAATCTTAATTATTGAACCCCAAGCCATCTACTGTAACAATCCATAACACTCGTTGCTATGACAATTGTTTTCTACTTGGATCGTTGGTCGAACGTCGATAGACTGGTACTTTCACTGGAGAGACCATTATCGTTAATTCTAGGCAAGGTAACAGCTATAGGGGAAAATATGGGCCTATTTAAAGTGATGATGAAATATATTCGAAACGGGTTTTGAGGGATAGCGATTAAAATTATAGACAGTTTCAGCAGTATATGTACTGGATAAATGTGTGTTATACCTTGAACCTAACTATATTAAAATCACTCGTAAATGTAATCCTGATGACGAACGATTCAAACTGGTTTGCCGTTTTGGGGTGTTCCCATACGACTATATCGACTAGTTTGAGCGTTTGTATGAAACAGTTACCTGGATGAGATAAATTTTACAACGCCCTTACAGCTAACCACATTTTGCAGGAAGACTACGATTATGCATGTGAGGAATGGCCAAGGTTCAAGTGTAAAATACTCCGGGATTACTAAAATCTGTATCTTTATACAGACGTTCCGCTACTAGCTGACGTCTCTGAAAATTCTCGGGATATATTCATGAAGACATGTAGAATCAATCTTAGCAGGTCCCTTACAGCACCTAGTCTTATTGGCAATAATCAAGGTACAGATCGAACCAATCGATGGGGTCGATATTCATCAATTCATTGAGGGAGACATTTGCGGTGGGAGATGTTTGGTGTGTAATCATCATGCAGGTGCGAATAATTGGTATATTGAATATTTTATCCTCGAAACCAGAATATTAACTCATCTATCTCGATGTGAATGGACTTTACTTATTTTCGATCCTTGGGTATTTGCCCTCTGGAGGCTTAGGATGGCTCGAGGAGGATTACAATCGATTGTATGTGCGAACAACATAGGACGATGCGGATATTGGGTATATCTATTAGGTATATCTCGACTATCCTCTAGATATACATGTTTCTCATTCCGATTTGCCGTTCTGCCCAAAAAAAGAGGTACCACCCAAGGGGAAATATGAGAAATTGTTAACGACGTTAGCTGATAAGACAGGGTACGTAATTCACTACCGTCATCTAAAGCTATGTTTGTCTGTGAACATTTTTAAAATAGGCAAAAACAACAGAGTATATACCTCACGAGAAATCCGAAATTTCACCTGTCGTGAATAGATCTAATCCCTATTGTGAGTACAATTGTACACTAACGAGCCAATAGGAGTATTTTAATATGTATTCAATACGAATATTGTCGGTAGATTATTGCAGCGCGTGAGTCAACAAGAAACACACTTTGGCCAAAAAAAGGTTAAAGACCTCTTCTCTAAGGTTTCTCCAAATATTTCAAAATAAATGTTCTCAAGTCACATTATTTTTGTTGTAAGTTAGGCCAAACTCTTTTAAGATGTTTTTTTCCACATAATTGTATACAAATAGTTGTACTAGAATGTTCTGCACATTTACCCCAAGACAACCGAGGTCTACTCATAAGAAATAGTTCCATTGAAATAATTGGAAACACATTATATCCGTGTTGACTCTTGAACTAACAGTTTCGCGAGGTTTCATAAATGAAAAAATGTGATGCCAAAATTTCCATCACAACATAGTGTCGGAAATTCACGAACTCAATGGTGTCAGTCCACCATACCGACCGAGCGGCCGCTGTTTGTTGGCAATGATAGTGCCACCCTTCTACGGATAGAGGGTATCGTGTGGTCAGCACAACACATGCTCCAGCTGTTCATATCAGTTTTCTAGACCGGATCCTTTACTTTTTTTGTTCAACTAGCTTCTCGTTTGTCCTCACCAGGCTGAGTTGAGACCGTTTCTGACCCACTGCTCCACATAATAATCTGGAAGCGCTGGGGATCGAAAACGGGACTTCTGAATCTGTAACCAGGAACTATGACCAATAGACCACAGAGGCGGTCCGACAAAATTTACGATAGGCTTAATACTTAATAATAATAATAATTAGGAAATACCACCCCCAGTTCACCCTAGAGAGATTCGAACCTCGATCTCTCCGTCCTCGGCAGACCAGCTTAACACACATCTAGCGCGTTAGCCAACTACGCCAACAAGGCGGTTAGATAGGCTTAATTTTTTTTAATAGGTCATAATCAATGAGATTCTAATTACATGAATAGTGGTGGTAATAATACTAATTTAAACGGATTGTTTCACAAGAAATAATTACATTTTAAACAACTTTATTTTAACCTTGACTTAACATACTGCAGTATACTTTTGTTGAGCCTTTTAAATAATTTGGTAGATAGAGATAAAATCGTAATAAATAGATAGATACGAGAACCACCTCACAATAATTAAAAATATGTAATAAGATGTCTTAAAATTCCCTCAAATGAATTTTAAAAAATTAAAGAAACAACAATAAATTGTATTTTATGAATAACTCTAAAAATATATACTGAAATTTTTACACTATGTCAATAATAAATTACAAATTACTTCAAAACTTGGCAAGATAACGACATCCATCAACAAGATTTCTTGATAATGTTAATTAGAGATACTTAATTAAACTGAGAATGTAATCTGATGAAGAGCTGAGATCTCTTCTTAGAGACGGTTGTTGAAGCACAAAGCACACATCTATAGTCGGATCTCAATAAAAATAATGTTTCAGACATTTTTTGTCAAAAGTTCCCCATATCTTATTTTTGTCAAAATTTACATCACATTTCAAAATTAGTAACAGCTGCTAGACATCTAATTTAACGTGTACGTTCATGAAAGTTGATTCAGTAAATTTTTAAACTGTCATATAACGTTCTTTTATTATGGATATACCCGCCTCGGTGGCGTAGTTGGCTAACACGCTAGTCGTGTTGAGCTCGACCGCTGAGGACGGGGAGATCGAGGTTCGAATCTCGGTCGGGTGAACTGGGGGGGGGGGTTCCTAAATGGTTTTCCACTCTCCCTCCACGCAAATGCGGGTTCACTTCCTCTAAATTCAACCCTCCCAATTCCTAATCCATTAGTGTACTTAGTACTTAAGCGTATAACCCGAACGGGTAGTAAGACGCGGTGCTAAATATTATTATTATTATTATTATTATTATTATTATTATTATTATTATTATTATTATTATTATTATTATTATTATTATTATTATTATTATTATGGATATACTAATTTACAGAGGAACTTGTATTTTCACCAGCATCGGTGATCGTACGGTCTTAATCGTAATTCTCGCAACACTCCCCCCTCCCCCCGCATCGTTGGGCGCGTGGGATAAGGCGCCCTCCTCGCTTCGTCTGGTTTGCCAGTAACAGAGAGGTCGGGGTTCAAATCCCGGTTGGATGTGCTTAGGTGTTTTTTTTAATTGTTTCTCGTTATTTCTTTACTCAAATGTGGGTATATATTTCCCTTAAATTCTATCATCCTTTCCCTATTTCTTTAGTGTAAATACATGGCTAACCCGGACAAGAATAAACGATGCGGTTCACAAATAATCTTAGTGTTGAAAGAAACAATTAAAAAATAAAGGTATTTTTAACAAATTGAACAAACCAAATTAAGTGATACTTATTTGAAAATATTCTAAAACAGAATTCCATGTTCATCTTCTTCGTAAATATAGTTTCACACTTTCGAACCAACTATAAACATTACAGGAGCTGGTTTGGTGTGCAAAATCAACCGAAAAAACAGAAAAAAATACTGTCTTAAATCTTTAAACTATACCTTCCTTTCCTTTAGAAGTAGATCGGTTAGAGTTAATCTATTCTTAATTTTAGAATGTGTTTAAGAAATACTGTAGTGTGGATTTGATATCGTTTCATAGTGGCTAATATGTCTTTTTTAAAGCTCCAATTAGAGGTACACTCACAATATAGGTATTTGGTTGATTAACATAAACTAATTTTTCCATCTAATTTTTTTTATCTAATATTTCCGAAAAGTTGTTCCTTGTCGGTAATATCGTGTTGTAAGATCATCAGCTGGTTCGTGCGGAAGACAATATAAAAATCAAACCTCTGGTTAAATGCCATAGCTTTTTTGACTGAAGTTATTATTCTTGGCCAGAAGCTCTAGAGTCTAGAGCAATGTCTCGCGATGAGGTTCATTGCACTCCCCCCTTATCCCGTCCCCCACCTCCTTTCCCCCTTTCAATTACCATCTTACACACACACACACACACACACACACACACACAATCATGCTTCAGTAACATAGAGGTTAATTTTATACACATGGTAATATCAACAGTTGTTGAATTTCTGTCATGAGCATAGTGGCATTAGATGACAAACTTTTTAAATAAAGAAAAAAAAATGTCATTAAGTTCCAGGACAACCTAGACAGATATTCAAGAAATCTTCACCATATGAAGAAAATTAAACTCTTATGTTTTTACTGAAGAAATATTTGATTAATTTTGACCAAAAAAAAGTTTTGATATAAAAATTGCAAAATCACCTTTTCTCCCGTCTCCTTCACTCCCACCTTAATAATTCTAACACTGTCCAAATTTAACCAATGTTACATTTTTAGACCCTGCCAGGACCCTTAATTTAGGAACCATACTCGCTACAAACTCTGATGCCAGACCCAAAGAGATCCTATGAAGACACAATAAACGGAAAAAATGAAACAAGTTTCACGACATAGTATTTCACTTATGACCTGGTGTACGTAGATGATTTTGATGGCTAAATCAGAGCGACCGAATTACCATAGCAACAAATACTCAATTAATTTAAGTCATCACATCTGGGGGTCGATCGTACTGTAATAAGTTATTTAACATCAAGGCTTTTTTTTTAGCACTAGTCTTACTACCCATTCGGGCTATACGCATATGTACTTACTATGCTAATGTATTAGGAATGAGGATAGCTTGAATTTTGGGAATGTACACCCGCATTTGCTTGGAGTGATAGAAGAAAACAATCCAGGAAAAAAACACCCCGAGTACATTCAACCGGGATTCGAACTCTCATCTCCCCTTAATCGGTAGTCTAGTCCAGAGGTTTCCAATTTTTTTTGACCACGGAACCCTAATTGATCATACTTTTTTTGGCGGAACCCCATTTTGATAATAACAAAAGTGATTGTACCTTGTAGTGTAGTTTGAATATTTTCATGTTTGATATGAAAAGAAAGAATAATTATAAATAAAAAATAATTATTATAAGTATTATAAAACATTTATCGTACAAAAAAAAGTAACTATTTAATGTGAAGAATGAAATTTTTTTCACATATTTACTTATAATAGCACTAAAATTAAGCTTAATGTCTGACAATTGAACGCGAAGATCTGAACTCTGAACCCCTTTGACCCTTCCACGGAACCCCAGGGTTCCGCGGAACACCTTTTGGGAAACGCTGGCTAGTCTATTGCGAGTGTGATGCCTTAGAGTCTTAGACCATGAGTCTACTGAAGTAGGTATTCTAGTTTATTAACGGCTTAATTTATGAGTAATTGTGGGGAGTATAGTTTTAAAGGGAGTACCCCAGCATTATCGCGGAAATACAAGGGTGTCCCACGTAAAAGTAGTCCGGCTCCAAACGTACGCGTATGGAGGAAAGGACTGCAAGATGTTACCCATAATAGTCAAGGACCACCTCGAATTTTTCGTCACAGATAATCCAATATAGGCTATTGTGAACTTAGCTACACAGTTTTGGTCGTACTGAAGTATCGTGGACTTACTTATATGTTACCTAGTAAAAAAAAATAGAGATATTTAACGTTCACTTTCTGAATCGATTGATTATATCAACACACGACTTGTAAACTAACTTGAATCTAGAACAGACACAACTTCCAACCCTCGGCCGTTAATTCATCACTGTGAAAGGAAAAACCCACATTTCACCAATGATACATATTTCGGCAATGTTGGGAATCAAATCCTATACTCAGTAGGTAGACACTCTAACAACTGAGCTAAACTGTAGGACATTTCTAAATACATCAAGATAATGGAAAACTAAGTATTACTTTTAGTATTTTTAGTATTACGAGTGCCTATTGCTAGCCGCTGCACTAAATACACAGAACGAGGATAATTGTTGTTAGTATACAATATTTTTCAGTAGAAATGATTAAAGACAAACTTTGAGGAATAAGCACACCTCCTTCCACCCTCTCAGTTTTTTTATCACTGAGTCTTACTAACTTTTCAAGTTATGCACATATATGATAATTACTCTAATGAGGTGGGGATGAAGACGGAAGCGTTTTAGAGGGAATATACCCGCATTTGTTTGGAAGGAGCGTGAGAAACTATCTAGGAAAAACCACCCTCAGTAGACCCGAGTGGGATTCGAACCTTGACATCCCCGTCTTCACAAGGCGAGTATAACTCGATAGTGACGCCTTAGACCGTTCTTTCAAATGTGTACAGAAATGTACAAGTTTACACAACTATAAACGTGCCACTTCTATGTACAAAATTTTATGTACCAAACTTAGACCAAATTAGGTCATTTGGTTCAAAAGTAACAAATGAGTGGGCAACCTTTTCTTTTTAGCATTTTACCGTTATTTTTAAATGCGCCGAAGGCCAAGATGTGACCTCAAGACTTAATCTCTTCGCAGCTGTAACGTTTTAATTTCTAGAGCCAAATTGTGACGCATGCGTACTAATAAATATGTCGGCAAAAGTATGGTGGGTGCGCATGAGTTCGGCCAACACCAGGATGCGTAGATGTCCATAACCTACTCCCGCCAACCGATATTAAGAAACTTTCTTTTACGCGCAACTTTGAAATTCGTTAAAAAAAATTATCTTAGCACTTTTAATATCATGATTATTAATGATACACTGTAAGGAGTAAGGATGAGGAGGGTAGTAGTAAGTGAGACCGCATTAACTTGTAAAAACTATGGAAAAGAGTTAAATTACGTGTGGAGAACCACCCTCATTGCACCCCGTCAAGATTCGAGCCTAGCTCACCTTTCATTGGGAATCCAGTATATTACAAGACACGTGCCCACTGCCCACCAATAGAGGGATTTCAACGTTCCAGACTAGCTTTTTTCCTATCCGCACCGATAGGTACGGAGGTAAAGACTCCAGTTTCGTACTGTTTGGTTTACCTTTGTCAGGGAGTCCAGCTCTAAAATATAAGATGTTAGACTGGCCTGCTGATGCCGGGGAGATCGGGATTAAAATCTCGCTCAGGTCTACTGAGAGTGGTTTTACCAAAATGGTTTCCCACTCTTCTTCCACTCAAATGAGGGTAGACTACCTTTAAAATTCTTCCTTCCTCATTCCTCCCCATTAGATAACCATCATATATAGACTACGTATAACCTGAACAGATAGTAAGATGCGGTGATAAAATAATAAAGTAAATGGATGAACAGAGTTTGTTTTTTCAAAAATAGTTTCTTACGCTACCTCCACTCAAAATGATAATATACTTACTCGAAATTCTACCATCCTCATCCCTAAGCCAGTATTGCAAATACTTGTATAGCCAGTATGTGTTGTAATACTCGGTGCTCGAAGTAGACCTACTCGACTCTGATCCGGAAGGCTTAATCCAAAATCGATGAGGGTGAGTCTCAATAATTCTTTGGTTGTGTTTCGTGCGTCCGGCATTGAAAACAAGATGATGCCGTTAATCTAAAGCCGCGTTTACATTAGTATAGCTAAACGGGCTAGTTACTTGTGCAAGTAGCTGGCCTGACTATATTCTTTCCCAGACTCAGGGCAAAGCATGGTGTTTACTCATAAAAAAAAAAGTTTTTTTTGCAACACGATTTGATTCCGTCTTGTTTTACTTATATTTAAAAGGAAATTTATTAATATGCATAATAACGATCTTAAAATGATTTTTTTTGCTAACATTAATGTTTATTAAAATATAATAAATATAGTTTTTTATTGATTGAGGAAGAACAAATTTTTCCTAAAAGTTTGGGTCTTCGTTTGTCACCTGAAAGATTTGAAACTTGCTTAGCTTGATCTCATCTGTAATCCAGAGGTTTGACATAACTTTTAGAGATACAATACCAGTTCGGACTAAGATAGAAGTCACGTTTAACTTCCTAGCAAATACTTCAGAGCTTTAAACAAAACAAAATAAAAAAAAGCACGCAGGATAAACCAAAATCTCTGACTAAAAATATATTCGTACAAAATGACACGTGCACTGTCCGACTATACTGACGAGTAAGTGTTTACTAGTTCAGAGGGTAATTTAGGGACAGTGAGAAATCCAGGTGGTGGGGGAAGACAGTGGTAAGTAAATAGCTTTGGGAAGCTATTCACTTTCCTGTCCTCATTGCTGTTACAAGTACACTAGTACTTTCCTATGCGGTTCACACCTGGTTAGTAGCTACCTTGCAAGCTAGTGGTGCTACAAGTAACTAGCCCATTACTATACCAAAGTAAACACGGCTTTATAGCATGTTCTGAAGCTTGCAACAGAGAAGCACGGGACATTTTGTTTTAGTATCATGTGTTACTACCCGTTCAGGTTATACGCCTATGTACTAATTACTATTATGTTTTAAGGAAAGGAAGGTTGAATTTAGAATAAGTGTATCGCATTTGATGAAGTGAGAGTGGAAAATCATTTAGAGAAAAACCTCAGTACAACCAGCCGGGATTGAACCCCAATCTACCCGTCATCGGCTGCCTCGTTCTATTACTAGAGTGACGCCTTAGACCATGCGGCCACCGAAGCTGTGAATAAATTATATCATGTACCGAAAATACATGTCACACTACGATTTTAACCGTACCTTAAAATTACTGGTTGTTGCATTCGCGAAATAAAATAAAATACAATAATTATTTAACACAAATTAATAGAGCCATGTAAAACCTACAAGGGTTTCTAGAGATACGTGTGGTAACATTATGCAGGTTTGGGTTAGATCCTCCAATGGGCCAATCGTGATCCACATCATGCTGATAGAAGCAGGGCTTTGGACGTTCTGTGGGGCCTCCCGCATCGATCACAAGGCTCACAAGTCCCTGTATAAGATGATTGGTGGAACCCGGTACTCCATCGTAGACTGGTAAACTTCCGGAAATGGTCTTTCATACCCGGTATCTCCAAGTTTCAGTGCAGAGCTTACATTGGAGACGTGCCAGGGTGCGAACACCACGATTTTCAGACACCGATTTATAAAACGGATGCCTCTGGTTCATGTTCGTGTCCTACAGGTATCTCCACGTGGGAGGCGCTTATTCGAGCCTTATAGACTGGGAAAACAAGAACGATTAGGAATCATTTTCATTTCCAATTCTACGTTGCGTTATTTCAAAATATAGTTCACGCTAAAATAAAGTCGAAATATTTCAACAGGGCTCTTTTTCCTTAAGAAAAATTGTGTGAAAATGTGACATCTCATTTTCAACGATTTCTTAAGAATATTTGCGTAGCTATTAGACTAGGCTTGATAAAAAAGAGCTCTAGATCTGTCCTTCCTTTGAAAAATATAGTAATTTTTTTATAAACTAACAACAAATTTTAAGAAATTTAATGAACTAGCAGCGAGCTTTCCTCCATCACTTTGATAAAAGAAGTTTTGAAGTTTTCTTTTTCCCCTTTCTCGTATTGACATTACAAAGGGTGGTTGTAGGTGAAGAGTTAAAGGGAGTATAAACTTAAGACAAATAGAGAAGTAGTTCCAGAAATCGACACAGAACATGTATTTTAAGCCTTGTGGTCTAAGAGCGATTGATAATTTACCGATGACCGAGGCGACCACCTTAAAGCACATTGCCTCAGAGAAACAAGTATTACTGTGTAATACAGTACTCAGCAGCGTTATACTGAGAAATTTGCTTGTAAGAGGGTAAAGTGGTTTATTAATTTATCGAAGCTATTATTTCTGTGATATTTTCTGATAGGAAATTTTAGGTTCACTTTGAAAGTGTTTGGTGGTTTTTGATTTTTTTATATATCGTAAGCCTGGTTAATGTAGGTTATGCATGAGACACATATTTAGTTCTCTATATTATTGCAATACTTACACCTTAGGCTTTTATTTAAATTATCTGTGGTCCTAGGTGAGGAGAAGGGTGGGGTGTGGGTAGAGGGAGAAGGAGCAACAGCTTCGCTTGTATTCCTCCAACCCCCTGGTTGGGCTATTGGCATTCACTAATAATCTGGTCAATACACCGGTTGATTAAGTTTTTCTGACACAAAACGCTACTAGCTCAACCACCATTACTACTGTAGTTACTAATACTGTGCTATACAGCTATACAATTGGACATATGGTGTCAATGTAGAATCTTAAAGTCATGTCTATTGATATTTTGTCAAGGTTGGCTTATCTAATGATAATAATGCTATTATTTAAACTTACATAAAACTATATAAGTAAATATAATGATGAGGGATGATTTTAAGTATATGCACCATCTCTTCCTCCTAGCATGGTGTACCACATTGATAGGCGCGTAACCATTCCCTATCCTTGTTCAAATATTTGCGTGTAGGAAGATAGGAGCAAATATACAAGCACGTGATAATCTAACAAAATAATAAATAAATATGCCTAAATTAAAGTTGGCTTAGTCGTGACATAGGTCTACTGTCACAAAAATCACCGATTATTTATAATCGGTAAAATGTATAGCCAGTGTGCAACTCTTCGATGGAACCACGTGTGAAACTGGGAGATTTGGAACCTGCCGCAATCTTCAGGACTTATGCCACTTCCTAGACTGCAAGAACATCAATTAGGACTACAAGGGAGGATTAACACAAGTATGTGTGAGACTTGATATTTTATTTGCTCGCAATGTTTAACTGGTCATACCCCTCACACCCTCGTTTTATTTTCTCTTCGGATCTGCGTAGATCTCGGGGCATACCCAATTACGGTAGGGGGCTCGAGCCCCCTGAAGTCCCCCCCCCCCCCCCGTGGGTACGCTACTGGGCTTAAGTACACGGAATATTAGTGAGATATTGAATGATACAAATAATACAAAAGTACCATCACATATTCCTTAGCACTCAGTGTCAAACACAAACCAAGATAGCAGTTTGTTATCAATATCAGTAATGCGACAATCAAAAACTACAACACGTCAAACGGGTGGCCAAATTCTTGTTAGGAGAGCTCGATAGTAACTTTAACCAAATTATGCACAAATTATAATAATGTGCACTTTTGCTAATCGTCGCTGTGATAATTGGACGTTTACACGGTAGTTGACTTTTACTGAATTAAGTACGGACACATCGTTCGTGTGTACTATATTGTACTTTATACTAATATATTTTGAAATAGTTTGCCAAGCCGTGAGATTTAATAGATACTCTATTTTATACAGCTGTGTAGAATGTCTTCACTGTTGATTCAAATACTTTTTTTTTTACTCTCTAATTGAGTCAATATAAAATTATCTGGATACTTAATTTCTAAACCTTATAAAGTGTAATGCTTTCTTTATTAATAACAAAAAAAAAAAGTTTTCGTGACTCTGGTACACAGTCGCGGGGGATTACGGGTCCGTAGTTCCGACACTGGTGACCAGTTGAACATATTATTCCGATGTATGTAAATATGAAAGGAGCACATTAAACCAATGTCCTCAAATATTTAGCCTCGTGTGGCAATCAAACTATATTCAGAGCATTGTTGAAACGTTTGGAAAGCTTCCATTTCGATGTCAGGTAGATGATGAACACGCGGGGATATTTTTGACCCACCTCAAAGTGAAAACACACATGGGAAAGATTGCAAAATGTCCGCCTTAGAAAATAGATTTAACGATTTTGTTTTAAAAATATATATATTCCTGGGGAATGTTTGACATGCCAAATAAACGTGTAGGGTAACGTTTTTCAAGGAGATTCGTTTAGGGGTAGTTTACTGATAAGTGATTTTTTTAAATTTTAATGTTTAAAAAATGGCACTAACGAATTGGTTCAAAATGAGTATTTATTAAGTTTTTACAGTATAAAGAGTTAGTCTTTTTTTTAAATTCCTATGTATAAATAATATATACTAATCACACTACGTTAGAGATTAAGAAGGTTGAATATGAGTAAGTGCACCCGGGTGAAAAAAATATTATTATTATTATTATCATCACCGCGTCTTACTACCCGTTCGGGTTATACGCACTTACGCTAATGTGCATGGTAGGGTGATTGTGAGATGAAATGGAGGACCTACAGTTTAACGTGGAATCCGAACCACGGTGGAGGCCTGGCATTCCTCACATTCACAAGTCGTGATTAATACACATCTTGTCATGGGTGAAGGAAGGGTTTGGCAATCAATAAATCTATGCCGGGACCGAGGATTGAACCCGGATCCCTAGCACAGAAGTCTGACACCTTACCCTAGACCACCAGGTCACCGTAAATATTAGTAAAACAACAGTTTACTAATAACTGATTTCTAAAAAAAAAGATTGAGATTATTTAAAAATAGCTTTAATGATTTGGTTCAAAATTGGTATTTGAAGACTATTTTAGATTGCAGATAGTAATTCATAGTTATTTTTCTAAAATAAATTAATTTAAGTGTAAATTGCATGCAAATTTTAGAAAATTTGAAATTTTTCGAAAATTAACCTTAAGATTTAGTTCAAAATGGCTATCTGGAATTAGTTTGATGATAAAATAATAATAATAATAATAATAATAATAATAATAATAATAATAGGCCAAGCATGTGTTTATTCATACAAATTATAGCACACTATACGAGAAAGTTTTTAAAAATTGTGTCGTACCATTTATTTACATAAGTAAATTAATCAGCCTTCATTTTAAATAAAGTTTGAAGTAATGGATTCCATTACTGACATTCGAAACCAATGGGCACGAGGACAAAAGGAGTCGGTCTCATCTAGCCTGGTTTTTCCAATGACGGGGGAGGCTGGGACTCAAATCCCGGCTGGATATTCTGGGTGCTATTTCCTATAGCCTGGTTTTCTAATGACCGGGGAGGTTGGGGCACAAATCCCGGCTAGGGTATTCTAAAGTGCTATTTCTTAAATAGTTTCCCACTCTCCCACTACGAAAATGCGGGTATATTCCTTCTGAATTCTACCCTCCACATACCAACCCTATCAATATAGATATGTGGATAACCCAGATAGATAATAAGTTTTTCCACTTGCTATTTTGTATTAAAACACAAAATAACTTCAACCCTTTGCTCTCAAGTAGTTTAAGTAGATATTGTCAAATTATAATATAAAGGGCTGTTGATAAATCACAATTTCTTTGCATCCAAATTGATTAAAAATCTACTTTATTAATGTTATTTTATAGGTATTAATTATATCTCTCAAAAGTGACAGCTGCATATAACATGACTTGATATAAGAATACGTGAAAAAAGATTTAATAACTTTTATAGCTGTGAGATAAGGCTTTTCCTATTAAAATTGGACTATACTAGCCAACACGTTAGCAGTAAAACGTGATGAACAAATAATTAAAACGTAAGATTTTAAAAACATTTTGAGTTCTATAAGCAAAACATTTCTAAATTTAAAACTAAAAAAAAATTGCCTACCTAGAATTGGTGGGGCCACGGCGTAAATGAATTTGGTTTCTAGGAAGTTCAACTGAAAATCCACTTCTAAACAATGTCACGGTGTATTTATGAATTTGTGTTTTCAGTTTGACAAATTATAGTTGTGTAAACAAATTTTGGTTTAAATTAATAAATGAAAGCGATAAAATATTGGACGTATTTCTTTGATTTAGTTTGTGGACCTTTGTAACTTATTTCGGCTGATAATAACTCGACGTGTTTGTTGGAAGAATTTAAATATAACACTTTGTGTGTTGTTTTAAAGATACTTTTACCGCCGGTGGACTTTCGTGTAAATGTCTAGATCATTTTAGTGTAGTTTGCTGGTTTAATTATGTCTTTGTTCGAATCCCAGCTGGGTCTAATGCAGCGGCTATATTCTAAAGGTTTTTCCACTCTCCTTGCACGCAGATACAGTAAGTTCCATTGACTCCTTATGGGTAGTTGGTAAATTAATTTACGTCCGTTACCGAGAACGTTAGACGCTCATCTTGATCGTTAAATTTTCCATTTTCGAGAGTCTTCATTTGGTTTCAAATAAAATCTAGTTTGTGAACTTTTAAGTTCACTTCAGTAGATGTTAGATATATATTCATACAAAACAGTAAAAAAACTCTTAGTCCTTTAAATATTTTTTGTTATGTCTTACTACCCGTCCGGTGCCATTACTATCAATATATTTTGAATAGTGGTATAAGAATGAGAAATATATAGTTCAGAAGTACTGTAAACCAATGCGCGTGGAGGAGGGTGGGAGACATTGAGGAAAAACACAATTGATTACACCCTTCTGGGATTTGAACCCCGCCGACCTACCATCACCGGAAAGCCAGACCAGACTGATGGCTTTGTCCACGTAACCACATTTGTTTTTATTACAAAAAAAAGTGAGCTTTATTTATGTTCAAATATTAAATTTGACTATTTTAAATATGTATGTTACACCCCAATAGGGAAACCGTCCATTCCGTGAATTGGGCAAATTTTTGTCCATTTTCGTAAACTGGTCTCTTCTATTGACTATTTCACAATCTTGTAAAAATTGCATTAACTCTTCCTATTTTATGAACTGGAACTTAATATACTATCTACTACAAGCTTAACTGAAATTAATTTTAAGATCTTATATTAAACTAACCCAATCTAACTTAGCCTAACCTTCCATTCTAAAACTATTAAAAGGTTAAATTAACTTAAACACCAAGCCTATTCTTCGCTGTCCATTTAAATGACCAGGCAAAAACTCGTCCATTTAATGAATTTGGTAACGATTGGAGCTGCTCATTTCATGAAAAGCCAGTTCACGAACTGGCAGCAAAAGCGCTGCACAATCTATGAACTGGACTTTTTTTTTGCCCAGTTTGTGAAATAGTCAGGAGAAGAGGCTAGTTGACGAAATGGGCATACATTTTCTAGGTTCATCGACTGGGCAAATTCACGAATGGGGTGTATCACAAATAACTTACTTATTAAGTATATCTTTTTTCATTGAAAGGAAATAATTAGAGTGGGTTCAAATCCAATATTTTACGAATATAAATTTTCATTTTACCTTCGAGTCCCGAATCTCGAATTAAAATCTGAATATTGTAAAAAATTATGAACATGAGAGGAAATAGAAATATAAGTTAACAGAATAGTAGACAATATAGATATTAACTAAATGTTAACTTTTTTTTTTACTAAAATGCATATATTATAACATTAATACATCCAGTTAAGTGTTAAATTAATGATCTGGGGTCTGGTTGGATTAAGATTTTCCTATAATTATGTTGGGGACGAACCACCAATGAGAAAGTTGGAAACAACTTCCAATTAAACTCTTCGAAAGGAAATTTTCTAGAGCTGTGGGGGCAAGCATACGTCGTCGTCCGTGACGGAGCATCCAATATTCCAGCTGAACAAGTATCAACACAAGTAACTACACAACATATTTTGATAAAACGTCCAGGGTAAGCTAGTTTTGAAAGATAGGTTACAAATAATATATTTAAAAGATAAGCTAGTTAGTGTAATTGCTTTGATAATGCCATTGGTGCTTTCATTTCGATGCGCGCGCGCGCACGCTTACTTTGCTGTGATTTGTAGTCCTTAACGGCCCGTATCGACTACTGTAGTCCTTAGAAAGTTAAAGTTGAGTCAACTTCTACAGAGTGATAAGGACTAAGGACTCAAGGATAAGGACTCTGTAAACAGTGCAATATGTCAGTGTGGAGTCGGATCTCTTACGGAGTTCTACGCACCTTACGGATACCGAGTCTGTAGACGGGGCTATAGTGGTCTAAAATAAATTCCAATTCAAAATTTTGAAGGAAAAAAATTAAATTTTTTTTGAACGCTATATTTTCTAGAATCCTTGAATCGCGGATATATCCTTCAGGATTCTAGGATTCCATCTCTAGAAATAATATCATCGTTTTGTAATACAAATAAGTGTTGCTCCCTCATCAGCAAAGTTTCATAAGCGCGTGTTACCAGGCATGGCCACCAGTCCCCAATGAAACTGAAGCGATACATTTCCCTCAAACATCGGCCCTCCGAGCCGCTGCCCTGTATAGTTTGTGTTCTATATCCGGGTTCGAGACACTACGAACAACGCTGGTCATCTCTGAGACAAACACTTAGCTATTTGTGTATGCTCGCACGTGGGTTTGTTTATCCGGGGCAGTAGCGTGGTTTCTTACGTCAGATTAACAGATAGATAATGTTACATTCTCCAAGTCAGAGCGTTTAGAGCACGCACTTTCCCGGGGTCAAGTTGGCAGTGTAGGGAACGCGAGAAAACCTAAGTGTTTTTTGCAGTTTTCATGGGAAAACTTTTTTTGGCCAAAATAAATCAAATAATTATCCAGAAGAAACATAGAGTTTAATTTTCTTCACATGGTGATATCATCAGTTGTTTAATATCAGCCAAGGGTGTCCTGGAATTTAATGACAACTTTTTTCTTCATTTAAAAAGTTTCTAATCTTATACCGCTATGCTCATGACAAATATTAAAGAACTGTTTTGATAACCATGTGTATAAAATTAAACTATGTTACTATTGGAACAATATTTGATTTATTTTGGCAAAAAATAAGTTTTGCTGTAAAAACTGCCCTTAGTTCATCTTACTTACACTCCCACCTTAAGTGGTTAGACTGGGCGACAACAATTTTAAGGGACCTCGGTTCGAATACTAAGTTTATTTATTAACTATAATTATTGGTGTGTCTGGGCTACATCAATCTGTAGTTCACTTTCCATAAAGATTAACGGGTACCTTTGTACCACTGTCCAGGTGACGCCTTAATGTACTAATTGTACTTCCTTTCCGTGGACGCTCTCTTCCGCATCCCGATGAGGTGGGAGGATGATGTTAGTGAGAATGACGGGGTAGAACCAATGAAAATCATACCCTAACTTAAGCCTAACTAACCAAACCCTGGTGGCCATGGTAATTATTCCCCGTTCGAGAAAAATCCCCCGGTAATAACTGGGGATCGAACCCGGGATTTCTAGGTCAGCAGCCAGGGGGTCTGACCACTATACTACGTGGCCGGTTGATGTAACTATCGCCTTTTGTTTTAAAAAAATTTTGTAATGAAAAGGAGAGATGTCAGAAGTATAAGAAAGATTAAATAAATATCTGTTTATCAGCCTATTGTACTGCAATTATTAATTATTCTACATTAAGAGTTAAAAAACTTTTCAAATATGTTTTATATTTTTAAAAAAATTACATATCTATGTTCTAATCAAGGTTATATTTTTTAAAATTTATTTAATCCTGTTCATCAATTTTAATGTTTCATACAAATTTTATATAACTAATTTTTTCTTTTTTATAAGTTATAACTCGAACAAATCAATTTTTCAAATTTGTATTTACAAATTATATCATAATCAATTTTATACTTATTTTCCTTAGTTATAATATTAAAATGTAGCTTTCCTTTGTTAAATGCTTGAATATTAAATCACCTAATTGATTAAGTATTATCAGTTGTACTAAAAGTTTTATCGTCTAATGTGGAGCAAGCCATTGCAAAACAATCTGATAAACAAATATTTACTCTAATCTTTCTTATACTTTTAAAATATTTACTTTTGTGTTTAGGGGTTTGGCTGGGTATCCTAATTGTTTTTTCTTCGCCGTGTTTTAACTTCTCACCCGAGATATAGGACTTTTAACAATATAAATGGTGTGCGGATGATAAAAGTATAATTTAGAGGAAATGTAGCCATATTTACATCCTTACGCCCAGCTGAGATTTGAAACCCGACCTGATACCTGCAAATCAGACTAGATGAACCTGACACTTAGTCCGCGTGCTCACCGATGAGGGTGGGTTTGCTTTTATTAACTATTTAGGGACTAAGGCTGGATTTATTGCCTTACGGATGGATGTAAGGAAATGCTATTTATAATCTGTATTTCTACAGTTTTAGTAACAAATAAACCTTTTTGGCTAGAATAAATACATTAAATATTGCTTCAGAAGATAATATATGTTTAGTTTATTGTTTTTCATGAATTGGTATCAACAGTTTTTGAATCTTTCTCATCGGCATCGCGGCTTTGACAAGAACCTTTATATTTTCATTTATAATGTTTTTGTTCAAATGTCACTATGTTCATTACAATTATTCAAGAACTGTTTGGATTATCATGTGTAGACAATTGAAACAAATGTTTCCTCTGAAGTATTGTTTTATTTTGTTTGTCCGAAAAATTGTTTCGATTTAAAAACTGCAAAAATCCTTAGCTTAACTCGAGTGAAGAGGCCTCTAATATTTTAGATTAAATACATTATCTAACCCTTCTATAAGTAATTACTTTGAAATATTAAATAAAACACGGTTAAATTGTTGTATTTTATTGACATTTTTAATACGATTATTAACTTTTATTACTACTAATTTAAGGGTATCGGGCTCGATTTCCGGAATGGCCGAAAATGTATAGTTGGTAAAATATATATTTCCCCTTTCACAGTGATGAATTGACGGCTGGATGATGTGTATGTGTTAGATTTAAATTAGTTTGTAAGTCGTGTGATGACATAATCTGTTGGTTCAGAAAGTGAACGTTTAATACTCCCTCCCCTCCAAAAAACACTTTTATTTGAAACATTTTTTAAAGTAACTAACGAGTCAAAGCTAATGAAGAGTTGAAGTTATGCCTAGTGTTTATAGATAATTATATTCAAAGAATAGACACATTTTCATTGGATTGCTACACGAATCGGTGGCACTAGAAATAAAATGTCAAGTTCATCTAGTTTGATTTCCTGGGCAGGGCTTGAATCCCATTTGGTGTATGTAGTGTGAATTTTCTTAAATTGTTTTCCACTTTCCCTCCACGAATATTTGGGTACACTTCTTCTAAATTCAACCTTCTTCATCCCTAACACGGGGAGGGGGAGAAGACTAGGTCAGTGAGTGATGAGTAATGGTTTGTTATAGACGGCTGCGTCTCGACCCCGACCTGGATCTAGGAGACCTGAGTTCGCTGCTCGACAACTCTGCTGCGAGACACAAGTTGTCCGTGAGACCTCGCAGGAAACACACAGACTCCAGGCAGAGGGACTCGGGTCTGGAGGAAACCAGGTACACGGTTAGCACACCTGGCCTTGATCATGAGAGGCTGGGTTTCCATACACACTAGCAGCAATATATATTGTTGTTACATAATGTAACCCATAATACATGGTGAGATAAGCCATGTATTAGCAGCCTTTATTCATGTGAATTTTTTTTTTAATTTATTAAAAATACAATCCAATTTTCACAAGAAGAACCAAGGGACTTTTAGAAAATACAACATTTTTGCGGCCAAAATTAATAAAATTCTATTATTTTATTGGTAATTCCTATCAAAAGTAATAGCTACGATTAACATGAGCTGACTTTTGAATACGCGAACGTATATCTAGTAACTTTTCTAGCTCTCTTCCTAAGAAAATCAAAATTGGACTGTTGATGTACGTTCTCTAGTAAAAATATATCACAAATTAATAAACATAAAATATTATATAGGCCTAATATTATTTAGGAAGTGTTGCAAATATACTCTCAAGAAATATGAAGATCACTTAACTTGACTAATATTTACGACGAGTTTGGAGTTAGAATCTCGGTCTGTTGTACTGAAAATAATTTTTCCATAAATGTAGTTCAATGTAGCTTTCTCGTTCTCTCTCCAAGTTAATGTGCCTGCAGTTTCTTTAGTTTATTTCCCTCGTCCTCATGTTTAGGTTACGTAATGAATAAACATGGTCTTAAATTGTTTCACTTTTTTTTAACCAAGCGTTATTTCTTCCAGTTAAGTAATACAAATAAATATCAGCAAATTTACATAGTAATATATAAAATTACTTAAAACTAAATTGATCTTTTGAAGTAATATTATTTTTAACGCGCTATTTATTTGCTTTGAAATGTTGTAATTAATTATTAGGCTTCTATCAATTTGCCCCAATAAATATTTTATTTTAACTAATTAACACAAATATTACTAGTTAAGTTATAAATAATGGTTTACATGGTTACTATTAACTTTCATTTTAATACCGCTTCACTGTAAATTTAATTAAATACAAGTGTTTTTAGTATATATTGAAATAATCTGATTTCCTATATTTGCTAATAATATATAATTATAAACGCAACTGATTGCATTACTTGCAATCTTCCAATTGTCCAAATTTTTGTTTACATACATAAATAAAATACTATTTGAATCAAATTCTAAGCATATAAGTTTTGTGTACCTTTTTAGATTGATGGTAGGGATACTCAACAAATATTTGTAGAACGATTACTAAATCTAAAGTGAAGATATAAATTAAACGAGTCTCGAAATAACTCCTCCAGAGTAATTCTTGTTTTGTAAGCAAGCCCGCGGAATTCTTGTTAACAACTTAAGGTTAGGTCATTAATAAAGTAGTGTCGCAACAACAAAAAGGTAAGTTATTTCTGGCAGGAATGATTCACCAGGGGTGCCAAAACTTGCAGAAGCTGCGCAGATCTCGTCTCATTCTTATGTAAGGTGCTGGGGCCAAATTTTTGAGACCCGGATACGATATTTACCTGCCTGACGGCGTGCTATTTACTTCGAATGTTAAAACACAGGTAAATATTTTATTAGGTATCTACTAGCTTCATTAATGATTGAATTTGTTTACGTTCAAAAACACCATGTGTAGCCAGCCACATGGTGTTAAGATTTTCTCATATTTCAATTTATTGTAATAGTGCCGCAATTCAGTTTTCATCAGAGGGGGTCTTTCCGAAAATTCAAACATATTTTTTGCAGGCAAAAATTGATAGTATTTTACGATAATATTTTATAGATATTAATAATTGAAATAACAATTTACAACTACTTATCTTATGACTTGAAGTATGATTACGTGAAAGTAGATCTAGTAGATTTTCTAGATTTCAAAGAAAGTTCCTCTTATGAAAATTGGACTGTATAAGGATACTTAAACATTATATATATATATGCTAAAGTATAAGGTACTTTCCTTAACTTAATTCAAATAAAGGCATTATTATCATTATTATTATTATCATCACTATTATTACTATAGCAGATTAATCCTGGTGGTAGGACAGATTATGAAGGGTAGCTTAGAGGAAAGATGCTCTTATTGCAGTGCAAATACTGTATAGTGTAAAACAATACTAAAAATAAATTATTGGTAACGCACCCGGCCGGTACTCAAACCCTGTGATGTAAGTTTAACGGCTCAGACGGCTGATGACCTTGGTTGACCAGCAGGTAGGTCCTCCTGATGGCGCCGTGCTAGCAAGGTGGGCTCAGTCAGACCCGTTCTTGTCAGGGGCTCTAGTCTGGCAGAGTGCCCGCGATTTGTTTCAAGGTGACATCTCTTGGCCTTCCTAACCTTACCATCCCTCGTCAATCATTTCGTCAGGCCACTTGTCGGTTAGGGCTTAGGGCAACGATTTTCTATATATTTAAAATAAAAGCTCTAAAATTGTCAAGGCACACCATCAGTTTTTTAAGGAGAAGATGTATCATTAAAATAACGAGTGTTAAGATGGGGTTGTAGGGAACGCGAGAAAAGGCTAGTGTTTTTGCAGTTTTAAAAGCAAAACTTTTTTTTTGTCAAACTTAATCAAATATTTCTTCAGTATAAACATATAGTTTAATTTTCTTCACATGGTGATACCAACAGTTGGGGAATTTAATGACAACCTTTTCTCTTCATTTAAAAAGTTTGTCATCCAATGCCACTATGCTCATGACATATATTAAAGAACTGTTGAGATAACCATATGTAGAAATGATCCTATTACATCTTCTTTATTTCTATTTTTTATTCCTTTCTCATTGTGTGATAATATCTTAGTCTTCTATCCCTATCTTGAGTTAGTTCTATCCAGTCCCCCTCATTATATCCTATCGCTATCTTGAGCTAGCTCTATCCAGTCCACCTCATTATACCCTATCTCTATCTTGAGCTAGTTCTATCCAGTCCACCTCATTACATCCTATCTTGAGCTAGCTCTATCCAGTCCACCGCATTACACCCTATCCCTATCTTCAGCTAGTTCTATCCAGTCCACCGCATTACACCTTATCCCTATCTTGAGCTAGTTTTATCCAGTCCACCGCATTACACCTTAGCCCTATCTTGAGCTAGTTCTATCCAGTCCACATCAGTGCTCACTATCCCTATATTAGCTAGTTCTAACCAGTCCCCCTAATTACTCCCTATCCCTATATTGAGCTAGTTCTATCCAGTCCACCTCAGTGCACCCTATCCCTATTTTGAGAATGTTATATCCAGTCCATCGCATTACACTCTATCTCTATCTTGAGCTAGTTCTATCCAGTCCACCTCATTACACCCTAACCCTATGTTGAGCTAGTTCTATCCAGTCCACCTCATTACACCCTATCTTTCAGGTCCATTCTAATGTTATACTCCCATCTGGATCTAGGTCTTCCCATTGTGTTTGCAAGTCAACACCTTGAGCAATCTAGGCTCTCCTATTCGCGATTCATGTCCTGCTCATCGTAATCTACGAGATTTGATTTCCTAACACTGTTTTGTGATGATTACAGGGTTTGTAACTAGCTGTAGATAACATTACTCGACGGATCAATACGTGAAAATAGATACTTTCTGATGGCTTATGAAAATTATACTGTATACAAAGTCGTTTGCTAACACATGCTTGTGTTTAGAAAGTGCGCATAAAAGACCTAAAAATAAAATAAAAGATCAAATTCAACCCACAACTCTTTCTTTCACCCACGCCCGCACCTTTGTTTGGACGCTACCATTATCGATGTGCTATTTTCACTGTTTGTTAGAGAGAGGAGGGCGGGTTCGGGGCGGGGGTCAAAGGATGCCTCAATGTGGATTCCGATGGAGTGAAAAGTCTCAAGTTGTTGGCTCAACGCTGAGGTGTAGGCCTAACTATAGACGAACCTTCATAATTTAGCGGCTATAGCCAGGCAACTTAGCAACACGAGGGAATAAGTCAGCCAACATACTGGTCAAAGTTACAGTCCACTTTTCATATAAAGGGCCTTATCTGACAGCTAGAAGAGCTACTAAATATTATTTCATGCAATAATACGTCAGTTAATGTGATTTGAAACTTGTTACTTTTGATAAATACAATCAATAGGCCTACCACCACTTACATGGGGGGAGAGTGGACAACTATTTAGGATAAACCACCTTCAGTACACCCGACCAGGATTCGAACTCCGATCTCACCGTCATCGGCAGTATATTCTATTGCGAGAGTGACGCCTTAGACCACGTGGCCACCACAGTGGATATTAGCTTTCAAAAGTGACAGCAGTTCACATGACGTAATTGTGGCATGCCACCCTTCCTACCGGGGTTGTTCCTATATTTGGTTTCCAACCACTATTTTATTTTTTATTTATTCAGGTGCTAATCTTCATTTAAAGATCATTAACACTTGAGAATCGTTCCTACGTAACGTACTTTCCCCATCAAGACTAAAATACCTCTAGTACACCGGGACTCGAACTGAACTCTCAGGTCAAAGGTAGCATGCATCAAACACGCTTACACTGGGCCAACGCCGCCGCTCAAGAGAACTAAAGGGAATAAACCTGTCCAAATCTAAAAGGTACGTATTGTTTTAGTGTTGGCGTAGACTTGTCTGTTTCATATTGAATCGGCACATTTCTGCATTATCTTGTATGAAAATATGGTGGGGGGGGAAACGAGAATATTTTCCAGGCCAATGGAATTCGCCACAGTGTGCACCTATCTTAATACGATTGAATCAAATAAAGTTTACCAAGTTTATGTAATTATTAATTCGACAAGTTAGCTCCGTCGGTAGCGTGTCTGTCTACTGAGCTAAGGCCCCCGGGTTCGATTCCTCGTATGGACGAAATATTTATCATTGGTGAAATGTGGGTTTACCCGTTCACGGTGATAAATTATCGGCTGGGAACTGGGCGTTGTGCCTGTCCTAGTCTTAAGTCTGATTACACTAGTCTGCATGATATCAGATGAGTGGAAACTAATATGTGTTTTTGGCTCACTTTTTGATGCTGATTCCAAAACTGTTCTTAATTTTCTTCTATCACGTACAGTTTTTTCACAATGGACCTAAGTTGACTTCCAACATTTATCGTTGAGAACACTATATGTGCCAGTAAGTAATGCGTATTGTTGGAGGGAAATTTCGCAACATAGACCTATAAGCCTTTAGGTTGCCACAACTGCTGCTGCTGCTAGGTGTCCTTGTCTGACCTTGGAAGTGTTGTGACTCTCAGACGCTTGCATTTCCAGATATGTTCTCATTGTATTTCGTTTTATGTTTGCATTTCCGCCGCTGTTCTCTGTTTATTTCCCTATTGTGATTGCAGTTATAGTTGTAGTCTTACAATGTCTACACGCAAGTGTGTGAGCAATCCAATTTTTTTTTAGATCTGTGCTTAAACAAAGAACGGACATAACAGACTTTGTAAAGAAAGCTTACTATACTTATTATAAGTGAAGCTTGGTGACCAGGATAAGGCGTGGGCGACAGACAGTTTGCCATTATTGTGTTGAGAGGTTTAGGTTATGGGCAAAAGTTAAGAAGACGTGGATGTCGTTTGCAATTCCTATGGTGTGGAGGGAACCTAAATACCACCTTAATGACTGTTACTTCTGTTTGGTTAATGTTCAGGGGTGCAATTCAAAAAATATAAAGCAAATTGAGTATCCAAGCATTCCTTAAGCCATTAGGCCAGTTCCACATGGAGAAGACCTTCCTGCCTCTCTTTCTCCAGCTGTTTTAGAGAACCTGGCAGAAGATGATGTTGAAAGTGAACTTTATGTAATCTCTGAAGCCAATAATGATGATGTCTAAAAGCCTGAAGACGACTTTACTCCACAAAGCTTCTTGCAGAGCGAACTTAATGATCTAGTACGTGATCTGAATTTTCCTAAGGAATCTGCAGAACTACTTTGCTCCCAGCTTAAAAGTAAAAATCTTCTGGCACCAGGAACACATTTTTTATGGTACAGACACAGAGGACAAGAACTAGTTCCTTTATTTTCAAAGAACGATTCCTTGGTTTCCTGCAATAACACAAACGAGTTAATGAACTTCTATGGCATTGAACATGATCCTAATTAGTGTAGACTTTTTACTGGCTCATCCATGAGGAGCCTCAAAGGCGTGTTTCTGCACAATGGGATCGTGTATGGGTCTATTCCTGTGGCCCATTCAGTTGAAATTAAAGAGACATTCGAGAACATCAAGGTACTGTTAACAAGTATCAAGTATGCGAAACACAAATAGCTAATCTGTGGTAACTTCAAAGTTATAGGAATTATATTAGGACAACAAGCTGGGTACATGAAACTTCCTTGCTTTCTATGTTAATGGGACCATCGGGCAAAGCAAAGGCATTGGAGTGTGAGAGTTTGGCCAGAGCGGAGGAATTATGTGCCTGGAACTAAAAATATATTGACAGAACCGCTTGTAGACCCCCAAAAAGTCTCTCTTCCACCACTACATATCAAATTGGGCTTAATGAAGCAGTTTCTAAGGGTTCTACCACAAGATGGGCCTTATTTCAAGTACCTTTCTATGAAATTTCCCTTCATCGCACAAGAAAAATTGAAAGCTGGAGTTTTTGTTGGTCCACAAATCCGCAAACTGATAAAGGACGAGGATTTTGAGAGAACGATGAATGAGAGAGAAATAGACGCATGGACCGCCTTCCACTCTGTTACCGAAAACTTTCTAAGGAATAACAAAGATCCAAATTACAGGAACATTGTTGAAACAATGTTGGAAAACTTCAAGAAGTTGGGTTGAAATGGAGGATCTGCAAGGAAGTAAAAAAATAGAAAGTTTGAAAATTAATGGAACACTGGTTACTATTTTTTGTTACAGAATAGTCACGAAAGTATTAGGATAGTTCTTTATAGTATTAGGACAGGTCCCTACAATATTTAAAAAATGTTTTTGTAAAAAAAAAAAGTCTTGTGTTTGAATATATTTGTGCTTAAAATAGCTAAAATGTTGAAAACATAACCTCTTAATTTGTGTAAAAACCTGACGTGATAGAAAAAAATGAAAGTCATTTTTAGAATCAGCATGAAAACTATATTCAAGAACACCAACTTTTGAGAAATCATCTGAGAAAAAATTCAAAAATGCAGACTAGTGTTATTAGTCATGAAGCTACGACAGGCCTAGCCAGCAGGTAGTGTAAAAATATATGCCTTGAATATTAAAAAAACTGACCCAGGGCACAGACTGGAAACAGTAAGGGATGTAAAGTAAAGTAAAGTAAAGTTTATATTATTACTGTAGGTGTGATCGATCGCACTCGAACCTTAGAGGCACGACTTACGATTGAGGGTGTTAGGTGTCAGTTTTAACCACCCTCTCTAATGGTTTTACAAGAAAGTAACTCAGTAGTGTACTTAAAGCACAGTCATACCCCACACTCACGACAGGTTTTGGTACCAGACTAGTCACAACTTTATTATTACTATTATTATCATTGTGTTTATTTACATGGCGAAATTAAGGTATAAGCCTACTCTTACAGTTAACCGCGTCTTAAGATAACATTACAGTGCATTTATCAGAAAACATACACATGAACATAAAACATATAAAACATTGCAATGAGATGAACACGTACAGAACCAGCAACCAAAACCGTAATCAACTTGAACAAGATATCTCTAGATCAGTAGTGGAAACATAGAGATAAAATAAAATGAGTAAACATTCTTACACCAAACAAGCACGCACGTGGATTATGTCACAGCTCACACGCTAGATTATTATTATTATTGTTGTTGTTAGCACCGCGTCTTACTAACCGTTCGGGTTATACGCACTTACACTAATGTGCAATGGTAGGGTGATTGTGAGATGAAATAAAGGACCTACAGTTTAATGTGGAATCCGAACCACGGTGGAGGCCTGACATTCCACACATTCACAAGTTGTGATTAATACACGTCTTGTCAGAGGTGTAGGAAGGGTTTGGCAATCAGATAAATCTGTGCCGGGACTGAGGATTGAACCCTGGACACCCAACATAGAAGTCCGACACATTACCCCTAGACCGCCAGGTCACCGCACACGCTAGCGATATAGGGATTGATGAGTTTGTTTCTAAAATCAGATGGCCAATTCACATCTGTGAAGTCTACAGGTGACTTGCTCCAGGCTAAGGCAGTTGATACTGTGAAAGATTTTAAATAAAAATTAGTATAACTCTAAAGCCCACCGCACATTGGACGCAGGGCAGGCGCAGCAAAGGGGCAGGAGAGGAAGAGGAAAATCTGTAATACACCTGTTCTTATGGGTTACCGCACATTGGACAGAGTGCAGGCGCAGTGTAGGGATAACTCTTTCCCGCCTCTCTCTGGTTGTAGTAGACGTACAGTTTTCCTGTGTCCTCTGCGCCTCTGTCACGTAGTTTTTGTGTATTGTGATGGAACATCTTATTCAATTAGTTCAAGACCATCCAGAATTATATGAAACAAGCAATCCAGACTACATGAGGACGAAGCTGAAATATGAGCTATGGGAAAAGATTGTTATTGAACTGAATTAATCGAATGTTGAGTGTAATATTCTAGATTTTTGTAGTTAGTGAAATTAAGTTACGGTAGTTTGTATAGCCCATTAGAAGAATTAGATGTTACTAGACACTGCGCATAAAGTAAATTACAATTTTCGTCTTTTTCCTTTTTTTTTTTTACTAAGAGATTAGAGTAAAACTAAATTATTTAATTTAGAGTCTGACTCGGAATCCAAATCTATCAGAAGTTCCTCTAATTCACTGGCCATATCACGTCTTGTACCACTGGGTGAAAGATCCCTGCTTCAAATCTGCGGTGACCTGCAAAAACCTCTTCCTGTGCTATGCCTGCCCTCTGCCAGGACTGTGTTCAATGTGCGGTGCCTTGCAGAAACCTCTTCCTGTGCTATGCCTGCCCTCTGCCTTTGCTGCGCCTGCCCTGCTTCCAATGTGCGGCGGGCCTTAGACAATGCATTTTTTTTCCCACCTATCGATGCATATAGCTGCATTACAATTGTCATATACGGATCTAATTTTCGTAGATAAGGCATTTGTAACTAAAATAAACATTGTAGGTCTTACATTTTGAAGAAAAAAAAGGGAGGGGGGGATCCATACAATCACTTGTAGCGTATTTGTCGCTAAGGTGACGTATCTGCGAGGCAAGCGTCTTAACCAACACGAATTGAATTTCAATCTCTTTGTTTAAGAGAATTGTCAATGCTTGTTCTTGCACGTGCCAGTTATTAATTAATGGTGACCTGGTGGTCTAGGGGTAAGGTGTCAGACTTCTGTGCTGAGGGTCCGGGGTTCAATCCTCGGTCCCGGCACAGATTTATCTGATTGCCAAACCCTTCCTTCACCTCTGACAAGATGTGTATTAATCACAACTTGTGAATGTGAGGAATGCCAGGCCTCTATCGTGGTTCGGATTCCACGTTAAACTGTAGGTCCTTCATTTCATCTCACAATCATCCTAACATTACACATTAGCGTAAGTGCGTATAACCCGAACGGGTAGTAAGACGCGGTGCTAATAATAATAATAATAATAATAATAATAATAATAATAATAATAATAATAATAATAATTAATACACAGTTTACTTAAAATGAGTGATGTATTTGGAATAAGTTTCCACTATGTTTAAAAAAGAAATAGATTCATCATCATGTTTATACACGGTTTAATCTTAGGGTGGGGAGGGTTGTTTTATAGTAAGTGCACCCGCAGTAGTATGAAGAGTGGGTGGTAATACCACATAAAAATAACATATAGAAAATCGCACCCAGCCAAGATTCGAAACGTGACTCTCTCTCCCCCGCCTCAATCATTGGAAATAGAGTATATTGCATACCTGATACCTTAGACCAGGGATTGGCAACCTTCTTGGTATCTCGGGTCATATGAGTTTAAAAAAAATATTGGTGTGCCAGCTTGAAAAAATTATCAACTTTATATTTCTCATATAATAATTAGTTATTAGCCTTTATTTATGAACATAATAATTGTTTGTTTGCTTAACATTTGAGGACCAGATAAAAATCTGCCGGTTGGCTGGATCCGGCCCGCGGGCCGTAGGTTGCTGACCGTTGCCTTAGACCATGGGACCACGGGTTTCCACTTCTCTGAATGAACATTTACCGAATATGAATATATATATTAGGCTTGTATTAATTACATTTAACAATTTATGTGAACGCAATATTTTTATAAGTGCACCACTTTTCTATTTATCAGTAAACAATTAAATTTAATCAAATAAATACCCCATGTATCGGAATTTTTTTCTTCTTAATTTTGGATCCTGGATTGTATTTTCAATTTGTCAAGTGGTTAAAATATTGTCCTATTATTAGAAATGTGAAACGCTTTTATTTGATTAATAAAAGCTTCACTAAAATATATTTCCAGGAAGTACACACTCATTCCAATTAAAGTAGTCTCTTAGCACCGCGTCTTACTACCCGTTCGGGCTATACGCTTATATACTAATTACGCTAATGGTTTTAAGGATTAGAAACTCTTTATTTAGAGGACGTGTACCCGCATTTTCAGGGAGGAAGGTAGAAAACCAATTAGGAAAAACCACCCTCAGTACACCTGACCGACCAAGATTCGAACCTCAATCTCCCCGTCATCGGCAGTCTAATTTAACACGAGAGTAGCGCGTTAAACCAAGCGGCCACTGAAGTGGGTCAATTAAAGTAAAACTAGTTCAAGTTCATCAAATGATTGTTGTTCAATCATTCTTCATATTTATTTTTCACTTAAAATGGAAGACAGCTTTTGTCGGTCTTTTGAAATGTCAAAACACAATAAACTGTGTTTCTAAACTAAACCTAATTTGACCAGTGATGACCCGGATATTCCAAAAAATTGTGGAGTGGAAACGCAGTTCGAGTCTGCCCGTACCCTCGCAGCAGCCGTAAAAATAAACTTGAGAGAATCTAGTGGGTGGACAGTTTTGAGGCGGCCTCTCGGTGACTCACTGAGAAATGGTTTCGCCACGCTTCTTTAGTGGTTCCCTTTCATCCACCAACCAAATCCATTAACAACACAATATGATACTCTGTTGAAAGGAATTAAACCGACACGTCCTCTTCTGTTTTATGAGTTATGATTTACCTTTAGTGCCAATGTCATAAGATGAAAGATTTCTCACAGTTACTTAAGTTAATATGATTTTTTATTCATGTCTCATTACCCTTTATAGATATACACATATATTAATTACTTGAATGGAGTATGAATGAGAAAGATATAACTTAGAGTAAACGTCCCGCATTTGCTTGGAGGCATAGTGTGAAATCATTTAGGAAAAAAAAACCGCTTTGGTGGCCGCGTGGTGTAAGGCGCTAATATCGCAATAAACTAAAACTGCCGATGACGTGGAGATCGAGGTTCGAATATCGGTTGGGTATATTGAAGGTGGTTTTTCCAAAATGGTTTTCAACTTTCCTTCCACGTGAATGCGGGTATCTTCCTCTAAATATAACCTCCCTAATCCCTAAAACCATTAGCGTAATTAGTACATAAGCGTATAACACGAACGGGTAGTAAGACATGGTGCAAATTTTTTTTTAGGGAAAACCTGGCCGGGATTCGAACCTCAACCTCCCAGTCCCAAAAACCAGCATACCACCCAGGATCCCAGCTCTCAATTCATAATTGTGAAAGGGGAATCTCTAATTCCATCCATGATATATTTTACTGCCATTTCGAGAATAGAACCCAGGACCTTTAAAGTCAGGACACCATCGCGCTATCGATTTAGCTGATGCGTCGGGAAAGCTTGACTGTGCCTCTTTCTCCATGTTTATAAGTTTGAGGTTATGATAAGGAGATATAAAAAAAAATACAATTGCTAGAATGAACAAAAAGGCACAATATTGATCTAGTAGCTGTCAACATTGACACGAGTTGTCAAAAGTGACAATAGCAAAACACACGAATTATGTGACTAGTGGCAGTAAGAACGATTATAAATGCCAGAAAAGTGTATTTCTATTTTTATTTTATTATTATCATCAGCGCGTCTTACTACCTGTTCAGTTTTGTATTGAATTGAGTCCTGAAGAGAGGAGAGATAAAATTTTACTACTACCTGAGTTGCATCCGAAGAGAAGTTTAACTAATATAAATAATATTAGAAGGATGAACAAAAGTGCGTTCAGAATGATACATAAAAATATAATTCAGTAAATTCTACAGTCAAATGTTAGATACACTATCAAACATTATTATTTAATATTTTTTAATTTTTAGAGGGTGTATAAGTTTCAGCAATAAATTGAATTTATTTATGTATTGTAATTTTTATCTTCTATGTAATCTTTCCGTCTGCAGTTAATCAATTTTCCTGACACAATTCGATTTCCCCGCCTGCTCATGTTATAAACATATATGATAATTAATCTCATAGGGTGGGGATGAGGAAGGAAGCATTTCAAAGGTAATCTGCAATATTTGCATGGAAGGAAAGTGAAAAACAATTGAGGGAAAACCACCATCAGTAGAGCTGACTGGGATTCCAACCTTGATATCTCCGTCATCAGCAAGGCAGTCTAGCACGAGAGTGACGCCTTAGACCATTTGGCCACTGATACAGTTTTTTTTATTTCGATCTTACTATAACAGGAGAGGGTAATTAATGTGAACAGTGTGTCTCCCAGGCACGCCGATGTTTCGTTCGTTCTTGTCGACAGTTGTTTGTTTTTAGGTGATGTGTGGGACCACACAGGGGACGAAACCTAACTTTTTTAAAAAAAAAAGAGCCAAGCCAACACTTGCTCTGGTAATAGAACAACAATTTTTGTTGTATTTTTATAGTTAACATTGTTATTGTAGACTATTTAAAGTGTACGCTTTATTTAAGTTTTTTTTTTACATTTTTAGCACTCACATCGGTGGGCACGCGGACAAGAGCGTGTAAGTCTTGTTAAATCTGGTTTTCCGGTGACGGTGAGGTCGGGTTATAATTCTGATCATTGTGGTTTTATTTTTCCTAAATGGTTTCCCACCCTTCCTCTTAGAAATACGGGTGCATCTACTCTCAATTATATCTTAATCATCTCTACTCCATTAGTGTAAATAAATGGATATCCCGGATGGGTATTAAGATGTGGTACACAAAAAACTTGTCAGGAGTCAAACTCTGAATTCGCGAATCAGAGTTCGCTTCATTATCACTGGTGTTGCCAACCGCTTCGGTGGCCGTATGGTCTAAGGAAATACTCTCGCAGTAGACTAGACTGCCAATGACGGGGCGATCGAGGCTCGAATCTCGGTTGTCCGAGGGTGATTTTTCCAAAATTGTTTTCCAAACTCCCTCAACCCTACTGCGAGTACACTTCCTATAAATATAACCTTTGTCATCTCTAAAACCATTTAGCGTAATTAGTACATAAACGTATAAACCGAACGGGTAATAATAAGCGGCGTTAAAAACAATGGTGTTGTCGCGTCACTGTCGTTCAGGAATAAGAGGCCTTTCACACGTGGGCACTTTGGTGGCCTGCTTTCAAAGGTAACCTTGTTTATCATTGAGTGTTTCACACGATGCATCACCAGCCATACGTGAGCCACCGACCGCCTACAATTAGATACTTCAATCATCTAAGCAATAAGGTGTGAGTCACCACACAGCCGTCATTAGTCTCATCGTCAGCCATAAGGCTGTGAGCCACCACCAGCCGTCATTAGTCTCATCATCAGCCATAAGGCTGTGAGCCACCACCAGCCGTCATTAGTCTCATCATCAGCCATAAGGCTGTGAGCCACCACCAGCCGTCATTATCTCATCATCAGTCCATAAGGCTGTGAGCCACCACCAGCCGTCATTAGTCTCATCATCATCCATAAGGCTGTGAGCCACCACCAGCCGTCATTAGTCTCATCATCAGCCCATAAGGCTGTGAGCCACCACCAGCCGTCATTATCTCATCAATCAGCCCATAAGGCGTGAGCCACCACAGCCGTCATTAGTTCATAGTCAAGTCCATAAGGCTGTGAGCCACCACCAGCGTCATTATCTACATCATCAGCCATAAGGCGACTAGAAAAGTCGAGTGGAATTGATAAACACCAGAAACCAAATGAGTTAATTACGTTAATATGTTAGTTGATAACAATGGAAAGATTGAAAATACAAATCCCATATAATTTGTGTTGTGATTCCTAATTAAATTACATCACTCGATCACTAAATCCATTCTATGCTCCTAAACCAATTACCATTCGTTCCCTGGTCTTTATGATCAATCAAAATTGTGCTTTTGAACTTTTCAGCTTAAAAATTCAAATTTAAATTTTGTTTACGAATCTATAGTTTTATGTAAAGGACCATAGAAAATATTTGTAAACATCAAACCCATATCTTATCAGTTTTGTCAATATTCAACCTAAGTGTAACATTCAATTGGCAATATCTCAGCTGCCTAGTCCATCCCTTAATAGAGCGCAGTGAGGAATGTTTTTACACGGGTAAGTTTATCTATGAAGAAGAATCTCTTCCATTGATAGGTAATTTTAGTTCAATTATTATCATCCTGTCAATGTTGATTAGGCCTACAACCAATCTTTTTTTTGTTGTTGTATATGAGTAACTTCAGCTTGCATACAAATTTGATTTACAATTGTCAAGAAAAACAACGGGCACTCATTAATTTTTTTCTTATAATAAGTGAAAGCCCTGTTGAGATTAAAATTACGTGACAGAGGAAGGGGTGACAAAATGAGAGTTCTCCAGGGCCCCAAAATATGCTCTAGATGGCCTCGTGTCTGCTGTGGTGTCCCGTATTCTCGGTAGAGGCAACAAAGTGCCCCAGTGGGGAGGGTACCTAACTGACTCATGTAGGCGAGTTTGAACGAGTGCCCTTTGTTCCAGATGGCTGGTCAGATCTATAGACGACCCCATGCTCCAGGGCTGGGTTCCAGCAAGTCTCCTGGAGAGGAGCAATGGAGAGGAACTCACCAAACACTCCGAATTGTCCAGACCAGAAGTGGCCCAGTCGAGACGGGAGTAAGTACTTTGAGGGTTGCCCTTTGAAGATATTTGGAGTGGTCCTCACCCATAACTTTTTTTTAAATCAGGTTCCTTTAGAAAATATTTGGCGTAGTCTTCTCACATGATTTTTCTTAAAATTTGGATGCCCCTAGAAAATAATTAGAGTGATCCTTGACTGGGGATTTAAAAAATATATATGTCTAACGGAATTTATTTTAAGTGGTCTTTTGCCCCCCCCCCAGCAAATTTTCAAAAATTTGATGTCCTTAGAATTAATTTAAAGTGGTCCTCAGCTGGATAATTAGAGGCATTTAGAAGTTATTTGCTTTTCTGGCAAAATTTTGAAAATTGATTCCCTTAAAAGCTATTTAGTTTAGTCTTCACCTGATTTTTTTTATTAGATGTCTCTAGAAGTGATTTAGAAATCTCCTACCACAAAAAATTTATGGTTAGATGCCTCTTTAAGTTATTTGGAGCTGTCCTATCTCAGACAAATTTTCTCAACTGTTGATATCACCATGTGAAGAAAATTAAACTAAACATTGCTACTGGAACAATATTTTATTTATTTTGAACAAAGAAATGTTTTGCTATAAAAACTGCAAAAATACTGTCCCTTTTTCACGTCTACTTCCACCTCACATTAAGAAAATTAGTGAGTCTTGTTTATTAAATGTCAATCAATAATTTTTTGGAGAATTATTTGATTTATTTTGGCCAAAAAAAAAGTTTTGCTTTAAAACTGCAAAAACACTGACATTTTCTCGTGTCCTTTGCACCCCTACCATAATACTAACATACTATTATTATAATGCTCCAAACACTAATTTCCTATCCGGTCTGTTCTCAGAGCCGCGGTGCGGGAACTGGTTGAAACCGAGGAAGAATTTGGGCGCGATCTGCAGCAGGTGGTGGAACGCTACCAAAAACCCTTGGATAACACTTCCGTCCCTCATGTCGTCCGCGAGAACCGTGACGTCATCTTCAGTAACTTCAAACAGATTGCCGACTTTCACAACACGTAAGGCGGGGAGTTTCATCTTTACAAACCTCTTATAGCCAAGATTCATTAGTAGGCCTAAACACACATTAAATCATAGATTTTATAATTACTTCTAGACAACACATCAGACAATAGATTTACAACGTCTAGATACTCACTATACAATATACTTAATCTAAATTACTACTAGACGACAGTTGACCTTGGTGGTCTTTGGGTGAAGTGTTCGCCTCAGGACCCGATGTTCATGTGTTCAAACCAAACTAAGGTCGATGGTTTCTTGAGTGATATAAATCGGTAGCACAACTTCCTTTGGAGGGGAAGTAAAGCCGTTGGTCCCATGTCGATTGTGGCATGTAAAAGAACCCTGAAAGGTAGGTGACAATACCTTTCCAGCCAAAATTGGTAGGCTCTTTCACTCTCGATCAAAGAAATACTCGTGTGCTTATATAGTCGGTCGGTTCAAAACGTGCACGTTAAATACCCCAAATAAATAAATATTAGAATATATATCAAATATTACTCATAGACCACGCTCAACTCGCTACTGCCCTTGCGCTGGACGTGACCATAATTTCTATATAAATGTGACGTCATTAAATCACTTTACACTCGTAGGCGTATTTCTACTAGACTGCGCATGCCTATCACATGGCCCTGCGCTGGATGAGACCGAAATTTACCTGTAACTCTTACGTCATTTGAACTGCCACACACGCGTGAAATTAAAGCTCCTATAGCAAGCATGCCTAGCCCTACCCTTTGTCCCTCATGGACGCGATCATTACATCTCTTTGGCAGTGACGCAATTTAAGAACATTGTGTTGCAGGATGTAGTTTTGTTGGTTCTTTTGGCTGTAGTTCTCATAAAAAAAGGTGTATTGATTTATGTGGGAAGTAACTGGTGTGTGAATAGTAGATCTAGAAACCACACAAAAAGTCCATATGAACATGTCCTATGTTCGATGGTTCCCGAGATAAGCATTTCCAAGTTTCTGTTGGAATCCTTAATAGCCTTACTTGATACACCCCTGTTTGTATAGCTGCAGCCCTGCCTGTATACCAGCAGTGATACATCACTTACAAGAGGTGCAACAGAGGTGTATCAAGTAGTGAGTGATATTACCACTTCCAGTCTAAACTTGGAAGGCCTTAGTATTGTTTTGAGGTCCACACCCCATTTAATTCCCACATAAATTGATACACTCTGTATAACATAGTAATAAAAAGTTTATTCGCCATACACAAACATGGCAGCAATTAACCAATTATGACTTGGAACTTCTGACTGCTAAGCTGTGTACTTGCATGCGTGACTCCGCTCAGAGGACATGACGTGGTGGGTTATAAGTACCCAAAGACGGGGTGGATTGTTTTCCATCACGGGCGCCAGGTGTTCTGTCGATCATAGCATATGGTGATTGGGCCGCTACAGGAGTCCTGGATTCAGGTAAGCCATTTGGAGACGTAGCGGGTCGACGTCTCAGCCCGAAGAGGGAATCCTTAATGCTAAAAGTGGGTTGTGTATTAGAGGACTAACTTCTCCTGAAAGGGCTAGGAAAAGGCGGGGGGGTTTTCCAGAGTTACTCAACAAGGTTTGGGTCATCACCGATGGATGATGGGTGGCGGCGTCACATTCCATTAGTCTGGAATTCTTTATGCTAACGGTAGTAGTAGCACGGGACGGGTGTTAGATTTCTCATTAGGTCTGAATGTGCGCGTCCTTCGGGATATCCGCGTTTGACCTTGAAGCCCACCCGACGAGTGGGTGTTAGGGGACCACTCTGCTTGTTCCAGAGTGACGCATGCCAGTTAAATTCTTCCACGGTGGTGGACTCTGGGCAACGTCCGGCGTCCGTTTGGGATGCCCACTCTGGAAAGTCATCTGAGGGGGGTGTAAAGAGGGGAGCCTTGCATACTGAACGGTTATTCTAGTGCGTAACCGGTTTCGGCCAGGGAATACCAGTACACCTCCATTAGGTATATGCCTCTGGAAAACTTGGCAACCCCTAATGATGAATTCCTGACATTTTCCGTTATTATGGCCATTACATATGGAGTGGCCAACTACTCCACCCCCGGCCTCGCCCACTTGGAGTCAGATGTGGTGGTGGAGAAGGTGAGGGTGGATAGAGTTACCCAAAAAGGCCTGGGTCATCTACTAACAAGGATTGGTGGCCTAAGCAACCGCAGGTACGTCTGCAGTGGGTTAAGGAGGCCTCGGGACGGGGTGACTCTTTCCCATCGTGGGAACCATATGTTCTGCCTATTATTGCATTGGGTGGTTTACCATTGCTCTGCTTCAGATAATGGTAAGCTATACCCTGATTTTGGTTGGAATAACAGTTTAGAAAATTCAAACATATTTCTTTGTGGCCAACATTGATAACATTTTACAATAGTTATTATTATTATTTGTGTTATTTTATAGGTATTGATAATATATATTAAAAGAGACAGCTGCAGATAACACGACTTGGTATATGAATATATTAAAATTGTTTTACTAACTTTAGTAACTACCAGATACTGTTCTTCCAATCAAAATCAGGGTATAGACCGGCCGGCACCTCCGATGAGGGTTACTCGCAGACGTCACATTCAATTAGGCGTGAATTTATTAATGCGGAAGAAAATAGTTACAATAACAAATTTAAGAGAGAATGTATTGACATTTTAATTACTTTATAAGGACTACAAAGGAGAATCTAAATATAAAATGAACCAGATCGATAGGCACATGGAAAAGGCGTCGGTTTTGGGGAGTTTAGGCTTCAAAATCACAACTGGTTGTATTGAAATGGTTTTTATTGGATGGTTTACCCTCCTCCCTTTAGGAAACTGCGAGTTCTTAATGTACTATTTCTTGATTTATGTTTCAATGTTCTTATTGGAGGCGTCATTCACTATTCACAGTAACTATCTTATTTTTGTTCCAGTGTTCTTATTGAAGGCGTCAAGTACTACGCCAATGAACCACGGATGCTTGGAAAAACATTTTTAAGGCTTGTGAGTATCCTTTAATTTAGTTATGAATTATAATACTTTAATGCCAGTCTTATATCCGTTACTGACCTTAACCAGATGGTTAAATGAAACATATACTTTTTTTTAAATTAAGTTTTATTTTACTAAGTTGACCCCATCACAGGCAGGAAACAATCCTTGATTATTATTATTATTATTATTATTATTATTATTATTTATTATTATTATTATTATTATATTATTATTATTATTATTATTATTATTAATAATAATCAAGGATTATATCCTGCAGATATCGTTCAAATCGTATAATCTTAGATTAAAAATATAACTGACTTTATTACAGCGGTTTCCAACATTTTATAGTTTATGACCACAACTTTTCTCTCTGCGGCCATCGTGATCCTTTGCTAACTTAAAAGCGTTCAAATCCTAGTTTTTAAATGTTTTCATTGTGTCTTACTACCAGCTTGGGCTACCTATATTTAACCACACCAGTGGGATAGGTAAAATTTAGAGGAAATGTATCCTTATTTGCATGGAGGGATATTAATATAAATTATCCCTGGCCAGAATTAAAATCCTTACTTCCCTTTCACCAACAATCCAAACCAAAAGAGCGTACGTGACACTAAACCCGCATGGCCACTAATATTTGTTTTAATCATTATAAATTGATTATAATAATGATTATATGCGACTAATATGTAATAAGAGAATCAACAAGCCAGGAGTTGGGGGATGATTTTATGTTATGCTAGCAGCATTACAAGGCTGCTACAATTAACCAAGTCAGAAAGAAGCTATCAGAATGGAATAGACAAAAGGAACCTGAGCAGTAACTAGGTCGTTTTTAGCATTTTAACAACTTACGTTTCTGTTAGAATTATGCATATCCCTATAATCATTAAAATACTTGAAAAGTAAATATAAAGCTAAAACCTCTGTATTGTGACCCCACCCAAAACACTCCGCGAGCCCCAGGTTGGAAATTGCTGCTTTATTATAATTTATAACACAATTGGAAGCAATATTTAACTAGTAAGCTCCCTGAGATGTAGAACTCGCTCGTCACTTTATAAAAAAATAGCAATTTGGCCATGTTTGTTTGAAAACATTTTCAACTGTAAAATAAAAAAATAAAAAATGGACTTAATCGATATTTCTACAGTATTTTGATACCTGTATACCAATGTCCTGCTTCATAACCTCATGGAAGTTGCCCTAAAATGTTAATACTGGTAAGTGAATAAACTATTCAAAACATAATTTAGCACGTGAGGGTGAAGGGACTTCCTATGTCATTTTATGAAATAACTGATGGCAAATTCAAAATCAGCACTCTAAACAAAATGGTTATACGATACGAAATTTCATGCAAATTACACACTAAATAACGAATTTAAAAATGTACCCCAAATTTGAAAATGTTAAAGGGTGAATAAAAAAAACCTTGTTTTTTGTTAAATGTAGCCTACTTAACCAAATAAAAAATTATAAGAATTGTAACAATGTAACATAGCCTTAAGCTACTCCTCTTACTTAATTATTGCTTTGAGCCTATTTAAATTTCTTTCATGAAAGCCTAGTTTAATAAACAATGAAATAAGACACATCATTACTGTTCAATACATCCTAGTATGGCTAATTTCTAACAAAATTAATGTGTATTTCAGAAGTAAAACACTAACATCAATGTCCTCATTTCATCTTAGTCAGAGTTCTCAATAAGAAAACAAAATGTTGCATAACATTCACTGCATTTATGCCTTCAAAATTTAATAAAGCCCTAATTAAGGCATTGGCTGTACAACATATAATAATTTGAATCATAAAACTGCAACAGTCTAGCAGCCACGAAAGTAACAACTAAAAACACTAAACAATAAACAAAGCATTGGCTGACAATGCTGCCACTTCAAGCATTGGCTGAGTGAAATTTTGTTACTGGGCAGCTCATGTTCCCATATGATTCGTTTCCATCCCACATTCGTCATACACTCACCGGCCTTTGTCTCTGCCTACTGACAGAGGTGCTACTAGACTACTTGATTAACTAAGATTTCTACCATCTACTACAGAGGGAATCTCCTTTAAATGTTTGATAATTTTTGAAGTCGGGATTTTTTTGTAGAGTAGGGTTCAACAGTTAGGAAATTTTTAATTTATATGTACAAGTCTTTTATAAGAAAGTACTGGGGTACAAAATAAGCCTAGCATTTCACAAGGTCTAAAATCTCACAAAATTCCCAACTTTCAATCTTTTAACCAACATTGGGGAGGGAGGACACCCCCCCCCAACTTCCCCCCGTTGCGACGTTTCTGACTTTGACGCGTTAGTGCGAGATTTGACTTGGTTCGAATCCCATGATGATTTCTTATATTTAGTAATTTAATGGGGTTATATTTCATTTTACTCAGTAAATTCTAGTACATTTACTCTGATCTATTATCTTTACTACACCTTATTAGTTAAAATGAATAATCCTTGTAATTAAAGTAAGATAATTACTATTAGTTTTATGCCTGACGGCAGGTCATCACATGATGGTTCTCCATGCCGTTCTGTTCTCAGCAATCCTCTTCATCCGTCTGTAACTGCCTACAACCTTGATGCTATCCTTTATCTGGTACCTTCTACGTCCTCTTCTCTTCTTTCTATCAACTATTCCTTTAATAGCATCAACCAATAGACCTTCCCTTTTCATCCAGCGTCCAATCCAGTTTCTATAACGGCATGAAGTGAAATTATTCTGTTATAAAACATTTTGTCTTAAAATAAATTCTAAGGATCCCGATTCTTGATTAGAAAATTATAAGATCTTGAAATACCATTTTTAATTAAATGGTTGAATCTAAATATGTGTTTAAATGATTTTTCTAGGCAAAAAAATAGCTTTAGTAGTAGAGTGTTGTTAAGTTGATTTTCTGGAGCTCTTAGACGCGTTGGGGGCGTCCAGAAATTCCGCGCTATTTAAGAAATAGTTGAAATATAGTACAAACCAAAATGGAGGTAAAGGGTATCAAGATGTTCCTAAAGGATTGAAAACCTTACATTTTAACTTCTATAACTATTTTAGAAATAAAATCATGAAAAGATGAAACTAGCTCATTTCCAAAGACATGAAATGATGCAATTCTGAGATAAAAGAGAATGGCTAGAAACATAGATCTAGCTTTCCTCAAATTATATATTTTAACAAAATAGCAACATTAAATTATAAGATATCATACAACATGAAAAACTGCTTTGTGAAGCTATTTCCTTTCAAAAGGGTGGTGCGTCCTTAAACGGCTTTATGGGGGTGAGGCGAAGAGTGTATTTATATGAGCGCACTTACGTAGAGTCGAGATGGAAAGAACTATATCTATAACTAACTTGCACTAAACCATTCTTGTGCACCTCGCTGAGTTTCAAACCTCGACTTTCTCCAGCACAGTGGTTCCCAAACCGTGGTGCCCCCCAAGGGTACGCGAAACCTGACTAATTTATACTTATATAATCACTATGTCTTGCTACCTATTCAGGCCATACGCATATGCTAATTATTCTAATGAGGTAAAGATGAAGAAGAAAGCATTTTAGAGGTAATATACCCGCATTTGCGTGGAAGGAGTGTTGGAGACTATTTAGGAAAAACTGCTCTCGGTATACCTGATTGGGATTCGAACACCGAGCTCCCTGCTACTTTAGTTCCAGTTTTATTATGATTTGAGGTGACCTGGTGGTCTAGGAGTAAGGGGTCAGACTTCTGTGCTGAGGGTACGGGTTTCAATCCTCGGTCCCGGCACAGATTTATCTGAATGCCAAACCCTTCCTTCACCTCTGACAAGACGTGTATTAATCACAACTTGTGAATGTGAGGAATGCCAGGCCTCCATCGTGGTTCGGATCCTACGTTAAACTGTAGGTCCTCCATTTCATCTCACAATCACCCTACTATTACACATTAGCGTAAGTGCATATAACCTGAACAGGTAGTAAGACGCGGTGCTAATAATAATAATATTATGATTTGAAACGACTTAACAAGATAGTAGATATTGGGTTACTTTTTTTTTGGAAGCGCTGAAAAATGTACAGTTCATTGGGTAAACCATGGTCTCGAAAGGGGTACGCGTCTCACGAAAGTTTGGGAAACATTTCCCTAACCTATTGCGGGCCTGACGTCTTATGACGTGTGAGTAGTAATTTTTATAAAGTGATTGTTTATTTGTTTAATTTTAGGAACGAGACTTTGACAAACACGTGGCGTATTGCAGAGACGAGCCAGCCGCACAGGAATTGCTCCAGGAGAACGAGATGGTCAGAGACTACTTCGAGGTAAGGCTCGAGTGAAAACTATATACAGAGAGTCTATTAAAAAAAAAGTGTTCAGAACTTTAGGATGTTGCATTACTCATTTAAATGAGTAAACATGTTTTACTAAACCTAGGTCCGCAAACACACCCACACACAATGATAGGTCGAGGAGGCCGACTCGCATCCTCCACCCCCTGTCTCCCCCTCCCCCCGAGGTGTAAGAGCTTAGTGTATTCGTATACAATAAATTATCTATCAGACTTACAAGTGCGAGTTGAAAACGGTTTGTCGGACGATTCGAATGAAGCCAGGGATTTTTCAAAGCACATGCAACTGTCTGATTCTAAAATGTGAAATATATGTATGGAAATGGGAGGACAGCATGTATAACGATTTGGTTGTGACTAAGTAATAAATGTGTGCTATATAAACCCAAATAACATTTTATTTTTACTTTCTCTAGACCACTCGGAGAGAGAAGTATTGTGACCGTGGAAAAAAAAATTGAACTCGAGATGTTGATAAAGTCGACGTTTCATGACCCTCTGAAACAGAAAAAATTGTTTTCGCAATGCCGTCTCTCTGTATGTGTGTCTGTATCTTGACCTATAGCCTAAACTATTTTACCGATTGGGCTTAAACTTGGTATATAGGGTTTTTATATATTTCCTCCCAGGGGTTTTTAGAATAAGATATCGAAACCTAAAATTAAGGACAAAAATAGAAAAAATTGTTTTCGCTGAATCCTCTTTAATGATTTTGATAAAATTTTATATCCAGATATTGTTTAACATTAGAAACAAAATGGCAATTCTAGTTTTCCCATAAAAATTACTTGAAGTGTATTTTAGATAAGCAGAAATTTCCAATAATTATTAAATCTGCGCGACTGTTTAAGATACGAAATAGATTATCTTTGTAAAATTGTAGTATTATTTAAAATTATAATCTTTTATCTGGAATATATTTTTATAAAACCAATAGTTTCTGAGCTATAAGCATAATTGAAAGGCTCGGGGCAATAATATGCTATGCCACATATTGATAGTTAGATATATTATAGTTAAGGTTTAAAAAAAACATAATTCATTAGCACTAATATTTCTTCTTTTCCTTAATTTGATATAAACTTTTAACTTCAAGACACCAATACAAATAAATCTTAAGTATATGCACACACATTGTTATTAATAATTACTGTTATATTTTTTGAGTAAGTGTGGAAATAGATTATGATCGATTTACCTTATAAAATATCTAATTTTAATTTTAAATTATTTTGATTAATAAAATTAAGCTAAATTAGTTATTGATATTTTTACATAGAGTTAACTAAGTGTGGCATGTTAATGTTGAGATATAAAAACATAGAAACATATGCTATATGCCAATAGTAAAATCACATAAATGGGTGTTATTATGACAAAACTAATAGAAATAATACTTTTTATAATATTTAAATCACCAATGAAAATAATTAGTGAATATAAATTCGGTTGTCCTCAGCAAAAAAAGTTCTTTAGTAGGCTATTATTCAACAATCACTGTCATCAAAGATTTAATCTTTAGTTTAATCATTGTTGTCATGAAAGATTTAATATTTAGTTCAACCATGACTGTCATCTATAATTTCATCACTATCATTGCCATTATTATCAACAGTTGATTCAGTGGATTTTAAGTTTAAATAAAAATCATGATAAATTGGAGGCACAAAACACAAAAGTTCCTGAACAGCTTTAATTTTCTTTGGATTTATAAAAAGAATTCCAGAATATTTCTTCTCTAGATTGTTAACGTTTACTGGCCTTCCTCATTTTTTCAAAGTAACAGAAATAAATTCACCATGTACCGAATGCTTCACAAATATTTTAAGAGGTGTTTCAGATGTAAATCTAAACGAGGTAACATTGGAAAAGTCTAATGCTGTACCATCATCACACGTTGTTTTTTTCGTTATCTCTGCAAAATAATCTTTGACTGAAAGTACGTCTTCTTGTTTAAGTTGTGTCACCATGAATAGCTTTTTCTTATTGCTTTTTGCAATAACATAAAACTGTTTTCCCATGATGTAAATGCTTTGACAGTGCATTCTCTTATACTTTTCGATGTGAGCAAAATCCCCGCCGTAAGGGAAATGAGTGGAATCAGCAAGGCCGTAGTCGGGGTTTTTTTTTCGGGGTTTGAACCCCCCCCCCCCCCTCCGGAGATGTTATGAACAAAATATATATAGCTTTATATTTGGTTCAAACAATATCAAAATTAAGGTACAAGTACAAATTAGGGGGCTGTGTTACCATAAGCTTCCAGAGGTGTTTATTATTTAAAATTTTTTCTAGCCTTCGGCAGTTATGGTGTTATGTTGTCATAAACAAATTTCAGATAGCTTCTAGATCTGTTTAGTAATTAGAATTTGTCCTAGCCTCCGATAGTTAGGGGGTAATGTTGCCATAAAAAACACTTCAGATAGCTTCTAGAACTGTTTTTTATTTAGAGTTTTTTCTAGCCTCCGTCAATTGGGGGATGGGCCCACCAAACCCCCCCTGAAATTATTGGCTGGCTACGGCCTTGGGAACCAGGTATCATAAAAATATGTCCGACTTATTCAAACTTTTGTTAAGACTAAATGATGCCATAAGCTAACAATGGCCAATTTTTTATTCTGTCCTGGACAATTGTTCGAAAACCCATTCAAATGCTTTGAGGCAATATTTCGACATTATAAGTACTTGAGAACACAACTCCTTTGCTGCCCCTATTTGCAAGCGGTTCATTTCAAACAAACATAAATCCTCTGTCATTTAGACAGACAGCCATGAATACCAAAATTAAAAGTCCATATTTTACCTTTGTAAAAAGCAGGAGCAGAAGACAACCTAGGAGTCGGAAGTACCTGTTGTAAAACCATTGCTATGACATGTGAGTCAATTTGCTTCCTAAACTGCAATTTCATTTTTTTTTGTTCATTTCCCTTTAATAAATGTTCTTGACCTTAATTTTCCAGTTTTTTATTTTTTTTATTATATTTATTTAGCATCGCGTTTTACTACCTGTTCGGGTTACTTACACGCTTAAGTACTAATTACGTTAATGGGCTAGGAATGAGGAAGGTTGAATTTAGAAGAAGTGAACTCGCATTTGCGCGAGGGGAGGAAGTGGAAAACCATTTAGGAAAAACCACCCCAGTTCACCCGACCGAGATTCTAACCTCGATCTCCCTGTCCTCGGCAGTCTAGCTCAACATGAAACTAGCGCTCTAGCTGACTATGCCACCGAGGCGGGTCCAGTTTTTTAGTCTCTTGTTCACTTTTTGTACTGCGTAAAGTTTCACATTTTATGTCAAACATATCGCATACTCTGCAGGTGTTTGACTTGAGAAGCTTGAAGCCAATGTTGAAGTCAGAACAGAAAATGATTCTGTATTTATCAGAACTTTCTTGATATACCTCAATCACACTACCTAGATACGCGCGCGCACACACACACACACACACACACACACACACACACACACACACACACACACACACACACACACACACACACACACACAAACAAACAAACAAACAAACAAACAAACACACACAAACACAAGAACATCAATGAATTTGATGGACTGATAAAAGTTCAACAATAATTTATTTCTTGAAATTTTGATTTTATATAGCATAGCACATGTTGAAACCATACTTAGGTAATATTTCATTTAAATCATGCTCTGCCACTAAATAATTAGAATGTGGTAACATTTACATCAGGGTTTGTCTCACTATCTGATGGCTCGTTATCTGCAGATAGGATATATTCATCCCCACTGTCTTCAAACAATTCATCTTAAGATTCATTAATGCAATCAAAACTCAATTTTCTTTTAACACGCATTGTAACTTCCTCATCAACCTTTTCTGCCATAATGACAAAACTGTGGCATAGCATGTACTACCTGAAATATCTGTATTAATACAGAAAAATTTAAAAAAAAAAAATTTGAACATAGACCTCCTTTCTATCCGTGAGGGATTCATGTAACTAAATAATTAAATGCTTGGAGCCACCTAGTAGGTATATGAAACAACTACTATCTCATATTTGTTAAATTTGTGGCATAGCACATTATTGCCCCAAGCCCTTCATATATATATATATATATATATATATATTTTATGGAGTTAATTGACATTGATTGTTATGCTCTTTGGTTGATAGAGATGTTACTCTTAGTTCACTGTTTCTGTAAACGTGTACAATAAAACCTTGGATTGCGAGTAACTTGGTCTGCTAGTGTTTTGTAAGGCGAACAAAAATTTTCAATAAATTTTAACTTTATAAACGAGCGATATCTTGCAATACGAGTAGTACTATGGTTACGCTTTGTCTGCTGAGCAGTGTCAATAGATAGGTTCTTTGTTAAAGTCACACAAAAAGAAAAATATTCCAGTGATCCACCATATAGCAGTGATTCCGTTAGTGACAGTAAAAGTCATCCTAAACAATAACTCACCTCCTCCTCTCCTCTCTCTCATCCACCTCACACCAGCCACGATTAAATTTAATAAATAAATTTGATAACAGTACAGTTACATTTAAATAACGAAAATAAAAAAGGTATTAATCATGTTTAGATTAAATATTTTTGGGTTGTGGGACGAATCATCTGAGTTTCCATTATTTCTTATGGGGGAAATTCGCTTTGATATACGAGTGCCTTGTATTACGAACACGTTTACGAAACGAATTATGCTCGCAATCCAAGGTTTTACTGTATATTATTTCACTTATGATCTTTGGTGGAGTGTTTCTGCAACAATGTATATAATTTTGTTTCCAGATCTTGCGAGTTTTTAATAAACGTCTCTAAATTAAGATAAAATAGAGATAAATTCTGTGCGGTGTACCGTACCATTTATTTATCCTAATTTTTGTTATTACCGAAAGACAAAATGGCCTTTATCTCTTTGTGAATTGGTTTTCGGACCTAGGTTTACTGATACATTTTTATTCATTTTAATAAGCATTACAATATCCTAAAGTTTTCAACACTTTCCAAACAACCTGTATATTATATTATATTATATTATATTATATGAGTAGTATGATTATTAAAAAAGAGTTTTTAGAAAATACAAATACATTTTGTGGTGGTCATCATTGATAACATTTTACTTTATTATTACTATTATTTTAGAGCTATCAACATTGTCTAACAAATGTGACGTCTGCAGATCATATGACTTTATGTATAAATATATAAAAATTGTTTTAGTAGCTTTTTTTTACTGTCAAACAAATTCTTTCCAACCAAAATTGGCTTGTATATAATCGAGATCAATTTATGAATGTTTTTCACAATCATGTAATTTCCCTACTAGCTACCGTTATGAAATTCTAAATCAAGTCAAACGGGAATATTCATCATCTTTATAATGAACAGCCTCCAGCCACTGGCAAGGTCTGTTTGGAACATAAGCCTCTCCACCACCTCCTTTCTTTCCACAACCTCTCCACCTCCACCTTGTCCCAATCCTCTCCTCTTTCCTCCACATTTCTCCTTCCACCCTTCAACCATATTTCCCTTTGTCTTCCTCTCGGCCTCCTACCCTCCATCTCTATATCCAACATCCTCCTGGGGATCCTTTCACTCTCCATTATTCTTACAAGGCTATACTACCTTAGTCGTGCCTTCTATATCCTGTCCTGAACTTGCTCTTCCTTTACTATTTCTCTTACTCTCTCGTTTCTCATCCTGTCAAATTTTGTCACACCGATCCTGCTTATCATAAATCTCGTCTCTCTCGCCTTCATTCTACTCCTATCTTGTTCCTTCATTACCCACAAATATTAAATCTTATAATTTAGTTAATATTTATTTAGATTTAATAAAGAAGCCTATATTCATCAGCGTTGTAATCATATCTTCTATATTTTCAACTGTTTCATTTACTGTACATACAAATCACATGTTGTTGAGACCTTTGAAATGTATTTGGTATATATATATATATATATTTTTATATTAATGGAGCTTGTGCTGAGATTAAAGTGATCGTTCAAACTAATCAGACTCAGAAAATTACTGAGAAATATCGTCGTTTAAAGTTCTTCGGACGTTTTAAGGTAGGTAATAATAAGTAAAAAAAAGTATATCAAAGTTGTTTTGCTAAGTATTAGTTTCCGCTGGCAAGAACACTGGGGAACGCTATGTCATAAAGCTAATTTCTTCTCACAAGATTGCTCAAAGTAGAGTGGAAAGTGGAGGTCATGGGAGTGAAGTTTGTGGGGATCATGTTAGCTGTCACATGGAGACACAAGATTGGGAATGAAGTTAACCGGGAAAGAGTAGGAGTACAGAGAGTACATGAGATAGTAGAGGAAGCAAGACTGAGATGGTATGGGCATATAATGAAGATGTTGGAGCACATGAGATAGTAGAGGAAGCAATACTGAGATGGTATGGGCATATAATGAAGATGTTGGAGTACATGAGATAGTAGAGGAAGCAAGACTGAGATGGTATGGGCATATAATGAAGATTATGGAGTACATAAGATAGTAGAGGAAGCAAGACTGAGATGGTATGGGCATATAATGAATATGTTGGAGTACATGAGATAGTAGAGGGAGCAAGACTGAGATGGTATGGGCACATAATGAAGATCTTGGAGTACATGAGATAGTAGAGGAAGCAAGACTGAGATGGTATGGGCATATAATGAAGATGTTGGAGTACATGAGATAGTAGAGGAAGCAAGACTGAGATGGTATGGGCATATAATGAAGATGTTGGAGTACATGAGATAGTAGAGGGAGCAAGACTGAGATGGTATGGGCACATAATGAAGATGTTGGAGTACATGAGATAGTAGAGGGAGCAAGACTGAGATGGTATGGGCATATAATGAAGATGTTGGAGTACATGAGATAGTAGAGGGAGCAAGAATGAGATGGTATGGTCATGTAAAGAGGATGGTAAAAGAGAGGATGCCGAATAAAACATTGGAAATGAAGGATGTGGGATAAGACAGCATGGGAGGCTAAGAAAGAAATGTGAGAAGCAGATAAGAGAAATTGTGCAAGCGAGAGGAGAAGAATCGACGCAAATAAAGGAGGAAGAATGGTGGAAGGAAATAAGATGGAGAAATTGTAATAAATTGACCCGTCCACAGGCTAGATACAGTTAATCTGATGATGGTGAAGAAGATTACTCAAACTGACCATAAAATTCAAAAGATGGGTAGTTTCCTTTGGTTTGAAGAACTCAATATTTTTTTCACTGTTCAGGGAATGTTGTGGACAAATTAATACCTATTTACTCCACTCTACCTAATAGAAGAGATGGTGACTGTCTCGAAAACCTCTCGATAACCAAAGTACACTCGAGCGCCTTAAATATGTGGACAGACCACCCACCAAACAGTTCTTCCGGATAAGTTGCCTATAAAACAAATAACCAGGCGCTTTTTAAAATACGTGTGTTTTAGAGAACTGCGTTATATTTTACTTTTGCTTAGATTTCTAAATATTATGTTGATCTAGAAAAAAATAGTTTCACCCGAATTAAAAAACATTTTCAACATTTATTTAATCATTACCATTTTTGGTGTTACAAAAAATTTTCTTTGAATCCATATTAATTTTGTATTAGGTTTTGTATCTTTGAATTATACCAAATTTTATGTTTATTTAAGTTTTTAAACAGTAAACATGTATTTAGCACAACCTCCTTTTAAAATTCTTTGAAGAATTTTTGCAAATATTATTTAAACATTTATCAAATTCTTCCGAATATAGTATTTTTATGAACATTAATGAACTCTGCATAGATTTTCAATCATCTATAATAAAAGAAAATTGCCCACCATTTTATCACTCGATAATATTTCTTTGAACACTCACTAAACTGCATAACTATGGATTTAAAATAATTTATATATTATTTAAAAGCTTGTAACATTTAAATGGAATTTATTCTTTAAGGAAAGGAGCCTTTTTAAAATAAAAAATTACACGTTTTCAAATAAAATATGTTTATGATTGTCATTTCTTCTCTAACGTAAGTTACGCTAGTGTATTTATTCTATTTAATAATTGGTTTTAAGTTGCTCGAAACACGTGGTATTAACGCCTATGACATCTTTCTTGATAAATATAGTCTTGAAGTTTTTGACAAGGACTCGGGCGTGATCCTCTGGTTGTCTTTATCACTGATTAGCTAACAATATTACGACAATAGGTAATAATCATACGATCCTTATATTAAATTATCTACACAAATCGACTTATTCAAAACCAAATATGTAAAATTAACTATGCAAATTTGTTTTTTAACTTGCAACATTGACGGCTGTAAATAATTGATTTGAGTTGATGAATATTTTAAAATAAATATTAATAAATTTACAATATAAACAATACTATATTTAGCAGAACCAAAAGTGCACAACTCTTTTCTTCTTTTTTTTTTCTTTCTATAATTACATTTTCGAAGAATAATTCTACTTAAAGATAATCAATGTGGGAACATTTTAATGGGGCTCTACTATAATATTAGACTAAGCGAATTCAAAAGTATTGGGCTTGATTTATTTAAATTTTGGACCTGACCAACGAACAACCGCGCAGGGAAAACTTCTTGCACGATCTTTGACTTCATGTTGAGGTTCAATCGATGCCAAGTTTTGTATATATGTATATATATCAGTCTTATCTTTCTGAAAGTTTAACCTTCATATGAGTCGCCACAGAAATTTCCGCAGTTTAGTCATTTTATTGACACCCATCTGCAAAAGCGGAATTAGTGAGAATAGAACACGCTCCTCTCTTGAAGCGTAGTGTTTTAGAGGTGTGCAATGATATCCCGTCTTGATAACGTGGCGGGATATATAGCCCGTCTAAATGAGATTGTTACAGTTGCCGTTTAAAATGGTTGTGTTGGTATTTTTTTCCGAGGGGAATCGGGTGCCAATAAGAGGACAGCAGACAAATGAAGCGCTAAGCTGCACTAGAGAATGTCGTAGTTACTAGAATTCTCTTTCATGTCGGTGACAGTTGATTTCTAATGGCTTAAATCCAAGAATTCAATGGACTCTTCTAGCTGGTGATACGACTAAGACTTAAGAGCGTGCATCATATACCAATCAACTCTGTGATACAGTCGACTAGAAATGGTATATTTACACGAATATTACTGTAGGTGGATCATTACTGTTCAAACATTATTTGAGATAAAGAGTTAATAGAAGTTCCTAACACTGAACATTGTTGAAATATTACATTATATTTGGATGGAAACTGCATTAAAAAGCCAGTTTTTTTTACCATTTGTCAAATAATCAATGTGTACAAATCTTCATTCTGTCATAATAGGGGCATACTGTAGTTATTGACAAGAAACTTTGTGCTTTGTCCCCCATCATCACCACGGAAAAGTTCGATTAATCATTCAAATACGAATGCACTGCACACATTTCTGGCATGTCGTAAGTATTTTCTTTTCCCTTTTACTTCCATACCTCGTGCGAGCTGGGAGCTGAGTTGGGCCTGCTATTATGAACACTCTTAATCACATACCCTTAAGGCAATGTCCTACGTGAATGATCAAACACAAGCGGTGCGAAGCGACAAAGTTCAAATCAGTAACCATGATGTTCACGTCAAGGAAACTTGAACCCGGACAATTGTTAATGAATTACAAAAAGCTAAATGAAAAGATTTCAAGCAAATACTATCTACTTAGAAAATTAATCTTAAGTTGAATTTCACTATTTATATGAAAAAACCACATTGAACATTACAAAATTAAAAGGGAATATAATTCCTTCTCATCCATATTCCCCTATTGTTTGGATTTATAAATCTGATTACATGTTACATTCACATTTTTTAATGGATAAATAATGTATCATAAATTTGAAAAAAAAAATTACTTCAAATGATTCAGAAAGTTGGAATCACTCTATATCCATAAGCAATTGGTTATTTTTTTTTTTTTTTCAGATCTCAAAACATTCGTCTAATTTTTACTTCACCGATTCAACAAATCTGACATCTTATTCAACAAACTAAATGTAATTTAACCCAACCAAAATACTGCTTGTGGATGCTAGAACACAAGTTGTGAAGATAAAACACTCCCTTTGTTTGACTGCAAGGGGCAAGAGTAATCGTAAAGTCTCGTCGCGAGCGGTTCACGCGAAAATATAAAAATATTTGATCGTGTCAACCGCTTGGAATTCTCTTCGCCTTTATGTAGGGCACTCCCACTCGCTCGCGTTCATTCGCTCACTTGGAAGGACAGCGTCTTTTAATGGTGAGATAGAGGTGGGGGTTCCGGCTGTTTGTGTTGTTATGCCTTTTCCTAAATGTTTTCCCACTCTATATCTATGCAAATGCGAGTATATTGCCTTTAAAATCCTACCTTACTGGTCCCTACCCCCTTGTGAAACAACGGACTTTCCCTATTTTATTTCGTATACGTCAATAATAATGCTAAAATTGATTAGTATTTTAATTTTGCAAATTGATCACTAGGTGTTGTTAGCTAGCATACTAGCATAGACTATTAAAACTTTTTTTTTTGCATTTACATTTTATTGAGTTGAGGCTTCGATCTGAAAAGTCATTTTGTCTTTGTTGGATTCTAACATTATTGAAATTATGGGAGGCGGAAGTGACCTCTATGGTTTGAACTACTATGGAAATGTATGTGAGATTTTCCTGACATGGTTTTAACTAGATAAATGGTTAAAATCTCACAAAACTTGTTTATTTATTGTTTCAAGCCACCCTATTTAGTTTTATGAGTACTACCAAAACCTATAATTATATCTGCAAGAGTTTTTAATTATTGGTGACATCAAACATTTTCTCATTTACTCAATCAAATATGCAAATTAACAACTTTAGTCCACAAAATAATTAATAATAATATGGGAACTTCCAATATCAAAAGTTACTGTAATTTTAACCATCGTGTAGACCTGAAATTTTATATCCATGCTCAACAAAAATTACAAAAAAATCTTTCAGATTATAAGAGTAATTTAACTAATTTTTTTATAGCTGTAACAAAATTTGGATTTTTTTTTTGTTTAGTTGGGTGGGACCTCATACTTTTATTGTATTGTGGGATTTGTAATACAACTTAATTTTAAATGTTTTACTTTTTGTTTATTAAAAGGAAACCGTGATAACAAATATTATTCCAATATAATAATTTAACTTAAATATATATTTATTTATAATGTAAATAATTGTCCTATTAACTTAAATTATATAACGAAGCTTCCTAGGGTGTTTTACTTTAAAGAAACTCTAACTATTACAACATATAAGACAATCACTATCCAATATGATTATTTCTTTTATTAATCGTTTACGTTCATACATTGTTAAATTCCAAACTAAGATTTATTACTGAGCGTAGTTTATTCTGTGTATCTTTGGTTAGCTATTGTTGCCGTACGTGACCAGGTGTGGAGAGTTGTAGGTTGTTGGTGAGGTGTTAGCCAAAGCCCGGTAGCTCATTGAAAGGTAATTTTATTCTATCCAGCCTTAGTCCCAGGAGTCTCGAGATCAGGAGGTCGTGTTCTGAACATTTATTATTTATGAGCCGGTTGAAAATTTATTATTATATTTTAAGTCAGTTAGAAAAACCCGAGATTCATTTACATTTAATTTGTTTTGTGTGTTATTATTATTATTTATTATTATTATCATTATCATTATTATTAATTGTTGTGATCCGTTTCTCTATCAAATTATCTTTATTGAAGTAATGTAGGGCCTATATCGACTATGACAAGTAAAATTTTAAATAATTTTCACACCATTAGTGTGAATATGTGAATAGCTTTGATGGACAGCTAAACGCCAGGTTCACAAAAATGAAAAAAAAATAGAAAGGAAAATAACTAACCATATCTGCATATTTCTCATAAACAGGAATTTAAACTGTTGGTTACCTTAAAGTTACCAATGGTCAAAATGACTTCCCTCAGCATCAAAGCATTGTTGATAACAATGAGCAACAGAGGACATACGCGCTGTATTGTTTCTAAAGGAATAGCAGCACACATATTTTCAATTTCGAGTATCATGTCCTTCACTGTTCTTGGTTTTGTTCCGTACACGGTATTCTTTAGAGCAGCGATTCTTAACTGGGTGGCCGCGGCCCTCTAGGGTGACGTGAAAGGTTTTTTTGGTGGGCCTCGAAAAGATTATTTAAAATGTTATATATGCTTATTACTGAAGTCATTCATCTTAAATGTTAAGTTTTGGAATAAATAATTCGATGATCGTAAGCATATAAGTATAGTAGTCTCTCGATTTTCCGGGGTAATTGAGGGGAGGGGAAATACGGATTTTTGAAACAAGAATAGACAAATTAGTGGGAAGTGTTCAACAGCAGAGGTCCCATTAAATACATTTAGGTAAGTTAATTTTTGTTGTTTTTTATTTTTTTGTTATTATAATCAGTAAATAAAGCCACTATTTTAAAATAAATCTTAATGATTCATGATTATGTTAGTAAAAACTAAGGGGCCGCGAAAATATTTTAGGATGTTTAGGGGGCCGCGAGGGATAAAAGTTTAAGAACGACTGCTTTAAAGTACCCCCCCAAGTCCAGTGGTGATAAGTGAGGAGATTGAGGTAAATAAGTTTACTCCACAATTCCTCTTCTTCCTATCCATATCCCGGGGAAAGTGACAGCGAGAAAATCTCTAACATCAATGTGGTAATGTGGTGGTGCATCATCCTGATGAAAGGAGTGCTCTTTATCTCAAAACAGGTAATTAATAGAAGGTAAGGCATTATCTTGCAACATTGTTAGGTAGGGGAGACCTGTGACAGTCTCTTCAAAGAAAAATAGTCCTAGCATTCCTCTGGAAGAGAGACCGCATCACACTGATATCCCTGGTAGATTACCTCCTTATGGTTCCATTACGTGTAAATTTTTGGCAGATCAGTACACACAGTTGTGTCGATTAACAGTACCGTTAAGTTCAAAAGTGGCTGCAGCAGACCAAATCATTAAATCTTCGCTTTCTTTATACATGTGCAAAAACCACCCACAAATTTAAAGTCGCCTATCTGGATCGTCCTCATAAATTGCATGGTGTAGTCTCGGAATGTACGGTTTTCACTCCACACGCCGCAAAATGCGATGAACACTGGATTTATAAAAAACCACACTCCCGAAAACATTGTCTTGAGAGACTTAAAGACTCCTATTCAGGGATTGTGTTCGTGTCTGTAACACGGCCGCAACACTTCCATTGCCTGTTGATGTTCTCGGTCTTCCGGACCGTCCTTTGTTCACATTTAGCACTGTTCCATTAGCCTCAAACTTGTCACGCAATCTTGCAATTATTACCCGTGTTGGTGGTTGTGTTACAAATTAGGGTGACCTGGCGGTCTAGGGGTAAGGTGTCAGACTTCTGTGCTGAGGGTCCGGGGTTCAATCCTCTGTCCCGGCACAGATTTATCTGATTGTCAAACCCTTCCTTCACCTCTGACAGGACGTGTATTAATCACATCTTGTGAATGTGAGGAATGCCAGGCTTCCACCATGGTTCGGATTCCACGTCCTCCATTTCATCTCACAATCACCCTACCATTACACATTAGTGTAAGTGCGTATAACCCGAACGGGTAGTAAGACGCGGTGCTAATAATAATAATGTGTTACAAATTCACTTCTCCAACGTCTTTGCACCTCAATGACATTCTCCACTTTTTAATAATACTTAAAGTGATTGGCCCTTTTCATTTGGCGTGGAAATGCAGAGCCATGGGAACAAACGGGTATCTTCAAGAATTTTTAGTGTTTTGAAATTTTCTTTTCGTAAACGGTTTGTTCAAGAACAGAAGCATGTTGATTAAGTTATACTTTTTATATACACACCTCCTCTATAATTTTAACAGTGATCAAATATCGATAAAATTGACATTTTTCAATAGAAAACTGCCAGCTTCATAGCAAAAAATAAGAAAATGTAACAATTAATAAACATCTTCTTAGAAGGGGTGTTGAAAAGATTGACATAAAAATTTCACTTGTTCTCGAGAAAACTGATATTTCCAAACGTATGATTTTTCAGCAAGACCTGTCCGATAGCTACGGTTTCCGTAATCCATCTGTTCTTATTGGCGCGGAAGGATACTTTGGTTGGTTTTGAAGCCACGCCGTGCCTTTCACCCTCCAGCCCACCATCCCACAAAATATATTTTAGACTTGCATTCGACAGAGCCAAGGGACTTAATTATCCACTTAAATTGCTCAAATTATAAACATGGCTCCACCATTTTCATTTACATTGTTGTAACGCCATTTGACAGAATGTATCACCACTAAACTACAGAAAGCACGGGTAAAGAAAGCACTGCCTTTTTGCATTCTTGCTATAAATTTTAATTTTAATCCCATTTTTATATTTTATATTAACATTCATATTCTGTATCCAATATTTTATTGGGATACTCTGTAAATGTATATTTATAGTGGGGATTAATAATATAATATTTTAGAGGGAATGTAACTGAATTTGCTTGCAGGTATAGTGCAAAGCAATTTAAAAATTCACGTGTTTAAACCTAACAAGTACTCGAATCCCTATATCCCTATTATCTTAAAACCAAAAAAGAAGATAATTACGCCTTTGTCCACGTGTCCATCAATTGGGTGTATATTTATCCTTATAACTAAATACAACAAAATGATGTTTAACCTTACAAGACTAGAATGACCTAGTATTAACGAAGTCGCGCATGTGGTGCAAAAATGATTCACTTGTTATTTCAAACTCGGTTTATGTTGGCGTCTACGGGATACAAAACAAAGGAACAGAGAATGAAGATACGTGAACACTTCCTGAGCTTGTTAGCAACTGGACTCGTTATGTCAAACACATATCCAACCTGAATAGTGTTAGTAGATTACTAACGTATTCTTAATAGTGAAGTATCTAGGATATAAACATGAAGGAACAGATAATGATGATACGATTATTGGGTTTGTTAGAAACTGGACTCGTTATGTCAAACACATATCCAACCTGGATAGTGTTAGTAGATTACTAAAGTATTCTTAATAGTGAAGTATCTAGGATATAAACATGAAGGAACAGATAGTGATGATACGATTATTGGGTTTGTTAGAAACTGGACTCGTTATGTCAAACATATATCCAACCTGGATAGTGTTAGTAGATTACTAAAGTATTCTTAATAGTGAAGTATCTAGGATATAAACATGAAGGAACAGATAATGTTGATACGATTATTGGGTTTGTTAGAAACTGGACTCGTTATGTCAAACACATATCCAACCTGGATAGTGTTAGTAGATTACTAAAGTATTCTTAATAGTGAATTATCTAGGATATAAACATGAAGGAACAGATAGTGATGATACACTTCTTGATTTTGTTATGAACGTGACTCACTATATCAACCATAGGTTACATCCAAACGGGATAGTATTAGTAGAGTATTAACGTATTATTGAAAGTGAATTATCTGGGATATAAACACGGAGAAACAGATATTTATGATACACTTATTGATCTTGTTAGAAACTATGCTCGCTACATCAAACAAATATTCAATCTGGATAGTATCAGTAAATTATTAACGTATTCTTTATAGGGAAGTATCCGGGATATAAACACGAAGTAACTTAGAGAGTATCCCAGTTTCTCCCCCGTCCTTTGTAAGCCAGCTAGCGTGCAGAAAATTCAGTTCTTGCGGAGGGTAGTTCCACGGTGGCCAGTTGAGCACCACACCAGCAATCCGTCAGCGCAGGACAGTTCCTCATTAATCCCTCAGGTAAAAGCTGAGGCGCACAATTCCTGCAAGCCCCCAGCACCCCAAGTCACACGATTATTCTACGTGGAGACCCTCTAGTGGCATCCAAAACGTTACCGGTTCAGTATATGATAGTTGAACCTTGACCCCGGAGACAGAACAGCTACTACCAGTTAACTCTACTCAGGAAATGGGTGACCTGGTGGTCTAGGGGTAAGGTGTCAGACTTCTGTGCTGAGGGTCCGGGGTTCAATCCTCGGTTCCGGCACAGATTTATCTGAATGCCAAACCCTTCCTTCACCTCTGACAAGATGTGTATTAATCACAACTTGTGAATGTGAGGAATGCCAGGCCTCCACCGTGGTTCGGATTCCACGTTAAACTGTAGGTCCTCCATTTCATCTCACAATCACCCTACCATTGCACATTAGCGTAAGTGCGTATAACCCGAACGGGTAGTAAGATGCGGTGCTAATAATAATAATACTCAGGAAATGCCTGATGAACATCACTCCTGGGTTGATTCGTCATATCACCAGCCAAGCTATGTTCCAACGTCACGTTTACTGGAGCCAATGCTAGCCCGTGATAATGGGAGTTGACTATAGTTCCATATTGGGAAATACCTGTGTGCTCCTGAGTCTGAAAAAATGCAAAGTTTTACTGTTTTTGTCTGGTGATTTACATTGTTTGATTGATGTGAGTTTTATTAATTTTATTGCTACGATATTACTAATTATTTCAAGCTCATTTTTATTAAGATATAATAATTATACAGACTATTAGTTATCAATAACACATAATGTTACAAATTGGTTGTCATGGTAATTTCACTAATAAAAAAATTCATTAGTAAATAATTGGTTGTTATGGAAATACCATGACCATAGATATAGCCTACAAATAACTGAACAGCCGTTACACTGTTCCATTTTCTAAATCAGCTTCCTCCTGGGAAGTGAACCTCATGAATACGTAGACGTGACAACTCACGTGCTCTGCGATTGGGTAAGCTTTGTTGCTCTTGTGTTGGCAGTCCATAATATTTGGTATTTGGTTCTCTAAACCCAAACTTTTCTTGTGGCACTTTGTGCAAATAGGATAATTTGTTAGCGTCACTTCCTTAACCTCATGAATTTGATCTACTCGAATTTTTGCCTTATATTTCGGTTTCTTCGGCACTAGTTGGATAGTCCCATTTTGAATCGCCAGGCAATGGTGTATCTAGGGTCCCTAGACGGGCTCTCAGTCCAGACAGTGATTCGGGTGTTCGTTGATATTCCTGTATATCTGAGGCTAAGCCACTTCCAATGTTAAACGAGTGGACACTCTCATGGATCTTGGTCTCTGACCATATCTCCATTGAAGAATTTTGTGTTTGCTAGCAACCTGGAGAAGCTGAAGAAACTCTCATTTTCATTTGGGTTTCCTGTGAGTAATTTACAAATAGTTCTCTCCCTCATCCTTTCCTTTTATTTTATTGCCATCCCTTCCAAAATCAAGAAAGGCAATTTTACTCATTCTTTTCTTTTACTACTTTACCGAGTTGAACACCCACCCGTTTTTTAATGGGTTTGCTCCTGGCTTTGGGCCTGAGCTTGGTCCGGAATACTAGTTAGTTAGCACAATCAATACGATCATGGTGTTTAACCTGTCTCGTATGTTTGAACACAGTATGTTGTGTGCAGCACGTATATTTGCCAATGTACTATTATACCCGATATGCTCCTGTCCATGGTCCATGGAGACTTATCGTCTCTCCCATTCTGGTTGTCGGCTCGTGCAACTACACAATATCTACTATCTGGTACGGTTGAAGATTTACTGACTTATCATAATGTGCTTTTTTCCGCCTGTGCACTGCGCCCAAGTGATGTGTCACAGCCTTTTGAGCTGCGTACAAATATTCGCGCAAGTGAGTAACATATTTTTGAATGGAAATGAACGTGTTTTCTGGAGGCAATCCATATTGAAGGTCCACTGGTGGCCGTATTTCTTCACCAAACATGAGCCTGTTTGACGAGAGCTCTCGTGCATTCTCGCTCGGTAGGCCATCATGATGCGAGGATTCTCAATGTCTCATGAGCGCTGATGTTCTCCAGCCAAGTGAATCAACATGGAAAAGAGCGTCCTGTTGAAACGTTCCAAAATTCCATCAGCCTGTGGGTGAAATAGGGAAGTGCGTGTCTTTTTGTTATCCAATAACTAACACATCATCCGAAACAATTCAGCCGCAAACTGGTGGCCTTGGTACGTGTGAACAACTGTCGCTGCATCGTGTCAGCACACGAATTCATCCACAAATAAATGCGGTACAGTCTCAGCCATTTAGTCAGCAATTGCATACTATGCCTCAATCCACTTTGTAAAATAATCTACAATCACAAGAATTTACATGTTTTCTCGCGATGTCGATGGAAGATGTCCCAATACATCCAATGCAACCAATTCCATCTGTCTTGTTGTTTTGTGAGTTTGAAGCGGTGTTTTGAACTTTCGGAGTGCTAGATGTCTTACGTCGGTTACAATCCTCCCATTTTTCGCAAATTTGTCGAACATCTTCTCTCATATTAGACCAGTAATATCTGCCAGGCAGACGTTTCAGAGTTTTGTTGTATCCTTAGTGCCTATCCCCATTAGTGCTACCGGGGTAGTTCCAAAAGCACATTCTTTGTGAAAGGGGTGGGAAACTATTTCCTTAGTAAAATATAAAGGTTCTGAATAGAGATTGGTAAACCATAGTCAGGGAATATAAACAGCAAAGCACCAGGCGGGGGAATGGTAACAACAGCTACGCCAACGCTGCCATTTTACTGACTTATAGTCAGCGCCAGTGGGCACACGGACAAATATTAAGCTCATTTAGCCTGGTTCGCCAATGAGTGATGTTTTGGGTTCGAATCCCAGACAGTTGTACCGAGAGTATTAAATATTTTTCCCCCCACTCTTCCTCCACGCAAATTAAGATAAATTTCCTTTAAATTCTACTTTACTCATCCATGCTCCAAAAGTTTTATTAAATGCGTACAGCCCGGACGGGTAGTAATACGCAGAGCAAACTAAAATATTGCCTCATAAACAAGGAATCGCATAAAATCCAAAATATAGAGCGTAACAATTAGTGAATTAAAATCAGTGTTTAGCAACACAATTGTTTTATTTTATTGTGATGCTTTGAGCGTGATTTTTTTACACGTGACTTTAACATATTTTTTCATGTCGTTGAATAAATTAAGTCACCACAATATGAGAATGGTTATGTAACCTATGAAAGATGGTATTCGTACTTGGTGTGTTCATGAGTTACACGCAACACAGTTCGAGAGCAATTATGTCACTGATGAATAAGATGAAGACTTTGTCCTCCTTGGTAAACACACTTTGTTTTTCCAGCCACAATCTCATACCAACCCAGAAACAGTCTTGACAAAGGAAGTATTTAGCGTGCGCTTCTAAACAAACAGATTTTATCAGCACATGATATACAAACTAACCTAACCTAGAACACTACATCTCGTTCTAAAACCTAGATCAGTAAAAATGTTGATAGCATCACGAACACTTATAAAGGTAATCAACTTATTCGTCAGCACAACACGGAATTGAGCAAGGATCCCCTAAACATGTGTTTTAAGAAGAGAGTAGCTCTCTTATCAAATATATATATATCACATTTTACAAGTAGGAGAGGGTTTGAATCCTTTTCAAATAAACCGTGATTTTAAATTTGTTTTAGCCATTCTTTCTCTACAGTATTCCTATCGAAGATTCCTTTCTTATTCCGGGCCCGTAGATTATTTTATTTCCGTGCTCCACCCCCCACTACCTATCTGTCCAGATTATTCGTATATTTACACTGATTGGATGGCGGGAGGTTGAATTCGGAGGAAGTGCACTCACATTAGCGTGGATAGACTATGAGGAACCCACACTAATTCCATTTTGGAAAACTACTCCCAGTTCACCATGCCAAGCTCTAAATTTCAGCCTCCCCGTCGCCGATAAACCAGTCTATTGAAATCTTGACGACTTAAACCGCGTGAACACTAATGCGGGCACCACACATCCTTTAGGATGTACCAAAGAGTTTCTAATTGTTTTAACAAAATTTGGGGTGGTCGAGGAAAGAAGCAATATTTTATTCTCTTTTGATTAACAAATATTTGTTTTATGATAAACATTGTTTACTTAAGGATTTATTAATAAAACGTCAAAACTTTTAGTGGTTTTTATTTTATGTCATTGAAAATATTAGAAAATGTTTACACCAATGGCCATTTTCGAACAAAAGTATTTTAATGGATAGCGTACAAATGGTTAACAACCTCATGTTCTCATGTTCATGTCCTACCTAAGAACGTAGTCCGACAGCGCCCTACAGCCTCACGCGGTAGCTTGCGACGGAGTCCTCCTGTTTTTGTTGTTCCGTGGAGAGGCCGCGAGGTCCGACCGTCTTGAAATAGTGCGGGCCACTTTTAGCCACGGGGAGGCTGGGTGAGGAGGGTTGAGGTGTTTACCACACGTCCGCTGTCTCCTTTCTATCTGTGTGGCTGACCTTGACAACGGTGTCGTTTGGGGCGCTTCTCACATTTCATCACTTCGTGCGAACACCTAATGGATCTTACTTATCCTCACCATTAAATAGCTATCCCCCCATCTCCCCAACCCCAAATTCTTATCATTTGGGTAAGTCCGATGGTCTGATCAGTTGGTTGGTTATAAAACACAACTTAACTTACTAAACACAACTCTTGTGTTTTATAACTCGGACGAGTTGTACCACTCGATTTTTCACAAGGGATGATGACTTAACAATGTGAATGAAGGCGTGGTGGACACCTTAAAATGGCACTTTTTTTTATATAAAAACCTTTTAAACGCGGTAACTAATATTTTCTATTTTCTTTGGTGTTACTTTAAAAACTTATAAACATTTTAAAATCAAGTTTTGACTATTTTCTCCTTTAACTATTGACGACAGATATTGTGTTGACGATTTTAATTGAGAATTATTTAAGGCCCTGCGTGCATATGCAATTTTTAGTCGGCCAACTGATAGGTCCGCGCGCACCAGCCGACTGGACAGTTGATCGATTGAGATGTCCGCGCACATGCAACAAGAAGTTGTCCAACTAAACCTTTTTCCACCAGTCACGCCATGGACCTGATAGAAACAGCTTGTGTATGTGCACTCGTAATCCGTCAAAGAAAATTGAAACGTAAGAAACAGTACTGGGTACATCCATTATTAAGTCAACGATTACTCAAAGGTCAATTCTACAAGTTGTTTTATGATTTGCGAGCTTATCCAAATAAATTGTTCAACTACTATAGAATGAGTAGAAGCAATTTTGATGAACTTTTGTTCCTCTTGGGGCATTCAATAACCTATCAGAACACCAAATGGAGAGATAGCATCCTCCCAGAAAAGAGGCTATCTGTTACGTTAAGCTAAAAAAAAAAAAAGTTCACATTTATTATAATGTAATTTATTTATGAGATAAAACTTGTTTAACTTGAACAATTCTTGACAAAGTAGAAATTCTAGAGTTCATTTACAAATCGAATATTTCTGAATGAGATGAGAGCTCATCGGAGAAGCAACCGTTTTCCGATTCATGACTTTGAGCACTTGGCGTACTGGATTCATGACTGGAGCTCATAGCATTGCAAGGTATTTGAGATGAGGACTGTAAATAATGAGAAGGTAAACTTCGTGAGAGATAGTAATTATTACTGGCAATGGGGGGGTGGGGGGGCTTGGCTATTCAAATGATGAGTATAAGGTGTGCCTATGTGTGCACTAGACAGGGGTAGCGTTTCTAAATGTGTTAGACTTGTTTTCAATTCGTCTCATCACTCTTAGAAACTCCACTCTGGCTTCAAATTTTTGATCTGCATTTAACTTTTTAAATGAAGGCACAAAAGACAGCAAAAATGATTTGTCCTCATCAATTTCCTCTGACCTTTTATCCTCCAATATATTTAATAATGATTCCTCATAAGATACTGGTTTCTTTTTTGATCTACTCACGCTAGGATGTGCGCGTTCGATATTGGAATTTCCTTCTTCGTCATTTCTAGTCATTTTCATTCTCTTCTACCTCTCCTCGAATAGAGCTAATATTACTTACTGTCTCTCTGTCTTCGATAGTTGGCAGCAGAAACAACAATTGATCAAAATTAACGTACTTTCTACGTTTTGTAGCTGCTTGTCCTGATTTACCTTTTTTTGTTCATTAAATTCTCGCTTAAAGCATGCTCTTATGTTTCGCCACCTTTGTTGGATTTCTCTACCTATAACATACAATACATAAATAAATTAGTTTATATAAATTAGACATTGTATTCAGAATTCTTTCTGCCTAACTTCTAGGAAGCAGGGGCGTACCCGGGGTGGGGTGGGGCAAATGGGGCAGTTGCCCCCTCCCCTAGACGCAAATAATTTAACATTTTTATGGAGATAGTCCTCACTACCCTCTTTGGGTTGGTGGGTGAACTCCTTTAAAAATCTTTATTTTGCTGACTACCCCCTTGAGCCCCCACCTATCCTCCAAAATGTAGTTCCTTAATGGTTTCTCACTTTCTATATCCGCGTAAATGCGGGTGCACTTCCTCTACATTACACCTACTTCATCCCTAACCCAATAGTGTGATTAATACATAGGTGTATAGCCCGAACGGGTAGTAATACGCGGTGCTAAAAAAAAGCTGTACAAGTACATCAAATAACATTTTAAAGTTAGTTTTATTTAATTTGCAGATATCTGGCTATGGGTAATAGTTTTCAATCTATGTACTATGAATACCTCATTGGTGCTACTACTATACGTGAAATTGTCACAAATACTTGTGACAAACTGTGGATATACCTAAAACCAACATACATGGCGGAAACAAAGGAAACTGCTTGGCTTGGTTCACGTGTTCAATAAGCACAGGCCCGGGCTCTATATAAAGCTAGAATATTTAATTCACACTTTTATATAAACTGACAAGCTATTTGTAGAGTTATATTTATATAAGAACAAATTATCAAAATCTGAGCACAATAAATGAAATTTTGTATGCGTTGTACCCAAATATTGATCACATTTTGGCAAACACCGAAATTAGTACTTGCAAGATAACTTAGCTTCTGCGCCCACGTGACGCCATCTGTTTACTCACACTCGTTTAGCCGCCATTATTTAACAAATGTTGAGCGTTCTCCCCACTCGCTAGGTTGTAGCGGTAGCTTTAGGGCTTATACGCATGCGCGGACCAGTAAAAAGAGTACCAACATTACATTTTCTACATAAAAATATATTTATCCTACAGATAGCTATCCAGCAGATAAATTCAGTTCATAAAACGCGTAAAATATTAAAGTGGCTGATAACCTTTAACTGGTTGCTAACTTTAACCTCCCGATAGCAACATCTAGCCCGTAGCCATAAGACCGGCCCTTATTAAATAAAGCCGGTCTACTTTCGATTGTGCTAATCAATTTATCAGTCCAATTCTGGTCGGCATCCATTTCTCTTGATTAAAATAAAAGCAAACTATTCACTAAAACACGCTTCGGTGTCGTAGTTAGCTAGTCGTGTTGAGCTTGACTGCCGAGGACGGGGAGATCGAGGTTCGAATCTCGTTCGGGTGAACTGTAGGTGGTTTTACCTAAATGTTTTTCTACTCTCCCTCCACGCAAATGCGGGTTCACTTCCTATATCATCAACCTTACCCATTCTTAATCCATTAACGTAATTAGTACTTAAGCGTATACCCGAACGGTTAGTAAGACGTGGTGCTAAATAAATAATAAAAGCAAACTATTCACTGAAACACAAATTTTCATCAACGTAGACTAAACTGAGAGAGGAAAAGAGTAAAGTCGGCCGACTTTTCATTGCAGGTGCGCGCAGACGAGCTGAAAGCTGTAGATTACATTCAGGTTGGCCAACGGGCTTGCCCGCATTGCGCCAATCCTCCTAGCTTGGACCCGAATTGCGCCAAGAGCTTAAAAGTGCCCCCCCCCCCCTCCCCAGACCGGACCCGAATTGCGCCAATACCCCCTTTCCCAAGACCGGGCACGAATTGCGCCAAATGTGAACATAAATAAATATTAATACTATGGCGGGCGGTAAGAAGGACACAAGTCAAAAAATATTATTTAATTAAATATATATAGTTAATTAAATAATATATTAATATAAATATAATATATAAATATATTTAAATATATAAAACAAAATCGATTATTATAACATCACAGTAACATTTCCATTTTAAAAATATTGTTAATAATAGCTAAATGTAAGCTAATTTATAATATAATAACAAAAATAAAATAAAAACAAGTCAACAAGTCATACAAAAGATTTTTGGAGGGGCACACACTTCACAGAGCTTAATTTATCTATTAACAAAATCTTTAAAAATAATCTTAAAATATTTTGAATTTTTGAAAACTAGTCATCAGTAAACTACCCTTAAAAGGACTTTGCCCCAAAAATAGGCTTGCCAGATTTCTGAAATGTTCAACCGGGACACCGGAATGCCGAAATTTAAACATTTTATTTCTTACATGTTAATATTTATATATAAATTACTTAAGTAAGAAGAAACACTTTGAATGAGGAATAAAAATTTGAACTATATTTACATGTACTTTTCATTGGCTAGGACTTTTTTTAGAAAGTCTTTTTTGGTTTTAATCTTGTTGTAAAAATCTTCACAAGCTAATCCGATATTAATTTTACATGTCATCAAGCCTTGAACCGTAGATTCCTTCATTAAACCCCTTTCATCAGTCCATGCGTTGTTCATCAACGAAAATACTCTCTCAACTGGTGCTGATGTCCCAGGTAAGCAGAAGGCATACTCAGATTGGGGGCTTCTATGTGATTCTCCTTGAAGTGACCAAACAGCCTGAGCCATTTTTCTTCACTTGAAATAATCACATCTCTGGTAGTCTCTTGTGCTTGTTAAGGAGTCAGGAACAGTGTTCCCAATTTGACTGCCAATACTCCTTAACAAGCACAAGTTCGTCAAACAGCTAATCATTGTTTATTTTAATATCGGGTACATCAAGACTGCTATTAATAATTTCAGCAAAAGTTTTGGCGTTTTCCCAATCAACAGCATTTGTTTTGATCAGATTGACCCATGACAACTGTTTAACGTTTCCAAAACTATTCTCCCAGAGGTCCAAGTTTGCAATGCATCTTTCATAAAAGCCATCAAATTCTTCTTTCACTCTGTTACGGACTCTCATATAGATTCCTGTAGATGTTCTTTGAGCCCATAGGGATAAAGTTTGAAGCCTTTCTTTCTGTCAGGTTTCTTTTGAGATCTTTATGAGCTTCAGCAACCTCAAAAGCTGTAGTGTTATCTTTTTCCATTCCCAGGATGGCCTTGTTAAACAGTGCAAGCTGTCCGTGTACAAACAACAAGTAGAGCTCACCCGTTGAATCAGTAAACGACTTTTTTTATTGTTGATTGGTACATTTATTGGTCTAAAAAAAAACGCTTTCAGACCTTCAAAAATCTGTAAAATTCTTTCCAGAGCGGGCATCATTGATAGAAACCGGGTGTTGCCGTGTTGAATGAGTTTACGGTACTGTATCTCGGCATATTCACAAAATTCTTTTAGTTTAGTTACATGGACTGTGTATATGTGAAAGTATTTATAAATCTTCACCAGTAAGGCCTCAATATCGATTGGGAGACTGTCTACTGCAGTTTGCACACAGTTGTGCACAATGTGTGCTCCACATCCAATTCCATTGATTTCCCATCCTAGGCTATCCTTGAGTCGATGGAAAACATTGTTTTTCCCTGCTCTTTTCACACCACCGAAGTTAGTGTTGCAGTTATCTCCACAAAAGCCAACTACTTTGTTGTTCAAATCATTTTGCAACAGGACAAAGCATAAGTGATTTGTAAGAATTTCAGATGTTTCATTCGCCACAGATTTGAAATCCAACAACTTTACTTGCACACCTGAATTAAGATTAAAGTAGCGCACAACAATTGGCACAAGTTTTATATCCTTTCTGTTTTATGCATCCATACTTACAGATACGTAGTTTGACTTGGTCAAGTCTTCTTTAAGCTCTTTTTGAGCTAAAGGAGCTATGACATTTAAAACTATTGCCTCACACTTGGTTTTCCGAGTGAGAATTTAAGTTCAAAAAACTTAGAAATTAGATTTGGTGAACAAGAAGTTGAATTGAAACTTAGGCTATGGTTTGCTGTGTGGTAAGCAAATGTCGCTTCTTTCACTGCTAAGTCTAAGTTATTGTCATTAGAACTCGCAGTCTTAAAAAAAACTGGTCAATTTTGATGAGCTAGCAGCACATGCTAAACTCTTTCTGTGTTTACTCGATTGCAAATAATCTTTTATATCGGATCGACCACCGTGAGCAACCGAAAACTCAGAATTACAATGTGAACATTTAACACTATCGTCTTGATGTTGATTACCAGTACCAGTACATACCTTCTTCAAAAAAGGGAATTCATTCTGTAAATTCTCGGTGAATTTACACGACCGTTTTGGTATTTTAACAGAGAACGCATAAACTTTCACTTAAAACATAAATAAAACAGCGCTAGCTCACTAACACAACAGGCACCGCCGAAGAGGACTGACAACTGACTGACTTATCTCAATCGCAAGCGGCTAGCGCTGAGGTGGGCGAGTCCAACGTTATTGCATACGAGGGGGTGTAGCGTGCAGCGAAATCTCTTCTGGCGCTAAAGCTACACCCCTTAGTGCCCAATAATGGACTCGCCCGGAGAGCGGGACGGCGAGACAAGACGATATGATGACAATATTATTAGCAGACCATCACTCTTCCACAGTTTTCACTTTTCATACAGTACAGTGAAATAAATGACCAAGTATTTATCCTAAATAATCCTTCACAGTTTATTATTTTTAGACTTTTTGGTCATCTTTTATAAGAACTACAATCAAATTTAATTTTTACCGGGACGTGAAGTAAACCGGCCGGGACACCGGGACTTTGTCTGAAAACCGGGACTGTCCCGGTCAAACCGGGACGTCTGGCAAGCCTACCCAAAAACCAAGTATATAATATTAATTGTCATCTTAAATACACCCAAGATGTGTGTTTTAATGAAAATTGTTAAAGCTGTTTTTGAGAAATTTCGAATTCTTATAAAATTACTCATTATAAAACTGACTATATTTAATTTTTTTCTGCAGATCAGTTATACAGTCCTATTAATCATTTAAAAAACTCCCCAGATATACACTTTGAATAAACTTACTTAAGCCATTGATTGGGAAGTTGTGACTCGAATCCTGGTCGAGTGAACTGAAGGTGGTTTTTCCTTGGTGGTTTTCCACTCTCCCTCCAGGCAAATTCGGATTCACTTTCTCTATTTTCAACCTATCTCATCCCAAAGCCCACTATTATAACCAGCACATAAAAGTATAACTCAAACAGGTAGTAAAACACAGCGCAAAAAAAAAATTTAAAGTGAAAAGTATAATAATCAACTGTCAAGTCAAAAATTATAACAGTATTTATGTAAATTTGTAAAATAAATTGTTTCGCTTACTATGCTTGCACCAAATGGGATCGACAGCCTACTATCTTGGTTTGTGGAAAAATTGACACGATGCACTCATGGAGCGCTTGCTCGAAATCAATCACAATGTATAAAGGTTGACGGTGAAGTTGTCTCTTCTCGCACTCGTCCTTTAGAATTCTCATAGCGTCATTCAATGTAGCTCTACTTTTTCTTGTCTTTAAGTAGGCAAAATACCAAAGGTATGTATGACCCTTTAAAATACCCGTGTACAGTAAAAAGCTGAAGAAAATGTTTTGGTGATTATTCAAAGGTTCCATCCAATAACACAATTTCATTCTGGCACAAATACTTAAGATTTGAGTCACAAGAAAATATCACAACCCCCTTCTCTTTTTCGTTTATTAACAAAAATTTTTCGTCTAGAGTAGTATTTAGTTCAATTTAATCTAAGGCCAATTGAATTTCGTCGGAAGATTTAGACAAATTTGGCAGTTAATGTTATTCCTGAAACATTTCATGTCCTTGCGGGTAAATGTTTTTATAGTTTTTTCTCTGTGTGTACCTCTTTGTGGATCAACTTTAATGGCCTTACTTCAATCGCCTCAGCTTTCCTCTTAACCGAGTTGCTGATTGATTTTCTGTTCAACCCTTGATCTAGTAGTGGTTCGTGGTTGTGTTGGTCTTCAATCCGCGAGGAAATATTTCCGCCATCAAGTGTGAATATTTTGGTTTTACAGTCCTTTTTAGTGCATCTCTACCTCTCTTCCCTCGTTAAATTCAATTTATTCACGAATAATTACTATAGGCAATCAGATATTTCCCTCTTTCACTATAAATCATTTCAATATCAATATTATCGCTAAATATTATCCACACAAAACACGAACAAAAATAAAACAATTACACATATGGACAGTTACCTGACTTATGTCAGAAAATCTAATACAGTTGTTGGGGGGCTCTTAGGGCGTTTTTACATTCCATTACAAAAGGTGCGCTCGCTCGCATATAGTTAATGGTTCTTAATTAAGCAACTGAATAGTCGGCCGACTCAAAATTGCATGTGCCCGCGTGGCCTTGTTTCAATACTTATCTACTACATTAATTTTTATTATAATATTTGTGTTTTTAATTATATTTATCGTCAAACAGTGCTACAAAATAGTACCAAAATGTATTCTATAATGTAGTTGTCACTTTGATTTTTAATTTATTACGAATTCTGTGAGAAAAATAATCGCTGACTTAAGAAATACCTCTTTGGTATGATTCCTATAAGTTTTTCATTCGAAAACTGCTTCGGTGGCCCTATGGTCTAATGCGTCACTCTCGTGTTAGACTGCCGATGACAGGAAGATTGGGGTTCGAATCCCAGTCGGGTGTACTGAGAGGAGTTCTACAAGATTTTTTTTTCCACTATCCCTCCACGCAAATGAGGTTACACTTTCTTTAAATTTACCCGCCTCGGTGGCGTAGTTGGCTAACGCGCTAGTCGTGTTGAGCCCGATTGCCGAGGACGGGGAGATCGAGGTTCGAATCTCGGTCGGGTGAACTGGGGGTGGTTTTTCCTAAATGGTTTTCCACTCTCCCTCCACGCAAATGCGGGCTCACTTCCTCTAAATTCAACCTTCCCAATTCCTAATCCATTAGCGTAATTAGTACTTAAGCGTATAACTCGAACGGGTAGTAAGACGCGGTGCTAAACAATTTCTTTAAATTTAACCACCCTCATTCCTTACTCAATAGCGTATTTAGCAGAATGCAGGCAAGTGAAATGAGATTTCCGATAAGCAGAGTCGGTGTGACAAAATTTGACAGGATGAGAAATGAGAGAGTAAGAGAAGAGCAAGTTCAGGACAGGATAGAGAAGGCACGACTAAGGTGGTATGGCCTTGTGAGAATAATGGAGAGGGAAAGAATACCCAGGAGGATGTTGGATATGAAGGTGGGGACTAGGAGGCTGAAAGGTAGGCCAAGCGACAGATGGCTGAAGGGAGGAGAGAGGAGAGGACTGGGCTAGGGTGGAGGGAGGAAAAGAAGAGGTGGAGAGGCTTATGTCCCAAACAGACCCAGCCAGTGGCTGGAAGTTGTTCATTATGATAATGATGGTGATTTAGAGAGGGGACAATGTTTTCAGGACGGCACACAGCATTCACTCTTGTTCGAATGGTGGCTAACCTACAGACTTGACAACAGCAGACACGCCGCTTAGTTCTGGGGTTGTTGGTTCGTTTCAGACAAAACTTCCTGTAGGACTTTGTTCTTTATGTTTGGAAAACTCGTGGCTTTTACTTATGCAAGATTAAGAGCAAATACATTTTAACTATATATAATACTAATTTCTAGAATGATCTACGTCCAACCCGCACCGGTGGGTGCTGACAGAAGTTTCAGTCTCATCGTGTACGGTATGCTGTTGGCTGGGAGGTTGAGGTTCGAATCTCAGCTGGTAGTACTGAGATTGTTTTTTCTAAACCGTTTTACAATCCTTATCTACCTTTCTCCATTGGAGTAAAATATTCAGATAGTACTGACGGATGGATAGTAAGATTCGTGGCAGAGATAAATATTATAATGACCAAGACAACTCTTTGAATTTGTCTACACAAAATAAGTAGCATACAAAACTCACTTTACATATATTTCTCTATTTGAGGTATTTTAGAATCGGCCACACACCGTTTTAATACGAGTTCTTACTCATTCTTTATATATAAGCCGTTGATCCTGTAGGTTTTTTTTCCCCAGTGCGACTTACTATCCATTCGGATTACACTAGTGTCTTAGGGATCAGGAAGATTGAATTTAGAGGAATTGTACTGGCATTTGCGTGGAGGGAGAGTAGAAAACTATTTAGAATAAAATATACTTAGTACACTCTACCTCGAACCCCGATCTTCCCCTCTTCAGCAGTCTAGTATATTGCAAGAATAGCGCCTTAGACCATGCAGCCACCGAAGGGTTGATAAGCTGTAGTTAAAGAAAAAAAATATGCCTAAAGAATGGTCTAAAGGCGTAGTTAGCTTAATCCTGCTTCTACTATGTATGTAAGTATAGTACTCAACCCGAAGGTTGGTTGGATCCTCAACAGTTCCACCGTCAGCTGTAAAGCCTGGGCAGCATTGAGGAGACGTACTAGGGAAATGAGTGAGGCAGTTTTCCGTTGCTTTCTTCACTGAACCAGAAGGTACTATTGCACATTAGTCTGCCAAGCCATCAACTGACTCTACAAGCGACACCTTCACTCCATTCATCACAGGGACTGGCTGTATATTGAATGTTATTACTAGTATCAACTCACTCTACAAGCGACACCTTCACTCCATTCATCACAGGAACTGGCTGTATATTGAATGTTATTACTAGTATCAACTGACCCTACAAGCGACACCATCCCTCCATTCATCACAGGGACTGGCTGTATATTGAATGTTATTACTAGTATCAACTGACCCTACAAGAGACACCTTCACTCCATTCATCACAGGAACTGGCTGTATATTGAATGTTATTACTAGTATCAACCGACCCTACAAGCGACACCTTCACTCCATTCATCACAGGAACTGGCTGTATATTGAATGTTATTACTAGTATCAACCGACCCTACAAGCGACACCTTCACTCCATTCATCACAGGAACTGGCTGTATATTGAATGTTATTACTAGTATCAACTGACCCTACAAGCGACACCTTCACTCCATTCATCACAGGGACTGGCTGTATATTGAATGTTATTACTAGTATCAACTGACCCTACAAGCGACACCTTCACTCCATTCATCACAGGGACTGGCTGTATATTGAATGTTATTACTAGTATCAACTGACCCTACAAGCGACACCTTCACTCCATTCATCACAGGGACTGGCTGTATATTGAATGTTATTACTAGTATCAACTGACCCTACAAGCGACACCTTCACTCCATTCATCACAGGAACTGGCTGTATATTGAATGTCATTACTAGTATCGTTCATACCTCTGCCACTTTCATGTTTGTGAGAGCCATAAGTGAGACTGAGACAGATCAATGAAAGTAACAACTTGCTCTAGCCATTACTAGAAGATAGAGCACATTGTAAACACTATGATGCACTGCATTAAATTATTGTAGTGATCGATAGATGAGTAAATGTTTTTTTATAGGAGCAATGAGACCTCACTAGATGAAACAAACAAGCCCAACAATACCACTAACCCTCTCTCTCTGTTTTAGAACTTGTGTTTTGACGTCACAGAAAACGTGCTTGCGTTATAAATAGAAAACTACCGGAAAGGATGTTTAATATTCTCTTGGTTTTCATAACACATTACATTGTTACACGAATGTGTTTTACGTGTGAAATAGAACTAATGGTAATTTATAATCTTCTTGTTCCCGTGGAAAGGGAGCTAGGGACATCAACTATAGCTCTAGGGAACTTGGTTCAATACCAAACAGTGTTTGAGAGATTGTATTATATACTTGTTAATGAGCACGTCTTATTTTACATATATACGTCAGATTTATATAACTAAAATTGTTTTATTTTCTTCATAACTTGAAAAACTACACCAGGAGAAGGGAATCGAACCCGGGACCAAGTCCTATGTCCAGGTGTCATTTTTAAATTTACGAATATTGTACTTGACACGGCTATATCCGTAACGTAAAGATAATTTGAATCTTTTAAGCTTCGCTGCTCATTTAGAGTTAATTGTACGAATGTCGCTTTCTTCCATTAAAATTGTTTGCTAGGTTATTTTCTCCTGAGATAAGTTAGCTTGTAAGCTGTGTGTTGATAAAACTCTTTGTTTATAAGGTGAAATCTAACCCCCCCAAAAAAAAAACATAAACACTGATATCCGGTACTAAAACGTAGATTTGGTTCACAAGATACAAACATATTCACACATGAATGACACAGGAACAGTGATAGGATTTCTGAACTAGGAGATTGGTTAGAATGCCTGTCTTTGACCTGTAAAACCAGGATTTTATACTGACCAGCTGCATTTCAGATGATTCTATCATAATGTGACTTTACAGGCAGTTGGTGCGGCACCTTAAGAATTTCCCCTTCTATTCCTTTACCTTTTTAGTAGAGTTGATTAGTAGCTAATAGTGGCCTTACGATGTACAACTATAAAATAATATACAAACATACACACACTATTGTTTACATATTGGATTCTAGTACAGGATTCACTTGGTTTAGTGCTTTATTTCGCGAACAAACGCAGCAATTAAAACCCAAACCGTTAATTTATTAATAAGAAAATAAAACATAAAACTTCACATTGACACTTGTTAAGCTCCCTCCAAGATCAGAGTATAAAACTATAATATCAAAAAGAATATGCTATATTTATTCTAAATTAATATCCCGTGTTCGATTCCCTGCTTGAACATATATTTATAAACGGTGTGTGGTTGGGCATTCCCCCTTCCTAGTTATAAGTTATATATTAGAGACTTGATGTTAGGTCTATTCTAGAGTTGGGAATATCTGTAAGTCGTGTGACTATAGTCACTTGGATCAGAAAGAATAATTTAAACATCCTCCTTAAAACTTTAACTTATTAAACTTAAAGATTCGAACTAGTTTTACTACATGAATGGATCGATTGGTTGGTATGATCTGCACATTATGTCCCATTCAGCTAACGAGACGAGAGAATTAGAGTGGAAAGAGAATAATTAAGCTGTTTTAAATGTAAGAGGGACGTGTGAAGAGGATAGTCTATGTTTTGAATGTAAGAGGGGATGTGTGAAGATGATAGTCTATGTTTTGAATGTTAGAGGGGACGTGTGAAATGATAGTCTATGTTTTAATGTAAGGGGACGTGTGAAGATGATAGTCTATGTTTTGAATGTAAAGGGAGTGTGAAGATGGATAGTCTATGTTTTGAATGTAAGAGGGGACGTGTGAAGATGATAGTCTATGTTTTGAATGTAAGGGGGACGTGTGAAGAGGATAGTCTATGTTTTGAATGTTAGAGGGGACGTGTGAAGAGGATAGTCTATGTTTTGAATGTTAGAGGGACGTGTGAAGATGATAGTCTATGTTTTGAATGTTAGAGGGGACGTGTGAAGAGGATAGTCTATGTTTTGAATGTTAAGGGGGATGAGTGAAAATGATAGTCTATGTTTTGAATGTAAGGGGGATGGTGAAGAGGATAGTCTATGTTTTGAATGTAAAAGGGACGTGTGAAGATGATAGTCTATGTTTTGAATGTTAGAGGGACGTGTGAAAATGATAGTCTATGTTTTGAATGTAGAGGGGACGTGTGAAGAGGATAGTCTATGTTTTGAATGTAAGAGGGACGTGTGAAGATGATAGTCTATGTTTTGAATGTAAGGGGACGTGTGAAGATGATAGTCTATGTTTTGAATGTAAGGGGGACGTGTGAAGAGGATAGTCTATGTTTTGAATGTTAGAGGGACGTGTGAAGATGATAGTCTATGTTTTAGAATGTAAGAGGGACGTGTGAAAGGATAGTCTATGTTTTGAATGTTAGAGGGGACGTGTGAAGATGATAGTCTATGTTTTGAATGTTTAAGGGGACGTGTGAAGATGATAGTCTATGTTTTGAATGTAAAGGGACGTGTGAAGATGATAGTCTATGTTTGAAATGTAAGAGGGGACGTGTGAAGAGGATAGTCTATGTTTTGAATGTTAGAGGGACGTGTGAAGATGATAGTCTATGTTTTGAATGTTAGAGGGACGTGTGAAGATGATAGTCTATGTTTTGAATGTTAGAGGGACGTGTGAAGATGATAGTCTATGTTTTAATGTAAGAGGGGACGTGTGAAGAGATAGTCTATGTTTTGAATGTTAAGGGGAGTGTGAAATGATAGTCTATGTTTTGAATGTAAGGGGACGTGTGAAGATGATAGTCTATGTTTTGAATGTAAGAGGGACGTGTGAAGATGGATAGTCTATGTTTGAATGTTAGAGGGGACGTGTGAAAATGATAGTCTATGTTTTGAATGTAAGAGGGACGTGTGAAGATGATAGTCTATGTTTTGAATGTTAGAGGGACGTGTTGAAGATGATAGTCTATGTTTTAGAATGTAAGGGGAAATTTGAATAGGTAGTAGTCTGTTTGAATGTTAAGAGGACTTTCCGAAGAGACGTACAATCAAATAAATGTACAGAGGGTACTGTCTTGCGATAGATGAGTTGTCCCATTGTTTTGAAATGTTGAGGGGCGTTGAAACATCGACTCTATTTTTTTAAATATATAGATGATTTTGAAGATATATCCACAGTATTGATATTTTAAGGGATTGAGTGGGGGATGCTTATTTGTTGAATTTGCTGTGATGAAACTATATTAAGTTGATAACGTGAAGACGAAGTCTTGTTTATGAATGGGAAGGGATGAGTAAACCGACTACTTGGGTTGTATTATATTTTAATTTTGTAGTATGCAGTGAGAATATTCTATTCAAAGTATTTAATTTACATAATTGAAGAAAGTAAAGATAATGTAAGGGACAAGGAAGCGTTTGAATTAAGAGGTACGTGTGAAAACATAGTTAATGTTTAATTTGTGGAGTGTGAGAGGATGTTGGTTGAGGTTAAGAGGACGGTTCTATGTTTAGCTCTTGAATTTAGGCGGAACGTGGAGAATAGGGCCATGTTAGTCGCGGGCCGCCTTTGCCAGAGATACAATCTCGAACGCAACCCGCGCATCGAGCGCACCGGATAGCCAAGAAAGGTATGAGAGGGGGATGGATGAAGAGATAGTCCCCCTAATGTGCAAGAAAAGGGCTAGGGAGAGGGTGTCCATGTTTTGAAATTTACACGGGCACTGGTGAACGATTCTATGTTTTAGAATGTGAGGGGGTGTGATGTATATCTTTACTTTGAAGGAACGGACGGATTCATTTTGAATGTTGAGGAGTGATAAGAGTGAATTATTTCGACCTGTAAACGAGTGAACATATATCCTAGTAATCTAGCGGGTTAGTTAAATGAGAAGTTATTTTTATATTACAAACTGTAAATTCATGTGTCATTTTGATTAGAGGACTTTGAAGATTGTCTAGTTTTGAATTAAAGACGTTGTAAGAAAATGGATTGCTTGAGTCTGAGAGGAGTTGGAACGAGGATAGTTCTTTTGAATGTAAGTGGTGACGTGAATAAATCTAGTGTTTTAAAGTGTGGGTTGATTAAGCCGATGACCTATGTGTTGAATGTAAAGACATGAAGGATAACACGTGAGATAATTTAGGCGGATTGAATTTGGTTATAACATGTGTATTGTGTCAAGGGATGAGTGATACTGGATATCTGTTTTTTAAATAGAAAGTTTTATATAAATGTAAAGGTGATATAACAAAATCTAAATGTTTGTAATTAAATACAGTAAAACGATATCATTTTTTATATTAGGATTTAAGAATAATCTATTTTGAATCTAAGAACAAAGGATTAGTCTTACTGTTATTTGAAATGTGTTATTGGGGGAGGTGTCAAATAGATAGTCTATTAAAATCATGGTAATAGACGTGTGAAGTGGTAATCTAAGTTCAATTAAGAGGGTGTGGGAGCCATGCTATTTAATGTTAAGCGAGCTGTCTAATTAGTACTGTATACCTATGTTTAATTTGGGGGACGTTGATATCGACATCTTGGGTTCAACTTAAGTAACATATGTTCTACTACAGTCAATATATTTAGTAGATTGATGTGGGGCTGACTATATCATTTGATAATCTTGATTTACAAACTCATTCATAGAATAAGGTATACATGAAGTCTGTTAATACGTATTTAAGCAGAGAATACTTGGTTAGTCACATTATATATTGGTAAGGTTTAGTGTATATCTTTGAAAAGTATTTATATCTTATATGACAATAAAAAAAGTAAAACAAATTTGACGTAAAGAAGGTGGGAATAGCGAGCGGCGCCGCTGAAAACACTCGTGTAAATGGGCCTTAATTTGTGGAGTGTGGGGGTGGGGAGGTTAGAGGACGGGTCTCTATGTTTAGCTCCCGTGCCCAGATCTAGGCCGGCCCCACACAGGAGACATAGGACCAAGCTCAGTCCGCGGCCCGCCTTTGCCCGCAATACAACCACCGCACCGCAACTCCGCCGCATCGCAGCGCACCGACTCCAGCCACCGAGCAACAGGTAGGGAGGGGGAGGGGCCATGACGACATTATCCACCCCCAAGCGCACAGAGGGCTGGCTAGGGGGAGGGGGTCACAGCGTCTTGACAGATTCATTCACACCGGCACCGTCTACCATTCTAGTTTCTACCCACGACTCGTTCTGAGGGGGTGTGATGTAATCCTTACTTTAAGGAACGACCGGTTCATTTGGAAACTTGAGGGTGATAAGGTGAATTATCTCGATCCTATAAACCAGTTACACTATACAATACGTAGTAATCCTTTGCGGGTTTAATTATTGATAACGTTATTTTCTCCACTACTTACAAACTCATAAATTCACTGTGTCATTTTTAGTATTTTGCATTCGTCGTAGCTTCAAATACGTTTAAAAAAAATGGATTGCTTGAGTCTGGAGTTGAGTTGGACGAGTGTTGTTCTTTTGATAGTTATCGGTACCGTTTTGATAAATCTGTGTTTAAAGTGTGGCTTTATTAACCGTGACCTATGGTTGAAACTTAATAACATAAGGATAAACACGTGGAGATGATTTGTGGCGGATTGTTTGGTTATAAAAATGTGTATGTGTGTCAAGTGTGAGCTTTGTTATACCTGGATCATTCGGTTTTTCTCAAATACGACGTTTTATATAAATTATGTGATATAACAAAAATTAAACGATTGTCAATAAATACAAAAATAACGATTTTTTTTATTTAGTTTAAATAATATATATATACACACAAAACAATGCATTTGTACTTTACTTGTATTTATAAACCTGTCGGTTAGTTGGGGGATGGTTTCTAAATAGATATTTATTAAAATCATGGATAATAAACAGTGATAAGTGTAATCAAGCTCAAATAATAGGTGTGGACCATGCTATATACATTTCAAGCCGCTGTCTATTAGTACTTCTACCATGTTTAATCTTGCGGGGCGTGTGACATCTTAGGGTCAACTTAGTAATATATGTTCTACTATAGGTCAATATACCTTAGCAGGACTGTGTGCGTGAGTATATCATTTGATAGAGTACTTAAGATTTCAAAGCTCATTCAAAGAATAGGCTATACAATGAAGGCTGTACAGTACGTATTTTAGCAGAGAATACTTGGATTCAGTCCCACATGATAAATGGCGAAGGTTTATTATTCTTTGAACATACAGTACTTCTAAATCTATATAGTGATCAATAAAAATAAAGTACCAATACAATTCCTATTTTACTGTAAGAAAGGTGGTAAATGTAGAAAGTTTTTTTTGTTGCAAATATTGATGAAATCACTAATGTCAACCTATTAGGATATAATTATTATTTTCTTAGTAATACAATATTATCAATAATTATTTCCGAAAGGTTGTCATTAGCTACTTTCAGCCAATGTTTGCTATAAATAAACTCCTGCTAGCCGTCACCATCCCTCATACCGTAGACGGGGAATACGTTTGTGATCCTCTTCATTGGCTAAACGATCTAAGCCCTAAGTCGTCACTCTCGTTTGGACTGACCTGCTGAAGACGGAGAGTTAAGGGCTCGAATCCCGTTCGAGTCTATAGTGTGGGTTTTTCCTAAATGATTTTCCACTCTCCTTCCACGCATATGCGGGTATATTATCAATAAAATGCTTCCTTCTCATCCATACTCAATTAGAGTAATTATCATATATGCATATTACCTAAACAGGTAGTAAGGTGCGATGATTAAAAAAAATATGTTTGTGACCCACACCAGTGGTGCGCAGACTAAACGGCAAGCTCATCTATTCTGATTTTCCGCTGAGGGGTAGGTCAGGGCTAGAATCCCGGCCGGGTGTACTGAGAATAATATTTTCTTAATGGTTTCCACTCTTTATACACACAAATGTGGGTGCACTAACTCTAAATTTCCTTTCTTCATCTTTATTTAATTAGTGTGAATAAATGCGTGCAGTCCAGCTGTGTAGCAAGACGTGGAGCAAGTAAGTGAAAACAATTGTCTGTGAACGGTAGTGAATCCTAACAAAGTCTCAATTTCATGTAATTATATCTGTCATGAATTAATACTTCAAGAGCTGTCAACTGTCAAAAACTGTCAAACATGATCACATGGCCTATGAATACACTAAGAAGAACTACACTCGAAATTTCATAGAATGGGTCTTATCTAAGAGACTGAATATTTCTAAATTTATTTTCACTTATTAATAGTCAAGTCATATGATTTACACTTATAAACTGTAGATTATAATACTTTTTACAAGTTCACTAGATCTATATTCACGTATCCATACGTCAAGTCATATTATCTGTATGTCAGATGGGACACAAGAACTTGACGTGTTAATATACGAAAGTAGATTCTAGTTAATTTTATAGCTGTCAGAAAATTATGCAGTAAGTGTATGGGGTTTAGAAGTGCATTCGCTACAGCGTGGAGAGTATATGGGAAACCTACAGCAATAAATCACATGTTAAAAACCATAAAATTCCAGTACACCCAGCCAGGACTCGAACATCGACCTCTCATCACCGGCAATCCAGTCTATATTGATCTGATGCCTTATATTGCGTGACCACCAGTGCGGTACAATCCTTTACGGGTTCCATTTATTTACCAATGACCTTGGTGTTTTAGGTTCATGAGAAAATTAATACATTTATAATATTAAACTAAAAAAATACTAGTTTATTCAAACATTGACTCGTTGTTTGAGATGACGTGACTGCCTGCCCATTGGGTAGCAAGGTCATCTCATTGCCCGGGACGGGTCTCGATTTTGGCACCTCTACCAGGTGTGGAAACCAATCTTAAAAAGCGAGCAATGTAGCGAATTAAAAATAACTAAAAGGCAGTTAAAAGAAGTGAAACCCTAACTTAACAAAGACAGCTGAAAGCAGTAAACCCTAAAACCAACAGAAGGGAACTATATTCTTCATGCTCCTGCGCATTTTGATTACAGCTGCGACTTCTGGAGCGCTTGGAAATCTCGAGCTGGCGTCTACCGATACTGGAGAACGTGAATGTGGCGCGCCTTTCAAATAATGTGTACCTTACTTATATTTTAATGATTTAAAGTGAAAACTTTACCAAAATTATATAATAATTAATAACATTAGGATTGAAATAGTTGTTTTAGTAATATTACTTTTTATTATTAATTTTTTTTCAACTTAATTTCTTTTAGATTTTTTTTTTTTACAAAATGACATCTTTATGACACCCCTTGGCCGATTATACCTGGTGCGGACCGCCCCCTTAGACCATCCTCTCCCACCCCCGGCTAGACCAAGGCTTATTGAACACTAAGAATGTTATGTATACTTATTTATGGGAAGGGGGTAACGGAAGGGGTTGTTACAAACTATTTAAATCTACCCTTATCGGCGGTCAAAAGGTTTAACGCGTCACCCCATTTGGACTAGATTTCTTGTTATGATCCTCAATCCTCCCCTGAAAAGCTTTTCTTTCGTAAGTAGTGCCTAAAAACGGTTCACCCCTTTCAAACCCCCACACACCCCTTCCCCAACTCTTCCATCAAAAACATTTATTTCGCAAGTTTAGTCCAATTTTCATAGGAAATATATTTTAGAAGATATATACATTTTTATTTTTCGGCCAACAATGATGATATTTATTGTATTATTAGTCTTATTTTATAAGCATAGAGAATTTATATCAAAAGTGACAGGTGGAGATCACATGACCTGACGTATGAACACATGAAAATATCTAGTAATTAATTTAGTTCTCAGAAAAGGCTCTACCTTAAAACTTGGACTGTAGTTCCTAAAAACCAGTTAACCCCTTTCAAATCTCCACAAACACCCTCCCCTCAAAAGCGTTTATTTCTCAAGTAGTTCCTAAAAACCTTTTGTTAATTCTCCGTCTCATAATTTGAGGTTCCCATAAAGTGACTTACACTGCTACCTCTCTAAAAAGCTTCTTATGGAAGTAATTAATGGAGCAACTAATGTGAAATATTCCTCCAATCTGATCGGCCATGTAATGTCTGATTCCAGGAGCGCAGCCAACAGCTTGGTGACGACAAGAACTTGTCGGAGCACCTCAAGCTCCCGATACAACGTATCAACGACTACCAGCTCCTACTCAAGGTAATCCTGCACATCTTTGTACCCGTCAGTCTACAGTACAATCTTAATAGGTAGGGAATTAAAACAATGTAAACACTCGTTTTGCGGCTAAGATTAAAAACGATTGTACTATATTACTAGTATTATTTTATAGGTATTAATAATATCTATCAAAAGTGACAAATGCAAGTGACATAAATTGATGTATGATTATGTTAAAATAGATCTAGTAGTTTTTCTAGTTTTCTGATAAGGTACTTACTATGAAAAATGGATTGTATCTGTCACGTGTTTTGTTTCTATGGTAACGAAGAACGCCAAAAAGAGGTAAAGCGGCATAGACTGGGGGACAGAAATAGATGTATAAAGCTAGGGTGGGGGGGTTGGAGAGAGGTAGTGGCGTTGATAGAAATGAATGAAGACAGAATTAAATGCATAGGTAGAAAGGGAATATAGTATTAAAGTGGTAGATAAGGAGAGAAAGAAGAGAAGCATGGGAAGGGATACGTAGAAATAAATACAGTAAAACCTTGGATTGCGAGCATAATTCGTTTCGTAAACGTGTTCGTAATACAAAGCACTCGTATATCAAAGTGAATTTCCCCCATAAGAAATAATGGAAACTCAAATGATTCGTCCCACGACCTAAAAAATATTTAATCTAAAAATAATTAACAATTTTTTATTTTCGTTATTTAAATGTAACTGTGCTGTAATCAAATTTATTTATTAAATTTAATGGTGGCTGGTGTGAGGTAGACGAGAGAGTGGAGAGGAGGAGGTGTGTTATTGCTTAGGATAACTTTCACTGTCACTAATGGAATCACTGCTATATGTTGGATCACTCGAATATTTTTATTTTTGTGCGACTTTAACAAAGAACCTATCCAATGACACTGCTCGGCAGACATAGTACTACTCGTATTGCAAGATATCGCTCGTTTATCAAGTTAAAATTTATTGAAAATTTTTGCTCGTCTTACAAAACACTCGCAGACCAAGGTACTCGCAATCCAAGGTTTTACTGTAGAGCAGGGCTGGTTAACCTCTGGCACGTGAGAAGATTTTCTTGGCCTTAGGTATTCACTGATGACCCAAATTATTTTCACCTCTGTGGTTTCGATAAAATTATAAATAAATGTTATTTTAATTTATCACGAACTAATTACTGATCTATTATTGTCGCAAAGCTAGTTTTTCTCTTGTGAAGTAGTTCCCTACATATTAAAAATAACGTATAATTTGACAAGCTTTTTTTTATCTATTCGGTAACATTTTCAAAATTATTGCCTAATTAGTTTTTCCAAAACTTTTCATTTGGCATTTTCCGAAAGCTATCGACATATTAGGCACACGTTCTCAAAAAGGTTCATTAACCCAGAAATAGAAGGTTTTTCGGGTGTGCGTTGTAATCTTGAGTTTAAGAAACGGAATTTATTAAATTCGCATCCAAAAACCCGTTCCATCCGTACCGATGGACATGCGAACTAAACCCCAAGCTCGTCTTACATGCTTTGACGGTGACGAGGATATACGGGTGTGATTCCCGGTCGGGTGTTCTGAGGGTGGTTTTCCCTGAATGGTTTTCAACTCTGCTTTCACACAAATGTGGGTGCATTTCCTCTTAGCTATACCTGCCTCATATATTCCCACAAGTGCAATTCATTGCGAATATCCTGGAGAGGTAGTAAGATATTGTACCAAAAAAATCCTCTTTTTACACCTAGGACAAAATTTTATTTGAAAATCTATTTCCATCCTTGTTGGAGTGGAGTCTCTTTTAATTGACCTTTCTCGAGTTTGTGACGTAGGCAGGTGAAGAATGTTGGGCTTTCATCTACGAATTTATATAAAAAATAAATGTATTTTTTTCTAGATGCTCTTATATACTGTACATTAGAAATTTGAATAAAAAAGTCGCAAACTTGGAAAATGTTAGCTAAATCTTTGCCAACATTTTAAATTGGTAAATGTTATTTTAAGATTATAGTATTTGGCACACATTCCTTCTAATTAGTCACTAAGTTGGGGATTTATATAGTTTTTATCTGGTATTAAATAAAGGTCTGGCCCCAGTTTGTTTTCTATTACGTATTTACATTGTTTCTTGCATAAGGTCAAGCAGTAAGTATGTGTTTAGACTTTTTTAAGGTGGGAGTGTAGAGAACGCGAAAAAATGCCAGTATTTTTGCGGTTCTTATAGAAAAACATTTATTTTCGCCAAAATAACTAAAATATTGCTCCAGTACAAACATATAGTTTAATTTTCTTCTCATGGTGATATCAACAGTTGTTGAATATCTGTCTAGGGTGTCCTATAATTTAATGACAACTTTTCTCTTCAATCAAAAAGTTTGTCATCTAATGCCGCTATGCTCATGACAGAAATCCAACATGTGAAGAAATTAAACTCTTTGTTTGTAATGGAACAATATTTTAGTTATTTTGGTGAAAATAAATGTTTTGCTTTAAAAACTACAAAAACACTGGCCTTGTATTTCGTCCCCTACACTCCCACCTTAACAACCTCCCCTACCCGCGTCAATAGGCGTATGGTTTGAGGTGTCAGTCTCACAATAGACTGGATTGACCGGAAGGTTGAGACTCAAATCTTGACTGGTTGAACTGAGAGTGGTTTTCCACATGTGATTGATCACTTTGGTTTAACCATCCCATCTACACGCCAATGCAGGGGAATATCATACAATATACCCTCCTTTTCCTTACTACTCAGATCAAGTTGTCAATAACTTTGGTGTCGGACGTACTTATGAAATAAATCTATTGTCAACGAGTGTTGAGTAGTATTGTACACATATTTTGGGCGTCTTTTATTGCAATCTTATTACTTAAAACGCGAAACATTTTGTTCAAAACTTTATTTCATTTAGAATATTATTTTATTTTCAGAAATGTTGCTAATTTAATAGTCAAACATATTTTTAATTTAATTATTAGTATGATCATGAAGTATTTGCCAGTGATGGAGTGGGCGAGGTTCGAATCTCAAGTCAGTTGGACTGGGAATGTTTTTCACTTAGTGATTTTAATATACTTTTGATCTTTACCCCGTTAAAATATGGTTAGTATGTTACAAATTTCAACTGAAAAATAGTACAGAATATATATAACAAACATACCACCAAGATACTAGGCCGTTACTTTTAAAAAATTAGTAAATCCTATTTTGCAGGGAAATATTTTTTGGCGCTCGTTTGAAATCGAAACATGGCTTTTAGCTAGACGCTGTACTTCACTGAGCTGTGGTGCTAGGCCCATTTAAAGAGGCGTGCGAGTGACGTAACGGTGCACCAAGTGGCACCACTAGTTCTAACATACTCCATGGTCTTTATTTTCACTATAAGATTTCAACCGCCCCAATCGCGTTCTAACCCCCCGGGCCCAAAGTTTTGTAAATTAGTAGTTCTGGCCTAAAGACGCTTGGCCGCACTCCCAGTCGGAGCTGGTCAGGCAACCAACGCCTCCTGGTAAACTGCCAGACCATTCCAAACTGAGCATTCTCACTTGTCTGTTGAGTACAGACGTCAACAAGAAACTTGAAGCAGACTTCTTGTTTGGTTTTTGAGCGTCTTGGAAACTGTTGTGTTTGATAAGATTCCGACTACAGAATGTTTGTCAAGTACAGGTTTCATCAAGAACATTGAAGACGACTTCTTTCTTGGTTTCGAGCCTCTTGATATTGTTGTGATTTAAAATATGCGGGGTTAAAGAATAAGTACTTGACGTGTACAGGCATCAACATAAACATGAAACAGACTGCTCGTCTGGATTTTATCATCTTGGTATTGTTGTGCTGTATACAATTCGGGGAAAATGAATAAGAGATCATTTAAGTTCCCCCCTCCCCCTTTTTCAAAATTTAAATATACCACTGTTTTACACCCAAGTATTACGTTTTTCACCCTAACCCCAAAGACGGTACTACTGTTTTAGTAGGGGGGTAGGATCCAAGTTGATAGGAGCCCCCCACCCCCCATTATCAATTTTTTCTATGCCAACTTAAAAGTTTTAATTTGCACAGTTTTGTACCCAAGTATGACGTTTTGCACCTTAATAATTTTTCAAGAAATACATATTTAAAAAGGGGAAAAGGTGAGGGAGGGGGGAATTCAAGCGTAGCCCCCAACTCAATAACTGGGTTTTTTTAATGCCAAAATAAAAGTTCTGTTTTATATTGTTTTGCACCAAAGTATGGCGTTTTGCACCTTAATGGAAATATTTAACATATAAAAAAATTATGTTGTTGGACCCTCCCTCTAGCCCCGACACCCTTAAATTAAAAATGTAAATATGCCATCGTTTTGCACCTATTCAGCACTATTTTGCACTACATAAAGTAGTTGGACAACAAAATAACAATTTGTAAGGCTTTTTTATTTAAAATGGTTTTGCATTGATCGTAGCTGTATACAAAAATAAAAGCAATAAAAGTGGTATGCACTTTTTGGTTTTGCCAAGTAATATATATTTATATATATATATATATATATATATATGTTTGGTTGGGAAATGATTTTTCACCATCCACATACGTGAATGACAACGTTAATAACAATATTAGTATGCACTAAACAAAGACTTTTATGTTTGGCCGAATAAATTTTAAATAAACTACTCCAAGAAACAACTAACGGGAACAGTTTCACATTTCATGTAATCATTGATCTTTACAACTAATATATAGCTACAATATAATATTCCTAAGAAGGGGCTTTTGGAATGTGATTGAGTTTTGTGGCCAAACTTTATTACTATTAACTATATTATTAGTGTTATTTTTTGGTAATGATAATTAATACCTATCAAAAGTGAGAGCTACATATCACATGACTTGACGTATTAATGCGTGAAAATAAATCTAATAACTTTTTCTAGACCCGCTTCGATGGCCTCACGGTGTAACGCGTCACTCTCGCAGTAGATTAGACTTCCGATGACGGGTAGACCAAGGTTCGAATCTTGGTCGGGTGTACTGAGGGTTATTTTTCCAAGACGGTTTTCCATTCTCCCTTGATGCAAATGCTGGTAAACTTCCTTTAAATGTAACCTTCATAATTCATAAAATCATTATCGTTATTAGTATATAAGCGTATAAACTGAACTGGTAGTGAGAGGCGGTACTTAGAAAAAAAAACTTTTCTAGCTGTCATATAAGGAGGCCCTTTATATGAAAATTTGACCATAGGATCCTGGAAACCCTTACTGGAACCTGTCATAATAATTTAATAAAAACAATCATTCAGAATTGAATGAACAGTTATTTTTTTTAAGTAGGCCGAGTGTCAGCAGCCATGTACACCCCTGCGTTAATCTCTACATCACAAACTAAAGGGCGTCGGATTGTTTCAGCATGAGTCGGTAGACGGAAATATTCGTCGCCAATAATCTATGTTTAGTACTTAACGTAATTTATGGATGATGATGAGGAGGAGGAGGAGGAGAATTAGAGCAGTAAAAGGTGGAGATGATGTAACCAAACTCGACATGTTAGTTATTGAGGGGCTGTCCCCCCCACCCCTCCCTTTCCGTCCCTCTGTGCCAAAACAATGAACCACACCCGTACCCGGCCAAGTGTTTGGTCACTTTGTTGCCACAGGATCGTCGATTGTTGCCAGTTTATTAGAACATTTTTGAAATACCGCCCTTCGGGCTACACGCCTATGTGCTAATTACACCAATGTGTTAGGAATGAGAAAGGTTGAATTTAGAAGAAGCATAACCTCATTTGCATGGAGGAATAGGGGAAAACAATTTAGGAAAATCACCTTTAGTACATCTAACCGGATTCGAACCCCGATCTCCCTGTCCTCGGCAGTCCAGTTTAGAAAGATAGTAGCCACCGAAGCGGGTCTGAGAACAATTCTCGCAATAGATTGACTGTGACGGTGCTAGAATCACGTTTGGGATTTCTGAGGGTTGATTTTACAAAATGGTTTCTCCCTCTCCTTACACGCAAGTTCTGATACATTTCCTCTAAACTATATCTAACTCATGCCTATCCCATTAGTGTAAATGTGCGGATACCCCTGGCGAATAGTCAACACGTGAGGCACAAGGAAAATAAAATAACGTGGACGCGGGGAATAGGTTTGCAATAATAATTTCGAGCCCGTTTCCGTGGCCGAAAGGTCTAAGTCTCTAAGAACACGTCACTCTCGTATAAGATTGGCCCGCTGATGACGGGGATGTTGGGGTTGAAATCCTGGTCGAGTCTACTGAGGGTGTTTTTTCCTAAATGGTTTCCCATTCTACCTCCTCGCAAATGCGGGTAGATTACCCCTAAAATGCTTACTTATTCATTCCTACCCCCATTAGTGTACTTATATAGGTGTATAACCTAAACAAGTAGGTAATGAGTAAATAAGATTTAATCCCTCAGGTCATATCCGCGTGAACAGCTGTGCCAACAAAACACCGTTAAAACATGTAAATATTGTTAGTCGGAGCAACTCTTTACGTTCTGTTGTTGTTTGCTCTGAATTATTTTAATGACGTCGTCAATCCCTCAACTTCACCTCGAACAACACTCTCGCTACTGACCGAGCTACGGTACAATTTTACTAAAAAGACAGCTAGAAACGTTACCAGATATACTTTCACGTATTCATACGTCAAATCATGCTACCTTCATTGGTCACTTTTGATATGTATTATTGATACCTATAAAAAACACTAATAAAATAGTTAAATGTTATTGATTTTAACAAAAAAATATTTGTGTTTAATAAAATACCCTTTATGCTAAAATTAAACTGTAGCTCAGCGCAATCGTGTCAGGAACTCGACTATTGGTTGGGTGCAATGGCGGTGTTTCGTTTTTCTTCGTATTATTGGCTTTCCATCTTGTCTCCAGGAGAATACTGGCGTATTAAACTTAAAAATTAGTCCTTAGTTAAAGCTACTGATAGCACGAACGTCTAATAAGTAGATGCTTTGATTTTTAGTAAATAAAATGGTTGGATTTTAGTTTAAAAAGTAGTTAAATAAAATATTTCAATTTGGTTGGCTAAAATTTGTACACATATCAAACAAACAAAATATGGAGGTTAAAAATATATCAATTAGTTGGTTTAAGCATTGTTTATTTTCTTATTATATATAACGAAATATTTGCATTTGGTCACACAACGGCCCCCAAAATTTCCTGTTCAAACACACCTTTTACCAATGTTCTTTGGGTTATTTGATTAATGTAATATTTTTGGTTATTATAATTTTATTTTTAATTAATTTGAATTTAAATCGACAAAGTTGCCCATAGGTCGCATTTAAAGTATCAAGTAGTCAATTTGACGAGTATAATTTATTTTATTTGAAAAATTTACTATGAACTTAAATATGTTCTGATAGCCATTTTAATTTCATAAATAAAGTCCATAACACGTATATCGGGGAATTTCAGTCTCTTATAATAATCTGTTTATTTCCTAAAATAAATACGTCTAAATACCTTATATTCAAATATTATACAGTCTTAATTAAAATGAAAGTCTCTTGGAACTTTCACTGTATTGCTAGGCAATACCATGTACGGGTCTGCTTTGCGGGCCTATCTAACCTACTCCTGGACATTCAAGCGCATTGTCAAGTTCCTGGTCTATAGTTGGTTTGCCATATGAACAACATTTTAGCTCACATAAAATAAATGAGTAGAATATCCAACATTGACAATATTCACCAAACAATTGCTCAAATTGGCGTTATCTGTCAATAGCTCAAGAATCCACAGATTTATGAGTGATTACAATAAAGTAGATCCAGCAACTTTTCGAACTGTTAGATAAAACTCTTCCTATAACTATCCTACTATAGTTTGTCTAAAACAAATGTTGACAAAGTCCTAGAGCCTTATGTGGTGGAACACTTTGTTAGTTTGTTTGAGAACCCAGTTCGATTCTTTTCTGAGGTTTTTCAATTTTGTCTACTAGAGTGAGAAGTTCACACCGGCTATTTACCAGCCGTGACGTTATTTTACCTTCATCTTTGGTTAAAACAAACCACGCATCGTAATAAGATGAACTGTTGTAGAACATAATACAGCGTGAACTACGAATCAGTCGTACTCTCCTAGTTTTGTAGAGCGCGATCCATATACGTAAGTGAAGGAGGAAGAGAGGATCCTTAAGGTCTTGGTCCTCCACATACGGGATTCATGCACGTAAATAAGGGAGGAACAAAGGATCCTTAAGGTCTTGGTCCTCCACATACGGGATTCATGCACGTAAATAAGGGAGGAACAAAAGATCCTTAAGGTCTTGGTCCTCCACATACGGGATTCATGCACGTAAATAAGGGAGGGACAAAGGATCCTTAAGGTCTTGGTCCTCCACATACGGGATTCATGCACGTAAATAAGGGAGGGACAAAGGATCCTTAAGGTCTTGGTCCTCCACATACGGGATTCATGCACGTAAATAAGGGAGGAACAAAGAATCCTTAAGGTCTTGGTCCTCCACATACGGGATTCATGCACGTAAATAAGGGAGGAACAAAATATCCTTAAGGTCTTGGTCCTCCACATACGGGATTCATGCACGTAAATAAGGGAGGAACAAAAGATCCTTAAGGTCTTGGTCCTCCACATACGGGATTCATGCACGTAAATAAGGGAGGAACAAAAGATCCTTAAGGTCTTGGTCCTCCACATACGGGATTCATGCACGTAAATAAGGGAGGAACAAAGGATTCTTAAGTTCTCGGTCCTCCACCCTCACTCCTAAAATTTCATCTTTCTACATCATTTAATTGACATTAAAATGTACTTATCCAAGTAATGAAATAAAGGCCTAGAACTGAAACCATTTTACTGATCAGACTAAAACTTGGCATCTGGGTCTTTCGTAAGGTTCTCCAGTGTGTTTTTTGGAATTAGATAGCGAACCCTAAATTAAGGATAGCTTACTTAGGTGTGAAAAGAGGAAAAAACAAAACAGATCGTCTCAAAATCGGTCTTAATGTTTTTTTAAAATTAAAATTCGTATCGAGACAATACTTAACATTTCAAACAAGTGGCGCATCTCATTTTCTCAGGAAAATAACTTAAAACAGAAATGCTCATTTTATCTCAATATATTTTTTTAACAGTGTATTTATTACCACATGGTAAAATGTGATTCTATCTTTTACATTATGTTTCTGCAACAATGTATTTGCATTAGTTTCATATATCTTAAGAGTTTTTTAAGTAAAAATGTCGATTTTTTGGTAAAGGAGTGTGAAAGTCTGTACAGTGCACCGTACCTGTTATTTATTCCGGTAAATAATCCTTAATTTGATGTTTATACTTTCACATACTTTGCTTTTTGTTTAAGATTTAAAAAAATATATATTTGGTTGAATTTATAATTTGAAGAAGGAAAATGTACAATACAATGTTAATCTTTGAGTTTACCTTATACTTCACATTTGGAAAATCTAATTTCACACACATTACATACCTAACCATTTGTCAAAAGTTATAGCTGTAGAACACCTGTTAGATTAAGAATATATATTAAAGTAGAGCTACAAGATTTTAGAACTGTCAGATAAGTGTCTAAAAATGGCGGTCCGGCTATAAATATCAGGCGTGTTAAAAATACACAATCCTCAGTAGTTTGTTCAAGTTTGTCTGGTGGACGAGAGTCAAGGTTGGTACACCTGACAACTGATACAAGAGGCCCTGTGCGCTGTTCGCATATTTACGCTAATGGTGTAGAGAAATACATTTTAAAGAAAAGCTACCCGCAATTGCTTGGAGGTAGATCAAGGAAACAATTTAGGGGATTATGCCGTCATTTCACCCGGTCGGGGGATAAGACCTTCTCGTCACTGGCAAACCAAACCTCTTAGTCCACGTGCTCACCGATGTAAGTCAGGATAAAGACTTAGGGCTGTATCTATAGACGAGATTCGGATGTTAGCCAATCCCCCATCCAACCTGAAATGCTTGTTATTCGTTTACCGGGAGATGATTAATTCCTTCCTGAGATTATATTATTAATACGGACCTTAGATACTTTGAGAGGGCGTGGTGGTGGGTTGTAGAATTTACACATTGAGGTTTTCAATCGTTCTCGCCCCCCTACCCCCCTCTTACCCTCTCGCTCCTACCTTCTCTCCTGGCAAATGCTAACATATTATCTCATCGCCTTTACTCATCGCTGCCCATTATGTCGGTGTGTTTGGCGTACTGCTGGTGAGGTTCTATGCAGTGAGTAAACACTGAGTGCGCATGCTCGGACAAACCGTGGGCGACTATCAGTTGACGTGACTTTAGCCCATGATCTCTACTGCACGTCCCAAAAACATTATCTTACAATTTATTACAAGAAGATAAGGTTGAGTGGTGTTTGTATCTAGGGCAGTGGCGAAACAACTTTCGTTCCAAGAAAAGAGAGAGAAAAAGTTGGACATGCGGCAGTGGACCTAACATTATAAGACCTAAAGTCATAACTCGTAAACTAAATTTCTTACCTTCATAACACCTAATTTTATAAGAGCTAATTTCACTGCATCTAATTTTATAGCTCCTAACTTTACTAGACCTAAAAGCATTGGACCTAAAATTAATTTTTTATAGAATCCTTTAAAATATTTGTAACTGTTCAAACAGGCAGTAGACCTAAATTTTATAAAACCTAACTTCACTGGACCTAATTTTAAAAGACTTAACCCCACAAGGCAACAAGCACAAGACCTAACTTTATATGGCATGTCGGCTTAAGTCCTAAAACAACATTATTTTTAACACACTGATAGGAACACGTATAAAGTCGTACTTACTTACTAATTACTACTTTCACAATACAATATTTTGTAAGTGTTAAGAGTTTGAAATCATACATCAAATTTTAACAGAATTTCTAGTTAATACAACGTTGTGAAAGGTTTAGTAAGGAGAAGAGAATCAGTGGTAAAACAGTAGTGGCCTGTTGCTAGTATAATAATAGTGTTAGTTACATAAAAATAGGTCAGATATTTAAAAAAACGTAAATATACTCTTGACAGCTGGTTAGTAAAATAACCATCAACAGAAACTCTTCCCTACAAGACACCAAAAGAGGTGAGATGTTTTTATCCAAGATGGCTACTACTATACTTTATAAGCAGAGGTGGAGCCAGACCCCTAAGCCCAACAACGCGACCTCATGACGAATTCCCTACGCCCAGCAACGAGTTTATATTCTCTCTCCAGGTGAATGCTGATGCCCTTGACCTAATCCGAATACCCCCTCTACACCACATGATCAACACCCTGACCCCATAACAGTAAATTACCCGCATTTCCTTGTAAGGTTATGGAATTTCTTCCCTTCAACTTACCTTTCTCTCCATATTGACACACTATTTTTTGTGGCAGAATTCCCTTTTTGATACTATTAACGTTATCTTTGACCGGTTTTGCCCCGAACCCCAGAGCCCATAACGGTGAATTACCCTTGACGGCTCCATAAACCTGTGCAGGTCTCGACAGGCTTTCCACCCCTTCCCCTTTAACCCCTGGCTCCATTCCCTCCATCCTCTAATCCTCACAGCAATTAGAGATGGTGGCATGGAATTAAAAATAGAATTAAAATCTTATTAAAATAGAATTAAAGTAGGGGTCTAATATTATACCTTATAGCGTGATGTGGAAAATCAAAATGGCTCCCTACCCCCCTTGTACGCAACCTATGCAGGTCCTGACATGAACCCTCAACCCCGGGTCCTGTAGCCCTCAGGGCAAGGTCATAGGTTCTAAAATTTAGGGGGTGATGAATTAATTTAATGTTTTTTATTTGATGGTTATGATGGAACCAAATATTTAAAATTAGATGGAAGTTATAATTTATTACACCTAGCTTTATAAGACCTAACGGCACAAGATCTAAACTCTATAAGAACTAAACCCCATAAGACCTAACTTCACTGCTCCTAATTTTATAGCTCCTAAATTTACTAGACCTAAAAGCACTGGACCTAAAATTCATTTTTCTTTGTTTACTTTGAAATATCCTTAACTGTTCAAACAGGCAGTGGACCTAAAGGCACAAGACCTAAATTTTATAAGACCTAACTTCACTGGACATAATTTTATAAGACCTAAAGTCATAGCTCCTAAACTTTAGGTCTTGTGAAATTAGGTCTATTGCATGTCATCCAACATTTCTTTGTCCAAAATAAATCAAATATTTCTCCAGTAGAAGAATATAATTTAATTTCCATCACTTGATGATATCAACAGTTGTTTATATCTGTCAAGGGTGTCCTAAAATTTAATTATAACTTTTTCTCTTCATTTAATGCCGCAATGCTCATGACCTATATTCAACAACTGTTGATATCACCGTGTCTGCAGACCATATACCTTGACGAATTACTACATGAAAGTAGATCTAGTAATTTGTTCTAGCTGTCAGATAAGATCACTCGTAATAAAAATAGGGCATATAAACTTTTTGGACTAGCCTTTTCTCGCTTGCATTTCCACCTCACCTTAATACAATCAAGGTATATATATATATATATATATATATATATATATATATATATAACTTCCCTACTCTACCCACGCTAAAATACCAACCCCTGTGTCATCCCGTGTTCCTGCTCAGTAGAGTCTCATGTCTAAGCACATCATCAGCAGTACTGAGAAACAAATAACACACCAAAACGCTGGTTTCGTCATCGCCACATCTTGACTGGGCTGTTGCTTATTTTCCCTGGCGGCCGTTGCAGGCTAGCGTGATTAGCCCTGTCACTCTTTATTCTGTTATTATCTTCCCACGCTCCAGTGCCAGCACTAACTAGTCATAGAGACCCCAAGTGGTTCAGGGGATTAAACTTGGAGAATCGCGCTTGGTTACCATTTACCGGTAGGTCGGGGTTCAAACCTAGTCAGAATGCACCGGGAGTGGTTTTCCGGATTGTGATTTTCACTGGGTGTATATATTTCCCTTTCACCACGCTAATGCAATTGCATTTCTTTCTAACTACTTTTCTCATCCCTGACTTCATATATTACGTCGGTAATAAGCTTAGCTTTAAATAAACACAAGGAAAAAAAAGTCTTCAAAAAATTGTATAAAAAAAAGTTAGAATGTATATTCTAAATAATTGCACCAACATTCATCTGGACATAAGTTGAAATAGCACCCTAAATAAACCCATTTGGGAATAATTTCTCTAGTCAGTGATTTGAAGTTCAACGTAAGTGAAGCTCTAAACTTTTGGTGTGAACCCCTGTGAACACCTAATCGAGTCTAATAATAAAATTCGGGTGTACTGAGGGTGGTTTTTTGTACTTAACTTACAGTTCAAGTATGTCCTAGACGTTTTATAATGTGATTGTACTTAACCTACATTTCAAGTATGTCCTGGACGTTTTCTAATGTGATTGTACTTAACCTACATTTCAAGTATGTCCAGGACGTTTTCTAAAGAAGAAAAAAAAAGTTATTTTTAGTTATTTTTACTCAGCTGACTATTTGGCGCTTGGTTCTTGCTGTAGTCAGTGTTTAATTGGACGCTCTGACTAACCCATTGGTTGGAACGGTCACGTGATTAAGGCTACGGACCATATGGACGCGAATAAAGTGTATAAGGACTACGAACCACGGGCCTTCGGTTACGGAGTCTGTAGAAAGAGCTTGATGCGGACTGAGTACGGATCAGGTTCCTTTATACTGATAAATCTGTATTTATAGCATCAAACTCTTGTGGATTACCCACCTTACGGAGTTTGTAGCTGTGAAATTAAATTTTTTACATTGTTAAAAAGCCCCGTCAACAGATTCCATATCCATTGGTCCGTAGTCCGTAGTCCGTGATCTGTAGATATTGTATTTGCGTCTTCACAGTCCGTGTTTGTGTAGTTTCCCACTCTCTCTCTCCACGCAAATGCGGGTACATTTTCTGTAAATTCAACCGTCCTCATCCTTAACCCATTAGCGTAATTAGCACATAAGCGTGTAACCCTAATGGGTAATAAGACGCGCTGACAAAAAAAAGGTCATAGATGATACGTTTGTACTTGGTATATTATTATAAATAAATAGATAAATAAGGGATTGAAAGGCTAAGCAATAGGATCTGCACTGAACTTCACCTGGAAAAAAAGGACGAAAACCTCCTAATTGAGAGAAATAAACTCTCATTGCATCGGGCTGAGATTAAAACCACTGGTCATTGTCAAACGTGTTAACACTGAGCCAACCATATCGGTTCAATGGAGAGGTTTAATTAAACCGATCTGCAACGGTGGGCACGTGGACAAAGGCGTCAACCTCGTCTGGTCTATTCAGCCAGTAACTGAGAGGTCAAGGTTCGAATCTTCGTCAAGGTGTACTGAGTGCGATTTTTCCTAAGTGGTTTACCACTCTCATTAGTAACTACACAAAAATGTGGACTCATTTTCTACCACAATAGTTTAAATATGCGAATAGACCCGAACGGGTACTAAGACTTGGTGCACAAAATAAAGCAGCACGACGTGTAGCAGTAAATAGACGCTCACAGTTTGTGAACATAACGTCGCTATCAAAACACGAGAATTGATTTGAGATGTGTATATGAAGCAAACATACGGGTCAGCGGGCTTGTTTCCTCGGCGAGCTGGTGGTGACCTGATTCAGAGTGCTATTTCAAGAGCCGCCCACAGGCCGCAGTCGGCCCGCGAGCATTGAGGTACTACATAAGGATTCACCGACAGAAACTCGACTCTTGCTGTCACCGAGACTACTAACAGGCCGCGAAACATCAACCATGATTAATATATTTCATGCAACACGTCTTTCAACCCATTCGGCTTACTAGCATATTTATACTGATGGGATAAGGTTGAGAAAGATTGAATGTAAATTAAATAAACCCCTAAATGCTTGGAGGGAGAGTGGGACACCGTTTAGGAAAAGCACTCTAAGTACACCCGACCAGGATTCAAATCCACCAGCAGCTGGTGAGCACTATCCAGGGACTCACCAGTTATGACTTTCTCTCTTCTGAAAACACGTATATTCTATCATAAATCCATTCCTTTTACACAGTTATAGCAACTTCTCACCCTCCCCGTTCCTGCCATCCCAACCTACTCATAACCTTGCGTTTCTTTTCCAACATGGGAAATTAGGTCACCCATTACTACTATTAGACTCTGCATTCTCAGTTGCTTCTGTATATATTCTGTGAACTCCTTTTCATTCACTGAGAAGCCCACATGTGAGACATACACTTCCACCACCTCCACTGCCTTATCTTCAGTCCTAATTTCACCTTCATGATTCTGTCATTTATTTCCGTCACTTCCACTCTTAGTCCTTACCTCACCACTACTCCCACACAATTCCTTCTTCACTCCTCATTTCCAATCCAATGCAACTTAAAATCATTCCTCAAATCTTTCTTTTCTTCTCCTTTCCATTTTGTTTGCGACAGGCCCAGTAGATCAAGCTTCCTCCTTCCCATCAATCCCACCAATTCCTCCATTTTCCCCGTAAATGTCCTTATGTTCAAAGTAGCAATCCGCTGTCCATTTTCTTTGCCGGGTCAGTGTCCTTTAAATCTATCCTTTCCTAGGCTTTTTGTCACACTTCTTGCAAGTAAGTTAAATAACCACTACTGGCTTGCTGGGTGTATCGTAACTTAACCAGAGACCGTAGACCATCCTTTTTCAGGGTTTCTGCAGAATAGCCTTCACCGGGCACACATCATAGTCCCCTCTTTATTTCACCCTCACAGACAATCCTCTATTTCATGCCGTAACACGTTTCCTCCGACCTGGACGAGGGGTTGAAGGTGTATAAACTTGGCCCAGCCCATGAAAGCACTAACGACCGGAGTTAGTGCAATCGTTAGTATTACATTTTTGTGGAAGCTATAATCCAAAATCATTGGGTGGGGCCAAGTTGACGTCAACCTGGCCCCGCCCACCATCTTATGGTGCGGCACTAACGACAAAACCCAAGGCAATCATTAGTGCTGGTCATTGAACAAAAATTTCGTTAGTGCTACATTTTTGTGGAAGCTATAATCCAAAATCATTGGGTGGGGCCATGTTGACGTCAACCTGTCCCCGCCCATCATCTTATGGTGCGGCACTAACGACAAAACCCAAGGCAATCATTAGTGCTGGTCATTGAACACAAAAATTTCGTTAGTGCTACATTTTTGTGGAAGCTATAATCCAAAATCATTGGGTGGGGCCATGTTGACGTCAACCTGTCCCCGCCCACCATCTTATGGTGCGGCACTAACGACAAAACCCAAGGCAATCATTAGTGCTGGTCATTGAACACAAAAATTTCGTTAGTAATACGTTTTTGTGGAAGCTATAATCCAAAATCATTGGACGGGGCCAAGTTGACGTCAACCTGGCCCCGCCCACCATCTTATGGTGCGGATCTAACGACAAAACCCAAGGCAATCATTAGTGCTGGTCATTGAACACAAAAATTTCGTTAGTGCTACATTTTTGTGGAAGCTATAATCCAAAATCATTGGGCGGGGCCAAGTTGACGTCAACCTGTCCCCGCCCATCATCTTATGGTGCGGCACTAACGACAAAACCCAAGGAAATCGTTAGTGCTGGTCATTGAACACAAAAATTTCGTTAGTAATACGTTTTTGTGGAAGCTATAATCCAAAATCATTGGGTGGGGCCATGTTGACGTCAACCTGTCCCCGCCCATCATCTTATGGTGCGGCACTAACGACAAAACCCAAGGAAATCGTTAGTGCTGGTCATTGAACACAAAAATTTCGTTAGTAATACGTTTTTGTGGAAGCTATAATCCAAAATCATTGGACGGGGCCAAGTTGACGTCAACCTGGCCCCGCCCACCATCTTATGGTGCGGATCTAACGACAAAACCCAAGGCAATCATTAGTGCTGGTCATTGAACAAAAATTTCGTTAGTGCTACATTTTTGTGGAAGCTATAATCCAAAATCATTGGGCGGGGCCAAGTTGACGTCAACCTGGCCCCGCCCATCATCTTATGGTGCGGCACTAACGACAAAACCTAAGAAAATTGTTACGATACGTTAATCTTGCTCAGTAAACTAAAAAATTCGTTAGTGCTGCTAATTGTACTTTTAATAGTACTAAATCGTGCTTCCTATAATATTCATACACTCTTTTGAGAACTCAGTTTTTCCCAGAAAATGGTTTCCGATGACTTTACGCGTAATACCATTTAATTTTGTATGCGTTTCCACGGCATCGGATCCTTTAGCTGTAGCCTATTTGTGATATAATTTCGATGCGTGTGCCGATGATCACATATTTGCTAAACAATGATGGGTTCTATTCTACGGAGTGAAGCCCCATCTACAGACTCCGTATCTGTAGGCCCGTAGTTTGTGGTATGTGAGACGTCAATGCCACAGTATCTATCAACAGTCGTGATCCGTAAGACCGTACTCCATTGAAGTTGATCAACTTTATCTTTCTAAAGACTAATTTATACGGACTACCATCCACAGTTAAGTAAATGTTTTATATGCGCGCGCATCGAAATGAAACCGCCAGTGGAAGCGAAAGGATTCGTTGCCTTTTCAGGCTATAGGCTATAGCAAACACTAATTATTTTAAGTTTGAGAGTTCAAATTGTGTTATAAATATATCGATTGTGATTGTATTTAACCTACATTTCAAGTATGTCCTGGACGTTTTCTAATGTGATTGTACTTAACCTACATTTCAAGTATGTCCTGGACGTTTTCTAAAGAAGAAGAAAAGTGCTTTCTAGTTATATTTTTACTCAGCTGACTATTCGGTGCTTGATTATTGCTGTAGTCAGCGTTTAATTGGATGCTCTGACTAACCCATTGGTTGGAACGGTCACGTGATCAAGGCTACGGGCTATGTAGACGCGAATAGAGTTTATAAGGACTACGAACCACGGTTCGGTTACGGAGTCTTTAGGAAGAGCTTGATGCGGAATGCGTACGGATCAGGTTCCTTTAGACAAATAAATCAGTAGTTGTAGCATCAAACTCTTGCGGGCTACCCACCTTACGTAGTTTGTAGTTTGTGAAATTAAATTTTTGACACTGTTAAGAAGCCCCGTCAACAGATTCCGTGGTCTTCACAGTTTGTGTTTGTGTAGTGTGTGTGTGTGTATAGATACATATAAATGTTTTAATAACATATATATACACACACACACACACACACACACACAGGGCCGCCCCAAGGGGCGAGTGATATAGGCGACTGCCAGGGCGCCGGGCTTTGAGGGGCGCCATGCCACTGATGTCATATTAAAAAAAATACAAATAATATTTTCTTAAAATAAATTCATACATTGCTCAGATATATTTGATAGTGTGCTAATATTCTTCGACCTTTATTATAACTTGTGTCCCTGTTAGAACCAGTGTTGTATTATCTTGGTGTTATAGTCCTATGGCACAAACTTTTAGCTTGAAAAACGTTATTTGTTCATTTTCCAACAATATTGTGTGTTAAGTAATTCTTCTTCCAAGTGATCTTATCTGTCAGTCTTTCAAATTCATAGAAATGCCACTTGTAAACAGCAAGCATAGCTAGGAAGATACTAATGACCTTCCACAATATTTATGGAGGGTTACAAACCCCCCTTCCACCCTTTTGCTACTCCTAAAGGCTTAAACACAGTACAAAATGAACTGTGGTTTTTACAACCTAGGGACGGTAATAACTAATAAGCAAGCAGTAAGCTATCCATCTATATATAGCTAGCTATAGTAGATTGTGTTGTGGTTTTAACTCTCTCATGAAGGATTTCTTTTAAGTCTATATTTTATTGTGCCATACATTATTGACTACTAAGTGAATGCGAAGTTTATAACGGTGTTAATTAAATAGTCCCACAAAAGAGGATTGCGATCACATCATTTTTATGAGCTTTAGTAGAAAAGGTAAAGTCTGTTCAGCGTAGGAATTGTTTTCTGAAAGCCCTTTTTCCCTACCAGAAATCTATTATATAGTAGGATATTGGTAGTAAAAAAGACCTTTTAGAGAGTAATTCCTAACATGAATGGAGTATAGAAACATTCTCTTATATTAGTTTACTTTCAAAAAAAGATAAATGCTCATGCATGGCTTAGCAATATACCAATTTCATAGCGATAGAGCTTTAATAGGGTAAAGTAAGGTCTACCCCCATTGTTAGACCAAAAATACACTAGTCTAGGTTCATGCATCTAAATAAAAATAAAAAGGTTTTGATAGAATTTTCGAAGACAGCCATTAGTAATCTAGCCTAAGCACAGCTGGGGACAAAAGTGGTTTTTTTTAAAAGGCAGAATCAGTGTGAAATATTAGTTACTTGGCGTAGTAATGTGCACTGTCGCTAAATTTTACATCTAAATTTTCTATCAACTGATTTTATTAAAATATAGGCCTTCATGTATTTATCTACATTTTAAATGATATTATATTAGTTTATTTAACAAATCCGGGACAAAATCAGTCTGGGACAAAAGTCTTATCCTGGGAACGATTGCTAATCTTAATCCAAACAACAGTGGTGGCTCGTGACTTTTTTCTTGGGAGGGCTCAAAATTGAAATTAAAAAATATAAATTTAATTGCTATTTATATTTTATAATGTAAGACCAGCCTCGTATCCTTGATAATACGTTTATCACTTTGTTATCTAAATCAGAAATTAAAGTAATACATTTATTAATAAAGAAAAGCAACGGGCAAGAACAGAAATTCATCCATCTTGTAATGAGTTCCTTTCAAGTGTATAGGACGTTAAAGAGGAGGGGGCGCTTAGATCAAGGTTCGCCCGGACTCAAAATTACGTTCGAGGTGGCCCTGCACACACACACAGTAGGAAAAAAATAGAATTCGAAGTAAAAACCTTTAAGAACTACATCAAAATTATGTACATTTTAACTCTTTCAACTTTATCGTTATATGAAATACATTACTGTATTAGGTTTGCATAGTCATTAATGGCCCAAAAAATGAAGAAGTCGTAGACAAATGCCTATTGCAATATACTTAAAATAGTGCCTAAAATACCAGAAAATTGGACAAAATCAGCCACTATAATACCAACTGCGCTTGCAGACAAAATTCAAAGCTTCATTGTAATTGGGTAATAAAGACAACTCTTACCAGACCGCATGCGCATTGGAAGGTTCAAATAGTAAAATAATATAGTTTTAACAGGTTAAGTTGTATTTGTGGTTTGTAGGTATACTCATACAGTAGCCTACATGTAGGCCCTAAGCTCTCAGGGTGTCTACCAATACTGGAAATACTGTAAATATACTGGAATTTTAAAACTATAGTCAGGTTGACACCCTGCCTCTGCAAACGAAAAATGTTTTTTTTCTTCTTATAGCTGGCTACAGGGATATTAAAAAAATTTATGCCGATACAGTACACAATTTTTTTATAGAGTCACTTTGGTGTCACCTCCCTTGATGTTGTCACCCAGTGTGGTCTGCACATCCCCCCTCTCTCACACCTCAAGGGACGCCACTGGCCTTGTTCAGAAAATGTTGGTTTCCTAAAAATGTATTTCAAATAAAAGTGTTTTTAATACCTACTTATTCAAACAACTTTGAAATGAAAAGTTATTTCTCATCTCAAAAAGTTGCGTAGATATATGATCAAAATTAGGGATATCTGCTTATGTAAAATAGGTAGGCCTACCCTTAAGTAATTTACCCAGAAAAATGAACTAAGGAATTTGGTTTATAATGTTAAACTGTACTGGAAAATTATTATTTTTTCCTTTCTCTCTCGCTTTTCACCCTTAAATAAACTATTTTTAATTTAAGAGTTGGATAGGCAGTTCCAAAAATATCTCTGAATAGGCTTATTCTTTTGAAAACCCTGGTTACCAACTTTTAGTTTGATCGGTAATATTGTTTTGACTCTAACTTGAGCATTTACAAACAGCTGATTCAATTTTATTCTTTTCACAATCACAATTTTTGCTCTATCCTAGGAGTTGCAAGAAAGTAAACAGCTAAAAACTTCATTAGAAATATATTTTCTTCACATTCATTGATTGTGTTGGTAATATCATAGCTATTCTTCACAAATAGTCAATGTTGACAAATTAAACCTATTATTGATCATTATGACATAAGAAAGTAGGCCTACTATTATCTACCTTGTTTTGATTTTATAAACTATCATGAGTGCAATGAAAATTATTTCAGTATTAATGAATTGTCATACACTAAAACCAATGTTAGAACTATTATTAAGCTATGATATATAGGAATATTAAAGTTTATAGTTTATTAACATTTATTATAAGCTTGGTAAAATAAAACTATGTGTAAAACAATCCCTTTAGGTGTAATTAAGCTACATATGGCACCCCATGTCTCCTCCTCCACTGGGCTACACCTCTAAATATAGGCCTACACTTCCTTCACAATCCACACCCCTATCAAAATAATTATCATAATTATGCACCTTATTTGTTTATGTCACCCCTCCCCCCACCTTAGTACCCATTTGGGTTTTAAGTGTATATTAATTTCGCTAATGGGATAGGGATGAAGAAGGTAAAAGTTTAGAGGGAATTTGGATGGAAGAGTGGGAAGCCATTTAAGAAAAACCACATTCACTCCACTTGACTGGGATTTTAGCCCCAATCTCCCCATCACCGGCAACCCTTTTTACACGAGAGTGGCTGATTAGACCTTGCGACCACTGATGTGGGATTATATATTAATTTGAAACCCATAGGCCTACTTATGGTCCTGTCTTTGCTTTGTCAACTACCTGCACTAAGCTAAAGGCATTGTGGGTTGTAACTTTATCCAGGTACAGTTATCAAATTCCTACATATATTTTCAGTTTATCAGAGGTTTTATGAATGAATGGTATGATTTACTATCCAATTTTCATAGAAATGTACTTATTCAACACCTATAAAATTTACAAGATCTACTTTCACATATCCATGTGTCAAGTTATATGATCTGCTGTTGTCATTTTTTATAGCTATTATATATACTTATAAAATAATACTAATAAAATAGTAACATGTTATCAATGTTGACAGCAATTTTTTTTTTAATATTCTAAAAGACTCTTTGTATGATAACTGTACTGTAGTGTACTGTAGGTAGTTAAGGTTGATGATAGACAGTACTGGCATTTGATTTTTCCTGAGTAAAAATCAATCTGTGTTCCATATAATATTTGGTGTCCTGGTATGTTTACAGGAGCTGGTGAAGTATTCTTCTCGACTAGGCGAAGACACTAGTGATCTCCAGAAGGCACTAGAGTTGATGCTAGGGGTGCCCCACCGGGCAGATGATATTAAGTTTACTAGCAGTATTGAGGGCTATCACGGGAACATCCACAAGCTTGGACGACTCCTCCGCCACGTGAGTCTACTCGTCATTTCAAGACCATGAGGGCATATGATTTCCTTTAGTTTGATTGGCCTCTTTAGGAATAAGCTACTTCCAGAATTACGCAATATATATATATATATATATATATATTATATATATATATATATATATTAAAATTAACTACACTGATTTAACAACTACCAATATCAGGTTGTAATCAGTGTTGAAATTACACTAATTAAAGGATACAAAAATTGTGTTTTAAATAGTAGTAATAATTCCTATTCCCTCCAACACCCCATCTATCAACTGGGCATTTAGATTTTTAGATCATTATTATTGTCATTGATAATGTGAAACATTGTTTGTTCTTCGGGAAAAAACCCTATTTAGGGCATTAATCAGCAAATGTTTAAACAGATAACAAATAAATTGGGAAGGATAGAAAAAAATCAGTTGTCACATTTTGCCCATTTTATAAACAACTTATGAACTAACTTAACATTGACATCAGTGGTCTTGGGGTAAAGTGCTCTTCTCAGGACCCAATGTTTGTGGGTTCATACCCAGCCGGGGTCGATAGATTTTCCTTGAGTGATAAAAATCCACATCACGACTTCCTTTGGAGTGGAGGTAAACCCGTGGGTTCCATGTTGATTGTGGAATGTAAAATAAACCTGGAAGGTATGTGAAAGTACCTTACCCGGTAAAATTGGTAGGCCCCTATTCTCTTGCTCATTGAAATTCTCATGTGCTGATATAATCAATCAATTCAGAAAGTGTACATTAAATACCCTAAATAAATAAAAATAACTAACGTCCTACAGTAGCACATGCACAGCTTAGTACAAACACTAAACTACTATATAGCCTAGACTGTACATATGTTATAGTATAAACCAGGGGTCCCCAACCCTATGCCCGCGGGCGCCATGGCGCCCGCCGAGCCTTTTACATCTGCCCGCCACTTTTTGACCACAGCTGAAAGGTTCTCGACTAATAATTTTAATCTGTCACTTTTCCTACAAAAATCAAGTTTGTGCTTATCTCCAGGTATGCTGTTCTCAAAAGTTGGTGATTGAAAGCCCACCTCTTTCCAATCCCTCCCTTTCATCACTCTTTCTTTGCCGGCTCATTTACAAAGTGTATTTTTACTCAGAACTACCATTCTAATAGTTTCAAGATGAATGGCTATGCTCTTTCCTAATCTCAAAGACCTACCCCCTTCCATCATTCTCCCCACACTCACTAATACCATGCTAATACCTCCTATTTCCTTTGTAAATATCTTGGCATGGGTCTACTCAGCTTTGTTGCCTGAATAAACACAGAATAAATATATATTTTAAAAATATACCTAAGTGCCAAAATGGTGGTGAGTAGTTAAATATTTTCTTGCATCTTTATTTAGGTCTTGTTAAAACTGTAAATAAAGGAGATTTTTATTATTTATTAACATTTACTTTTGGTTTGGTAAAAATTGTTTCAATTGCTTAAACTGGTTTTGGATTAACTTTGCGTGTGTACCGTTTGCGTTATTTTATATATGAATTAAAAAAAATAATTAAAATTTTAAACTCACAATTCTTTTTAATAATATGTATTTTTGTATGTGTGTTATTTGCATTATGAATTATGTTCGGCTATAAATTTGGCTTGAAAAAGTAATTGGTGCCCTCCGGCCTATCGTTAGTTTTTAATGTGCTCTAAGGTACAAAAAGGTTGGGGACCTCTGGTATAAACGTATATACTAAACTATTTTAAGTTCCACCTGGAATCGAACAATGTTCCCTGAACCTCCATTTAGCCTTTTTACATTTCAATCATGCTTATCCAGTTAACAACTGTTTACTCATTCAACAAGAGGTGTATTGTCTAAGCATGGAATATTGTAACTGTACACAAAACACACATTTAACTCTCATGCTGCTGGATTCTGCCTGACCGATGATGACCAGCATTAAAATACCAATTTTATACCTTGAGATCATCACAAGGTGATTTGTGTTAGAATCTGGATAAGGAACAAACTATTAAAACTATGATGCAGATTATATTTAAAATTGTGATCGTTATGTGAGTGATTACAATTAAAATTGCAATATTTATGTGGCCAAAATATCTCACTCAGCTTTAATTCAATTTGTAAGATACAACAAATAGAATTTTATTATTGGTATATATTAAAAAATACATTTGAAAATGTTCAACTTCTTGTTTACATATCTTTATAGGAGTGGTTCACCGTTACTGATAAAGAAGGAAAGTGCAAAGAACGATATATATTTCTATTCAAGGCACGAATTCTCATCTGTAAAGTAAAAAGGATATCTGATGACAGATCAGTATTTATATTGAAAGATATAATAAGAGTAAGTATGATATATACTTCATGTAATATAAAACAGTCTAATTGGTAACTAAGTTTTTAAAGATAAAATATATTTTAATTATATTACACAAACTTTTCATTAGGTACTGATAATTTAGAATTATATACAAACAAGTTTTTTTATGTATAATAAATTATGCTTCTTTTGCCTATAGACAATTGAACTCAATCACTTATATTCAGACTGAAATGTTTCTATTTTAGCTTCCAGAAGTTGAAGTTAAGGACCACAAGGAAAATCAAAAGGTTTTTGAGCTCCATCACAAAACTCCGTATTTTGGAAATTTTCCTTTGACTCTCACTGCACACAAAGAAAACATCAAAGAAGCTTGGCTAAAGGAAATACGCCAATACGCCTCTGACGTCAGTAAGTAGACTCAAATATGTTTATTCTGCTATTTTCTAGCCTTTAATCTATTTGTTATATTATGACTATGATTATTATTATTATGACTATGATTATTATTATTATTATTATTAATAGTAATCGTGTTTGCATTTATTGAATTCTATTGATTTTGCCTCCTCAGTTGCCCTTGCTGAACACGCAGCAGATGACCTTCAGATTCAAGCTCTACCAGAACCGGTGAAAGAACAAAACCCTCCAAAAGAAACTGGAATAACTGTCAACTCACTAAAAGTACTCGACCTATCAAGTAGTGAAGAAACTTCACTGCAAACAGACCTAGAAGCTGAACAAGAACTGCCACAAAAAGTCGTTAATTCAGAATCAACACAAAAAACTAAGGAGCAAGCACCAACATTAAAGCCTGTAGAACCGATATTTACATCAAAATCAATAGAACCAACACCAGCACCACAGCCTGTAGAATCAACAATTACACCAAAACCAGAAGAGCCAACACCAGCATCAAAACCATTTGAACCAACACCTGCACCAAAGCCAGTTGAGGCAAAACCTGCACAAAAACCAATCGAGCCAACACATACACCAAGGCCAGCTGAGCCAATACCTAAATCACAGATAGTTGAACCAATACCTGCACCAAAGTCAGTTGAGCCAACACCTACCTCAAAGCTAGTTGAGCCAACACCTACCTCAAAGCTAGTTGATCCAACACCTACCTCAAAGCTAGTTGAGCCAACACCTACCTCAAAGCTAGTTGAGTCAACACCTGAACCAAAGCCAGTTGAACCAACATCTGTGCCAAAGCCAGCTGAACCAACACCTGTACCAAAACTAGTTGAACAAACACCTTCACCAACACCAGTTAAGCCAACACCTGAACCAAAATCAGTTGAACCAACACCTGCACAAAAACCAATCAAACCAAAACCAGAGCCAATTGAGCCAACACCTGCACAAAACCAGTTGAACCAACACCTGCACAAAAACCAATCAAACCAACACCAGAACCATTGAACCAGCACCTGCACCAAAACCAGTTGAACCAGCACCTGCACCAAAACCAGTTGAACCAACACCTGCACAAAAACCAATAAAACCAACACCAGGCCAATTGACCAACACCTGCACAAAACCAGTTGAACCAACACCTGCACAAAAACCAATCAAACCAACACCAGACCATTGAACCAGCACCTGCACCAAACAGTTGACCAGCACCTGCACCAAAACCAGTTGAACCAACACCTGCACAAAAACCAATAAACCAACACCAGAGCCAATTTTGCAAACCTGCACCAAACATTAACCAACACCTGCACCAAAATCAGCAGAAACAGCATCCGCGTCAAAACCAGCTGAGCCAGTACATGAACCAAAGACAGTTGAGCAAACTCCTATTCTTGAAACAGTTGACTTGGTAAATATTTCCCAACCTCAACCTATCACGAATCAAGAAGAAGTAGAAGTTGAATCAACAAACACACTTAGTAAAAAAGTTAAAGTTGTTAGAGCAGAAAACGACACAGAAATGGCGGAATACTCTAGTGTGAAAACAAAAAGAATCTCATCATCTTCATCTAGTGTACAAGGTAAGGAAATACAATAAAATATTTTAACAGTTCTTAGATTCCATACTGTTTACAAAGTGTTATAATTAATTTATTAGTTCAACAAATATTGGTTACCTTTCTGAGAAATCGCATTTTTTACGAACGTTACTTTTTTCTAAACTTTTCACTGCTCTCATCTCTCTTTCTTGCAAAACTTAGCTTCTTACATTTTGAGGCTAATGCTGCTTTAAATTACCCAATTTAAAAATTAAATTATATTCAAATGCTGCATGTATGATATGTCAAGTCACATTGGGATTGCTTTGCAATATAACTATGCCATTGAATTTTTCCAGGCACCTAACATGATGTAGCTATTAGTCCTTGGGACTTACATTTTATTCTGAGTTGACTCAGAATCGCTTGTATCTTGCAACTGCTTTTTAGATGCTCTCAGCAGGGAGTATTGGTTTTAAAAAAAGTATTAGATATCAAATGCTAAGGCTGCATGCAATTAAGGTCTCTTTAATATCATAGTAATTAGATTTCAGTATATTTGTTGTTTTTACTGTGAATGTTGAATGTGGGATCCCTCAATTTAAAAGTACCTAATATTTATTTATTCATGAAAATTAAATAAATATTTTTATTTACTTTTATATTGTTTGATAAAATATACACGAGAAAGATACTTTTTAGAGAAAAAAAATTTTTTTTTGCTAGCATTTCTTTGTGGACACAGCAAACACCTTGTCAATATCAAATAATATTTGTATGAAAATAATAACATATTTTAATAAAAATTGTTTTGACTAGATGAGGGCCGACAAATTAGCTCAGTCGGTAGCCTGTCTGTTTAGTGAGCAAAGGGTCCGGGTTCAATTACTGGCATGACCGAAAAATGTTTTATTGGTGAACAGAGGATTTTCCCTTTAACATTGATCAGTTGAATGCCGGGTGTTGGATGTTGTGTCTGTTCAAGATTTAAGTTGGTTTATAAGTTATGTGCTGATATAATCATTGGTTCAGAAATGCAAATAAATAAATGAATTGAAATGAATAAATGAAATCTAGTATTTAGATTCATGTTTGGATTATTTGGCAAAATTTTTGCTGTGTCTTCGTTATGTATATTATTATTTTTGTTTATTTATTGAACTATATATTTTTTCTTTTTAGGATTTTTCTTTATTTATATTTAATAGCCTATGAGATAAGAAAAACAAATCTTCATATTATATGCATTGTTATTATCTTTCAACTATATTACTAATAAAACGAAGAATGGTTTATTTACAAATAAAGCTCTTATGTTTCCAAAGTTATTAAAAAACAATCTATTATGATATTTCAATTCTTTGAATTGTAAAGTTTGTTTTGAATGTATCAGTGCATAAACTATTCTAATATGACATACTTACACCTACAGTCAAATTTTTATGTGAAGAACCTTTTAGAAAATACACACTTTTCTATTTTGTCAGCCAATATTGATAACATTTTACTATATTATTAGTATTACTTTATAGGTATTGATAAGATTTATCAAAAGTGACAGCTGCAGATCACATGACTTGACAGATGAATACGTGAAAGTATATTAGTAGCTTTTATGGCATTGGGATAAGGTCTTTCTTATGAAAATTACTCACACTGTATCTAAACCGGGGCCATATTTAGGGGCAAATAATTTATTTCATTAAATTCTTCTTGAAACCATTTTAAGTATTAAAAAAAAGTGTTTGTTGGTGTTATGAATTTTATTATACGTTAACATTAAGATGGGAATATAAGGTATGCTAGAAAAGGTCAGTGTTTTTTCAATTTTTAGAGCAAAATACTTTCTTGGCCAAAATTAATTAAATATTTCTCCAGTAGAAACATAGAGGTCAATTTTCTTAATACAGTGACCTCAATTGTTGTTGAATATCTGTTAAAGGTGTCCTCAAATTTAATGAAAACTTTTTCACTTCATTTAATGTTTCTACTTGAGCAACATTTTATTTATTTCGACCCAAAAAAGTATACCTTGAGGAGGCACACACAAAATTTATTAGTAATAATACTTTCCAAATACATGAAAGGTTTGAACCCCCAAAACACACAACTTATTGTATGGCCATGATTTAAACTACTTATTTCAAGCATTCTAGGCAATAATTAAATGTATGTTTATATAATATGACTTGCAACATCATATTAAAAAAATCGGAAGGGTAAAGAACCAAAATGGGATACTAGTCAATCATGTCCTTCCTGAACATGTTGTATCTGTCCTTCAGAATTTTCTTCAATGTCAAGTAGTCAAGAAGCCTACATGGAATCATCAAGTAACTTTTCAGCTTCTAAAAGTGTCGCATTTTCTTCTTCGGCTTTGATGGAAGAATCAAACTTCATCGAAGGGGGTAACGAGTCTAGGAATGTGTTCAAGATGATTTCCTCCACTTCCTTGGATGGAAGACCAGTTTTTACTAAGACCATCGAAGGTTCCAGTCTTGAACGTGAGTGGAATGTGTCAAAAGTACTCCTTACATGTTGACATATCCCCACACTCCCAAAACATATGACAAATAATTAATTCTATGAATGTGTGAACTCATTAATTTTGTAAAGGTACAAGTTATACACACTACTACAGTATAAAGGTGAGGACCTATAAACATTATTTTGAATTTATAAACAACTAAATTAATATTTTAAATATTCAAGCATAGATGAAAATGCACGGGGTTGAGTAATTACACCTAAAAATAGTCCTATTTTGTTTCTGTAACTGATCACACTATTAATAAAGGCCCATTTTAAAGAGATTATTGAGTTCTTAAAAAAAAACTTTTTTCTCACATTTTAATACTTTGTTAATAAGACACTTTGTGGAAGTAATACGATTTAGAATTTACCATTGAAGTTTGACAGCTCAAGCTATTTAAAGTAAAAAAAATAAATAAAACACATTTAATTTATGATACATAAGCCTACTAAACTTGACAAATAATGTTTTGATAACCTTTTGAATTTTGTATTCATAAACTTTATATTTTTTCTTTCCTCAGAAATCATACACTCATACATTTACTTAGCATTCGTAACCCTGAGGTGAGATGTGATGAACCTTTTGGGTATGGTGTTTCCCAATCTACATACATTTTTCTAAGTTATTTCTTAAACTTTGCAATGCTTGCTTTTTTATGCACATGTGTAAGCCAGTGCTTTTTATCTCTTAAATATTAAGGCTCTTTCTTTCTAAATTTCTTTTTAATACTCTATATTTCTATCTATATGCTTTGAAACTAACTCTAGATAGGTGATAGAATCATTGAGTGTTTTATTAGTACATATCAAACTGCAATTATAGTGCAATGTTAATTTAGCTCTACATTTTCTAAAACTCTGGCTAATTTTGTAATTTGTGCATGTTAGTGGTGCTAGAATAAATATTTAAAAGAAAAACAGTTTGAATAAAATCCAGTATCATAATGATGTCACTATCATGATATGATTAATTAGGGCCTATCAACAATTGACATAGGTGACCTGGCAGTCTAGGAGTAGGGTGTCAGACTTCTGTGCGAGGGTCCAGGGTTCAATCCTCGGTCCTGGCACAGATTTATCTGATTGTCAAACCCTTCCTTCACCTCTGACAAGATGTTATTAATCACAACTTGTGAATGTGGTGGGTTTAGGTTATTCCACGTTAAACTGTAGGTACTTATTTCATCTCGCAATAAAGCTCAGTCACGACTATGGTTATTTAGGCCTCAATCATAGAAAAGATTGTTAAGGCCTCAAACGTGAATAAGATAATTTTTTGTTTGTGAAATTTAATCACTATTTAAAACAACGTTTCCTCATTATATAATTACTGATACATACATATTTGAATCAATATGTCACGACCAATGTCCAGCATTCGCCTAGTATTGACAAAATTAATTGCACTTTGGAAATATTACTATTAATATTTCCTGCAATTTTAAACAATGAATGCTAACAAAACTGGACAAGACATTTCTGCATGTACAATGTGAAACCTGCAATGGTGATCACATGATCTAACACATCTCTCTCATGTTGTATTCCCAATGACAGGAAGATCAGGGTTTGAATCTCGGTCATTTGTATTCAGAGTGGTTTTACCTTGATGGCTTCACACTCTTCCTCTATGCTCGTGCGGGTACATTACTTCTAAAATTTACCTTCTGCATTCATATTCCATTAGTGCAATTTATGTGTATGTTTAACCCACATGGGTATGTGGTGAAAAATTATAATAAAAATAATACAGTGCCAAGACAGCAGAGTGGTAGTTTAAGAGACAGTTTCCCTATCAAGTGCTCTGATTAAAGTACTTGGTAGACCTTTAAAATGTGAGGTTAGCCATGCTGCATTCATTTTGGCTAGTGTTGGCGACAGTTTACACATTCGAGTCTTGAACATTAACAATTAATATTTACCTAAACCTATGTATGGCCCTTTCCAGCGGGTCAAAACGCGGTGTTTGAGTGTGAGCTCACCTCAGACTCGCCCTCTACCTTGACGTGGTTGAAAGACAACCGACCAATGGATGATAGGTTGGCAGACCGAGTGCAGGCCTCTTCCAAAAACGACAACACCAACTTCCGTTTGGAAATTATGCACACCAGGGAGAGCGACTCTGGAATTTATACAGCACGGGCGTCTAACAGTGTCGGCAACTCTACCTGCACGGCACAGCTTGTTGTACAAGAACGTGAGTTACAGATTGTTCTAAAACATTAATAGTTGTTATTAAACACAATTTGTTTGGATGAATAAAAGAAGAGTGAGTTTATTTTATAAAATATTGTAACATAATTATTGTAAAATGATATTTAATAGTTTGAGGACTTGTTTGATTGAGGATGACATCATGGGAGGACTTGAATAAAAGGGGAAACAAATAATGATTTAGCTTAACTACTGGATATTAAACTTTTTATTAAATTTATTCATTTACTAATTGATCATGTAAATATATGTCATCATGACTGAAGCCAGCACTCTCTAATATCCAACAGCTCTGAAGGTCAACAAAATTAACCACATCCTTTCTTGAGGTGTGTGATTGAAATAGAATCTAGTAAAGGAAGTAATTAAATCTCTGATGCATGGTAACACCACACCTAGCAACTGATTCAGGAAATGTTAGTAAAAAATTGCCATGTTGCATGATAAAACATTATCATCATACATATTATATAAATTTAATAATTCTATTCTCTAGACTAGTCAAATTATTATTTAATTTTATTATTTATCAACTAATCCCTAAACAAATGAGTATGTTTGCTCATAGAGGCACTGCTCTATGCGAGCTAAGCTTCCTATGTTTTTATTTTTGTCAAGTAACCATATTTTTCCTAAGTAAAATTTAGAAAAGAATACTGTAAGATACCATAAAATGTTCATAGCTCTCAATGCGTTGTGTGTGTAGTGACTGCTGAAGAGAAGCAGCTTCGTGCAGAAGCAAACGCCCCTTTGTTTCTAGTAAAACTGAAGGACACAGAACTCTTGGAGAACACCTTCCTGCGCTTCATGATCAAAGTGAAGGGCTCACCAAACCCTGCCCTTAAATTGTGAGTAGCTACTAGTATAGCTCTACTTTGGATTTAATCCAAACCATAGCTATAAATAAATTGTTAGCGATGATTAAGACACCTGAATATAAAGCTTAACTATTTTCACTTAAAGAAAATCAAATTAACAACCAATCTCTCAACCTAGGTTTCATTACATAGAGACTTTTCAGAAGTGAGTGTAAAATGAGAGAATTCTTAAAAGAGAAAACGTGCTTCAATTTGAAACGAATTTATTTCTGTACTATTCATGATGTTATAAATTTAATAATGAAGAATAGTTTTTATAAATTAATATTTAATTTTTTTTTAAATTTACTATAATTATTTCTTAAGGTGGCATAAGTAATTTGAATGAATATTTTATTTAACAATTTAAGGGATTGGAGTAAAATGTAACCTATTCTAAAATCTCAGTTAAAAGATACAGTAGAAAGTGTTATTAACTTTATATAAAATTAATCTTGATTCTTTCAATATTCCCATACCAAATCATCAAAATTAAGTAAAACTATGCATTTAAACCTGGATCATGTGTTTAAAATAATACGACGCATACCCCATGTAAGTCAATGTAAAATAGTAAACGCCCTCTAATCTGACTTAATCGGTACTGGAGAATGGATGGATAACTGAAAAACACAAATAATCGAATACACAACTTTTTCTCTAATGTTGACATTAACTGTATTTATAACATGGATAGTCAGTTATATATAGGTATGCATAAAAATATAGAGCATCTTGTATGGTATTATTACACCTGCATCTCTTTTGTGAAGTAATCAACAATCATGCATAATTTTCTGATTTAACCTATGTTGACATTTTTTCTTTTGACAATTATCATTTTTTGCAAGTTTGAAGAGAAATTTACATGTGGTAAGGGTTGTGGCTGTGGCGAAAATTTGTTAAGCTCCGTTCACAGTATCACATTTACTGCCTAGTTACTTCTTTTATTAAAAAAAATACAAAAATCTTCTGTACACTGGCATATTTTTTAAGAACCATGCCCGGATAACCGCAAGCTGGATAGCCTAAGTACGAATAATTGGGAGTTTAGTCAGTTTACTAGAGTTTTTTTACCTCATCTTTAAGAATCAGAAATGTTTTAACCATTTTCATAACAGAATACAAATTTGTAAATTAATCATGAGTCTTTTTAAGCAGCACAAGATGAAAGTTGTTTATTATTTTTTTCATTCAAATAAATACAATATTATACCCTATAGATGGTTAGGGACCAACTAATACAGCAGCCATAAAACTAAACATGTAAAACATTCCAGCTTCAAGGATGGGGACTTAATCACAGCCAGCAACGAACGTATTCAGATTGTGAACGAGAAGGCTGACTCTGGGTTCTACGAGCTGGTGATAGCTGATGTGCAGCCCCAGGACGCTGGCAACTACTCCTGCATTGCCAAGAACAAGTTTGGAGAATCTAGCTGTGAGGCCAGAGTCACTGTCACAGGTAGGACAAGCTTGGGATAAATTCAACAGGTAGGCATATTGGTTGTAAAATAATAATAGTAGCTTTTGCTACACACATCTTATTCAGGTTTTATTATTCAAAGAAGGTGCTGAAGTTTCCAAATGTTTCTTTACCTCTTCTGGGCATCCCTAATTTGTATATAATCTTAGTATGTTAAGTGGTTGCAAGGTACAAGCGTTTTAGTGTCCACTGTTATTTAGAAATTCTAAAGTTATGACAACCCTGATGTGACATATAACACAGTAATGTTCAAACAAATTTGGTAAAACATTTCACTATTAATTTGCCCGACAATTCACCCAATATGGTTGACCTCGAATTTGTTTGGCATTTAAAAGTAATCGCATTAGAGTAAGGTGTTTTTTTTTAATGGTTGCTTTAGATGAAAAGAACAGCTTTGTGGGCCTGGAAACTTCCGAATTGCTGGAGCCCGGAGTGCAACCTAGTTTCAGTTGGATTAAGGATGGCCAACCATATGATCCTGAGGAAAGATTCAAAGTTCTCTTCAAGGTAACATCATCAATATGCTATTAGGCACATTTGTTTACATTTATATTCAAACAAATTACTATGCACAAACAATGAATCAAATATTCAAAATTATGGTAAATAATTTTTATAAACTACTTTTTTCTTTGCACATTGAGACAAAATTACAATTAATTGTCTTGCATTGGTCAAAATCACCAAGCTACTACTAGCCCACATCTTGCCTGTGTGAAACCAACAAAACATTAAATATTTCAAAAGCTATAATTGAAATCATAAGTGAATTAAATTTTGTACCTCTTTGTGAAACAAGATACAAGTTAAGTTGTACATAATAATCAGGAAGTCCCAGCTGCTTGTTGTAACCCAGTATAATAAGTGCTTGAGTAAAATAATAAAAAATGACTCAATTACTATGTAGAATAGTCTATATACTATGCAAACAGAGTTTTTTAAATAATAGTCTTTATAACTCAGTACCATATAGCATCTATGCCCTGATTTTGGTTGGAAGAACATCAGAGAAATTCGAACATATTTCTTGTGGCCAACTTTGAACACATTTCATTATATTATTTGTGTAGGTAGTGATAATACTATCAAAAGAGGCAACTGCAGATAACATGACTTGATGTATGAATGTATTAAAGTTGTCGTAGTAACTTTAGTAACTAACTTCTACTGTTCTTCCTAGCAAAATCATACTATAGCTACTAATCTAGAATACTGGGTTTGATTTACAGCAAGGTAGCAAATAAGTTATTGGTAAATTTGTTTTGGTCACTTTTGCTAAATTTAAAATATCTCACTAATGAGATGTTTGTCATGTTTTTCTAGAATTTAGTAAAACCTATTAACTCCTGCATGGACATGGCACATCAAGTAAACTTTTTATATACCAAAATTACTATTTTTATGTCATTTCAATGCAATGCTTGTATTATAAAGATATCTGTTTGGATTGACGGGACAGTTGTTTTCCCTCGACAGGATGAAGAGGATTCTCTAGCACTGGTCTTCCAACATGTGAAGCCTGAGGATGCGGGCCTCTACACATGCGTGGCCTCTAACATCCACTGGCAAGATCTCTTGCAGTGCCGAGCTCACTGTGCAAGGTTAGATTTTGTACTCAGGGCTACTCAAGGGGAAATGAAAGTCTCAAACAATTAAGATGTTATTTCGTCAATTTTTATCATAGGACAATCTTTGTACAGAAATAAATGGTAGGTAGAAGTTCACGAGGGATACCAAGGCTAGATTATATGAATCAGATAAAGACGATGTTGGCAGAGGAACATGTAAAAAATTTTTGCAATGGATAGGCAAAAGTGCTGCAGCAAACCATCGTCACATTGATATGCTAATGAAGATGAAATGGAAAAGATATCCAGTAGCTGGATTTTATTATCTACTTTTTTTATGGATCATCAAGGTGTTCTAGTATTTAGTGCTACTACTGGTAACAGCTGAAAATTAGGGCAAACATTTTTATCTAAAAATAGGAGATGCCAATTTATAAGATGAGTATGTACTCCGGACTCACTACATTCAATGTAGAAATGGAATTCTGATGAAAACTCTTAGGTGTAAACAGGCTAAGTTTTTACTGAGATGAAGAGACCAAGTCGCTCTGTCGCCAATCTAGTTTTTGGCTACATTGCTCAGGAGTATCTTAAACGATTGACTGAAACACCAAGCACATTTCTTTCATTACTGGATACCACTCTTTGATTTAGGATTTTAGTCATACCTTCAAAAAGCTCATGCCTCACCACAGATTTTTTCAAAACTAAAAATACCACATTTTGAATATTAATGTCATGATCATCACGGATTTTTTTTTTAAATTTACTGCTGTAGCTATTAAAAAATACATCTAATTATATTTGGAAAAAGGTGCAGGAAAGATTGATAGATAGAAACAGATAAAAGGGAACAAACACGATATAGATTTTGTTTTTACAATAAAAGAACATAGTTCCCACCTTACATTGCTGCTGCTGGACAAAGAGGTAATGGTTGCCTCTCTAAGAAATATAGTTTGTAATAGTATTTTGTGGGTAACCCATACTGATATTAAAATATGCTCGCACAATTAAAAGCAATTTTATCCCTATTTATTTGAATCATTGCATGTCAACACAGACACAAATGATTGTTATTTGCACAGGATCTATAAACCAGCTCCAGAGAGAACCAGTGCCTCCCAAGGTTGTGGTTGAGACTGAGGCTACTGAAGTGAGCATTGGAGGGTCTGCCATGTTGGAGCTCAAAGTGCAAGGTTATCCTAAACCCGAAGTTAAATGGTGAGTAAAGATGAAACTTTTGAGTCCCTCAAAGGTTTAAGGATATTTTGAGATGTGAGATTCATAAAACAAAATTAAAAAATCAAATTTTGAATTGAAATTGTTTAAATTGGTTTCAGAACTCTCATACTACTTATTGGTGGTTTTCTCTAACATAAATATAGGACAAACTTTAGAACCAAACCCCACACCCACCAATGCGTGTGACATTAAATTTAATATCTGACTAAAATATTTTTTTAAACTAAGAAAAAACACTAAATCAAAACTCAAAGTCCCATAATGTGTGATCCAATGACCCAGGTCCAAAGATGGCAAGGATGTGGAGGCAGGGGGCCGCGTTCGCTTCCTCTATGAGGACGAGGAAAGCATCTCTATGATCATCAAAGGTGTCACAGTGGACGACGCTGGAAAGTACAAGGTTTCTGCCAAGAATGAACTGGGAGTGGACACAGCACAATTGGAGCTCATTGTCAAAGGTAGGGGAGTCTTGCTGAGCCGCCAGGTGTTGTAGCATTTGTCAGTTTTGTGTGAGAAGTTTTTATTACTGTATTCACAACAGTCTAATCTAAGACTTGGACACAGATTTAATTTGATTTGTGTTCTTAATTTTTTAAATGTGATTATATTATTACTTTTTTAAATTGTATTTGTATTGTATTTCATTGCTATATATTTCGAAGAAACAAAAATATACTCAAGAAAGTTATTTATATTTACACAGCACATAACTATTTTAGTAGGTAACATTTTATTTGACTATCACAGAGATTAAATCTATAAACTTATAGTGTAAACTAAAGACATATTTAGATAACAAATTATAATTTCATAACAATTTTATTTTCATTTTTCACTTCAGCCCCACCCAAAATCAAGACCAAGATGCAAGACAGCTCGTGCATGACAGATGAGCCTGTCACAATGACAGTGGAAATAGAAGGAGTGCCTGTTCCAGAGATCAAGTGGTATGTTCCCTTTACTACAGACATGTTGGGGTTTGGCAACATTTAGCATTAGCACTACATGCTATTTTTAGTAAGGCTGGGACCCTCGAATACCTTGAATCCTCATGGATATTCAGGGATTCAAGAAAATATTGGATTCAATACTCAACGTCTTGAAATTATTTTTTACAATTTTTAAATTTCAGTTTGTTTTAAAGCTCTAATACTGACTGTTGGTTATTCAGAAGCAACATAATTATAGGACAAGCTCAACAATCAGCCCCCAGACCAGTACTATAACACATAACTGAATGCATACATGTTATAGTGAGTACATAATTATAAGAACATTTTTTAATATTTAGTTATCATCATCATTCTCATCATCATCATAAACTGTTTCCAGCCTGTGGTCGAGTCATTTTAGTAAAATGCTCTCATCTTCCTCTATCCTTACACCATTATTCCTTCTTTAATTTCTTCCATTCTTCTACTCTCACTTGCACACTTTATGTTTTCTGCTCCTCTCATCTCTTTCTGGTCCTTTCTTGCAGTCTTTTTCCCCACATACTTCATTTCCAACATTTTCTTTGGCATCCTCTCCTTTTCCATCCTCATTACATGCCCATACCATTTCAATCTTGTTTCCTCTACCATCTCATGCACTCCTTGTACCCTCACTCTTTCCCAGATCACTTCATTCCTAATCTTGTTTCTCCTCATGACAGCTAATATGTTCCTCACAAACTTCATTCCCATGGCCTACACTTTCCTAGTTTCTCTTACATTCAATGTCCATGTTTCTGCTGTATATATGACAATGGGTACAAAGTACGCCCTGTACCACACTGCCTTACACGTCAAGGACACTTCTCTTATACATAGCAAGTCTCTTAAACACTTATATAACAACTCTCTCTGCTGTCTTCTCATTAGATCCTCTCTACTTCCACCTTTCGCCTCAATCATTCTTCCAAGATGTTATATTTAATTACTATTTCTATTTAATATTATTACTTTATATTACTATTTCCTCTAAGTTAGTATTTCTTACCAAGATTTGGATTATAATTCGATATTCAGGATTCGAAAGTTAAATGAAGTCTCGGATTCAAGATTTGGATTTGTAAAATAGTGGATTCAGCCCAACTCTAATTTTTAGGGACCTGCGAGTACTCTAATTTTGAGCTTCAAGTTGAGCTTTTAATAGATACTCAGGCTCAACACCTTTGTGGGCTCAGCAATTTTGTGAAATGTATTTAGTGTGTTGGGAGGGGGAGGAAAGCAGAGTAGGGAGAGGTAAGAATTAATTAAAGAGGGTAGTTTGCAGATATCTGTTCATTGAAATGAACAAATTGGTTGTTGAATTTTGGACAAAAGGAAACAAAGATCAAAAAGATATGGATTGTAACAAGATCTCTTTGTAGTGCTAGTAAAACACAAATAGCTTAGTAGGGAGAAATAGTTTCAAGATCATCACCTTGTAAATAGCTGTTGCAGCCCGTGGGGAAGGGGATTTAAAAGTGGTATTTAAATAATATAATATTACATCAATTAATTTTTCAGTTGCTAACTATCATAAGTTTATTTTGTATAGGTATGTATTTAGAAGAAGGTACAGGAAAGGTGAATAGAAAACATATAAAAGTGAACAAACACAGTAATATAGCTTTTATAATGAAAAGAACACAGTTCACACTTTACATGTCTGCCACTGGACAAAGAGGTTATATTTATACGGGGTGTCTGTTGGTTGGTTGTTGGGAGTTTTCTGGTAGGTTGTTGTGAAGGGTATTACATGATGGTTGGAAGCTAAGGTAGCCGGCCAAGGGTGCTACCTTAGAGTGGGATGTTGGGACAGCCAGCCAAGGGCGTTACCTTCGAGTGCGGAAAACTGAGGCAGCCGGCAAGATGCACTACTCTGCATAATCAAGGAAACAGTAATAGAAAAAGAATAATTTCGTTCTATATTTCCGAGACTGCAGGTTTAATGTTTCAAGAATTAATACAAGTAGTATTCCTCATCATAATCATAATCATGATCATCATAATATACATCAGTCAAAAAATCCATCCAAGAATCACCTTTCATTACCCTTGAAAGTTAATAAAGAAAACATAAAAAATAACAGGTAAGTATAAATTATTACACTCTAAACTAAACACTTAACATGATATAAAAATACAAGATAGAATACATAACAGTTTGAAGAATCTATATTTAACATAAGTTTCCATCAGCTCCAGTGGCGCTATCCCGGGTTGGGTTATTGAATCGCCCGTGGTGGCTCAACTCGGTACGAGTAAGCTTGGTTGGTCACCCGCAGATGACACGTAACAAGGTAATGGCTGCCTCATTAAGAAAATATATCATTATTGCCCAATATCTCGACCTAGGTTTCATTCTATCGAAACTCATCAGGGGGTGTGTGAAATGCACAACACAACTTCCTAAAAGAGGAAATTTAAACACACAAAAGGGAGATTTCCTTTTTCTCCCTTTTGTGTTATTTAGTTTCCTCTTTTAGGTACTTGTGTTGCACGTTTCACACTCTCCCTGATGCGTTCCAATACAATAAAACCTAGGTCAGGGGATTGGGCAGTAACAATCGATTTTCTTCAAGAGCCAGTCATTAACTCTGTCCAATGACAGCAATGTAAAGCGTGAACTATGTTATTCTTTTCACTGTAGAAGCCATATTTTGTTTGTTCCTTTTTCATGTTTCTATCCACCTTTCTTATATTTTCTTCCAAATATAATACATTTACCCCATAAAGTGAAAAGAGCTTTTCCTTATAGAGATATCTTTTAATTCTAAATATATTAATACTGTTGCCATTTCATTTTTTTTAAATGGATGACTAATATTTATTTAGATAGTTAAGTTAAATATTTACTAAACTCAGGTAAATAACTCGAATTGAAAGGATGGTTTGTTAGGCATTGATAGAAACAAACTGTCCCTTTTCATTCCCAAACATTCTCCTCACACTTCCATCTTTTCATCATTATTCTTCCAATCATCTTTTCTGGTTATAACTAGAATAGTTCACTAAGGAGGAAATTAATTAATTAATATCCTCAACTCTTTCCAGCCTGTGGCCGGCTCACTTTTATTAAAATGTTTCTATCCTCTTTTGTCTTCTACCATTCTTCCTCCTTTATTTGCTTCCATTCTTCTTATCTCACTCGTACACTTGCTGTTAACTGCTCCTCCCATATTTTCTTAGTTTTCCTTGCGGTATGTAATGAAAAAAATTACATGACAATTTGTTGAATTATGTGAAAGGAGGAGGTCATGTGTTGTAAGTTGCCCAAAAACAACAACATATCCACAAAATATCATGACCTATTGCAATCAAAAGATTTTTTAGGGCTACATTGAACTTGTTGGAAAATCTGACATCCTAAAGAATTGCCATTGATTTCTAAATCTTGTGTACAGGTACAAGGACGGTCAACAGATCAACCAAACCGACCGAGTGAAAATAAAGAAAGAAACTTCTGAGAAGTATACACTATCCATAGAGAAGACGAAGATAGAAGACGGAGGCTCATACTCTGTTGTGGCATCGAACGAGATTAGTCAGACATCAGAATTCTGGCAGTTCACGGTGCATTCAGGGCCGCAGTTTGTCAAATCACTCAACAGTAGCATCGATACCAATGAGGGAGAAACCATCACCCTTGAAGTCAAGGTGCAAGGAGACCCAAAGCCCGAGGTCAAGTGGTTAGTGTCAATCAATCTCTTCTCTAAATAAAAGTGGGTTAAGTACTCTTTATAATTTAAATATTTGTCTTAGTTACTTTTTTACTGTAGGCCTACTGTTGGAAGGATTGTATTTTCATTTTTTTTCACTATAAAAATTTGAGTAATTTAAATAAATGCAGATGATCAATAATGGAGTCCTTAAAACTTTCAGTCTTTCTTACTTCTTTCAACAATATTTTAAAAATTGTATTAAGCCTATCTGCTTTCAATTATAATATAAGAGAAGAGGATTTAGTGGGTTATAGAGTTAAACCTTCCCTCACCCCAAAATTTTCCAAAGTTTTTTGTATGAAGCTTAAAGATGGCCTGTATCAAATTTCAAATAACTTATGGAGGCATTCTCTTTTCAAAAATTTTCCAGAAAAGGACCATTCCAAATAGCTTCCAAAAGCATCTATTTAAAAAAAAATTCAGCTGAATATCACTTTAAATGGCTTCCAGAGGCATCTGATTTTTAAAAGAAATAGCCGGGTGGGGGGGCACTTCAAATAGGTTATATATGCATATAATTTTTTTTTAATCCAAGGGGGACCACTCCAATTAGCGTTTAGACACATTCAGTTTTTAAATATGTGTTGGGAAGATCACTTTCAATTGCTTCTAAAGGCATCTAACTAAAAAAAAAAATCCAGGCAAGGACCATTCTCAATAGCTTCTAAGGGCATCCAATTTTTAAAATTTGCTGGTTTAAGACCACTTCAAATAGCTTTTAAAGGCATCTAATTTTCGAAGAAGAAGAAAAATCAGGAAAGAACACTCAAATTACCTTCTAGGACATTCCAAATTTCAAAAAAAATTCTCATTGCGAGCGGCTTGAAATAGATTCTAAGAAATCTAATTTATAAAATCAATTCTGGTGAGCACTTCTTAAAATTTCTTTTGGAAGTATCAAAATTCTCAAAGATTTGCTGAGGAGGACTACTAACTCCAAATAGACTAACGAAGTATCCAAATTTCAAAAAAATTTGGGGGAAGCACTATTGTAAATAACTGTTAAAAGCGTATAATTTTCAAAAACTCTCCAAGCAAGGATGACTACAAACAGTTTCTAGGAACATCCAATTTTTTTAACATTAATTGAGGGAGAGGAGAGTTGAAAGTCCCCAAAAACTTTTTAGTTATTTGCCCCCCTTGCCCACCCCCTTTACACAAATAAAGTTTCATCACTACTTTATGAAATAATAATGTTCTTATTTCTTAGGGTTTAATAGTAAGTCTTAATATCATGTCATAAAATTACAATTTTTAACCCCACGACCCCCAACAACATTAAATTCTTTCTATCCCTATCTGCTCAACACATAGTTTGATGGAAATAGGATGGAAAAATTACTGTGAAAATATCACAAGGCAGGTAAACCACTCCTCCTGCCCAGAATTTTAAACCATGGGACCTTTGCTATGGGTCATGTGTAGCCTATTGCTTTTTAAAAATCACAAAACTAGATAAAGTTATTTGCCTTAGATGGAAATTAATAAATATATGTATATTTTTTGCTTTGTCTAATGATAGCAATAAATGTAAGTAATCAGCCCAGGATGGTTTTAACCAAACAATCTGAAGAAATAACTTTAATTTTCGTTACTAAGCAAGCATACATGTGTTTGCCTTTAGGTTGAAGAACGGCGAGGAGCTTAAAGGTGACGGTAAGCACATCACAGTGTCCCAGGATGGTCTGTCTCACACATTGACCATATCAGGCATCACACGCAACGATACCTCTCAGTATACCTGCGAGGTTTGGAATGACTACGGATGGAAGAAGAGTGACTGCCAGATAAACGTGAAATGCGCCCCAAAGTTTCGCACCAAGTTGTCCGACCAGCAGGCTAGTGAGGGGGACACTAACATAGAGTTCACCATCAATGTGGAGGCCTACCCTAAGCCCAAGGTCTCATGGTGAGCTTTCGTCATCGGTATCCTTAGGAAGTCTTGTTCTCTCCAAGGCCTTACAAGGTCCATAGAATAGGGGTTAAAGATGACCCAAAGTTCACTTTTATAATGAGATGCTAGGTCAAAAATGTGCCTTAAAATTAGTTCTATTGCAGTCATATATGATTAAAGTAGTGTTTTAATGCAGCTTAATTTGGCAAACTTTAAAGAAACCTATGTAACACACCTTAAGTAAATGTTAGGCCCAACTGTGAAGTGTCACCTAGTGGAGACTGACTAGAAGCTGTCTCACACACATGAGCTCTAAGCTAACCGTCTATCCCCTGGCTTTATTTCACAAATTACTGGCTGGTATTTCTTATGTTGTGGTTTTAAGGGTCAAACCTGTATGATGATATTACTATTTATTAGGACTGCAATTTGTTATCTACAAATAAACTTATTCATTTTATAATAAAACACTATAGTAAATACTACAAAGCTCACTTGGTGACCTGGAGGTCTAGGGGTAACGTGTCGGACTTCTGTGCTGGGGTTCGGGTTTCAATCCTTGGTCCCAGAACAGATTTATCTGATTGCCAAACCCTTCCTTCACCTCTCACAAGATGTGTATTAATCACAACTTGTGAGTGTGTGGAATGCCAGGCCTCCACCGTGGTTCGGATTCCACGTTAAACTGTAGGTTCTCCATTTCATCTCGCAATCACCCCTACCATTACACATTAGCGTAAGTGCGTACAACCCGAACGATTAGTAAGGCGCGGCAATAATAATAATAATAATAATAATAAAATAATAATAATAATAATACAAAGCACAATAAAGTATCAGTACAGTATCTAAATACTTTAGAGAGCCCTTCTCATGGCCGATTAACTCGGAAACTAGATACATGATTACATTCAGGCCAGAAATTGCATCGAAGTTCAGTTTTCTGCAGTGCTCACTTGGAAACAGTGAATTTGGGATCATTTTAACAGATTGTATTTTATTTGAAAAAATTATTGTTTCACTTTTCTTTTGTATTTAATTAAATATGGCTAAAGAGTTTTCACTGTTTTCCAAAGAAGAATACAGAAAAATGCTCTTCGATGAGATGTTTGGTTTGAGCTGGTATTGTTATTTGCAGGGTGAGAAGGGCTATTAAAATTTTCCATATTTATTGCCAAGCAAAGCAAGAGATCACTTCCTAAGACAACAGCACTATAACCTTGATAGCTATTGCAGTTTGATTTTAACTTAGCCTCATACATATAGGCTGGTTTCAAGTATCAAAATATCTTAATTATATCAAAATCATGTTTGATCGAATGGGAGATGGGGGACAACCTAAACAACTTTGCAGAAACTTTGATTAAATTTGGTAAAAAATTACAAAAGGTATTAAATGGCTAAATTTAGTAAAAATAAAAATAAAAGGCTAAGGCCTGAACATTTTATAGAAAAATTGCTAATCACATTATTTCATGAACACACAAAAAACATATAATAAAATAAAGAATAAACCCTCTTACATGATTTGTGGGCAGGTACTTGAACGAGGTGGAAATTACTGAGAAGAAGACAGAGTACACCAAGATTGAGGAAGGCGACAACTACAAACTCATCATCAAGGAGGTGACTACAGAGCTGTCAGGAAAATATTCTGTCAAGGTTGTCAACGACCTTGGAAGCAACGAGTCTGACTCCACTTTCACAGTCAACTGTAAGTTCATCTGAGCGAGCTAAAACAGATTTTTTTTAAATATTTCCAGACAGAGGTGGGAATGAATATTGGTACGGATGTAAATGGGTAGACATATCCAAATTAAATTAAATGAATTGAAATCAGTTTTATAATTATATTTATTTTAGTCTCTTTACCTTAGAACAATGTGAGCAGTGTGACTTACTAGTAGACCTTAATGGGGTGTGTGAGTCTACTAGAGGAAGAATATGAAGGCATATAAATGGGAATGTAGTTAAAAAAAAACTAACAGTTTTCTCAAGGGTGAAAATGTAAATGTGTCATTCTTAGTGCAGGTCCTCCTCCTCATGTGTGTCTGAAGAATGTTCATGATAAACTCACGGCCTAACATTTGAAGTATACATATATTTAGCAAGCAGAATAAAAGGGGTTTATAGTCCATCATTATCGGGAGTGACTTTCTAGACAAAATAAAAAATCTCTAATTGCCTAAAAAACAAATAAATTTAATTGAATTACAAATAGAATATCTAATGCTTTAATAAACTTACCTTTTTTAGCTGAAATGCTCCTGAATTGAGGTCAATTTCTCCAATAAGCTAATGTTATTCCAATATATACCTCAGTTTTAGCTTATGTGGTGCTGACTGACAGCTCACAGCTGACTTCTGACGGCTTTGAAAAGCTACCAGACCGAATTATGTATCCCTACGCCGAACCATATGATCTGCAAAAAACATGTCTTTAGCAGTTGTAACTTCTGACAGTCAAAATTTAGGTATATACCTAAATGTTGACTGTCAGAAGTCAGCTGTGAACTGTCAGTCAGCACCAAAGAAGCTATGGAGCTACTGTAATTTGGTAGCTTAAAGTCGTTCAAAGTTTACTCCTGATTAAAGATGTTTAGTGAAATTCATAGTAAATTGTAGTAAGGATATAATTATAAATAGTAGTATAAGGAAATATATCAAATGTAACATTTAAAATATTTCCTTATAATAATTTCTTGATTAAAGGGTAAAGCCATAGTCACAGTCATATGCAGCATGGAATGTAAGAGAGACTAGGAAAGTGGAGGTCATGGGAATGAATGTTGTGAGGAGCATTTTAGCTGTCACAAGGAGAAGCAGGATTAGGAATAAAGTTATCTGGGAAATTCTGGAAAAACAGGGAGTATATGGAATTGTAGAGGATGGGAGGAGCATATAACAGAAAGTGTGCAAGTGAGAGGAGAAGACTGGAAGGAATTAAAGGAGAAAGAATGGGGAAGGGATTGAGGAAGATGTAGGCATTTTAATAAATCTACGTGGACACATGCTAGAAACGGATAATAATAATAATTATGTAGAAAGGGTAAATCATTATTATTTACATGCACAGTTAAAATAAGTCACAGCTAGAAAAATAATATAATTATTCTATTCAATCATTATAGATGTCTTTAAGGAAAACCTCTTTTCACTTTATGAGGTTATAATTGTATTATATTTGGAAGAAGGTATAGGAATGGTGGATAGAAAAATATAAAAGGAACAAACACAATATGGCTTTTACAATGAAATGAAGAACACAGTTCACACTTTACATTTCTGCCACTGGACAAAAAGGGAATATTATTATAAGTATGTTTTTAACTTATATAACTAAGAGCTGAGAAATTGAGATCTAATTTTCTAGGAACCAAAACCAATTTTGGTTCTTATAGTGAAGAATCAAGATATCCAAGAACCAAATTGACCCATTCTTAAACTTTTTTGTACCATTTTCCATTATAAGATTAAGAGACGGATTGAATTCACTCTTAATCAAATACGAATTTCCATTTTCCTCACAGATCCTGAATCTTGAATCCATTTCTTAAAAAATATAACATGCACAAGAGAATAACTTTTCTAAATTATTAAGTTTTTTGGTTTCTAATATTTTTTTGCATTAGTTGGTAAATTAATGATCTGGCATCTGATTGTTGGGTTTGTCCAGTAATCATGATGGCCTAATATAAGCCGTCATGATAACTCTAATAAAACATCAAATTCAAAATTTGAAAGTTTTAATCTCAAATCTAAAATTTTCTCAAATATCCCATATGGGTTTGAGGGGTCCTGTCCTTGTATACAGTTATGAACCTCAAAAGTTTAAAGAGGTTCTCCTTAAGATTTATTTATAAATTTGAAACAAAGTGTACAATATGTGTGTGTGTGTGTGTGTAGATAAACCCAAGTTCCCGAAGAAATTGAAGGATGTTGAGGTGGATGAAGGGGACTCTCTCACCCTCACTATTGAGTGCTCAGGAGTCCCAGAGCCTAAGGTCAAGTGGTGAGTGCCCCTGAAAACAAAAAGGCTATTTTCAAAAGTACATAGATGAATTGGGTGTTGACTACATAGTCCAGACCAGCAGTCGACATCATACATGTCACAAACTACAATAGGGTTAAAATAGCCACCACTACTTTGAATCGAATTAAAGGAATGTTTTAGTGGCACTTCTTATTATTTATTTGGGTTAAATGCACTTAAAAAAGGATCAAATTTCAATCTAGTCATCTGTTTGGATCCCTCATTCATACATATTGACTAACAGTAATTTTAACTTTATGATAGATAAGGTGAATTTTAATAAATAGTCCAGCATTCATCTGAAAATATAGCAGAAATTCACAATGTAGAAAAACTATAAACACACTAATTTTTAAATGTTAAATTATGTCCCTTAAAGTCAGTTACAAGTGTATTAAGTAATCACCTAGATATGTTCTGTGAATTTTATTTTCTCATGACCCCTTTTAGAAAAAAGTAGAATTTTAGATTTTGATGTATATCGATATTTCATGACCCACTGAACTCAAAATGTTTTATATTAATGAAAATTGATAAAAATAAAGAAGGAAAAATAAACTAATAAGAATAAATTTAATGAAGACAGCCTACCTAGGGAAAGAGGAAAATTGTGGGAAGAATCCAATGCACAAAGGTGACATCTTCTTCCTTTCTTCTGTCTTCTATAGTAAAAATAGTCACACACACATTTAAACACAAAAGGAGTAATATTTTGGCATTACTGCCTTTATCAAAGACAAAGAAAGAAGAGGGAATACACTTGACACAAACACTAGGTGACAACATTTGTCATTTTGAATTTAAAAAAAATGAAACTTACAAAATAATAAAACTGTTAATTTAATTCATCAGCCCATTGAGAATTTGTTATTTTTAAATCTTTTATCAAAATCTTCGATTTAACCCCACTAAAGTTTTAAAGTAAAATATATCTATTTTTTTAAGCCAAGTCAAAGTTTTAAGATTCCACACACTTTGTTTGGAAAAAAAATCATGCTTTGACAATAACAAAACTTTGCCAATAAAAATATTGATAGCTAAAATATTCGATTTACATTCAATTGTTGCCATTCTGAACTATTATGTACATTAGAAATTAATATTATTATTAAAACATCCAGAAGTAGTTGTGGGGGCGCCCCCTTAATAAATTTTCTAGTGAGTATTAACAATAATGATTAAAACATTAAAGCAATTAAATCTCTGGTATGATCACTAACTAGTTATACTGTCATGTAATATCTCACAAGCCAGTTGCTTTGTGTGTCAATCACTGTCAATAATGAATTTATATTTTTAACACAAAATTTAATAATTGAAAAAAACAAAAATAAATAAACAATGAACTTGATTTTATTTATCTTATTAATTTCTAATTTAGCTACTTTCAAAATCTCAAATTTTGAATGATTTTTCTGTCAGAATTTCCCGAAGGAGAACCTACCTCATTCTGGTGCTTTGAGAATGCCCACGTCTCTCCTCTCACCAAAAATCCTGGATCCACTCCTGAAAACATCAGAATAATTAAATTGCATAACTTGATTTATCAGCTTAAATTAAATATTACAAACAATTGTGTAATAAAACATTTTCTAAGTCATTTTAGTGTATAGTAGTTATATAAATAAACATAATGTAATACATTTTTTAAAGCTAAAACATCAAACAAAATAAATTTAAACTTTGATTCGGCTTTGGGGGTATTTCATATACTCGATTCACGCTCACTTTGAGTTTAAAAAGTGAACTTTGCACATCCCTTTGAATCAGCTTCAACATTGTTTTTAGAGGATATGAGTTTGAATCTTTGTGATGCAGGTACAAGGATGGCCAGGAGGTGAGCGCTGACGCCAACATCAAGATTAGCCGCAACTCAAGCCGGCTGGAGGAGTACAATCTGACAGTGAACATAGTTAAGGGCAAGGATTCAGGGGTGTATGAAGCACGGGCCGAGAACAGCATGGGCTCTGCTATCACCAAGAGCACGGTCAAGATAAACAGTAAGTGTTTGTTGGTCAACTATACAAGGGGCTGGAGTATTCCTCTTCCATTCATCTGCTCTAAGGTAACGTAAGTGCAGTTTTACAAGGACAAACTTCACCATCTTTAAGAATATAGGGCCACCTTTTCATATACAACTGTAAGATCGTATGCAAGGTTTATTTTCTGACACGTTTCCTTAACTCTAAGTCAACTGGGATTAATAATAAGAATTTTGTCAATAGGTTATGATAAATTAGTTGTCTCTTATCTTTAAACTCATACTTTATTCAAGGCTATTATTTATATGTTGTAAAGACTATAATAAAGGTTTGGAATGCACTATTCTTATTTTTCTTATTTAACACAACACACACGATAATTGTACAACATGACCGTAACATGACACCAAAAAGAAGGGCTGTTTTAACGAATGTATTCATGCACCACACTATTGCGCACTCACACTGTTGGTTAAGGGGTTAGGCCTAAATAAGCATGATATTTTAAATATGTGTTGGTTCTTATATTCATAATATCAAAGTTTGTCAAGCTATTCTAACTTAATATTTCAGATACCTTTAGGATTCATTATGTTTTTATATCTCTAATTTGGCTTTATGTGGTGCTCCATTTTTACCTGGTTTTTATTCTAAGGATTTAATACTTGAATAAGATATTTAGGATATTTAAATATTTCTAATTTTTTCTTATTTAAAAAAAATTGGTTTAACAGTTAGTTATACAATTTGTTTGATTTATTATTTAATCATTAGGGACTTTAAGTCAATAAACAAACTCTTTATAATATTTTTGGTTGAACATTAACTAAAAATATCAAATAAGGACCAAAACAACAAAATATAAAATTGTGTTCTGATTAGGCTTAAACACTATAGTACTGTTTTGATTTGGATTTCTTAATCATATTTTCGATATCAATATTAGTTCTATACTAACTGGTTAGGGGATAATAGGCATCATTCAGTTCTAACATTAAGTCCTTTTAGAAAACACAAACCTATTTTTTTGACCAAAATTGATAACACTTACTATATTATTACTGTTATTCTATAGATATTGATAGTGTAATATCATTAGTGAAAGTTGGAGATAACATGACCTAATATATTAATATGTGAAACTATTAGCCTTTATAGATGTCAGAAAAGGCCCTTTTTATAAAATTTGGACTATAGAAAGGCAGGGGATTGCGTTTATTTGGCCATGTTGCATTGTGGAATCTCAAATAAGATCATTGGTGAGATTTGTATTTGTTTTTAATCAACCAAGCCATGAGCTACCATAGTTATACTTCGGGCAATTTATGCGATGCACATAAAAATAAACTTATAAATTTCAATCGATCACTACAAAGGAACACTTTTCCAAAGTTTAGAGCTTAAAAAAATAAGCATGAACAAGAAGACTAATATATACACACTTGTTTTGAGGTCCTCTATAGTCAAAAAGTTCTAGGCATCGACAATTTCCAACAATTCAGTGTTGTACTAACTAATTGTCCAATTGTTTTGAAAGAAACATTAATTATGTGAGGGTATGAAAGGGATTCACATAAATATTTATTAGGAACTTTAGTCTATAAAATCCACTTTAGATAGCTAACAATCGAAAGATTACTGCTAGATTAGTACCTATGTTGTATACTGCTATTCTCACTATTAATGGCATCATTGATAAAGTTAAGAACACAATCTAAAATTTAGTTATGGTAAGTAGGAGTGAAACGTTAATACTTGGATGAGATGTTTATTAAGTTTGAGCTTGTTTCTTTGCACTTAATTATTGGGCTATATCAAACAGTCAAATTTTTAATAGTAAATAAATTTATAACAATGGACATTGATAAAAAAAACCAACAAGTGTAAATTGAATGAAGAAAGCCCACCTAGGGAAAGAGGGAAAAAATCGGGAAAAATCCAATACATAAAGGTTACTTCTTTCTTTCACCTATCTTCTATAGTAGAAGTAGTCAAAGAAACTTTTAAACACAAATTTTAACACAAAATTACTCAATTTGTGTTAAAATTTGTGTTTAAATTTGTGTGTGACTGACTACTTCTACTACAGAAGATAACTTTTGAGCTTATAACATCCTCAGGAACATATTTTGAAGGCAATAAGCTAAACCCCATGTAACATTGTGAATGGACAAAGCAACAAATTAAAACTTGATTAATGTAATATCCATATACAAACATAACTGATAGGTAAGTTTAAATATTCTTCGTAGGACCTTTAAAGTAAGAAGTGATTTAGTTTTGAGATTATTTTGTCTTTAAATTTTCTTGTTTATTTATTGAATGTTTGTGTATTGATTCATTTATTTTATTTTATACAATATTAAGTTTTTCAGGCTACTTACAACATAACAGTGAGTATAGTGGACATATTGTGTATGTGTCTCCCATGCAATTGGAACACAGTTTTAGTTAATTATCTTACGACAGAGTGAAATATTTATATCTCCAGGTCTTTAACATCTTTGGAGATGAATCAACCTTTATGACTGGTTGATCCCATTCTTGCCAAAATTTGTTTAAAAATGGCCTGTATTTGGGTTATCCTGCCTTTTTAATCCCTAAATTATTACTGTCTAGATCAGATATTTTGTTCTGTCTTTCTAATTAAATAGCCAATAAAAAAATATTGTAAAACAATTCTTAACACTACATTTATATTTAATTTTTTTTGATTGAGGATTGCCCTCTACTTATTGTGGATACACGGGGAATTTAATTTCAATAGTAATAATTTGTCAAAACCATGTTTTTTTTATTTTTTGCACACTTAAAAACTAATCTAAATATTTTTCAAAATATTAAATTACTTGAAAAATTACACCCGACCGTAAGAATTGAACCCGGGACTTTTGGCTTAGTTTGCAATGCCCCACCCACTTATCTATCCAGAAATTGTCCCGTTATTAGGGTCACTCTTCCCTCATATTTAATTTGGAATATACTGTATGAAAGCTATATTTTCAGTATTACCACATTATTGTTATATTAAAGTTATCTTGTTATTTCCTTGCGACCCCTCGGAGAGAAAAGGATTTGTTTGTCAAATAAATCTAATTCGAGATTATTTATGGATGTTAACTCGAAAAAAGAGTTTTTGCAATAATATTTGTTATTGGGACTGAAGCCGAAACCATTTTACTGATAACATTGGGATATAAATTAGGAACTAGGGTTTTATTAAGGTTCCCAAAAGGGTATTTTGGAATTATTTATCCACCCATAAGATTGAGAGTAGTTTACTTATAAGAGCTTAAAAAAGGATTTTATTGAAATTGGCTATATTGATTATGCTAAAAATTCGCATCCAGGAACTGTTTAGATTTACAAATAAAATGGCGCATCTCATTTTCTCATGAAAATTATTTTGAGCTGAAATTTGAAATTTTTGTCAAATCTTCATAACTCTTTGAGATAAGAACTTAATTATCATTGCATAGTTGTAGGACTCTTAGTATAAACAACTTTTATTCAAAATAATATTTTCTGAGCTATAGGCAAATATATTTTTTAAATTAAGCTTTGGGAAATGAGGAGTTGAAAATGCACAAAACAAAAAATATATCTCTTTTACATTAGGTATCTATTATTTCATATGCACTATTGGGTAAAATACAATGTTCTTTTTTCCCCATTATCTTTAACAATTTTGTTTCATGTATCCTATGAATGATAAATATAATTTAGATAGAGGAGCAAAAAAGTATGTGCGATACACTATACCTTTTTTTGTTATAATTGTTTCCAGTAATTATTGCATTAAGATAACCATAATTGCAAAGCTGAGAAAATTCTGATCTACATAGTAGTAAATCCAAATATTAATCTATTGTTTAAAATACAAAAAAAAATTCTTTTTTTTTTCTCAACCTGATGTTTTTGTGTGTTTTTTCTATCAACATTATATTTATATGGATTTTTTTTGTTTCTACTCTTTTTTAAATAAATGTGTTGTTAAAGTGTTGTCCTGTGAAAGTGTCTACATCATTAATGATATGTGACACATCTCAAAACATAAGAAAACACACCTTTTTTTAAAACATCACTACTGCATTTTCTACCATATTTTCTGATTATCATAAAATAAAACGTCAAAACTTTCCCTAAATAAATACAATTAATAAGAAAAAATACTTGTATAAAAGTCTTAATAGTAACACCAATGGTGAAAAATACGTATTATTTGATAATATTACTAATTACACCATCTGTGGTATGGTGGTCAGCGGTCCTGGGTTAGATCCCCGGCGCTTACGGATTTTTATGTGAAGCAGCAGGCCTGGAATGGGGTCAACTCGGCTAAATGAGGAGCTACTTAAATAAATAAGTATCAGCTCCAGTTTATAAAACTAAGATTAACGGCTGGAGGGTTTGTTGTGCTGACCATATGCCACCCTCTATCTGTGGAAGTTGGCACTATCACACTTTGCCCAAAGAGCTGCCTGCAGTTATCAGGCATTTCTAGAACAATATTAATTCCTTCTATTGGTTTTTTGATCAGTTTAAAAAAAATTATTTAATTTCATTGATAACAATTACATTATTTAAAAATATTGTGGTGGAAAATACAGAATTGACAAAACATTCCAGCCAATACAATTGCAGCCACTATACACAACCGAGACCAAGTTACTAAAATAAATAAACAAAAATAATTTGAGGTGTTGATATTGTATTTTTTAACAACTAAGTAGTATATTCATGTGTTAACTGTATAACCATGTATTAGCACGAACTGAGACTAAAGAAACCATAACTGAAGAGAAAGTGGAAGAAGAGGTGATATCGAAGGTTGAAGAGGAACCAAAGAAGAAAGAAAAGTCCAAAGTAGAAGAGGTGGATGCACCTCAAAAAGCAGTAGAAGCTGAAGGTGAGAAATATATAATTCCCATCAATACATTTTTATTTCAAGTTCATTAATAATACACATTCGCTATTGTTACACAAGTAGACTATAAAACTATCATACACTTCTAAGCTAGATTTCCTTTGAGCCAAATCCTATTATATTACATTGTTCCAAAGCAAACTTGTAGATCTTTGCCATGCTAAATTCAAGCTGACATCCATGTTATAAACATAGATTAATCTTAGTTGCTCATGGTTTAGTATAAATTTACATCTATTACTGTTTTCACCATGTAGCCTGGGCCAATTTTTATTCAAGCCATATATTTACCACTATCGGCTTGCTAGGCCTGCTATAGCTTCATATGCCTTATAATCTAACTTAAGACTAGAACAAGCACAACATCCAGTCCCCGTTCGTTAATTTGTCAATGTAAAAGGTTTAACCCATATTTTCATCAGTGATAAATTTTCGGCCATGCCGGGAATCGAATCTGGGACCCATAGTGCCAATTTGCATAAACACTATGTGTTTTTTTCATAATACCTAGCTTATTTTCTACTTACTTCACATGACCACTGCACTTCGAGGACCTGTTACACTTTATTAGTTTTAGAATCTGTTTATGAAATATCTTGCCAATTTTCTCAATTAGTAAGTAGTAATCTCAATGTAAGATTAAGTTGCTTATCTATTTCATTTTTGTCTGTGTCTTCATTGAGTTCAGCTAATAACATGATGGGCTTCGGCGGTAGCATGGTCTAAGGCGTATATCTCACAATAGACTAGACAGCCGATGGCAGGTAGATCGGGGCTTAAATCCTGGTCGGGTATACTGTGGGTGATTTTTCCTAAATGGTTTTCCTCTTCCTTCATTCAAATGTAGTTACACTTCTTCTAAATTCAACCTTCCCTATCCCTTATGCATTAGCATAATATGTACACATTATATGGATCACCCGGACAGGTTGTAAAATTAATGATAAAATAAATAATGACATTGTTTGGGTCAGCAAATAATTAAAGTGGTCAAACTGTAATGTTTTTGTTTTATTTTTGTTGAAAAAGAATGAATTAAATGGTAAACTATTTTTTAACTTAGCCAATTTGTATTATAAAAATTGTATTCTTTATTTTATTTGGATTTGGAATATTAAAGGTTAGTTCTGACTCTTTTAACATATACCAGTGATACAACTTTGATGATAAAATACTAATATAATTTTATAGATTGCCTAACATAATATTTACAATACGTTTTAAATAAATCTTTAAGTTTCTGACAAAGAAACATTAAATTAAATTATTTATACTCAAGAAAATAAACTTAATTTTTTTAGCACCTGATTCCCACTATTCATTTGTATTATACACTTAAATTATGTATTGATTATGTTAATAGTTTTAGGGATGAGTAAGACTATATTTAAAGAAAGTGTACCCACATTTGCATGGAGGGAAAGTGGAAAACAATTTTTTGTGGGAAAATACTTCAGTACACCCGACCGAGATTTGAATCTCGATCTTCCAGTCATCAGCAGTCAAATATACTGCTAAAGTAGACCATGTGGCCACCGAAGCGGGTAAATATATTAGAATAGGAACTAAATCAGTTTTATTTAGTTTGACCTATTTTAAACACACCTTACAACAATACAACTGATTCAGAAATATAAATTGCGGAGATTGCTACTATAGGAGGCCCAAATTTAGTATGGACTCGCATATAATACAACCTTAACATTTTAAAGGTGTTTAAATGAAAAATAAAAGGTAAATGGGTTGCACATATAATATGAGTACAATGTTCAATAGGACATTTTTAAGATTAAACAATGCACTATATTCAGGCCAATATGGAATATTGTGGGTGTCCCTGTCCCATATATTATTTCTAGAATGAACTACACATATATATTATAATTGATGATAATGTTGGCGCGTTCTAACAGTTGAAATTTACTAAAAAAAGTTCCATATTTTTTTGTCTAAAAAAATATCTCTTGCTATGTTGACAAGTGAAATTGATTTAAATCACTTGATTAACAGACAAAACCTATTTTTGTGAAGCAGGTGAATAAAGAGTATTTTTAAGTATATTCTCAACCAACAGAAAATGGTAAAGTTTTTGCGAAAGAACTATAGTTTTCTTAGGAAGGTCTGAGTAAAATTTTATAAAATATATAAGTGTAGTAAACAAAAATGTAGTATTATAGCTTTAAAACAATTATAATTTAAGATTTAAAAAAAAACTAATTTTTTATCTTATAATTGTTAGCCTTCCAAATCCTCAAATATCGAATATTATCAATGATTTGAGGATTCAAAGGTTCTATCCCTGAAAAATTTATGAAATTAAATTCAATACTTTTCAAATCTTCTCCTTACTCCTTACAATTCTTATTCACCCGAGAAAATAATTCTGGGTGTTGTTAATTGTTGATGACCTTAAGTTCAAAGTGGTACATTAATTACTATTTTCTTAACCTGACATATTTATGAGAGCGTTAGATCTGGGTTTACTGTCTAAGTTGTGTAACAGTCCAAGAGGCTGGTCAGCAAGCCAAGTCAGTCACCATGGAGACACAAAGCATCACATACTCTCGTGGTGACGGAGACACGGTCACCATATCTGTTGCTTCCTCTACCCATCACGAGATGGCAGCCACTTTAGACGACACTGGAGTTCCAGGTACATAAAACTCTACAGCATACAATCTCTGCGCATCACCATCTAATGCATTAGATCACAGCTAGATAACCATTTCGTTGATCAGAGGAGATGGTTAGTTTAGTAATTAGACACAAATTACAATAAATCTAAAAACAGACAATTCACTCAAACAAAACATAACAAAGAGTAGAAATTATTTGTCATTCAAGATATGAAAGATTGATAAAAAAAATAAGGATTGAATTAAATTGCTATTGAAGAGATAATGGTTTTAAATCTATCCTATACTTTGCACACAAAGTAGAGAAATGGAGGAAATGGCTCTATCTCCTGTACATTCACAATGCAACCATACAATATCTTAGTGGTGAAAAAAAAAGTTCTCATGGGTCTAAACTGATATTATTATATGTTGCACATGATCAGAATGGAGTTTTCAACAGTGTTTGTAGGCATTCTTATTTGTATAAAAACATTCCATTTGTAGATTGACAATAGTGAGTCGGAATATAACTATCTATAAACTCACTGCTTCATTTAAAAAAAAGTTTATCTCATAATTTCAAATTTTACTAGTAATATAGTTGAAAATGAGAACACCTCATTAACCACTGTTAAATTGTATCAATTAATTATTGACCAACCCACTCATTTCAAATTAAAACAAGATTACTATTATCAGAAAAATATTTATAATTAGTTCTCAAGCTGAATTCTAAAGTTTTATAGGCTAGTGACAGTGAAGTGTCTTGGTAGCTTTGTATTAAATAATATTAACTTTAAAGGGAACAAAACCAACATTATTATCTAGGGCTACCATAAATAATTTTTAATGATCCTACTAAATTTTTAAGTCTTGTATAGAATGTTATATCTAGTTTTACTTTTGAATATTTAAAATTATTATATAATATTTGTTTATAAAGTGGCATTTTATTAAGTATTATTTTAAAATACAACTAACATTATTCTATACAAACAGATACAATGATTGACAAAATAGATAGGTATTTAAGAATCATTTCTTCTGCTAAGTTATAGTATTTTATATATAATCTTGTAATTTGATTTCATAGCTTACCTATAAATTATTCTAAGTAGTAGTTATGAGCAGGGTATTTAAAAAGAAATGCATCCTCATTCATATGTATAAATTATGAAAAATCTAAAGGGAAACTCACATTTTATAAACCATTCTCCCTATACTTGAGCAGGATTCAAACTCCAACCTCATCATCAATGACCAAATAAAATGAAATCCTAGTTCTCTAGCCTGCCCAGTCACTATTATGGTTGTGTTGCTTGTTTAGGGTGAAAACAAACTATTCTAGAATGATAAGCATAATTTCATTGCCCACTCAAACACCACTAAATCCTTTTTTGTTATTAACTAGAATCCAGGTTAGTTTCATTAACCAACTAGAACATTTTTGATTATTTATTGTTGAAAGCTTTTTTGTGTTTTTCCTGTTGAAATAATGAACTTGAATATTCCAAATATTTTGCAGAAATTAATTTTAAATTCTTATATTAAAAGTCTTTAACATTGTGTATGCTTTTGTGTTTTGACAAAATATATGTTTCTAAAACCCCTTTAAGGTGGTAACTACGAGACATTTTCACACCTTAAAAAAAAGCGTTCTTCCAGGCACTTTCACTAGTTGTATACTATTAATGAATCAGACCAATTACTTTACTGAGTCTGACTTACATGCTTACTATTTCCTAGTGTAGCTTACAGAAGGGTTTTTATGTGTATAACCTGTGTATAGGTTAGTAGCTTTGTGTGTGTATAACCCGACAGGTTTTCCAGCTGTACATACTCGCATGGAGAGTTCCTCTACCCGGGTAATATGTGAGGAAATATCTGGAACACCGTCAGACCGCGGGCACCTCCTAGAGCAGGTAGAGAGTGTACAGGCAGAGACCCAGCAGACCAGCTTCATCATCACAGATGACTCAGACCATCAAAAGGGTGCAGGTAAACTGCTAGAGAGAGGAACCTCTCAGGAACATGGCGCCTCAAAGTCCGGAGAAAGAGACTTGTCCGAACACCCACATAGCGGTGTGTTGGTCGAGGAGATCGAAGTAGACGACAAATCCACTAAACCAGACACTCAAACTTTGGCTCACAAGCTGGGAATAGGAATTCTAGTGGAGGAGCCAGATAGCGACAGAGAGGAGCGGCGCATCAGTATTTCCATCAGTAGAGGAGTGTCCATAGTTTCACTGTCAGAAGATGAACCATCTAGAGCCAGTCTATCACGAGGGATAAGCACTGAAGAATCCATGCAGATAGAGAAGGAAGACAAAGAACAAAGATCAGGAGCAGAAACATTGAGCTCCCCACAGAAAGGATTAAAAGTAGATTTACAGCAGGAAGTCGAAGATGCGTATCAGTTAGCAAAAAGTCTGCAGCTGTAACCGAGTCAAGTCTTGAGCCTCAGCAGGGTCAGAGATTTGAGAAAGGTTCTGAAGAAAAGAAGAGTGCTGGAAAAACGAGATCGAGCCTCACAGACATGGCAGCTGAACCCCAGAAAGGTCAGTTGCAAGACTCTGCTATTATTATTAATGGTTATGATAGTGTGGATACCCAGGAGTCTGTTTTAAACAATAACCTTAATGATAAACCTAAAAATGGATTATAAGATAGATATTGCTGATAGGGATGAGCTCAGACCCAATAAATCCTTGACAATTCGAGATAAACTTACAGGAATAAATTCTCAAAGAGATGTAAAATTGGGGTACGATGATGACGAACTGGATCCAGAAGTTGAGGCGCTATTGAAAAGGGTTCAGAAACAACGCAGTGTCCTAGAGGAAATCCTGGATAAAGAGGGAGAGAGAAAAATAGAAGGTAGGACAGGCAAAAAAAAAGTGCATCACCAATCATTTTATTATTAAAATGTCTTCTTGCAGATGTTCTTTAGTAATGAATATAAAAATAGTGGTGATGTCTCACTTGTCTCATTCTGAGAGTGATTCCCTGTACTAGCTGAAGAATAAACAATTAATTCTGAGGGAATCGCTCACAATGAAACAGTAAACCATTGGAACTTAAATTTACCTGAATATAGATTTCCTGATATATTTTAAATCTTAGAGGCGAACCATGTGTAACTTTCAAGGCAATAGAAAGTAGGTTTAGGAAAAAGTAATAGGGACTTTGTTCTTTCTTTCATTGTAAATACAAATTGTGTTTGTTATTCTATTTTTTCTCATAGCTCTTTCTTGCACCTTCCAACTCATATATTGTAAGTTTTCAAAACTTTGTTTGTTACACAAATAGTTAAAATGTTGTATAAACTTGGCCCTAAACATATTTTTAGCAGTAAATTATTTTTATAGTATTGAAAATAAACTAGTTAAAATTTTAAGTTTATAGTATTTACTATGCATCATGGATTTTGTTTTACATTAAGAAAACAATATGAAATGTTAATACATCAATGACAATTTTTAAGCATTTGTTCACCATAAGATTAAGAATTCAACAGAATACATAGTATTTTTGTGAAGGCTTTATTTATTTGTGTCTTACTCATTATTTGTGAACTAATTAATTGATCTTGAGCAAATTTGGAATAAGCTACAAGGATAGCTTCTTTTTTTACAAAATTTATTTAGTCCATTAATAATCAATTAGGACAATATTAATATCAAATGATTTTGTTTTTGCCGCAACCCATTCAAGTATAGTAATAATAATAATGTATGTGTTGGAATGAAGAAATATTAAAATAATTATTTTAAATAGCTCATTAACTTTACCTATCAAACTAGTTATTTATTTTATTCATAGCTTCTGATAATAGTAATTATATTTTAATGTTTTTTTAAAAATGTGTTTTAATGTAAATATAACCTACATTACAAATAGTTAATATAAACTACACATTTTTATTTAAACACCAGTATTCAACCATTGAAAACAAATAATTATAATATTATATACAAATAATCATGTATATATATATATATATATATATATATATATATATTATATATATATATATATAATTTATGAGCCCAAATGATCATTTTTGTTTTAAAGGAAGTCTATATTCAAGTAAATGGCTTTTTAACATTGGCAAATATTATAGTTGCTTTGGTTGATTAGTTTTCTTGTGCCATCTGTGCATTATTACAGTTTTCAGCTAACCTGACATAATGCAGCTAGTACTATAGTTTTTGTTGTATTTAATACTATATGTTGTAGCAGTACTTGTTTGATTTTCTAACTGAAAATAAATTTTGAAGTACCTATTGATCTGTACTATTTAAATAAATAATGTTTACCTAAATAAAAGGCTCATGTCTGTACCACTATGTGATTTACACATAAAGGTGGTATTAATGATTTTTTTATGATAAGTCATAATATAAATTATATATAACTTATAATATGTCACCTTAATCTAGAATGAATAAAATATTGCTTAAAGAGTAGGTAAGCTGAGTAATTTTGAAATAATTAAACACAACTTTCCATTTAATTAATTCAACTATTATTAATTAATAAAATATAAGTTATTAAAAAAATTATAAAAAAAGTGTTTCACTTTATGATTTAAAACAGTAAGTTGTAATTTTAGAATAGTGTTTTACTTTATGTCTTCTTTTCTTTGCAATTTTTCTAATCAATGTTTATCTTTGCTTCTTTCAGCACTCGTAACTTGGTCGACTAAACCACACTTATTCACAGTGACACTCATTAGTAACATTCACAACTGTTGATCAAACAATGATTGAACAATATTTTTTGGGCATTAACTCTAGTTTCAATTGAAATTAATCCCTGCTCAAAATTGCGCCCGCTAATCCCGGTCAACATTTATTTTAGTAGCCATCAATTTTTTCATCTTATTTTTACAAGAAAATATAAATCAAATAATTTCAAATTAATTTGAGTTGTCAAAATAAGATACTGAAATTTTGTAAGCACTTAAAACACTTATGTGTGTTATAGAAATACTATTGAATATTGGTTTACTTTTAATTTGCCTGTAAAAAAATAGATTTGAATCATTGTCTTCAGCCAACCAAAATAGTTTTATGTCAGTCTGTCATAATGTAATGTGTGAACCTATCATGTGTATGTTTTGTGTGACTTTCCTTTTGTGGAGTTAACATGTATTGTAGAAGCATGGACTAATATTTCCTGTTTACATGCTAGCTTTGCAATTGCTGGCCCATTGACTGCTGCACTGGAAACATCTTTAAATTTGGTAAGTGTCTCAAATAAAACATACTATCTTAAAAAAAATATTAAAACACAAATCTTCGATACAATTTTTAATATTGTATGTACCTTATGAGTTTGCCAATTTACCTTTGTTGGCTTCCAACAGTTAATTGGAATATATATATAAAACCTGAACTATTTTTTAAAAACTTTTTCTCTAAGTGGAATTAGGCCTATCTGTTTTGTTTGTATGTTTTAGAAATTATTTTAAAACGTGTTATTTATGTTTAGATCCCCAACTAAATTTTATATGTTTTTCCTGAACAAGTTTATTTTTTAAACCTAATCAAGAATAAGTTATTTTATTCATGTTATAGATTAAAATAAAATAGTAGTCCCTACCTAGTATAGTAATTGTTTATGGTAATTTTTTAATAACCTTACATTATTATTATTATGTTCAGTTAAAATAAAAAAACTCTAATCAAGATTTATTCTAAATGTACTATAATTTATTCAAAATAATCTACTTTTGATTAATTAGTCTTAAAGTGAATAATTACTTTTAATTATTTTTTAATTAAGACAAAGTATATTTGCTTAGAACTATTTTAACTTAAAATATTACAGTAGGCCTACATTTATCTGAAGTTGTGAACTGTTAATAATAAAAACGTAGCATCATATAAAAATATATTATAAAAGTTTTATTTCATTTGTCAAATTTGCTTGTTTTTACCAGCTTTGCCCGAGATTTTGGATTCAAACTTGTCTGATCAAAAGATTTATGAATCTCTGGGAACAACATTTGAGGTTAAGGCTACAGGCATTCCACGACCAGAGGCCAAATGGTGAGTTAAAAATAAGTCAGAATTAAAATTTCATCATTAATAAACACATTAAAATTTTATGGAACTTTTTTGTAAATCTATTGCTGGGTAAACCTACTAAATTTCCAAGTTATTTTATATAGCTACTCCAAGATAATAATATTGAACATTTTGTTTTACATGTTCACATAAGGAATTTACTATAATTGAGGTGGGGTGGTCATGTGATGCAAATGAGGGATGACAGGTGTGTATCCAAAACTATAACTGGGGAACCTGAAGATACAAGACCTCTTGGAATGTTGGGGCGTCGATGGGAGGATAATGTAAAAATGGATTTGTAGGAGTTTGGGTGTCAGGTTAAGGAATGGAGGGAGTTGTCTCAGGATAGGGTTGAATGATGAGCTTACGTTCTTGTGGCCATGAACTTTTGAGTTCATTAAGGCTAGAAAATTAGCTAGATAGTTATGTTTCATTCAAGAGTTATCAATTACTTAATCTAATGGGCAGGGAAGTTTTATTTACTCTACATCCAGGCAGGAAGATTTATACTTGCCATTTTTATAAATAAATTAAATACGATGAGCTGTATGCAATTTGAAAAATATTTACAAGAAACCTATTTCAAGATTAAACAGTGATACTGTGGCAAAATAATGCTATTTTTAGAATTATTTAAGAATTTATGCCTTTTATTTCAATGTTACATCTTTAAAACTCCTAAAAATGGCCTAATTACATTAACACGGGAAATCCTATTTTGACTTGCTGCTAGGTCTCAGGTAGATAACTTCGTTAAGAAATGCATCAACTCCTAATCTGAAAATAGTCAATTTGGAATGGTGACTAGTGAAGTGCAGCTATGTCTGGCATTTGACAGTTGCATCAGACTATTTCCCGCTTAGCATGTGTTTCTTTGATACTATCTCAAAGTTCCAGCTAAGTATTCATTATGTCCCATCTTGGAGAGTGACCCGAGCAATGATATTTTGTCAGGTACAAAGATGGCGAGGAGATCAAGCCTTCTAGCCGAGCAAAGCTGTCTGACAGTGGGGACACTTACAAACTGGAGATAAAGGATGCTCTCATGTCAGATGCTGGCACTTACAAATGCAAGATTGTCAACAGGCTTGGGGAGAAGTCTCAAGAAGCCATACTCTCTCTAATTTGTACGTTAATAGAAAGTCAAAACAAATATAATTTTAATTTTATAACTATTAGTATAATTAAATTTACTTAATCTAAGGACTACAGATGAAGTAGGTAGCTTATAGGAAACACACCTTCACTGATTATCATGGAGAAAGAGAGGATTTTTTTTTAGTAAAATTTATGTGTGTTTGTAAAGCCATCCTAAATGTATTTGATATTTTAACTCTCACCTGATTATTGACGATAAAGTGTAATACAAGTCAAAAGACTCTAGGCCAGCGTTTCCCAAAAGGTGTTCCGCGGAGCCCTGGGGTTCCGTGGAAGGGTCAAAGGGGTTCCGAGTTCAGATCTTCGCGTTCAATTGTCAGACATTAAGCCTAATTTTAGTGCTATTATAAGTAAATATGTGAAAAAATTTCATTCTTCACATTAAATAGTTACTTTTTTTTGTACGATAAATATTTTATAATACTTATATTAATTATTTTTTATTTATAATTATTCTTTCTTTTCATGTCAAACATGAAAATATTCAAACTACACTACAAGGTACAATCACTTTTGTTATTATCAAAATGGGGTTCCGCCAAAAAAAGTATGATCAATTAGTGTTCCGTGGCCAAAAAAAATTGGGAACCTCTGCTCTAGGCCACTGATGTGAATTTAATGCCAACTAAGAAAAGTTTCTTTGTAACAAGAATTTATTTTGTTAGACATAAAAAGGTACACACTTGTATACAAGGATTATCACAGAATCCACAGAACTATATTAACTTTTTTAAATTTCTAAAATTTCAAAAGCAAGGTTAGTAGCTTTCGTTAAGTAGTAATATTTGTTTTCAAAGCACTCAGCCAATGTAGTTTTCACTAATTCTAGTATTTTCAAAGTTATAATTCACATAAAAAAACTAAAATTAATTAATTTAACAGTACTGTTTGTAATATAAACCTTTTAAAAATATATTTATCTCTACTTTAATTCTATTTGTATTATTGCTTTCTCAAATCACATACTGCCCCACATTTAAATAGGCGACTTTGACCAAATTTTGTCACCTCATTGCTTAGTCTGACCAAGTTGACAATATTTGTATTACAGCTGTGAATGACTTGAGAAAGCCCAAGGTGAAGGTACCACTGAAGGACACATCTGTACCGAAGAATGAAGAGGCTGTGTTATCGTGTGTCATTGTGGCTGACCCCATTCCAGACATTAAGTGGTAAGTGTAATAGCAGTAAAATAGTAGAATGGTTTTATTTAACAAGATAGATCCTTACCAAAAATACAATTAAACATGTAATTATAATTTTTTTTTAAATTTTAGCATCACACCTTACTACCCATTCAAATTATACGCCTATGTATTAATGACACTAATGGCTTATGGATTATGAAGGTTTAATTGAAAGGAAGTGCCCCACATTAGCGTGGGAGGAGAGTGGAAAATCACCCTTAGTGCACCCGACCGGGATTGAACCTCGAGCTCCCCGTCTTCGGCAGTCTAGTCCAACAAAAGAATAGCGTGTAAACCATGTGGCCCCCAAAATGGGTGTTGTAATTAGTTAAATTACACAATGTAAAAAAATTAAAGGCATTTTATTTCATATTTATAAAAGTGAGGGAGGACGAGTAATTTTACAGTCTTATAGCATTACATTTTTTGGCCAAAATAAATAATTTATTTTTCCAGTAGCAATATAGTTTAGTTTTCTGCACATTCTAATATCAACAGATCTTGAACATCTTTCAAGGGTGTCCTGGAATTTTGTTAAAAAAATGTCTCTTTATTTAAAAAGTTTTGACAAAGTTCCAAGACATCCTTGACAGATATTCAAGATCTGTTGATATTAGCATGTGCAGAAAACTAAATTCTATGTTACTACTGGAGAAACATTTGATTTATTTTGGCAAAAAAATTTCACTTCTATAAAAACTGTAAAAATACTTGCGCTCCCTTCGGCCGCACCATATTTTACACTATTCATTTGGGTTATTTGCATATTCATATTGAATTATTAAGAAGGTATGGTTAGGAAGTAGAATTTAGAGTAAATGTACCTGCATTTGTATGAAGGGAAAATAGGAAACGATTTAGAAAAGAATATAAATAAACTCTGTATACCTGACTGGGATTCAAATCCTGTCACTGGCAATCCAATCTATTCCAAAAGTGATGCTTAGAGCATGTGATTATTGATTAAAAGGACAACATTCTGCTTAAATAAAAATTAACGGTGTATTATATTTTTCACTTGTGTCAATTAACCTTTCTTATATTCTAGTTGAAAGAAATCTGTGAAATGAAACCACTATGACGATTGTGTTTCCAGGTCACATGATGGCTCAGAGCTTTCTGCGGATGAGAATGTTGTTTTCAACTTGAGCACAAAGGAGGTGGATGATGGCTTGAAGGAGTGCACATTCACATTGACCTTGCCTTCGGGCAAGCATAGTGACACTGGTAAATACAAGATCTCTGCCAAGAACAAGTATGGCGAGGATGAGAGCAGTGTGAGTACCATGCAGGCTTGAAAAACAAAACAGTTCCTTACCTCACTATTGAATTCTTACGCATTAGTAAATTTATATAGCAGCCTTGTAATCTCATTAGCAAGGCATATAAGAAATTAGACCTGCAATGCATTTGGTCACCATTGATGAGTTGGTTAGTGTTTGAATCTCTTTCTTAGCAACTGCAGGTGCATTTCTTCTATCCCTGTCCCTTAAACTAGGTCAGTAATAACCTTGTGTTAAAGTAAAAATAAATCTTTTAAAAATTTAATTTATACACATAAGGACTTTAATTATTCTTATCAGGTATATTTTATGGTCAGCACATTCAACAGGGACTATTAACAAATGTAGTTAAGGGGTGAGGAGGGAATATTAAATAAAATGCATACCCATTAGTATAGGTAGAATGTTGAAAAACAACCGCTAAATCAATCAGCTGAGATTCAACTCCTGACCACCATGTCAACCAAAACCAAGTTCAAGCAAGGTGATTCTAAATCTTAAATACAAAAATTAATTATTATGAATACATTATTTTACCGACTTGTTTCTGATCAAGATTTGATAATATTTAATAGTCTTGCATACTTGAGGACATGTCAAGGACCTTGTCAATATTGGCCACATTTATTTCTGAATATTCTTTGTTCACATTATATAGTTAATAATGTATCCTTGTATATCTGACCAGGCGAGGTTGGATATCCTTCTTGTACCAGAGATTGATGGGCTTCAAGATTCAACAAAAATTCCGTATGAAGATATTGAGTTTGAGGTTATCATTCTTTCCAACCCAAAACCACAAGTTGTCTGGTGAGAAAAACTTTATAGATTATTTTCTGTGTGATAGTGGGTATTTAATTTAAATATATTTTTCTGTCTCGGTAGGAACCATCTAAATTCACATGGATAAAATAATTATAATTTGTCATATTCTGATATAAAGTTATTTATTTTTTAACACCGCATCTTACTACCATTCAGGCTATATTATAATTACTATAATGGGGTAGGAATGAGGAAGGAATCATTTTATACATACTCTGTCTGCATTTGGAAGGAGGAAGAGTGGGAAACCATTTAGGAAAAATCGCCCTCAGTAGGCCCGACTGGGATTTGAAATCGGATCTCCTCCCCAACATCACCAAACCAAGCTAACAAAAGCGTGATGCCTTAGACCATTTGGCCACTAAATTGAGTCAAAGTAATTTCATTTTAAAATAAAAAAGAAAAAAAAAATTGGCCAAAATAACTGGATTCATTGAACATACAAAAGAGTATAAAATAAGAAACATCTTCACAAATAAGAAAAAAATGAAGGTCTAAAAGTTTAAAGTTAAATTCAAACCCAGCACATCACAGGGCTGCTCAATGATCAATGTAAAACCATACTCTAGTCAGTGTTCTGCTATTTATTGCTGAAAAAGGAGTCTATAATGTGCTGCGTCTTAGATGTGAACTTTTCTTTCTTTTCATCAAGTGTGCAGTCTTGGTCGTATATTAAATGTGAGTTATCCCTAATTTCATTATAGGGTTAGCCTTAATTTCATAATATATATATATAATTAAATTAGGGATAGCCCTTTTAAATCCCCGAAACCCTTGAATATTAAAGAATATTCACCATTTTTGAAAAAAATAAATAAATATATAGACCGTAGTTTAAAAATGTTGAATCTGACTTTTCTTAGAGCTATAAAGTTACTTTACGATCATCATGAACAGTTTCCACCCCTGGCTGGGTCTCTTTGGAACATAAGCATCTCCAACATATCCTTTCTCCCATCCACACTTCTCTGCACACCCTTCCTTAAACTTGCTTACAGTGGTTTAATCCAACATATATTTTATGTTAAAAAAACAAACAACCAAACCCCATACCATTAGTTTACCACTCAATGAAATATTTTTAAAATTATAAGTGATGATAAAAACTCTGTGGACAAGTTAAGTTCTTAAGCTTATCATATTTTATAAGAGTTGGGTTCGGATTTGAGAAAAGATGTTTCTGAGTCATTTCTCTATTATTCTATATTATATATACATTTTATATTAATGGAATTTACTAAATATCTTGTATATATATAAAAAATAATATTTGTATGAGTATGTTGACATAAATAAAATATAAAACTAAGTAAAACAATAGAAAATCTGATTATGTAATTCACTATACAACAAATTACATTATATTTGTATAGCTTTACTCATCCCTTTATTTGAGAATGCATATAAATTTTTTTTATAAAAAATAGGGTTTTTAATTTTTTCCAACCATACATTCATTGATAACTTTGAAGTAAGGAAATAAAATAAGACAACATTTGATTTATTGTTTCTCTTAGGACTAAAGACGGGCAGAAGTTGTCAAACTCGGAGCATACCAAGATATCTGGTGACATAGAGAAGGAGGTGTACAAGCTACTCATTAGTAATATCGGGTTAGGGGATGATGGGACTTATGTGGTAACTGCTACTAACAATCGAGGAGAGAGCAGTCAACAAGCCAAACTCAACGTACACAGTGAGTACGGTGACATGACAAAACCATGACTGTAGGGTCATCATCGACATGATATTCTATATACTTCTTCAAGGAAAAACTATTTGTAGTCTTCATAAACGGTGTCAAGTCCTCAGTAAACTGAAATACCACTAGTGGGGCTAACTAAAGGTGGATTTCCATATTCAATTTAACGATATGGATTTTCCACTGCCTTTTCCCGCTAATGCAGGTTTTATTCCTCTAAAAACGACCTCCCTCATCCCTACTCTTTAGCTTATGCATTTAACAACTATGATGTTAAATGTAATGATTAAAAATTCTATGCCCTGACAGGAATCAAATCTGTGACCTTTTGTCAGCCTTTGTTAACTATCACCATAAATTAATACATGTGTAATGTATTTACAGCGGAAGTTCCCACTTTCCTCAAGAACATTGAAGACCAGACTATAAAAGACTATGAAGATACAGAGATCAGAGTTAGGGCAAATGGTGTACCTAAAGTACAAATTAAATGGTAAGTGGGGAGTGAAGTTTAAGATTAATATAGGATTAAAAGTAGGATACTCGATATTCCGAGGAAATTTTGGATTCAATACTCAAACCCGTTAAAAAAAGAGTTTTTTTAAGTTTTATAGTGAAATTTGTTTTAGAGCTTTAATAATACCTATTGTGATTCAGAACCATTTATAATTATAGAAATGCCAGGCCTCCACCGTGGTTCGGATTCCACGTTAAACTGTAGGTCCTCCATTTCACCTCACAATCACCCTACCATTACACATTAGCGTAAGTGCGTATAACCCGAAGGGGTAGTAAGACGCGGTGCTAATAATAATAATATAATTATAGGGTAAACTTAAAAACTAGATCCTAGATCATAACACATACCTGAACACTGAACACATAACTGAATGTATGAATGTTATAACGAATGGATTATAAGAAAGAATGTTAACACTTCGTTACTCTTTTTATTTTCTATTATTTTTAATATATTTATATTCCCTCTTATATTCATAATCTTTTACAAGATTTGGATTCGAGATTCTAAGGTAAACTTGAAGAATCATATTCAAAATTCGGATTTGTAAAATAGAGGATTCAACCAAACTCTATATTTAAACATTAATATTAATACAAACTTAAAACTTATTGGTATTTTTCACATACTATCAAAATTATCTTATTTTTATTATTAATTCATGTATTGTGTGTATTTTCAGGTTCAAAGATGGCAAAGAGCTGAAATCAGGAGACAGATTGACAATTGAAACTGATTCTGAGGTTCTTGTGTCAAGTTGCCTGAGCATTAAACACTTTGAGGAATCAGATGAAGGCAAAGTATGTCAAGCAACTATATAGACCTATATTAACTACCGTACACTATTTCAGAATGAGTAGTGACTAAATGAGAGCAAATGAGCTATTATTTTTAATAAGTTATTATATAAAATGCATAAGTTTATAACCTAGTTATAATAATCTAAAAAATCATGACCAAATTTTGAATTGTTTTGACCTAAAGGAAACATGATTAAAAAAAAAAAGCTACACATGGTGAGTTTATTCTTAGGAATTTGGGCGATGAAGGTGATTTAGAAAAAGTGCAATCAAATGCACACCACCATCACCAAGAACTATTTCCAGCCTGTGGCCAGGTTCGTTTAATAAAATGCCTCCATCTCCCTCTGTCCTTCCACCATTCTTCTTCCTGCACTTTTTTACACTCTCCTCCTTTCACTTTCACACTTGCTGCTATCTGTTCATCCCATCTCTTCCTTGGTCTCCCTTGCGGTTTCATTCCTATATACTTCATATCCATTAATCTTCTTGTAATCCTCTCACATCCACATCAAAGAGGAGATAAACCATGGTGATAAATCATATGTGTGAAACCATTCCCAATGCACATGACTTATACTTGAACTTAGACCATCTTATCACTGGCAATCCAGTATATTGCATGTTTGATGCATCAAATCATTCGACCATAGATCCAAGATTTGAGGGGAAGAAGGTGTAGGGACAAGGGAAAGGAACAAATAAAAGCAACAAAAACAATATGGATTTAACAGTGAAAGGTGAAACATATACTTAAAACTAGGAACTAGCCATAAAATCCTTGAATCATTGAGAATATTAATTTATCTCTATAAGGAAAACCTCTTTTTGCTTTATGAGGTACTTGTATTATATTTAGAAGAAGGTATAGGAAAGGTGGATAGAAACACAAAAAAGGGGGATGAACACAATATGGCTTTTACAATGAAAAGAAGAACACAGTTCACACTTTACATTGCTGCCATTGGACAAAGAGGTAATGGTTGCCTCTTAAAGAAATTTGATCGTCACCGCCCAATCCCCCGACCTAGGTTTCATTCTATCGGAACACATCAGGGAGGAGTGTGAAATGCGCAACGCAACTTCCTAAAAGAGGAAACCAAAAAAACACAAAAGGGAGAAAATGGAAAATTGTAAAGAATGATAGGACACATAGATAGGAACGTATAAAAGGTATAACAGAAAGGACAAACATAGGAAAAGGACATTGGATTCGAATATATAATGTATCTCTATAAGGAAAATCTTTTGGACAAAGAGGTAATGGTTGCCTCTTAAAGAAATTTGATCGTCACCACCCAATCCCCCGACCTAGGTTTCATTCTATCGGAACTCATCAGGGAGGAGTGTGAAACGCGCAACGCAGCTGGCACATTAATCGATCACAAAGTCTAGAAAATCACCAAACCTAAATATTCGTTAATTTCAACCCAGAACCACCTACCATCCATAGAGTAATAGAGAAACATTCAGAGAATTTCAAATCCACCAGAGAAGTTTTCATAAAGTCTGTTCAGCGTAGGAATTGTTTTCTGAAAGGCCTTTTTCCCTACCAGAAATCTATTATATAGTAGGATATTGGTAGGAAAAAAGACCTTTCAGATTGTAATTCCTACCGTGAATGGAGTATACATACCAATCAAGTTGGCATCACTGAAGACAATATCCTGTTTAGTCTAATTACTACTACATCCTGAGGGAGATGCTATAATAGCATAGAAATATCGAAATGTGTGTAAATATGTGTTGGTGTTTTTACTTTTATTTGTGCTCTACCATTTTCCTAATATTCTATCATTTTATTTATTACTAAATGTTTTTGCTCAATGCACTTTACTTCATACATATAAATTATATATAAATGAAGTTTTTTTTTAAGGTTTTAGCAAATGTGGGATTATTAACATACAACCAAAATGTGTACCACATGTTTAAAAATTCTCTTTAACTATGGCTAAATTGCGTATAACCCGAACGGGTAGTAAGACGCAGTGCTAATAATAATAATAACTATGGCTAAACTCTAACATTTTGTGTTCTAATTACTTATTTAAATGAGAGAAGAGCACATGTCCTTACAAATTTGAAACAATGTTTCAGTATTCTGTGACCGCTTCAAACTTAGTGGGGCAAGCGGAAATTTCCGCCAAGTTGATCTTAGCTCAGATTCCTCCCTCCTTCCCCCGCCCGTTTGACCGGGCTGCGGAGATTGATGAAGGAGAAACACTGGAACTCAAGACAAAACTTGATGGTAGCCCTATTCCCAAAGTAAAGTGGTGAGTCACAATGGGTTTTTATGTTGACAAGTTTTACACTATATGTCAAATTATAAAAGATGCCATTTAATAGGGTTTTTTTTATTTTCTAATTAATTAAGTGAAACCGTAATCATTTTTTATTATCTTTACAAACAATTATTGATGAATATTCTCAAAAATTACTCTACTAATTCCTTATATCGCTAAAGAAAACTTGTTTTATCCTTTTGAGGTATGTTTTTAATAATGTACAGGAAAGACGGATATAAACACATAAAAAATAATGAACATAATAGGACCTTTACAACTAAAAGAAGAACACAGTTCACACTTAATATACTTTGAATTATGATTTTATAGGTACTTAGAAACTACAAGTGCCTGTGATTGCATTTAGCGGTCATTTTTATATAGCGGCTTTTGTGTTTTATAAAAACAACATTTTAACCCAACCATGATGTAAATTAATCTATTAGAAGTGGCTGGTAATCATTTGAAACCCGTTACTTTTGATCACAGCTTTGTCCTTTCTTAGGTTAGATGATTTAGATTTATACTATTCAGTTCTTGTATAAACTTCACAAATAGAAATAACATCAAAAAGAGGATAGAAGGTCAAGGCCTACACACTTACCAGAAAATTGTTGACCTTAAAGTTCACAATTGAAATACATAATTATGAAGTTTTCAGAGTATATCAGTCCACTTCTTCATTAGAAGAGAGTAAAATACAGACAGGTCTTTGGCATCATGGCTAGAGGTTGATCATGGTTACTTAGATTCTGCAATGTTTCTGTTTAATTGACTGTTATTATGTGATTAAGCTATCTTCGAGCTGAGAAAGCCTTGGAGAGTTGTTGACATTTATTGTTAAGATCTTCCTCGAAACATACACATTTGGCCATTGGTAGCTAGGCTATCAAGCAACCATCTTATTTTTGTAGGGAAAAGAGCGTTTTGCAATTATGTGTTTTAGGTAGCTGTAAAGCCCTTGAATCATTGTTGACATTGCTTTTCAAGGTATTTTTCCTCAGAACATATATGTTTGGCTCTGGTAGCTAAGCTATAGGATAAAGACCATCAAGCAACCATCTTCTTCTTGTAAAATGCTTTCTACCCTACAAGAAAAGGATGGTTGCTTGATGAGATCTACCCTATAACCTAGCTACCAGAGCCAAATGGATATGTCCTGAGGAAGAAGACCTTAAAAAGCAATGTCAACAACTTTTCAAGTCTTTCACAACCCGAGAATTACTCAGATAAACAGAGTCTAATACGGCCGTTTGGTGCCATCTTTCCTTAATTTAAATAGATGTTTAGTTTAATACAATCGTTTGGTACCATTTTTCCTTTGTGTACAAATAAAAATAATCAATATTTAGAACATTCACTTATTCCCACTCAATCTTAACTAAGTTTCTTCTCCCAGTAAATTTTTTTGTTGACATCCAGGTACAAGGATGGGGAGGAGCTTAAAGGCGATGACCACATCAAGTTGACAGCTCTCCCTGATGGGACTGTGCGCTTGTTGATTGACCAAGTAAAACCAACTGACTGTGGTGCCTACAAGCTCATCGCAATCAACAAGAATGGTCAAGCACAGGCTATCTGCGCAGTGGCTGTCAAGCGTGAGTACTTTGCTAAGAACAAATTTTGCAATTTATTTTTATTTATATATTTATTTATTTAGCACTGCGTCTTATTACCCATTCGGGTTATACACTTAGTAGTAATTATGCTAATGGATAGGGATTGGGAAGGTTGAATATAGAGGAAGTGAACCAGCATTTATATGGAGGGAAAGTATAAAACCATTTAGGAAAAACTACCCATAGTTCACCCGAGTGAGATTCGAACCTCGATCTTACCGTCCTGGGCAGTCTAGCTCAACACGAAACTAGCGCGTTAGATAACTACGCCACTGAGGTGGGTACATTTGCAATTAAATATATCTGAAAAAGCTTAGCTAAAAGCTGGAATGTCTGAAGTTATATTTGATGCTAAAGTTAAAAATTTGCTTTTAAAAAGGTATAGTCTACACTTGGTTCACCTGAGCCACTCAAGCTTAAATTTTCTTTAAGGGATTATAATGGTCACTGAAAAACTTGTAGATGCTAAAGCTTCCTTTGAGATTAAAAACACTGATGATACGTTTTCACTATCAGTTACGTCACAATTTCACTTATGATTTTGAATAATGCCTAGTTATAGAAAAAAAAGTCAAATTATAGTTGCAATAAGAGTTGGGTCTAATCCACTATTTTAGGACTCTAGAATCTGAATTTCCATTTCACCTTCGAATCTGAATCTTATTCTTGGAAAAATTATAAAACATAAGAGGAAATTATAATCATCATCATCATCATCATCATACTGTTTCCAGCCTGTGGCCGGGTCAGATTTGTAAAATGCCTCCATCTTCATCTATCCTTCCACCATTCTTCCTCCTTTAATTTCTTCCATTCTTCTCCTCTCACTTAAACACTTTCTGTTATCTGCTCCTCCATCTCTTTCTTGGCCTCCCATGCGGTCTTTTCCCTACATAGGTACTTCATTTCCAACATTTTCTTCGGCATCTTTTCTTTTTTTCATCTCATTACATGCCCCTAATCTTGTTTCTCCTCGTGACAGCTAACATTCTCCTCACAAACTTCATCCCCATGGCCTCCACTTTCCTAATCCCTCTTACATTCTTTGTTTATGTTTCTGCTTTCGTATGTGAAAATAGTTACGAAGTACGCCCTGTACAATACTTCCTTACACTTCAAGGAGACTTATTTCTCCATAGTAGGTCTCTTACACACCTATATATCAACTCTCCCTGCTGAACTAAATGTAATAGAATAATAGAAAATAAAATAGTAATTAAATGTTAATATTTTTTCTTATAATTCATTTACTCTATCATTCATACATTCGTCCTCCTGTAATTTGTCACTCTACAGGTCACCTTTCGATTTACCACAGTTAAGTTATAATGGGGGGTGCAGTATGTGCCCTGACAACTGCGATATATCAGGCTTCTGCTGTAAGTTTCTAATGTCTAAAAAGATGTATATGGAAACTAAATATAATATCAGATGTAAGTTAAATGGAAGGAAGTCAATCTGAAAGATATATGGGCTATATTCTAGAGATATGTTCATCTATACTTAACAGCTCTAAATAAATCATAGATAATTTAGTGGTTGTTACTCATTGTATGGTGAGTCATCCAAGTACTTCACTCATTGTTTATGCAGTCTACTTCGATTACCAAAAATCAAGCTGAGGATGTTTGTCTGTTGCAGCTAACAATCGTAAACCAAGTTTCTCAAAGCCTCTGGAAGATGCAAAGGCTGTGGTGGGTCAACCTCTTAAACTGGAGGCTCAGGTTATGGCATTCCCTGCTCCCGAGATAAAGTGGTGAGTACCTCAGTGTGTTTCTATAACTTTTCCAATTGGTTATGAGAAATATACACAATCATATTACATAATTTATTTTTTATGAGTCTGTAATCTCATTTTTTTAAATTGAGGTCAATCTTTAGTGAGCTTCTCTAAAAGCTTTCGGGTCAAATATAGTCAAGCATTGGATGAATAAAAAAAAAAACTTAATTATATAAATTGAAAACAATATGTAAACAAATTACAGAAAAAAAAATTTAGATGAAATTTAGACTCTGATATTTTAAACAAAATTAAACATTATATTTGAAACTAAAATAATATTATAATTTAACAATAAAAAGAAAATATGTTTTAAATCTAAAAATATTATAATTTAACAATAAAAGAAAATGTTTTAAAATCTAAAACAACTTGTTTTTAAACAGTAAAAAAAAGTTCTAGTGAGCATAAGATTAATTTAAAATATACTTGTGATAGTAATAGGAGCAATATTTATTATTCAATTTAATATTCCAAATTCATTTTCTTCATCATCATCATCATCATCACCAGCTTGTGGCCAGGTCAGTTTAGTACAGTTTTAAAAATGTGTTCATGAAAAAAGTTTGAGGTAGCATATTTAGCAATTAAAAAAAAACTAAAGTACAGTTTAACATCTGAGGTAGAACTGTTCACTTTGTGCTGGCCTTACCAAAGAGAAACTAGAGCATTAATGATTTTCAAAATGCACAGTGTACATTTTTGCACTCATGTGTACTTAATATGATCTTGCACTAAGCTTTTTGTATTATTACACCCCTAACAGAAGATGCCTTTCCATACCGTCTTTATCTGTGCCTCCTATCTCATCTCTGGAACAACCAGTTTGCTCAGTTGTTGACCTTGACATTTAAATGGCCATCTGAACAATACTTTGTTTGTTGGATCCTTCTGTATCTCTCCTCCACCCTAAATCTCAAAATGCACATTTTGCAAACCACATCCAAACAAGCAGACAGAATTGTAATCACTGAATCATTCATTACACAATACTGCAGGCAAACAAATAGCCTTTTACAGAGAAACTCTACGGTTTGAGCCTGCAAGCCAAGGAGTTATACTGAGTGAGCTTCAATCTGTTTAGTTCAAGCATCTCTTTGAAGCTCACAATTCAACAACCCTAATGTTTTAATTAATTTACTAAATGTTACTTTCTCACTTTATGAACTAAATTAGTTGTACAGTATGCATAAAATGTAGCATTAAATGAGCAGACATTGTGTGAATAATGTATGTTATCTTGTTCTCATTAAGATGTACTATTTCATTCACTCTATAAAAATGGCGAGAAACTAACTAACTTATTTATCCACTTCATCCTATTTTGTAGGTTAAGTGTTGGTAGCATGACTAATTTTGATCCAGGGCACAAAATTCAATTCCTTGATTTTAAAAAAAAAAGCACGGTTGAATATTTCCACTTGGTGATTTTCTATTGTTTACTAATAAAAATCCTGGGGCACTTCTTAATATTATGTTAATAGACAATATAAAACTAATATGTATATCATTATCATCTTCATCATCAACAGTTTCCAGCCTGTGGCTGGTTCAGTTTAGTAAAATGCTCCCATCTTTCTCTATCTTTTCACCGTTCTTCCTCGTTTAATTGCTTCCATTCTTCTCCTCTCACATGCACACTTATTGTTATATGCTCCTCCTATCTGTTTTTTGGCCTCTCTTCCAGTCTTTTTCCTACCTACTACATCTCCATCATTCCCTTAGGCATCCTCTCCTTCTCCATCCTCACTACATGCCCATACCATTGCAGTCTTGTTTTCTCTACTATCTCATGTACTCCCTGCACCACCATTCTGTCCCGATAGCTTAATTCTTAATCTTATTTCTCCTCATGACAGCCAACATGCTCCTCACAAACTTAATTCCTAAGGCCTCCACTTTCCTAGTTTCTCTTGGGTGGGGGGGTCACACACCAAAATGACATGACATGTGATCTTGCATCTAACATACATCTTCAGTCTAAACCAATGAAAATAAATGAATCAACGCTCACTGAAATGGTGTGAGGTAGTAGTGACTTGACACCCACTATGTCGGTGTCAGGGGATTGCTGCATGCTTCAATTTTTGTCACATGTTACAGACAAGTTTGTTCACTCACTTTGCTTCACATGTGTTTAAAGTTATTAAAAGACATTCTTCAGGCGTTACACACATTTTAAAGTTTTATCTTGTTTTAAAATTGCAGGTTTAATTTTTCTTAGTAATACATTAAATTTTTCTTTACTCATTCTTTAAAATGACTGACATTTTGTATAGATATTTATGTTTAGATTTTAAAAACAGTGAAAGCGCCACTTTTAAAAAAAAATCTTTGCACCCAAAAGAGTTGTTTAACACGATCCTAATTATTGTATCTAATAACATTGACTCAATTCAATAAGGCCAAAGCATCTTCATCATTAGACGAAAACATTACTAAATGAATTGCTGCTAAATAATTTTGTTGTGTTGTGATACACACATGAGTATCATCCTTATATGTCACTGTCCTATTTATGCCATGTTACTACCATATCATGTGTCACCTCACTTTGGTGGGTGTTCCTACTAACATTCAGTGTCCATGTGTCTGCTGCAATATGTGACTATGAGCACACAGTATACTCTGTACCCTGTACAGTGCACAGCACCTCCTTACACTTCAAAGACACTTCTCTTCTTCATAGCAGGTTTCTTTTTAAACACATACCATATTTTTAATAAATAATATCTGCTTAGCTGAATATATAAACTTTCAGGTTCAAGGATGGTCACCCTATCCGTCCTTCACAAGCAGTGAACTTTGTAAATCAGCCTGGTGGTGTCATTGGGCTGCTGATTGACTCTGTACGACCCGAGGATGCTGGCAAATACACTCTGACAGTGTCCAACAAGTTGGGTGACATCACAGGTTCTGCCAACGTTGAGGTGGAGGCCAGGGAGAAGAAACCTGTATTTCAATGTCAGCTTCAGCCACTCACTGTTGTTGAGGGTTTCCCTGCTAAACTCGAGGTCAAGGCAGTAGGACACCCGCCACCTGTGCTCAAATGGTCAAGCACAATTATTTCTGACGTGATAGGATAAGTTGATTAAACTTTAAAAAGTTGTATTGCATTAAATAAAACTTTAAAAGGTTTTATATTATTGTTAAATGTAAGAGAGATACCAATTCAATTTATTTGGGTAGGGCTTATGTAGAAATGTTGATACAAAACATTGACTTAGAGCTGATTAACACTAGTGTTAAAATGTATTTTTCTGTTTGTTAGTATTTTTGGTCAAGGCCTGTAGCCAGCCAATAATTTCACGGGGGGTTTGGTGGGCACATCCTCCAATTGCCGGAGGCTAGAAAGAATTCTAAATGATAAACAGTTCTAGAATCTATCTGAAGTGTTTTTATATGGCACAACATAAACCAGAGGCTAAGAAAAATCTATATATTTAAACACCTCTAGAAGTTATCTGAAGTGCTATTTATGGTAACATAGCCCCTTAATTTGTATTTGTACCTTAATTTTGATATTGTTTGAACCATAAATAAAGCCATATATACTTTGTTTATATAATTTCAGGGGGGTTTGAACCCCCAAAACCCCCCCTTGACTACGGCCTTGTTTTTGGTCAATAATGTCTACTCCAGTTATATTACCCAGGTCAATTTGTTGGTAATACCTTTTAGTTCTTTTAATGTCAAACTATTAATAGGCATGATGTCTTTATATAAAATATAATGTCTTATAGTGAAAGTCTGTACCAAGGAATAAGGGGTTATTTTGAAGGTTCTATACATCTTCTCCCTTTGAATGGGTGATTAATAGTTTATTTTTGTATTCCTTCTCAAAGCATAGGCTTGGAATTTATCAAGTTCGCATTTTTTAACATTCACTCCTGATAAACACTTCTGATCATAGATATCTGAAAAAATGTTGCATTCATCCAAGTAGTATACCTTACTGTTTCAAGTTTTTGTACTGGCCTATACCTGTAAAATATGTGGACTTATGACAGTTGATAAAAAAAATATAAAATTTATTCCCCATTTATATTGTAGGACTCACAATGGCAAAGAGATTGTACCCGATGGTAAACACATAAGGTGATTGAGCAACCAGACGGTACAACGTGTCTCATTATTGATAAAGCAAACCAGAGGATGCCGGTGATTATGAAGTCACTGCCACAAACGATAAAGGAGCAATTTCTACTAAAGGACATTTGGATGTTACAGGTGATATTATTATAGCAATACATGACTTACAAATCAACTTAACATAGAACAGCACACTTAAGGCGAACAGACAACTCCATTGCAAGCTATTTAGTATTTATAGTATTTAGAAAAAACAGAAAAAAAAACCCCATACCTACTCATATTAATTAATACATTCTAAATTATGGATGGGATGCTTGAATCTTTAAAAAATTTTGAGATTCAAGGGTTCGAGAAAATATCAGATGAGATTTTTTTTAAATTTCCAGTTGGAATTTTTTGAAGCTATAATATTACTTATTGAGGTTCATCCACAAAATAAATATGGGACAAACTTAACAATCAGCCCTAAGACCATTTATTTAACACTTAACTGAATATGTTGATGCTATAATGTATGCGATAGCAAAAAGTGAACATTTAGCTACCAATTCTCTTTTATAGGCCCTATTATTCTATTATATATTTATAATATTTATTCTAATATTCATAAATTTTTTCAAAAAAAATATTTTAATCAAGATATTTAGCTCAAACGAAGATTAAATTTGAATTTGGAATTGAATTAGATTTAGGATTCAAATTTTAATTCAAGATTAAAGATTTTTAGCTAAAATTAATATTCAGATTCAAGATTTGGATTTATAAAGTAGTGGATTTGATACAAATCTATACTAAACTATCTAAGCACTACCTGGGTTGTAAATGAATATGTAAAGTAAATTAAGATATCAAAGTGTGGAACTGTACCTAGAATTATTTTTTACCCAGGTAAGGGCCGTGATGCCCCAGAGGAGAAGCCAGACTTTATCCACGATTTGCGGGATGTTACTGTGAATGAAGGAACATCCCTGTTGCTCGGAGCACCATTCCTTGGCAACCCTATTCCTGACGTCACTTGGACTAAAGACGGAGAAATAATCACCCCCTCTGAGAGGGCTCTGCTCACTTGCGATGGGAAGAAGGTGACCTTTTACACTCCTTGCATTACTTTTTATATAATATTTACACTATTTAATTAAATAATACCCGCTTCAGTGGCCGCGTGGTCTAATGCGCTACTCTCGCAATAGACTAGACTGCCGATGATGGGGGATATTGAGGTTCAAATCTTGGTTGGTGTAATGAGTTTTTTCTCTTTTTCAAAAATGATTTTCCTTTCTCCCTTCATGCAAATGTGGGTACATTTCCTCTAAATATAACTTACCTTATCCTTAGAACCATCAGTGTAATTAGTACATAAGTGTATAACCTGAACAGGTGTCAAAAAATAATATAATTTTTTGTATGATATCCTGTACATTCTTTATCATATTTTTGCTATAACTTTACCAACATTAATTCATTATTATTTGAGATTTGTTATAAATATAAAGAATTTTAAACTCTGTCCAGATATTTTTAGCACCGTGTCTTACAACCCAATTTGATTATACACATAGGTAATTATTACACTAATGGTTTAAGAGAGTAAAAAGATTATGTTTAGAGGAAATGTACCCACATTCGAGTAATGTAGAGTAGAAAAACATTTTGGAAAAAACCACTCTCAGTACATCGAACCGAGGTTTGAACCTCGAGCTCCCTATTATTTGCATTCTAGTATATTGCGAAAGGAGAACATGTGGCCACCAAAGCAGGTTTTACAGATACTTATCTAGACTAAAAACATTTGGGCTTATAACACAATTGCCTGATTTTAGAATATTTTTTTTGTAACCTACCAATCAATTTTATGAATAATACTAAACACGTAACAAATATAGTTGTAACAATATTTACATTGTTGGAATAATAATAAATTAAGTTAAAGCTTGATTCACCTATTTTAAAGGAATATTGTTCTGCTATATGCCTTTAAACTTTCACAAATTAGTCACAGTAAAACATATTTAAATAAAAGATACATCAAATTAAAAAAAAATCTCAAACACACATTTTTAAAATATACATTTAAAATTATCAGAAAACAAAATAAACTAAAATTAACAAAAGTAAAGTAATATAACCTAACCTAACCTAACCTTCAAACAAACAAAATTAAATTTTTTAAGATTTTGTTGAAATCTAGTAATTTAGTTGTTAAGTTAAATGATGGAAATTGTGAAAAGTAATACTGAAAAGCAGTAAGAAACATTGATAGATATGTGTGGAGAATGAACCTAAGCATGTGATAATTCCAGGATAGCTCCTTGGTTTGAGCATTGGTATAAGTCCAAAGCTCTCAGGTTAAATTCTCGTGTCCAGGTGTAATTTTTTATTTTAAAGAATATGATATGTATATGCGGCTATAACCATAATTAACAAATATAATAGCCTAACTATTTAATCCATTATAATAGGTGTTTAAAATTTATCCCACGAAATAATTAATTCAAAAAAAGCTATCAAAATATTTTAACTTTGGTAGTTTTTATGGTTCCTATATAATTAATTCTGCAATTAAAAGTTATTTTGCTAAAATTATTTTTTCTTAAATTCAGGCGATTGTATTCTGCCACTTACAACTTATAAGCTAGTACCACAATGTTATTTCAGATATATAAAATCTCAGAAAAAAAATTTGTAATGAGGTATTGTCATTTTAAGTAATGAATATCTATATGGTTACAGGCACAATCTTTCCTGATTTTTGTTGTAAATGTAGGTAGGGTTGGAGATCAAGCCGGCCCGGCTGAGTGATGGCGGTGTGTACACTTGTAAACTAAAGAACCCTCTTGGCGAGGCAGAGTCGTCTGCTAAAGCTTCCATCAGGAAGGTCTACCAAGCACCCTGCTTCACACAAAAGTTCACTGATCTTCAGCAGGTAAGTGAATCACTATGTTCCCATGACAAAGCCTCTTTGATAAAACAATACACAGAGAAAAGTCTTAAATATTTGAGTCAAAAATCCATATAATTTGAGCTCATGACATATAATTTTACATTTTGAGTACTAATGATTACTTAGATTTAAATGTTGGGGAAAACTTGACATTCTTTGTACATTACAAAGAATGTCAAGTTTACAAATCATTTAAATTCGAGTTATCATTAGTACTCAGACTATCATTATCAACAACTGTTTCCAGCCTGTGGCCGGGTCAGTTTGGTAAAATGTCTCCATCTTCCTCGAAGCTTCCACCATTCTTCTCTCATTTGCACCCTTTTTGTTATTGGCTCCTCCTTATCTATTTGTTGGTCTCCCTTTCAGTCTTTTTCCTGAATCCTTCATATCAATCATTCTCTTTGGCATCCCCTGCTTTTCCATCCTCATTATATGACCATACCATTAGTAATCATATTAATTTCCTAAATGTGAAGATTTTGTTGAAACAAAAATTCAAGAAAGAAGGAAAAAAACCCAACAAAAATTACAAAATACTTAAAAAACACATTTTGTTTATTCCATTTAATTTGCGTTTCCAGCAGTTGGATTTGTGCCTGGTCCTGTTCAACTCTTGAGACTGTATTTTGTACTTTGTACTTAATCTGACACCTTAGCTCAGTAGTGTGACTGCCTACTGAGCTAAGGGTCCCGGGGTTCGATTCCTGGCATGGCCGAAAAGTTATCATTGGTGAAATATGAGTTTACCCTTTCACAGTGATGAATTAACGGCTGGCGACTGAATGCTGTGCCTGTTTTAGTCTTAAGTTGGATTATAAGGTATATGAAGCTACGACAGGCCTAACCAGCTGATAGTGGAAAAATAACATATTGCTTGAATAAAACACTGACCCAGGCCAAAGGCTCGAAACAGTAATGGATGTAAGATGTAAGTAAGTACTTTGTTCTTATAACTGCCAGTTATCAAAATTCAAAAGTGGAAATAAATGATTGATTCAACGAACCTGCAACTTGTTCCATTAAATGAATTCATTTGTTTTAGTTATTTTATTAGAGTTAGCTCAAATAAACTATCTTTCAAATTCGGATCTCAAATTTGACTATTTATTTTAGCTATGAATCTTGAGTCTTGGAAAAAATGATGAACAAAAGAGAAAATATAAATACCTATATTGGAATGATGGATAATAGAAATATTAACTAAACGCTAACATTTTTCTATAATCCATTAATTATTATAACATTCATACATTCAACTAAGTGTTAAATTAAGGGTCTGGGGTCAGGTTGTTAAGTTTGTCTTATAATTATAGTGAGGGAACCTCCAATAAGGGTATTAAAGCTATAAAACAAACTACAATTAAAATTTAAATATATATATCTCTTTCTAAAGAGATTTTTTCTGAATTTCCTGTTTGCCTTAATAGAGGTAACGAAACGCCGTTCCGTCGTGTCCTGTCAGAAATTAAGCACTGTATATATATATATATATATATATAAATTTTAATTGTAGTTTGTTTTATAGCTTTAATACCCTTATTGGAGGTATATATATATATAAAAACAGGAAATTCAGAAAAATCTCTTTAGCAAGAGGTGACTAGCAAATCAATGACACACATAAGCGTGGTGTTTTATTTAAAAATTAGCTACTTAGGTGAACAATAGTTTATGTGCCCAACAATGACAGATACGTTCCCTAACCCTAACACGCAGTCTTGTTTTCTTTCACCACAAGGTGTATCAGTGGCAGAGAAGCGACCTTGAGAGAGTTTTGGGGGGGTTAGAGGCGGATGAAAGTTGATGTCTGGTGGCGTGAATTCCTATGACTCATCCTACCTCTCCCCTTTGTGTGCATTTGCATTAAATTTAATTGAAAAAATTCAAACACAATCACATAATGATAGATTTAAAACATTTTCTTTGGTTTTGGAAGAAAATAATGGCTTAAAAAAATACGGCTTTTGAAGTTTAAATTAAAAAATAAATCTGGGAGGTAGTGTGTTCCAGTACAAAATTTTTTAGTAATCAGCCACTATGTGTGTAATATATATATATATATTACTTATATACATATATATATACTTATATATATATACTTATATACATATATACTTATATACATATATACTTATATACATATATACTTATATACATATATATACTTATATATATACTTATATACATATATATACTTATATATATATATACTTATATACTTATATATACATATATAATATATACTTATATACAATATATACAATATAATATATACTTTATATATATATATACTTTTATATATATATACTTTTATATAATATATATATATATATATATATATATATATATGGGTCATGAATCCTCAAATCTCTGTTATCCATATGGATTCGCAGTATTCAAGGGTCCCATGCCTAGTTTTTATATTTGTACTAACTGTCTAAATTTTTATTTGGGTTTTAAAGATGCACCATAAAGGCTATTAGCTCTCACACTTGTTAAAATACCATTTTATGATTCAAGAGGTCAAAATTTGATCCCAAACTGGGTACAGTACTTTGAGGGACGATTACATAAAAATATTATTTACAATCTTCTGCTCGGGTAAACGATGATGGATTTACTTTTTAAAAAAAATCACTTTTCTCATTAAGTGTGTGCAAAGTCCACTTTTTATAATTTAAGGAGGAGTAGAAATGAATCTATGAAACATTGTTGAAGTCATATCGATGTTTAAATATTTTTTAAAAATGGTTTTATGTTGAAAAGAGATTAAAGTTGGGTTGAATCCGAAACTCCAATTTACTTTCGAATCTTGAATCCAAATTTAGGAAAAAATTATAAACATATGAGGAAATATAAATGTAATAGAATAATAGAAAATACAAATATTAACTAAACGTAAACATTCTTTCTTATAATCCATTCACTACACTATTCATACCTTCTGTTAAGTGTTAAATCACTGGTCTGGGTCCTGGTTGTTAACTTTGTCTTATAATTATAATTGGTTCTGAACCACCAATAAGCAGTATTAGTTTTCGTAAACAAATTTCACTTGAAAAATGTAAAATAGTTTTTTTTTTCCAAGGATTTGAGTCTCGAATCTGAAATTTTCTTGGAACCTTGAATTTCGAATATCCTTAAGGATTCAAGGGCTCATCCTTAAAAAAAACTCTACAAATATTTTTTAATTTGAGACACTAAATATTACATAAAAGTGTTTAATTGCAAAAATTTACAGATTCTGTCCAAAATTGATGACTTATGTGACTTTTACAACATGTTTTTCAATTAGTACACACTTTGGTGATGTACACAACAATAAAAAATGAAAATCTTGGACATTTAATATGTGCATTCTGGTTGTCACTATTTTTTTTTACTGGCAAAGATTTGTAATGGCTTAGCTGATATTAAAAAAAATTCAATTTGAAGTTGACAAATTTTGGAAGTAAAGTAGAAGTTTTCAAAAATTCTCAAACCCCTATTACCCATACTTTTTTTATTAAATTATATAGTTTTAAGTTGAATCTAGTCGGTACTGTAACTAGGCCATTTGTTAGGGGTTTGTGAAGCTTTGAAGCTTTGAAACTTCAACTTGGCTCTGAAACAATATATCAGCTTTGACTTTGTTTTGAGAAAAATTCCGGCTTCGACAATTATGAAGCTCTGTTAATAAAATTACCAGCAACTAAAATACTCAATTATTGCCAATAAAATTATTAACAACTAAAATACTCAATTATTGTCATTTTTATTTGTTATATCTATTACAAATCATTTATATTGAAAAAATCTAAAGTGATTGAATTGTAAGTTGTGATATTAACTTTATTTATCAGAATAAAACAAAATATTGCATTATAATATTTTTACAATCATAAAATAATTAACAAAACATATTCAAACATTGACACGACTTCAAGAATATTTCATATGTTCGATTTGAGTTGACTTCGATTTGGAAATATTTCATATATATTCAATTCGAGTTAACCTCGAATTGAAAAAGTGAACATTGCACATATCTGGCATATGTTACAACAAATATTTACCCACATTCATTATTTCAGCTTCCAACTCATGATGCCAAGTTCCTAGCACGAGTGACAGGTGTGCCACAGCCCGATATTACATGGTACTTCAACGACAAACCCATCAAGGAGTCGGGCAATCACCATCTGAAGAGGGACGGAGATGTGTGTTGTTTGTATGTCAAGGACTGCAAGCCTTCTGATGCTGGCCGATACAAATGCAAGGCTACCAACCTCGATGGGGAGGCGAGCTGTGAGGCCAACTTGGAGGTTGTCGATAAGATGTGAGTACATACATCTTAATCCATGTCATCATTAAATTATGCTCCAACCAACACTTGTCAGACCTTTCTGAACAAATATATTTACATAACTTATAGAAAGTAACTCTGTTTCTCTTTAATTGTGAAAGTGGTATTATTGTGTTTGTCAGTCGATTTGTTTCTAAATATATTTCTTGTGCCTTATTTATATGCAGTAACATAGTATAGAGTTTTGACAGAGTAAGCAGAGGTTGTCTATACTTTCATATTGTTCTCATCACTCAGTAGAATATTCATTGGCGAGGTATAAACAGAAATACATTTCCCATGTGAATTGCATAGAGCAGAGCTTGTTATCCATCCCTTCGGCTTCGTGGGTATCTGATTGATGTCATGACGACAGAGACGTCGTGGTCAGACACGCGTGGGTAGAAAAAAGGTCGGCGAGTGTGTTCTGGCAACGTTAGTCGCGGTGGAATGGAAGGATGTTCCGGCAACGTTAGTCGCGGTGGGAGGTATGGTGATGGTGGAGAGAGAGAGGGTTAAACAAATTGCTCTTTCGTAACATAAGAAAATTTAATAAGCTCTTTCGTATGGGTGGTGCACCCAGGTGGGTCACCACTGATTGGCCAAGGCTGACTGACCGAGGCTAACTGGCCTAGTGACCAAGGAATCACCGTATTAAATACCCTCCACTGCTGTCTGGCCTTGTCCAATGGGAGAAACAAGGGCTTCCCATTGGTGCATGCAAACTGGAGGGATAGTGCCCATCACGCGAGCCAATAGAGGCAGGAGTTCTCTTTGGCGCTGAGTATAGAGGTGAACACGTCACAGACGGCTTCGAGAACATGGACTGTGGAGCGGTCCAGGCAGTAGAGAGGGTGGGTGGCGCGGCCTGTGCAAGTGCGGAGGAAAGAGACAAGGGCCGACTGAACAGTGAGGCACAACAAGCTTACATATGATTGGTCAAATGGGGAACGAGTGGATGAGAACATATTGTAAGCAAACATTATTTTAAAGTGTATTCTAGTTTGGTGTTAATCCACACTGGTACATTCCTTAGAAGTCGAGCAGTGTCAGTTTAACATCCTACTGAAAATGGTATATTATTTCCTGTTGACGAGTGATGCTAATGCTACCAATGGACCTGGCTGGTTTGCTTGAGTAAAGCCTTGTTAAGTGATTGGTTGTCTAAATGGTAGGGGTGGAGCCTTACCCCATTTGAATAGCAGCACTTCTCTAAGATAAAGAGCTAGGGGCCTCTCCTAAAACAGCTATCGGCGAGTAGACTTGATAAACAAACCTCAAGCCCACGACTCCCACCACGTGAAGGTAAATTTGTGTCTAGGCAGCTCGCAAGATCCAATATAATATATTATTTTGCAACCGCTCCCACATCAATGGACTGTTATCCGTGTAGCCAGTTTTGTAGTTTAGAAGGTTATTTACAATAAATAAATGTTATCTTGTAAACATCATTCCATACTTAACTCCCATGCACCATTCAATTCTCCAGGATTCCACCCTCCTTATTGCTGGAGGTCCATCCAGACAATATAGTTTTTACCATATATTTAAAAGAATACAGTAAAATTGAAATATAATTATTTTAAAATCAAAAAAGAAAATTAAACTGATCACAATTTTGATGTTGTCAAATTAAGAATTCAGAAAATTGTATTTTAATACATGTTCTGGTTTGAATGTACTCTTGTATCCTAGTTAACATAATGTTGGTTGCGCAGAGAGAACACACAGAAGGTGGAGCCACCAGAGTTCCTGAAGCGTATTGGTGACTGCGAGGTATACAAGAGCATGACGGCCAAGTTCACAGCCTGTGCCTCGGGCTATCCCGAACCGGAGTTTGAGTGGTACCGGGGGATGAGAAACTCTATCCCAGTGACAGGATTCGCATGGAGAAGGAGGGCTCTGGACTTTTACGACTGTCCATAGCTAATGTGGACCCCTCTGACGTTGGAAGATACAGGCTTCGTATTTTCAACCCGCATGGGGAAGCAAGCTGTGAAGCTGATCTCAACTACGATTGTGAGTCACTTTCTTCAGATTAATTTAACATCTTTATATTATAAACAACAATACTAGAAGACCCACGCCAGCGGTATGCAAACTTGTCAGTCTCATCCATTCTAGTTTGCTGGTGATGGGAAGATCAGTGTGGGAATTTTGGCTGAGTATACAGTTTTATCTTTAATGGTTTTACACACACCCACACGAATGTGACTGCACTTATTATAAATTATATCTTCCTCTCTTCCTCTTTTGTACTTCATTAATTTAATTATCTGGATAGACCAGTCAAGGTGCATGAAAAAAAATAATTCGATCTTTCATAATTAAGAGCACAGCTCGATATCTGATCAGACATTATTTTTAATCTAAAACAAGTAATTTGGCAAGTGTGACCTATTAGAAATTTGTGCTTTTTCATTTTATTTGTTAAATATTGGTGTGACATAATGCTATACTTTGCGGTGTACAATTAACAAAAAAATATATTTCAATTCACCCTTACACGCTTCGGTGACCGCGTGGTTTAACACGCTACTCTTGTAGTAGACTAGCCTGCCGATGATGGGGAGATGAAGGTTCGAATTTAGTTTGGGTGTACTGAGCGTGATTTTTTTCAAAATTGGTTTTCCACTCTTCCTCCATGTAAATGGGGTTACACTTCCTTTAAATATAACCTTCCTCAAACCTAAAACCATCAGCGTAATTAGTACATAAGTGTGTAACCTGAACAGGTAGTAAGAAGCAATACTAGAAAAATAAATGATTTTTAATGTTTACATCTACAATTTGAGTTTGTATCTATCTGCACTCATTTTCCTTTTCTCCATTTTGTATTTATTACATTAGAGCATAGCTTAGCTAAATCAATGTGGCAGTAAATTAATATAAAACCTCCTTGTAAGATACAACAATCATACCTTCTTCTTTTCTTTACAACCATACAATAATAATAATTATGTTTCACAAATGTAATTAGTTTATTCACAAATAACTATAATGCCCAATTTTGCTTATTTTTACTTAAGAACTAAATCCACTTAGTTTTTATGATTTCCCCAGTATCTTAAGATTGGGTGTAATGAGGTGGACTGATAGAACTAGATCAAAATAGGGATAAGGCGAAATGAGACAGATTGGATAGCTCTAGCTCAAGATAGGGATATAATGTAATGAGGTGGACTGGATAAAACTAGCTCAAGATAGGGATAGGGTGTAATGAGGTGGACTGGATAGAACTAGCTCAAGATAGGGATAGGGTGTAATGAGGTGAACTGAATAGAACTAGCTAAAGATAGGGATAAATGGCATACTTTTGTAAGTGCGGCAATGATTTTTCGAGATCCTAATGCCATAGAGTGTCTTGTTGCCAATAATGTTTTTACCCATACCATCATTACACTAATAGATTAGGAATAAGGAAGGTAGAATTTTATAGGAAATATACCCAAATTTGTGTGGAGGAAAAGTGAGAAATCATTTAGGAAAACCTACCTTTAGTACACCCAACCAGGATTCAATTTCCATTTCCGCATCACTGGCAATCCACTCCAACAAAGAGCGACACATTAGACCATGTGACCACCATTGTTGGTTTAAAACCCCTTTCATTTTGTAATGTTGTAAGATAAAGTGTTTTATTATGTTTAATACCATAAACCTTCTTTCAAATTAATGTGTTACAACGTGAATTATTATTATTTTACAATAATATTTGATCATTATTTACAGCCCTGGACAGTCGACCAAAGCGGCCAATTGGGGATCAGTACACGGAATATGACAAGTTCCGCAAGTCCGGCGCTCCACTGCCCCTTGCGGACAAGCCAATAATCAGCCGCATGACAGATCGCCGCCTCACACTGTCCTGGAAACCGTCATCCCTATTGGTTCCCGAGTCCCGGTCACCTATAGGTGGAGATGTCTGAACAGCCTGACGGAGAGTGGTTCACTGCTAGGACAGGTTATAAACCAATATCCGTCCCTCCCTATCAAGCCACACTCGGCGAAAAGAGGTGCATGCTACGCATTCTCAATAAACTCCCTAAATACTAACCCACCACTCACTCTCAACATTAATTGTCTTGATGATGATTATTATTATTATCTACCTATTCCAACTATTACTCTATAAGAGATTCTAATTTGTCCTTCATATACACCTTTTTTTTCACTCCACTTGTCAGTCAAATGATTTAATAATTATTTAAAAAGTGTTTTCCCAACTAAACACTAACATAAACACTGACATACACATTTAAACATCATCATCTACCACAAATTATTATATAATATATAACATAGAAAGAAATGCATACAACTTTATATTTGTAGTTGTATGAGTTGCAATTAGGAACAAACTAAATTAAGTAAAAAACAAAAACAGGCACCAAACTTTTGGACTTAATAAACACTGATAATTTAAATCCAAAAACACACATGTAAAATCACAACACACCACAGTAATTTTCAAGTCATATCAAGTCCTTTGTTATAGAGAAAAATAGCAGAATTCTAAGCATATTTTTGAATTGAGTTTATTGCTCTGGACTAGATCCTGTCAACGATCCAACCTATAGCGATCAACCTAAAGCTATAATCTAAGGAAGGTTGGGTTCTCTTTTTCTGATTTTCTAAAGGAGCCTGTTCTCTGAAAATTACGGGTTGGTGTTTTTATGATATTTTGGTATGTGATGCTCTTCTATCCTATTTTACAGTAATTCAGTTATCTAAAGAGCGATTGACACTTTTCTCCCAGTACAAAATATCTGCATAAATCTTTAAATGAAAATGTTAAGTATTTGGTTGGTAAAATTTAACATTCCTTATAAATGTTAATTTTAAACTTCACAGTAAAACACTGAATATGGCCTCACATTTGGAAATATAGTTACCTTCGCTATTATTTAAAATTACACACACAAAATCTATTCATTCATTATGAGTGATAATTAAACTTTTGTCAGGATGGATGTCAATATGTTAATACTTTGGCATACTTTATCTTTAAACATGATTTTCAAATATTAAATTTTTTTTTTTTTTTTTTGTGAATAAATCAAACTTTACATAATCTAGCCCTATACAGCAACTTATCTGTAAACTTATTTCAATAAAATATCCTCATATTATTTTTGGGAAGAGGGTTATGACTATTTACAAATAGGACGGAGTGAAGGAGAAGGCTTGTAGTACTGTCGATTACCTGGGCCTGATCGCGTGGAAGTAAAAAATAAGTAAAGATTATTTAAATCAATGCTCAAACAGTTAATCTTTATTTTCTTTTGTATTATTGATATTTTTATTTTTACATAAATAGCATAGCTTACAAAACTTTCTTAGCTAATCTCATGTAAATTACCATGAAATACTTTTAAACATTCAATCATGTTCCATTAAAAAATATAATCAAACTAGTTACACTTCCACTAAAAATAGCCGTCAATGACATTTATTTTACAGGCAAAATTGATTCTATGTTTAACTTTTGTCTATAGTCTTATTAAATCTCAATGGAAGCTGCGTCAAGAAATTTATCATTTATTTTTTGAGCTTTATGAATTCTAGTCTTTCAAAAGTTGCTACTACACCTCTTCCTGTCCTCCTATTTTATAGGATTAAAAGTTGGTTCTACTGTTTTGTCCTTATTATAGTTTTGCATTGTCAACAATTTTTTTTTTTTCATTGTTTCTGTGAGTGATATATTTTAATTTAGTCAAATTTGTTAGTTTATACTTTATAATATTATCTATAAGAGGTAATATTGATAAAATACTTTGTGTCCAAATATTTACATAATGTACACTTTGTTTACTCTGAAAGGTAGCAATCTTAACTTGATCGCTTACACTCTATTATAAGCTTCATAGTATAACTCGTCATGGTAAGCTTGTTAGCTTTAAGGGTAAACGAGGTGTCCATTCTTGATAGAGATACTAAAAAGGTTACCAAATATATAAATGACATATTAATTAATCAGCACAGGATGTTTGTGTAATCATGTAATGTAATATTTCTATTAGAAAGTTAATCTTATTGCTGATCAAGAAATAAACATGTTTTAAACTTCCATTATTAAAATAATTTGTTAATTTTCTCATAATTACATATTTAGGGCTTTCTAGTTTATGACATAGTATTTTAACTTTTTTTGTTGTTGAAAAAGTGCATAGTTTGAAAAATTCCCTAAAATACGCTTTTTTAACTACTCATACATACAATATTTTACAAAATAATATTATTGGCTAACTAGTTGATGTTTATTAGATGTCCAAATAAATTGGCATTTTTATATCTAAAAGTCTTTTTTTAAATAAATTAAATTATATTTAAATGATTTACCCAATATTCTCAAGCATTTTTGGTCAATCTAAGGTTTAATTGAAAAAGCCACAATAATTGTATTTTTGAGCATATTTTAACATTTTAGTGCATACATATTTGAGTCCTATTAATAAGCTCTAAATTGTACATATTTAATGAGATTTTAATTTTACAACCGTTTACAAAATAACTTGAACAGCCTTCCACACAGGCAAATGTTTTATTTAGTGTTTATTAAAATACCACTGAAAGCCTGTATTTAAAAGATAAATTGATAAATATGAACAAAAATGTGGCGTAAAATGCTGGTAATAACAGATGAGAGTGCAACAATCTTTTATCCTCAACCCTTTATCCTAAATCTCTAGTCCTGTTTTTGAAATAGATGTTTTTATATTATTTTTAGGGGTGGTAACTGGTGGTTTAAGATAATAAATAAAAATAGTTTACCTCTTTTAAATCAAAATTTTATAATTTGTATAAGGTAAGTAAACAATCTATTATTTTACTCTATGGTGTTTATATTGTGTATATATCAGTACAATTTGTCACTGCAATTATTTATTATGTTTCAAGAAAAACAAGTAAAGCCTTAAATATTTTTGTAACAAACTCTGGGACAACTCAAAAAAGGGGTTTCCCACCCCTTTTAAACATAATAATTTTTTTCTTCTTATTTTTTGTAGTAGATTTTGATTATTTACTATTGTAATTTTAGAAGATAACACTCTTTACCATACTAACCAAAGACCCATTTTTTTATTTTTATAAATCCTTGTCAATGCAACAATTTTGATATGTTTAAATATTTTAAATATTTGTTTTAAGCCAAATTCTATGCACCCAGCTTAAAAATATTATTTAATAAAAAGTCAATTAAATCATCACTAAACATTTTAAAATAACACCTTATTTTAGTTTTAACTAAATATAATCCAGGAAATATAAATCATCTTAAGGTGTGGCCGAAGGGAGCATAAGTATTTTTACAGTTTTTATATAATTTACTTTTTTGGCCAAAATAAATCAAATATTTCTCCAGTAGCAACATAGATTTTAGTTTTCTGCACATGCTAATATCAACAGATCTTTAATATTTGTCAAGGGTGTCCTGGAATTTTGTCAAATCTTTTTCTCTTTATTTAAAGTTTTGACAACATTCCAGGACACCCTTGACAGATACTCAAGATCTGTTGGTATAAGAATGTGCAGAAAACTTAACTCTATGTTGCTACTGGAGAAATATTGGATTTATTTTGGCCAAAAAAAAGTAATGCTATAAAAACTGTAAAATTACTCGTGCTCCCTTCTGCCCCACCTTAACTAAATATAACTTATATAATCATGCAAATAATATTTTAATAAATTCTTATATTTTAATTTATTGGGCTTAAAATCACTTTTACAGAAAAAAATGCAACACTTAAAAACTTTCTCACTCACTATAGGTTACATTTTAAAAATACCTACACTAAATTAACCTTTTTTTCTAAACATTTAAAAGAATATGAAATAAATAATAAATGTAATAATTTTTATTTAATTTATGTTTCATTGGTGTTTTTATAACACCCAAAGTACCTCAATTATTTGAGCAAATAAACTACTCTTAACTTACCTGATACAAATTAATTAATTTTATCCAAACAAAAATCAATTAGATAAGGACATAATGTATGTTTTACATCGGGTCTTCCCAGCTAATCACATTTTGTTGAATCCCTTTAAATACTGGTATCAGCAAAAGCATGCAAAAATAGTGTTTCATAATCAATGCATATGTTTCAAAATAATACATTTTTCCTTTATTTTCTATCTTTTCATTCTTTTTCAAAATTATGTGCATTCAAATTTTTTATTTGCTATCATCCTTTCTGATCAGCTTTTGTGTCTACCGTTGATCTTTCTTTGTTGAATCCTTTGTGATGACAGCCTTGCTCGTATCCCTCAAGTTCAACATCGCTGTCCTATCTGTCTCCCTGATTATTCTCCTTCATCCTCCTGCTCTCCTAATTCTGATCTCACCTTCTGCAAAGCCTGGCAACAGTTGGCTAAAGCAATGATCACCAGAGCTCTCGTCCTCAGTACGACCAAGGTCGAAGGGCCCAAACTTAGTGGAATTTAGTAGTGTACTTCTGTTTAACCTCGCTAACCGGGTGAGTGGGGTCCTATAGCATCTTAGTTAGTTATAGTGTGATTTTATAAATTTCTTCAGAAGCCAATGCAAGTTTTGGCCATTTCGAACAGATTTATATGCATTTTGACCATAGCTCAGAGAAATATGCAAAAATTGAGTGGATGTAATTTTTTTTATTTTAATAATCCATAGCTAGGCGGTTGGATCCCAACTTTTGTCCTATGTAGAAACTATACAAAAACCAGGAGGAAAAATACTTTTTTTTTGACAAAAATCACTTTCATAATTCATTACTAACAATGGCTGCATGGTTTAGGGCACTACCCTCACAGTAGATTAGACTGCTGATTACGGGGAGTCGAGGTTTGAATCTCGGTCTGGTGTACTGAGGGTAGTTTTCCAAAATAGTTTTCCAATTTCCCTTCACGCAAATGTGGGTACACTTAATCATTGTAAAAACCATTAGCGTCATTAGGACACAAGTGTATAACTTGAATGGCTAGTAGGCCACGGTGCATAAAAAAATCAACCAAACAATTAACATGTTTTATGAGCTTGGTATAATGTAAACAAAATTGAACTTTTATACAACTTTATTAACAACGAAAACTGGTAACAATTTTGTGATATAGGTTGATGTATTTTATTTTAAGTATCAAAAAAGATCGCAATTATTGTGGGTATGATAATTTTGTAAAGAGACAAATACTTTAAATATTGTATGTGTATTAAGTACTTCATCACTATTACTATTTAACTTTATATCATTATTGCTTTCACACCAGGGAGTAATGATACTTATCTTGAATATTCCAGAGCCCAATGTACTTCCTGTCCCAACACTCCCCCAAGAATTTGATTGTATACTGGTTTTTTGCGCACTTTGATAGAACTAGCTTGAATTCCAAACAAAGACTGATGTACTATAATTATGACATATTTTATTATCATTCAATTAGCAACTATAAGCAAATCTTTAGATAATCACAACCTGTATATGTTACACCCTGTTTATATAAACTACCCATTTCACGAATTGGTCACATTTCTGTCCATTCCATGAACTGGCCTCTTCTCTTGACCATTTCACGAACTGGGCAAAAATTGCATGAACTCTTGGCCCATTTTATGAACTGGAAATTACCGTCCCATCTACTAAAAGTTTAAATGAAATTTGCTTTTTAGATATTATAACCCGCCTCGGTGGCGTAGTTGGCTAACGCGCTAGTCGTGTTGAGCTCGACCGCCAAGGACGGGGAGATCGAGGTTCGAATCTCGGTCGGATGAACTGGGGTGGTTTTTCCTAAATGGTTTTCCACTCTCCCTCCACGCAAATGCGGGTTCACTTCCTCTAAATTCAACCCTCCCAATTCCTAATCCATTAGCGTAATTAGTACTTAAGCGTATAACCCGAACGGGTAGTAAGACACGGTGCTAAATATTATTATTATTTTAGATATTATATGTTAGGAATTATAAACTATTCCAACTTAACTACACCTAGCCTTTCATTCTAAAACGATTAAAAGGTTTGAACCGAACTTGTGCTTCTCTTGTCCATTTCACGGACCAGGGAAAAACTCATCCAGTTCATGAACTGGGCATGGGCAGCACAAGTATTACTCAATTCATGAACTGGATGAGTTTTTCTGGTCTGTGAAGTGAAAAAGTGAAGAAGCCAGTTCACAAAATGGGTGGAAATTTGCCCAATCTTTGAAATGGTCAATTTTACTTCTGGGGTGTGACATTATTACAATAATAGTAAACATTTTATATCCTAACAATTTTAATCTTTTTATTATTATTATTATTTGTATTGAATTACCAGCATTTTATCCATAGATCAAGTTAATTTGATTGATTGTAATGCTATTAAGCAACTTTGAAACAAAGTGATCATTTCCTCTCAGGTTCTGAGTACATTGATTTTAAAAAAGAAGGTTTAGTTTGAGCATACATTACTAAACAAATTTATGAGAGCAACCGTGCTGAATTTTTTTTTAACTAAATATTTTGTTTTTCTTTACTAAATATTTTGTTTAAATATATTAATTTTTTATTTTGGTTTTACACACTAACACACTATAAATATTTGTCACTTTAAAAATAATAATTTACAATATAAAAAGTGTTCACTATTAATATTGAGACACCTCCGTACAGGAATTCGGAGCTGTGCCTGTGATATTTCCAATTTGGAGCCGTTCCGAGATTACAAATTTAGAATTAGAGTGGAGAACAAGTATGGCATCAGTGACCCATCACCATTTGCCATTACACTACGGTAAGGTTGAAAATTTAAACCTTAATTTGATTATTTAATAAAATTTACCTTAATTTAAATAGTTTGTTTTGAGTGGTGAATCTTCATAAGTACTTTTTTTATTTGAATAACAAATGCTGTGATATAATATTTCTACATTGAAAAACATGTTTAGTATACTATAATAATAATTGTACGAGTGGCAGTAACAAGCCAACTACCTAGTCGAAGATGGCTGCGTTATCTGATGGCTCGTGAATAAAGCTGACGATTTTTGCACGTCCATCATAGACTCTGCCTTAAAATATGAGTGAAGAATGACCCTGGGCATGGGTCGACTCCTGGATAATTCAGTGGTAGAGCATTGGCGTACTAAGCCAAAGGTCCAGGGTTCGATTCCCATGTCCAGGTGTAATTTTTCAATTTTCAGAATATGATATCTAGAAGGTGAATTCCTCTCTAAAATTAATAACAGCTTCTGCTATTTGATGTTTACTATAGCCTTGTAGTAACAGAATATTCGATTAATATTCATAATGAAGACATTTATATAATCCATGTAGTTTGATAGCTTGAAATAATTATTTTTCAATCAATTATTGTAAATTTTTAGAATATGATATCTAGATGGAATAATCCTCACTAAAAGCATAAATAATAGCTTTGGCTATTTGATTCTTTATTGTAAATGGTTAACAATCTTAATTTTTAGGAAGGTAGGCATTTCTGATTACATTGAGCTCCGAGCTGTCTGAAAAATCCTCATTTGGATTCTTAAAAAAATAAGAATTCACATGTTTTAAAGGACATGTGATAAATTTGTATTCAGACTGTAACTTTGAGAATATATGTGTTATGCCAAATGTTACAGAAAGAATATAATAGTTTACAATTTAGCAACAAACTACCTACTTAAAAAAACATAAACGATAGTTTCATTGAAAGTTTAACAAGATTATTTCTTGTTTTTGTTTAAGATCCTATAGTGAAGATACATAACTTTTTTTTAAATCCATACACACACAGGTAAAAGTACTGGACATAATATGATAGACATAGTTGTACATGTACTCCCAGGAGCAGGATTTTTAGAGGGTATGCAACATACTACTGAGTATGATTAACCATAAAATATTGTTTGATGATATTAAGTCTGATAAACAGATTAATGCATTCAGAGTTTGACATGATGTCATATATTTTTATAAGTTATTTTTATAGAGTTGAGTCAAAACTACTATTTTACGAATCCAAATCTCGAATCTGAATATCCAATTTACCTTTGAATCCTGAATCTCAAATCTGAATTTGAATCTTGGAATAAATTAGAACACAAGAGGAAGTATAAATATAATAGAATAATAGAAAATATAAATAGTAACAAAATGTTAACATCCTTTCTTATAATCCATTCATTATAACATTCAGACATTCAGTTTAGTGACAAATTACTGGTCTGGAGCCTGGTTGTTGAGTTCATCCTTTACTATAATTGGTTCTAAACCACCAATAAGCATTATTATAGCTCTAAAATAAATCTCATTTTAAAAATTGAAAACTTTTTTTAAAGGATTTGAGAATTCAAAATATTCTTGTATCCTCAACTTTTAAATATCCTTAAGGATTCAAGGATTTGAGGGCTTATCCTAACTTTTTTCCCCTTATGCCACTTTTTTTTTTTTCCAGTTTCAAATTTATCAAAACTTGGAACAACAGTTTATACTTTATATGTTAACATAACATGTATTTGCTTCGATTTTTTTTTTATGAAGAGCAAGGAGTAGCCTGGTAAAGCCATTGAACCGAAAAGGGTACCTGATTGGAAAACACTGGATTACAGGATACATTTCAAGAAATTGCAGCAGCATTCATTTGAGAAAAGAATGAAAAATCATATTTTAAAGATATATACTCAGTACAGTAATGGAATTTAACCGCAGATTCCCAAGTTTGTTGAGTATGCTAAATGAACAAGTTTTCTGGGGAAATTAACTCTGTCAAAAAAGTTATTATAAATAGTAAACTAGTAAATAACATTTTATTTCTATCCTGGTGCAGGCAGAAGCTAGAGCCTGACCCTCCCAAGTTCTTCCCATACCTCGAGCCTGGCATAGACTTTCGGCCAGAGACGTCACCATACTTCCCTAAGGACTTTGACATCGAGAAACCACCACACGATGGATACGCTCAGGCTCCCAGGTAAAGCTTTGACTCGAGAATATTAATTGAATATTTTAAATTACAAGTGATGAGGAAAAGTAAGGGAGGATAAGAACACACTATGTAGAACATAAGAGCTTTGTTGTTTTTTGAATTCTGGCCTCTCAGTTAGGAGTCTGTTAGCGCCAATTCTTTTATTTGAGACGATCTTATGCCAGCTTTTCACGAAGCTCCCTAGTAACCAGATGAGTCGAACTTGGGTTTAATAAATATATCATTTTAAAATTTTATTATGTAAATATAATAACATATGTATTAAAATTATTAAAGAATTGTTTTTAAATGAATTATGACTCGGATATTTAAAAAAAATCAATGTTTTAAAAATCTAAAATAAATGGTTTTAAAATCATTAAAAAAATCGAGCCATAATAATATTTAATAAATCATAATATTTATTTTTAAATATAGTGTGGTATAATCTGAATAATTAATTATGATTCATTTCAATAATATTAATGGCAGTTTAAAAATAAATGGTACGGCGCACCGCACAGACTTTCTCTCTCTTTCTATAAACTCGTAAGATTTCTGAACGGAATAATGTACATTGTATCATCATCACTCCACATAAGAACACGCATAAAATAATATACAATGATATAGAATCAATGAGAAAAGAGGCGCATCTTTGTCCATCTAAGAGCATTTCAAACAGTTTAATGTCTTCCACAAGGGTCAACACTTCGTATTACAATTTCGATTTCTGGTTAAAATTTTAAAATTTTATAAGGTGTTGCAGATCTTCAAGTCATCGCATTGATATTTAATTATTCATTTATACATTTTGACCAATAAAATATGTAAATATTGACTATTGAGTCTAAAATGGAGATAGATCATTGCTGTGCAAACATTTCTCCAAAGAGCCTTAAGGAAAAATAACATACTTTTTTTAGATACTTATATTTAATTACTCTATGGCATTGGAGAATTATTGCGTTACGACTTAAGTAGTATATGTTTACAACTAAAGCTCACAAAATTGTATTAATATATTTGCAAATATCTCAGAAACTGTTGCTTTTATAAAAATTTATGTCAAATAAAAGTTTTTTATTTCTAATAGTCCTACAATTTTGCAATGATAAGTTGTTTAGTTTCTCAAATAGTTGTGGAAATACGGAAATTAACACTTCTGTAAAGTACCCTAAAAATCATTTTCATAGGAAAATGAAAATAGCCAGTCTATTTATAATCTTAATCAACGCCTAGATACAAATTTTAATCAAAACCGTTTGAGCAGATTTTGAGAAAACCAAATTTTTCTCTTTTCACCCTTCAGTAAACTACCCTAATTTTAAGTTTTTATAGACACACAGACAGACGGCATTGCAAAGATTATTATTTAGGGGTGTGGGGGTCATGAGACGTTGACATCCATCAACATTTCAGGTTAGTTTTTTTTTACGGTCGCAATACTTAAACTTTAATGTCCAAAAAGTTAAAAAAAATCATATAATTGCGTATAGATTGAAAGTTATTGATTTTATAAAAATATGTTTCGGATAAAATATCTGTATTATAAATATATATACATATTTGTAATGCTAAGTAATTTCATATCTCAAATAGTTTCGGAGCTATTATGAAAAATGTTAATTAACGCATCAGACCGGAGCCCTTAAAGCCATTTTGCCAAAATATTGAGGGTAGCCATTTTGTTTGTAATATTTATTAATGTTTTATAAATGAAATTTAATCAAAATCGTTAGAGCCAATTTTGAGAAAATCTACTTTTTCTCTTTTTTCCCTTCAGTAAACTACCCTTAATTTTAGGGGTAGATATCCAATTCCAAAAACCCCTCGGGGCAACCCTATGAAAACCCTAGATATCAAGTTTCAGCTCAATCTGTAAAATAGTTTAGGCTCTAGTTGGAGGTACATACAGACAGACAGACAGACAGACGGAAATTCAAAAACCACTTTTTCGGATTCAGGGAGTCATGAAACGTCAAGATTCATCAAAATCTCGAGTTCGATTTTTTTGACGATCACCATACTTTCTCTACCTGTAAGATAGAGAGAAAGTAAAAATTTCATCACTATGGGTTTGGATGTACAGATTTAGCAATTTTTTTTATGCAAACAACCCTATTAAATCCCTGTTCACTACAGCTATTTGCTCGGTGCTGACTTCCTACCAGAGAGAGAAGTTAAACATAAATTATTTTTAGGATGTACAATTGTACATACAGTATGTTCACCAGAGCTTTTTACCTGAATGACAGTTGAAAATTCATATGTTTAGGTTTTGTGTTGCCAACACTTGAACAAGATCCCTGTTTTGTTACAAATGAAGTTTTTTAAATCACCTGTTATATTTTACATTTAAAATAACATACACTTAAATTTTCTCCCACTATCTAATTACTTTTTTAAATCCAATCTGAGACAATATTTTAAACATTGTTAAAAGTATTTATTCTTCATTTTGGAATGTTATCGATAATAAGTATGTAATAATATAGTGCATACATTAATAATTTTTAATACAGGCATCGAGTTTACTTGGAAAAGAGAAAATACTTGTCTTTTTTTTTTACATATAATACATTATTTTATGATTATTTTATCATATTTAAAAATATTAAACTTAATAAATATTTTTATCCATTGAGTGGGTGCACCATTGTAAAGAACTTGTTTGCATCATGATAAATCGCATGGTTTTAGTTTGTCGGTCATCATTTTAAAGCAATATTTGTTAGACCTTTTGTGAAAGTGCTGTCAATATATAATTTTTATAAATAATTAATAAATAAGCTTTGTGCCTGAACTCAAATAAATATAAATAATACTAGGATAAACTACTCTGGTTAACTATCACATTCGTACATTACCATATGTTTTCATTACAGCTAGCCAAAGTGACAGATGTCAGCTGTTGGCATAGGGATACATTAGGGATTATTTATCGTAACTTTATGAGCTGTCATCCAAGTAAACTCAGGTGGTGAATGTACTTTAGTTGACATTTACATGAAGGTGTACTTGATACAGTCTTGCACTAAGTTGTGTTCTAACAGCCCTGAAGAGAGATTCCTTACTATATCTCCTTTATCTACTCTTCATACTCTCCCCCATTCAACTCTAGTTTACTCAGTTGCTGACCTTGACATTCCAATAGCAAACTGTATAATACCCTCTGTGTTAGGTTCTTCCTCCCTCTTCACTCTCATCCCCTCTTCCACACTCATTTCACAAACCACATCCAACCAAGGAGAGAGAAAAGTAAAAGTTATCACAAGTTTTTACTCACATATTTTAACTTCAATTACTTATTCATATGAATCCTTAGTTTACATTTAGCTCTATATTTAAATTCACACTATCTATTTTTAGCTTTAAGTGCAAATGTTTCAGGTTTCTGAGACAGGAGCACGACACACAATATGGCGTCAAGAACCATAACTGCAACTTGTTCTGGTTCGTCTATGGTTATCCAAAACCCAAGATGACATATTACTTTGAGGACCAACTGATCGAACCTGGTGGTCGATATGACTTCAGCTATACCCGAAATGGGCAGGCTACCCTCTTTGTCAACAAGTAAGTCCCTACGTATTGTAATTTGCAGTGAGGTTTTCAAGAACATATTTTGAAAACCATCTAAGCATGTTGAAATAAATGTTACCAATTCTTTAATCTAAGAAAACATATTAAGATATTCATTTGTTAGAAAGGCAAAAATAAAATAGTTTGAATATATTTTTTGGATGAATCATAAGCTAGAAGCTGTAAAAATAGAATAATTATAAAATAATTTTGGACTTAATTCTTTTACCTTTATATATATAATAATAGTTCAATCCTATGCTACAGTATCGACTAGGAAGGGATTCATTTAAGATAACAAAACAAAGAAGGTGATTTATAAGTAAATGAAAAAATATAACTGGAGTGATGATGAAAAACCACATTTTGGTGGGAAGAGCAACATTTCCTCAGGTCAAGGTTCAAATCCCCGTCTCTAAGAATATATTCAAACCTACAAGTACTCACCCAACCTGGCTGGTTTCTAGCTCTCACCTCTGTTGTATCTGACAGAATGCTGGATCGTGACGTGGGCATGTATGAGGCAGTGGCGACCAATGAGCATGGAGAGGCAAGGCAGCGGGTCAGGCTGGACATCGCAGAGTATCCAGAGTTCATCACCAGACCCGAGGAGACCATCATCATGATACGGAGGTCAGGCAGGTTGGAGGCGCGAGTCATCGGTGTGCCCTACCCTGAGATCAAGTGGTACAAGGATTGGCAACCATTGGCTCCCTCTTCGAGGATCAAGGTCAGCACTCTTTGTATAAAGGGAGTCAATGTGTATTTTCTGAACATAGCTATATCGGCAGTTGACTCACATACTAGCTTAAAACACAACACACTCAAATATAAATCTTAGAATTTCATCATCATGACACACACAAATCAGAGAGGTATTTTGTTTTACATATTTGAAAGAAAAGTACAGAAAAGGTGTATAGAGAACATATAAAAGGGAACGAACACAGTATGGCTTTTACAATGAAAAGAAGAATACAGTTCAAACTTAACATTGCTGCCACTGGACAAAGAGGTAATTGCTGCCTCTTCAAGAAAATTGGTCATTACCGCCCAATACCCCTAACTAGGTTTCCTTCTATCGGAATTTATCAGTAGGGAGTGGGAAACACATAACACCACTTCCTAAAAGAGGAAACCATTTCCTGTGTTTGTCCTTTATGTTATTTGTTCCTTTTACATGTTCATTTCTATTTGTCCATAATTTTTTACCACTTTCCTTTCCATCCCAGTCCAGTGGCAGCAATGTTAAGTGTAAACTGTGTTCTTCTTTTCACTCAAAGGCGATATTGTGTTAATTCCTTTTTAGATGTTTTTTTTTAATCCACCTTCTTCCAAATACGAATAATATCATGTATAAGGGTATGAATACCCTGTTGGAAAACCCTGGAATAATAAAAAAAAAAATGCTCTAATGACATATGTTTGGAAAAAAAAAGAGGTGGCCCAATGGCTAAATAATTTTATAATAATGGAAATCAATAATAAAAATAAAGAAATAGGAAAACTTTAATAATAAGTGTGAATTTAATTAAGAAAGCCCACCTAAGGAAAGAGCAAAAATGTGTAAAGAATCCAATGCACAAAGGTAACATCTTCCTTTTTTTTGTCTTCTAATGTAGTAGTAGTCACACACACACATTTAAACACTAATTTTAAAACAAATTGAGTAATGTTTCGGCATTGTTGCCCTTATCAAACAAAAAATGGAGTAATTCATTATTTGTGTAAAGGGTATTCCTTCTTCTTTTATTGTTTGATAAAGGCAACAATATTGAAATATTACTTAATTTGTGTTAAAATGTGTGTGTGACTACTTCTACTATAGAAGACGGAAGAAAAGAAGAAGATTGCATCGAATTCGTTACAACATTTTTCCTCTTTCCTTAGGTGGGCTTTCTTCATTAAATTTACAATTATTAGTTTATTTTTCCTTTTTCTTTATTTTTATCAATTTCCATTATTATAAACATATGTCTAATGACATAAAAATGTATGACACATTGTCGAAACACTGAATTATTAAGTTAGGCCTTGAGATAAACCATATAAATTCAAAACTCTGGACTATATAGGTTCTTGTAGCCAGTAGTAGTGTTAGAGGGAGCTTTCGCTAAAATCAATGTAAATCCCTTATTTCCGTGTTCTTAGATCTTGTTTCGAGAGCCTGATACACACATCCTGCAGATCAATGATGCCATATGCAAAGATGAGGGCCTGTATTCTATCAGTGCTCGCAATGTCGCCGGATCCATCTCAAACTCAGTGATGATACACATCGAGGAGAGTGAACAAGAGTATGGTTACCTAACATACAGCAAGGGCCGGGACATCAAGCCTAAGAACAAACCCCTAGGGGACTTTTATGACATCGGGGATGAGCTGGGGCGAGGGACACAAGGGATCACCTACCACGCTGTGGAGAGACTCACAGGTAGAAATAATATTTGTTCACGTATTCAATTCTATTACTATTCTCTAGGGCTCTTTAAAACTTGGATTTTGAGTTCTGAGCTGAGCTTTAAATAGATGCCCAGGCTCAAAAGATTTATGGACTCGCAATTTCGAGATTCTTGAAAAAAGGTTAATTCTTTGCCTTGCATTGGGTTATCTAGGGATGAATGACTAATAGATTACTCCTCTCTCTACTTGTTGGGATATATATATTTTTTTTTGCTGCTGCTGAAGCTTGGAGTTTTGAGGGTTGGGAGAGGTGAATGGGAGGAGATGAACCTAACAAAACAAGTATTTACAAACACTTCAATATTTTGATACCATGTGGCATCTTCCTCAGGAGGTAAAACCATAAAAAAAAAGTGCCTTAATTGGTGCCAACTTAGTTCTTGAAGATGAAACACTTCACTTGGTACAAATAAAACAATTTTTTTAATTCTCAAATCTGAATTAATTTTTTTCTAAGAGCTTCAATTTTAAATATTCCTTAGGATTCAAGGAATCGGAGAATCAAAGGATTCATCCTTAACTTAATGCATATATGATGTGTATGGTGTTAATTTTTCTTGGTGTCAATTTAAATTTACCTAGCTAAGCACATAAAAATATACAAATTAGCTTTAACTAAAAATTATAATTAAAATCAACTTAAATTACAAAATTGAAATTTTTTTTTACTGACAATATTTCTTTTCTTTACAGGTCGTAACTATGCAGCGAAGATTATGCATGGGAAGTCTGATCTAAGACCTTTCATGAACAATGAAATTGAAATAATGAATGCTCTCAACCACCGAAAATTGATTCGTCTTTACGATGCTTTCACAACAGATCGCTCCCTTACTCTAATTACAGAACTGTATCCTTTACATTAAAATTAAAAAAACAAAAACTGAACCTTAATTTCCATTAACATAATCATAAATCTGTCTACATTCAATATAGTTAGTAAATATTAGCTTTTAAAAAATAAAAAATATATAGATGTAAGTATTTTTAGTGAAGTATTAAATCTTTTACTTCCCAATTGAGCTAGCTGCAATTTATAACAACTAATCTAAGGGCATATAATCAGGAAAGTAGAATTTTAATATAACACATCTATACACACCTGAGAAGAGAAAGAAAAATGAATTATAAAACAAACCATCTCCAATTCTTGCGACAGTGATCCAAGCCTTGGCCTTTCATATCAAAGTCAAGATGGCTGGCATTGATCTAACTCTGATGGGTTTCTTTTGTTATATTATGTGTTTGGAAGAAGGTACAGGAAGATGGATGGAAAACATATAAATGTAATGAACACAATATGGCTTTGACAATTAAAAGAAGAACACAATTCATACTTTACATTGCTGCCATAAGACAAAGAGGTAATGGCTGCCTCTTGAAGAAAATCGGTCATTACCGCCTAATCCCTCGACTAGGGTTCCATTCTATCGGGATCCATCAGGGATGAGTCTGAAACACGCAACACAACTTCCTAAGAGATGAAACCAAAAAACAAAAGGAAGAAAAAGGAAATTGGTAAAGAATGATAGTACAATTAGATAGGAACATGTCAAAGTAACAAATATCATAAATGACAAACACAGAAAGTGGACGTTAGGTGTGAATATATAATATATCTCTTTAAGGAAAACCTCTTTTCACTTTTTTCCCAGTACTTCCAAAAAATAGGTAATACACCAAAATACCTGAAAAAGCGAAAAGAGGTCTTCTTAAAGAGATATTTTATAGACTCTTATAGTTTTTTATGATGTTAAAACATAAAAATGACTGATAATATCAAAAACCTCTAAACATTCTTGGTTTAAAAAATTTACAAATGTACGCTCCGCTTTTAGTGAAAGATTACAGTGTTACCTTGGTGGCTCCACTATGCCCCTTTCATGTGAACTGTGACATAGTGGAAACAAGCGAGGTAATATTCTTCCTTTCAAGATAAATGGAAGACAATCATTAACGATATACTTTGATGTTACTGGTAATAAATATTTTTGGAGAAGTAAATCTAGTTAAATATATAAATAAATGAATAAATACAGGATTATTTAAGATTGGTATTAAGGCCAAATCAAAAAATAAAGATTATCAATATTTTTAAACAAATTTAGAATCATCCATTAAAAAAAGAGATCTTATTGAGAATATATATAAAAACTCATAAAGTGTCCTGGTCAAACAAAATCTAGGTCAATATGTGAGTTGATAATGCTAATCAAGGTACACATCAGAGGGTATGAAACTTGACTCCTTGACCCTCAAGTTCAGAGCGGGTGGCGGAGAATTGCTGGACAACTTGACGAAGCAACCATACTTAACAGAGAGTGAAGTTGCTGGGTACATTCGACAGTTACTGTGGGGCCTGGAGCATATGCATGATCAAAATATCGCTCACCTGGGACTCACAGTCAGTACACCACCTTCATAGTTTGGTTTTCAAACTATTTATATTCTTTACTCTCCCATTCAATGTATCAAGTAAAAATTTAAAATGTTAACCTTATCTTGCTGAGTTCTTGCTCACTTAGTAAGATCAGCACTATCAGTTACAGAATTATTTCTTGTTATTTCTTAAATAGACTGCTACACCCTCATAATGTCATATTTTAAATATAGGTATGTAATTCTTCTTAGATCGGAGATCTACTGATAGCTCATCCTGGAGGAGATGACCTCAAAATCTGTGACTTTGGTCTCAGCAGGAGACTAGCCTATGGGAAGCTCGCCTCGCTGGACTACGGTGAGTGCATTGACTATTAGAAATAAACAGTGTGTGAAGTACACTTTTTCAATTTGAAGCAAATTAAAATCTATTATATGAAACACTGTATTGGTTTGAATATAGCAAGATGAATCATGAAAATTAATATAAATAATAATTAATTTTTCAGATTATATCACACTATATTTAAAAATAAATCTTATGATTTGTCAAATATTATTATGGCTTGATTTTTTTAATAGTTTAAAAACAATTTATTTTAGATTTTAAAACATTAATTTTCTTTAAAATATCTGAGTCATACTTCATTTAAAAAAAAAATTCTTTAATAAGTTTAATACATATTTGTTATTATATTTACATAGTGAAGTTTTATAAAAATGTATATTTACTAAACCCAAGCTAGATAAATCTGGTTACTAGGTTGCTTCACGAAAAGCTGGCTCAAGATCGTCTCAAATAAAAGAACTGGCGCTAGCAGACTCCTAACTGAGAGGCCAAAATTCAAAAAACAACAAAGCTCCTAGGTTCTACATAGTGTGTTCTTATCCTCCCTTACTTTTCCTCATCACTTGTAATTTAAAATATTCAATTAATATTTTCGAGTCAAAGCTTTACCTGGGAGCCTGAGCGTATCCATCGTGTGGTGGTTTCTCGATGTCAAAGTCCTTAGGGAAGTGTGGTGACGTCTCTCATAATAAACTCTAAAATTTCAAATGTGATCCATATAAAAAAATATAAGGTCTCGAATATACCATCAGATAAAAAGTTGTTAGCAGCCTGCACATTATTTGTTTGTTGCGCATCGTGTATTTCTCGTAATTAAAATTTTAGATTGTAGCTTGTTATGTATGCGAGTGCTAACTGAGGTCACATTACAGACGCGAATATATTAGGGGCAGATCACGGCCGGTTCACCGTAACACTGACGCTATTCTCTTTTGTCTGTCATGGCGGCTGCTCACTTCACTTGTTTCTCAGTTGTTTACACTACTTTCTGGTGCACAACAAGACTTGTATTATACATATACTACATAGCTTATTTTCACTCCCCTCTTTATTTGAGATCTAGAGGAAGCCTTCTTTTCAACGTGACCACTCACTTGCGGATCTACCCTGGGTGATTTTTTAATATCAGTAACACCGCACAGATTCTGCCACCAACACTAACAATGACCTACTGAATTACCAGTTCAATGACGTAGAAGGGTGGAAATCCTATCCCTCTCTGACTACATTTTGACTTTAGGTTTATTATTAGAAGCCCGTGGTGATTTCCACATGCTGGTACAGATCCAGCATGGTACAAAATATACCTCTTTAGGAATCTGCTTTTTTTTCTTTTTTTCTTTTCCAGTGAAAATGTTAGGCTACACACATAATATGAGTATGGTTCTCAGAAGGACAATTTTAGGAGAAAAACATCGCATCATATTCAGGCCAATACAGTACTCTTTAATATGAATCAAAGTTTATTTATATGATTTATTTGCTTTAAGTTAAAAATATATTTATACTGTGTTTATTTATATGATTTGATACACTAGAATCATTTAGAAAAAGTTTTATTTTACATTTATTCATAATATTTCATTCTAAGCTGATAAATAAAGTTATCATCACAACATTCAATTCAGTTACTTTAGCAGCATCATATCAAATATTATATGTGTAATCTCTTACCCTAGGCATGCCTGAGTACGTGGCCCCAGAAGTAGCGAATGGGGACGGTGTGGGGTTGCCAGCTGACATGTGGTCTGTAGGAATTATAACATACCTCCTCCTGTCTGGAATATCACCCTTCAAAGGAGCCAATGACCGAGAGACATTGACTCGCGTCAAGGACGGCAAGTGGGAGTTCCATGAGGACTGGTGGTCCAAGATTTCCGCCGAGGCTAAGGACTTCATCAAGCTGCTACTAGTGTACCAGTCTGAGGGAAGAATGGATGTCCACGTGGCCCTCAGGCACCCCTGGCTCAACTTCTCTGACAAGATGCCGGCCAGCCAGTACAAAATCAACACCGATTGCCTCAGGAACTACTACGATAGCTGGAGGTCAGTGCATGGTTTCCGTCATTAACAGATACACTATTTACATGCAAAATAAGTTTTAATGTTTCTTTGAAGGAAGATATCTATTTTAATATCCATCAATTTTACTTACAATAATGAAAATTGAGGAAAGAAGTAGTGAGAGTTTTGTCTTTCAAGCCCATCTGACTTATTTTCTTGGTTCCTTCCGGGTTATTCCCCTCCTACACTGTAAAAAAAAAACCCACCGTAGAACCAACAATCAACATGTTACTTTTTTTCAAATATATAGCTGCAAAATTGATTTTCTTGTGTGTTTTTTTATGTCTTTCCTAATATGAAAGAAGAATACTTGAAAAATTAAAAATAATATCTAATTGTAAAAATGATGAAAAAACAAAGTGTGATGAGTAGATTTAGGATTTCTGTAGTATTATCCTACAAATAATTTTAATGAGAATGATGCCATATGCAGAGGAAATAATTAGGGATCACCAATGTGAATTTCGATGAAATATTGCAAATATATTAGAAAAATTGTGGAATACAACATGACAGTTCAACAACCATAAATAGATTTTAAAAAGACCTATGATTCAGTTAAAAGAAATAAATCATATAAACATTTATCGAAGTTTAGGATACCCAAAGACGTGTCAAGCTAGTTGAAGTATTTTTGACCGATACACATGGCAGGATGGAAGTTGAATGTCACTTCTCAAATACTTTCAAAATACATAATGAATTGAAACATTTTCTCCATTACTTTTTAATCTAGCCTTAGAATATGCTATTAGGGTAATGCAAGAGTTAAGGAAAGGCTTGACATTAAATGGTACAATGCATCAACTAGGATACACAGATGATTTTTAACTTTTTTGCGTAATAGTAAGGAAGCTGTTGCAAGAAATGCAGAAATTTTATCAGAAGGTAGTTAGGAAATAGGTTTAGAGGTGAACGCTAAATAGACCAAGCATATTATCACAGAGAGAACACAGATAGGGGACAATAATCTAGAGATTACTGAGAACAACAAATATGTTGACAGGGTTAATGAGTTTATTTTAACTAGCAATAATGATATAAGATTGGAAATGAGGAAAAGAGTACAATCAGGAAATGCATGCTATTTCTCATTCAGAATGTTGTTGATATCGTGCCTGCTTTCAAGGAATGTAATACTCAGAATATACAAACCAATAATTTTACTGTTTGTTCTCTATGGGTGTGAAAAGTGGTCTCTTACCTTACATGAGGCAAACACATTAAGGGTGTTCGAAAACAAGGTGCTTAGGAACATATCAGGTCCAAAAAGCTACTGGGGAGTGGAGGAGATTGCATAATGATAAATTATATAGCATTTACTCATCATTGAATGTTGTTAAGATAATCAAATCTCATAGATCGTAGATCTCGTAGACATGCATTGGGAATAGAAAAATCTATAACCTTGTCCAGGATACTGACTGACAAACCCAATGCAAAGAGTCCATTGGTAAGATCTAGATGCAGATGGGAGGATAACATTAGAATGGATCTTAGAAGAGACAGGGTGTAATGAGGTGAACTGTATTGTACCAGTTCAAGTTAAGGATCGGTGGCCTACTTTCGTAAGTGCGGCTATGTACTTTCGAGTTCATAATGCCATAGAGTAAGTGCATAATTAACCTACAAAATATGTACATAAATATTTAGCAAAATAAGTTAAAATGTATAATAAAATGTATAATCATGTGAAAATATGTTAGATTGACTAAACCATCTTTCCCCACGCTAATAATACATAAATACTATATTATCAAAACTAAATTTAAATTTTTGGCTGCAAATTTCTAAAGGAAGTAATAGAAAAACATTTTTCTAAATATACACACGTACAATTACTTTGTTAACAAGTTGTATAGCATTATTTGTTTGTTTTACGCACTTAAATTTCAATTTTTTTTTATCATTGTGTCTTATTACCTGTTATGGTTTAACACATATATGATAATTAATCTAATAGTTTAGGGATGAGTAAGAAAGCATATTAGAAGTAATATACCCGCATTTCCATGGAAGGATAGTGTGAAACCATTGAGGAATAACAACACTCAGTAGACCCGACAGGGATTCAAACTTTGATCTACCCATCTTCAGCAGGCCAGTCTAAGACGGAAGTAATACCTTTGACAATTCGGCCACAGGAACAGGTTTCCCATTAATTAAAGACTTCAAATAAATGGCATTATATAACTGATTTTAGAAATCATACAAACACTAAAAACTTTCAATAAAACCTCTTGTTGTTGGCTCGTCTAAACAAGTGAACCTCAGACCACTCCAAATTATATATGTCACCGGCAATGTTTGAAATCCAGCCGTTCTATAAAATGCTTAGGCTTTCTATATAATGCCAGAGTGGTTTTGGCAAAGTATGAAATAAATTAACTTTGCTGTTGTATTTCATTCTTATTTTAAAGCCCTTTGTCTTTTTGAGGTCCCAGAATATGTTATCAATTCTTTTTCCAGTTTTATGTAAGTCTTGCGCCGTTTTCTTGCAGGTTCACTCATTCCTAGGATTAGTGATCAGTTTAAGTTATTTTAGAATAGGGTTAGTTATCTAAGGTAAGGTTAGGTTAGGTGAGGTTAGTATTTAGTAAGGTTAGGTTAGGTGAGGTTAGCTATTATTCTCGGTAATATTTAATGACTGGTTATTCTATAAATTTCCTACGAAAAGTATGAAATACATCAAAAAAACTAATTTATTTCATACTTTGCTAAAACCACTTAAGAATTTTGTAGAAAGCCTAGGCATTATACAGAAGGCCTGGATTACACACATTGCCATTAACATATATACTTGGTAGGTCTTGTTTGCTTTTCAAAAGATCTTTCTACTTGCTGTATTATTGTGACAGACCTCAAATTACATTTTCTGGGTTGATCTTGGATTTTGTTTTCGTCATTTGTTCTTTGCCTTGCAGTTTTATATCTATTTCTTCTCTTGACTAAAGAACAACGAGAAAATAAGCTAATCAGATCCAAGAATTACTATTTTTACATTCCATCAACTTGTGTTTACATACTGACACACCGCGGGAGATATGTGCTACTCGGGCCACTGGCAAAGCCACATTCTCTCCACTTACACGAGAAACATCTGACACAAAGCTATGTTACAGCAACTGTAATCCTCTCTGATGAGTCAACATACCTGACTTGGACCTTGCTCACTGCCATCCCTTAACTGGATACATTACTTTAATAAAATACAGGTTTCCTGAAAATTAGTGAAACATCATTTAAATGTATTTTCCTCAAGAAATACATTAAAATAATACTTTAATAAAAAAATCAGGCAAAATACATAATTTTATGTGATATCTTCGGAAATATGTTTAGTTCAGTAAAATATATAACATTAAAACTGAAAATACTGTCTCAAACAACATAATTCACAGAAATTTCGCTTTCCAAATTTCTATATTGGAATATTAAAATAAGTAATTACGAAAAAATCTGGGCTCTAGTGAAGAGTGTATAAATAAATGGAGAGAGAGGATACATTTTTCTATCAAGGACTAGCCAAATTATCTTTCTGGTTGGTTTCATTTCCTATCACTTAAATATCATAATTATACAGTGTTTCCACACTGTTTTCATATGCTTATAAGCAATTAGGAAACAATTCATTCTTAATATTAAGCTGCCTTAATATTAAGCTGCCTTAATATTAAGCTGCCTTAATATTAAGCTAATAAGACTCAAATCCCAACATGTCACTATGAATTAATTAATGATTAAAATATAAGTATATATATATTTTTTCAGATGAGTTAAGTCTTTTATTTAATATATTCAAAGTTGAGCTTACACAAATTTTATATTCAGGGACTGGTATCACAATGCATCTTGCCGCTCGTGGTACCGACGTCGGCCACTAAGTGGTGCTTTCACACACCCGTCCCGGATGGTGTACCCTCCTGGACATGTGTACACCCCAGAACCCACTCCAGAGCGAACTTCAAGGGAACCTAAAGAGCCACGCACTTGGGAAGACAGGGTTCCATCAAGGGAACCTCTTGACTATGAAGTTGGCAACTTCAAGTCAGAGAGCCAGTGAGTATTTATTCTAGTATACATTAGACTTGTTAGATGAAACACAATAAACAAATTTTGTTTAAATTAAGAGATGGGTCGAATTCTCTATTTCTCGAATCCAAATCTTAAATTTTCTTTTGAATCTTGAATTCAATTTCGAATATTTGAATCTTTAAAAATGTATAATTTAAGTTAAAGTAAAAAATTTAAAATTTATTTAAAATACTTGTTTATAGCCAATGACAAATTCTCTTTTGTTTGTCACAGATATGTTATACACAACAAATAGAACATTTTTTTAGTTAATAATTATATTAATACAGTTTTGTCCTTTTTTTGTGATTTTTATTAACTTCCCAACCACACAAGTCTATGTAATTCCTTTTACCAATCACCTCAAATTGTTATATCAAGTCAAGCTCTTCATAATTGTAATAGATATACTTTTTAAGATCCATTAGAATCTTGAATACTAGAGGATCCGAGGGAGAATCAAGCATTCCCATCTCTAGTTTAAATATATTTTTCAGGTATGGTCTCGTTGAATTATCAAAGCTATTTGAGATTTGAGGATTTGAAAGAAAAAAAAATTGAAATTCAAAAAAATTTAAAAAATTTTTTTTTTTTAAGTCCAAGTCTGAATATTTGATTAGAGCTATTATGGTGCTTAATAGGGGTTCAGACCAAAATATCAATAGAACAGCCCTAATAACCATAGACAGTACATTTTTTCACTTTTTGTAAAAAATATGAAGAATATAATTTAAAAAAAATTATAGCAATATAAAATGTTGAATGTTTTCTAAGATTAAGATTCGAATTTTAGATGAATTCAGTACTCGTATGTAAAATGAAAATTTCTATTCAAGAAATTTGGATTTGACCCATCTCTAATATTTTTGCAAAATAATTTGAGGAAGATGGATGAGGAGGGTTAATAAAACTACATCACCATTCATTAACAATGGATAGAAAATAAGAAAGTGGGGAAACCAACCTCTCTGCAGCTTGCTGGGATTGAGTATAACGTCACATGTCAGTCAAGTACACCATTAATTTGCCCAACTATGTTTTTCAGTGATTTTTCTATATGTATCCTTGCGCTAAAGTGCACTTGAAGTGTAAGGAAGTGCTGTACAGGATGTACTTTGTACCCATTATCACATATATCACATATGCAGCAGAAACATGGACATTAAATGTAAGAGAGACTAGGAAAGTGGAGGAATGAAGTTTGTGAGGAGCATGTTAGCTGTCACAAGGAGGAACAGGATTAGGAATGAAGTTATTCAGGGAAGAGTAGGGATACAGGGAGTAGGCAATATGAGATAGTAAAGGAAGCAAGACTGAGATAGTATGGGCATGTAATGAAGATGAAAAAAGAGAGGAGAGCAAAGAGAATCATGGAGATGAAGTATGTAGGAAAAATACCTCAAGGAATGTAACATGTTAAATACATTTTAACACTTACACTCAATGAAGCCCTATAATAGATTTAAAACTATTACTACCAGATCTAATAAGTTCTAATACTGCGTGGCAGATATAGACTCAGTGTGACATCACAAGCGAGAGACGCCCGATTCTCATCAAAAATGCCCCAGCGAACAAGGCAACTCGGCTTTGAAGACCAACACATGAATATCTAACACCTGGGCCAGACGATGAGCAAATGAGAGAGGCTTCCTTTGGGGTGTTCCCAACAGCCGTTGGCAAGCGCTAGTGGTCGGGTGGCGTGATATTAGAAGATTACCACCCCTCTTCTTACTTGGAGATAACCCTGCCCAATTTTATTAGTCCCGCTGGTTAGGGCTCTATGAGTACTCTTATTTTGAGCTTCGAGTTGAGCTCGTCCTTTAAGCTCGAGATCGAGATCGAAAGTTTTGTAGGTTCGTCATTTTCAAGCTTTTACTTTATGTACTTAAGGCCTGGTGACACAGTGTTAGTGGACTAATGCAAGTTTACTAGTATTAGCTTACTAACATGCTAGTTGTGTTGACACGTATTTTCCCTTGTATTAGTATCACTTCTAAAAACATGGCTGAAAATGAAGTGGTGCTAACTGGTCTCTCTATTGGAGCCATTTTTTTTATCACTGCGTCTCATTTCTCGTTTGGGTTATTTATACACATATACTAATTACGCTTATGTGTTAGGAGCTATGAAGGGTGAATTTAGAATAAGAATGGGCAGCCAAATAAATTAAAATTTTTCAGTAAATGCAATGTATCATTATCAGGTTGACCTATTAAAAAAAATGGTTTTATATAGACAACATAAAAAGTTTGTGAATTAGTATGTCTCCTATTTCTTAATTCCTTAATAGATTAAAATATGTTTCAGTAGTTCCCAAATAATTATATTATTTTGCTTGATTTGTTAACTCACTTAGCATACATGATAAATAAAATTAAACTGAATAAGGTCAATAAATCCCAATCAACCAAACTCGGTTGGGCATTTTTTTTAAATAGGCCTAACCAGGTTTTTTCAACCTTGTTTTAAATGTTGGAATACTAATAAATACTTGTTAAATGCTAGCTAGGCCTAAAATATTCCATAAAATAATAATAAATTAATTTGTAGATTGGTTTAAATATAGACTATCTGAATAAGAATGGGCAGACCAAATAAATTAAATTTTTCTGTAAATTGCAATGTATCATTATCAGGTTGACCTATTTAAAAAAATGGTTTTATATAGAAACATGATAAAAGTTTGGTGATTAGTAATGTCTCCTATTTCTTAATTCCTTAATAGATTAAAATATGTTTCAGTAGTTCCCAAATAATTTATATTATTTTGCTTGATTGTTGTAACTCACTTAGCATACATGATAAATAAAATTAAACTCGAATAAGGTCAATAAATCCCAATACAACCAAACTCGGTTGGGCATTTTTTTTAAATAGGCCTAACCCAGGTTTTTTCAACCTTGTTTTAAATGTTGGAATACTAATAAATACTTGTTAAATGCTAGCTAGGCCTAAAATATTCCATAAAAATAATAATAAATTAATTTGTAGATTGGTTTAAATATAGACTATCTGGTTTGCTATGAGACAATAATATTATGTTGTTTATCTACTCAAATTGCCAAAGCATTACTACAAAGTGTTTGAAGTGTATGGGCTGAACATTATTGATTAAAACTTATAAAGCATGGTTAAAGTGTCAAATACAGAGATTGGAAAGCGTGCTGGTGACTTCGCGTGAAAACGCTGGCCATTCATAGCTTACTTGCCAATAACACGAATATTATGTTGCCGGAACTCATCACGGTATTACAATGTTGTATTATATTTTGTGATTGTATGTAAAAAAAAATTACACATGCCACATTGACTGGTAGGGAAATAATGGTTTGATAAATTTTTTTATAACATTTGTTTACGATATTAATAATATCTTTCACAAGGCACATTTGCATATTTATTTACATAACATTTTATTTTTGACACTTCTTGAGAATATTACGCCTGATATCACTTTACAATATCCTATAGTGCAATATCATTGGTATTCTTATCTTTATAAATCCGGTGCTTAAAATTCCAAAAAAACGCATTCTTTTCATAACATTCCACAAATAAGTGTTCCCCGTACAACCAATTTTTTAGTTGCCGCCATTTTGATTTGTTTACTTGCATTAAGGCTCAATTACAAAGGGCGAATTACTAGCTACTCACTGGCTTGTAAACTCGTGTGCGAGTTAGCTTGCTCCAACAAGTTCAGCGAGTGTCGATTACACTGAGCTACCAAACCGCCTCACTCGCTCAGTAGAGTTGTTTCTGGCAGGTTGTTTTCGTTGTTAATCAAAATATTTGGAATGAAGTGGAACAGCAACAATATTGTAGACTTTTTGCGAATCTATGAACAATATCCTGTGCTGTGGAATATCAAAGATGTGACTATATCAATGTGAATCTTAAGAATCTTGTTCTTAAAAACATGTGTGAAAAGCTTAAAAAAGAAGGTTTGCAGCTCAAAGAAAAAATTAAAATTTTGAAAGACGTGCTTCCGACAAGAACTACAAAAATAGATAGAAGAGAAAAAGTATTATAAGGGCGACAACACAATTCCCGCACGAACCACTTCTCTAAACATTTCGGACACTATTAATTTACTATCTCCACTTATTTATTATACACAGCGATTTTACTAGCCAGAGGGCAAACTAGCTAGCGATAGAGGTGTAAAGACGCCCGGTCTTCAACTTTAAGGCCTGATTACACTGGGCGAGATTACTAGCTACTTGCTGGCTAATTTACTCGCTGCTATTAAACTCGTGAAATGTTAATTGCAATGGCTGGTAAACTCACCACTCACTCTACCCCAGCGAAGTAAAGTTGAACACCGGGCGACTTTACAAGCTACTTGTTAGCTAGTTAACCCTCTGGCTAGTAAAATCACCCTGTGTAGTAAATGAAGCTAGTAAATTAGTAGGAGTCGAAATGTCTAGAGAAGTAGTTTGTGCGAAATTGTTGTCATTGCTCTTTTAATAAGAAAAGGACTTGAGGAGGAGTTGGAAAATAAAAATTAGGAAAACAAGAAGAATGTGGGTAAGAAATATGATCTCAAAACGGGAAAAATATGGTGTATCCAATACTCTACTGAAAGAATTGAAGGATGAAGACCCTGTAGCTTACGGGAATATTTTGAGAATAAACACATTTTTTTTAAAACCACATCTTTAAGATTTACATTGATATAGTCATGATGTTTGATGTTCCACAGAACCGGATATTGTTTATAAATTTGTAAAAAGTCTACAATGTTTTCACTGTTCCACTTCACTCCAGACATTGCGATTAACAAAGCTATTCACGAAAAAGACAAACAACTCTACCGAAAAATGAAAACAACTCTACTGAGCGAGTGGGCGAGTTTGGTGGCTCAGTGTAATCGACACTCGCCAAGATTGTTGGAACAATCTTACTCGCGAATGAGTTTACAAGCCAGTAAGTAGCTAGTGATCTCACCCAGTGTAATAGACCCTTTTCTCGCTGGGGGAGAGCGAGCGGCTAGTTGACCAGCTGGTGCGATTACATTCGGCAAGTTTAATGACAGAGAGTAAATTCGCTGGCGAGTAGCTAGTAATCGACCTTTTAGTAAAGTTGGAAGCTGACCAACCTTTTCACTTGCAAGTGGATTTGTTTGTTAGAAGCTTGCTTGTCTGTTTACATGACATTTGTGTTTTTTTAAATGTTATTTCTAATTTAAAAACCGATATTTCAATTTACTAACTTTTTTCTAAAAGTATTTATATTTATAAAAATGAGTATCATTCATATTTTAAGAACATGTGTTTTAGTATATTTTTTAAATCTGAAATTTTAAAGATGATACCTATTTACATTTAAAATAAACAAATATATAATCTTAACATTTTTAAAATAAACAAAAAGATACTCTCAACATTTTAAAATTATGAATATATTCAAACTCGACAGCTTCTAGAAATACTCTACTCGAATTCAGTTTGAATGAAAAAACCCAAGCTCTCAGACCCTTACCGCTGGTATATAACGACCTTTACTCGGTTCACGTATATCTATTCTCTTGTAACCACTTGTCGGAGGAACTGCTGGAACATATTCACGAGCATCTGCTAAAACTATGTACTGAAGACCACGATGGTTGAGACGTTTGTGTTTCCTCACCACAGAGCAAGCTACGGCAGATACTATAATTATTGAAGAATAATGTAATCTATCGTAGAGTTTAGGCTCTATTGTTCACTGTCCATATGACTTAGTTTTTGTATGTCAATACTACTGACTTGTTTTCCTTGTTACACCCCTCTCTCCAATCCTCTTCTCCTTACGACCATCGATAACTTAAAGGAAGGGGGAGGGTGCAATCTACATATATTATACAAAGGACATGAAATGCAAGATTTAAATAATAATACCATAAATGGTTTATTCAAAGCAAAAAACAATTAGCAAAGAAGAATTCACTTAATTACATGGTCTCAATAATCGTACTGAGTTCAATGGAAAATCATGTTAGAAATAAACAGTCATTAGTGTAGTTCCTTAGCCAGAACTTCTCTACAGTTAGACATATCAAACTATCAGATGGGCTAGTCTTTATGAGACAAATGACCCACAGTGTTCAAAAGTATACAAGTAAACAAATAATAAACCAGTTAATTAATTTGTAAGATTTATATAAGAGCCTAATGGGCCTTGTTATGTTGTTTCAAACGCGGCTGCACTGCATCACATAAGGCAGACTTCAAACAAATTAAATAATAAATATATAAAGAATATTTATTAGACATTTTTAAAATAACGTGAGAGTTTGGCTAACAGACTTTAGTCAAACTCCCACGGGACTACCTGACCTAAACTTACAGTTTAGAAACTTCCATCTATTCGTGAAATTAAAGTTAACAAAATTACTATAAACAAAGTCTAGTGACAACATTTAAACTACGATCAAATATAAAATTAATCACTAATTAATTTTATCAGTTAAACAATTTATGTTTCGAAGTTATATTTTATAAGTGATCATTATCACAAAAGAAATCAAAACATTTTATTTACAACATTATTTCAGAATGAAATAATGATAAACTTCTTCATCACAAAAATGTATCAAGTTATTATAAATTAAAGATCAAAACTAAACAGCTGTCTCGTGCGCCCAAGTGGCAACAGACATTATAATTTTACTATATGGCGAAGAAAATAAATACGATTTAAACAAAAGTTAAAGTTTTGAATAATTATAAAGTTCAAAGTATACGTTGCCATAGTTAAAGTTTGTAGATTATCACGGACGATCCTGGCATAATCCTGGTCCTAGGACTATGTTCCTCCGTCCAGTGTTGGTTGAATAGTCAAATTAATGATGCGCTTACAGGACTTTAAATAGGGGTTTTTCACAGCACGGTAACAAGGTGGGGGGGTAGAACAATTCTTTCTAGAAGGAATCGAACTTGACGTGAATTGTTGATATTGTTGTCCCATTATTCATTTTGAACAACGATTCTTCAAGCAGACGTCATCTCAGTAGTTGTGGAACTATCCATCAGGGTGCAGATGGATAGAATTCAGTTGAACGTGGATAGTATTGCTTGGCGTGGCTTCAGTATCTATTTGATTTAGACGGAGTTGACTTCGGTGTAGGAGTCTCTGTTACTACCCGGTGTAGCTCATCGTTGTCTACACACGATAGATTTGGTGAGTACAGTTTCCAATGTATTCCATAGTTCTATTGAATTGATTTTATTGATTTGAATTGTCTATAGCGTTGTTTAAATTTACAGGAACTACAATAGTGAAGAGTACTATTGTAGGGTTTAGAATATTATTGAATATTATTTGGAGCGGGTAGTAAGATTCTTCGGCGAGTTGATTATGAAGTTTAGCATGGGGGCGTGTTCAAATGTAATTCAATGTTACACTAGCTAGCTCATGTTAATTACCTCCCTTGTAGCTCCTTAAGCTTGGACTAAATTTATGTGGCTTAGTTCTTTATATTTGAAATATGTGTTGTAGTTGGAAGCCTCATAGTCACCAGGCTGGAGTAGAATTATGTATGATACATTTGTAATTAGATAAGATTACCACCACTAATTTTATATTCCTTAAAGTTGCCTTTCATCATATTTGATGAATTAGTAATTGTCCTACTTTAACGAGTTACAAGCTTTCTATTTGCACCTATGACCTATATGTGTGGGTTATAGGGTGTACCTAGTTGCTTCTCACCTGATGCTCCTTTGTCGAGCTATTTATATTATTGTAATCGTTTATATTCTCGTGTTTAAACAATGGTTGGTTTGAATAATTTCTACCTCCAGTCCTATGTACTTCCTTTTGACTTGTTTGAATATTAATAAACTTATTTGTTGAACTTGTAAATTATTCTTATACTTTGTTCCTTCCACTCAACATTTATAAGTTTATGAGTGTTGTGGGGAGACCAAGAAAGAAAGAAAGAGATGGGAGGAGCAGATGACAGAAAGTGTGCAAGTGAGAGGAGAGTAGTAGTAGAAAAATAAAGGAAGATGGGGGCATTTTATTAAACTGATCTCTCAACAGGATGAAAACAGTTGATGATGATTTTGCCTACACATACTGAATCTCAAATTTGAATCCGATATAGGGAAAAAAAATTATTAATAAAGGAGGTAATAGTTGTTTCTGATAATTGTGTTGGGGCTTAGGCTACCAATAAATAGTCTAGTAAATCTTAAACAAATAAAATTTTCTTTTTGTCACAAATACTTGAGTGATGACTATCCTTAATGAGTTGAGATCTCATACTTAATATTAACAAAACATATAATGAAAATGTAATGTATTACTGTAGTTTAAATTAATTTAACTCCCAGTTACCAGTATGGTCCTGATACATACCTACTTCAACTGCGCGACACAGACTTTCCTGTACGTCTACGTGAATACATGAAGGTCGCAGCTAAGAGAGGACCAGGATATTCACTTTCACTGGCCGATCAGAACTATGACTGGAGGGTGAGTACATTATAAAAATCTACACATTATAACCCATATGAAAGTTGGAATGGTTGTATTAAAAACATAAATAGAATGCTCAAACTATCTATTCCTGGAATCCCTCAAATCCTACAGTATTTGAGAGATTTAAGATTCGCAAAAATTTCACAAAAGTATCCCGAATACAATTATGAAGTCTTTGACTTGATATAACGATTTTAAGTAATTGATAAACGGAACTATGTTTTTATGATCCAACACCCTAGCTCAGTCGATAGCATGTCTGCTTACTGAGCTAAGGGTCCCGGGTTCAATTCCCGGCATGGCCGATAATTTATCATTGATGAGATATGGGTGAATTAACGGCTGGGGACTGGATGTTTTGTCTGTCCTAGTCTTAAGTTAGATTATAAGGCACATGAAGCTATGACAGGCCTAGCAAGCCGATAGTGGAAAATATATGACTTGAATAAAAAACTGACCCAGGCCAAAGGTGGTGATGGTGATGGTGATGGTGATGGTGATGGTGATGGTGATGGTAATAGTGATGATGATGTTGATGACTAAAAAACAATAAGAATAAAATTTGTTCGAATTGTTAATTGAAGATTGACTTAGAGCTCTAATACTGCCTATTGGTAGCTCATCTCTAACATAGGACAAACTTAACGATCAAACCCCAGAAAATTAGTTTAACACTTAACTGAATGTATTAATGTTATAATGAATTAATTATAACAAAAAAGTTAACATTTAATGTTAACTAGTGGATCTGATAAACTTTAGAAGACATAATGTGGGAGTTCACCTTTGATTCCTTTCTTTTACCTATAACACTTTCAAGACAAGACGTGTATTAATCACCCAAATTGTGAATGTGAGGAAATGCAGGGCCTCAACGTGGTTCAGATTCCACGTTAAACTGTAGGTCCTCATTTACATCGACAAACACCCTAACCCATTACACATTACGTAAGTGCGTATAACCGAAGGGTATTAAGAGCGGTGCAATAAAATAATAATAATAATTAATAATAAATAATATATAATTTAATAATAAACACTTTCAAATAAAGTTTTAAAGTCATTTAATTTTTTAAGATGTTTCCCTGTGCTAAATTAAATGCCTTTTTTTCTCCTTACGGGACACAGAATCTCATGTTTTGTAAGCTTTGATACCCCTAGACTCCTGTGATCCGAGAGAGGCGCCGCTTCACAGATGTGATGGATGAGGAGATAGATGACGAGCGAAGGAACGTATAATCAGTATGGTTCAGCAGAGGTCTACTCCCTACGTCGACTGAGAAGAGAACTGGGAACAAGGCTGGACGGTCACGCTGAGGCTGAAGCTATCATAGAGTACAAAAGAGAAGGGCAGGTGAGCCACACTAACCTTAAGATACTTGGGTCTAATCCTGGTAGGCTCAAAAGTTTGAAGGTTTGATATCAAGTGGAGTAAATGTGATTTAGGTTTTCTATTTATATATATCGTTCATAGTTTCATACTTTACCAGTTTCTTACTTCTCCCCCTTATTCCCACCCTTAAAAAAAATCCTCTTTAGGAAAATGTGCTGCATTTTTCACACTCCCTTCTGTAGAATCTCAATAGAATTAAACCTAGGTGAAGAGATTGAGCAGAGATTGAGATTGTCCAGTGGCAGCAATAATATAAAGTGTGAATTGTGTTCCTCTTTTCATTGTGTGAGTGTTTTACTTTTATTTATTAAAATCGTAGTATTTTTATAATATATTTACTAAGGGAAGAAGAAAAGTCCTCAAGTATATTGATTTATTGATATTTTAGCCTCCATTTTTCCGAGAGAAGCCCCAGCAGCTTCCTATTGTAGAGGACCAGCCTGCAGAACTCGTGTGTTATGCTGTCGGAGAACCCAAACCAATTGTGCAGTGGTTCAAGTGAGTGTCATCAATAACATCATTTTATAAACACAATATGTGTACAAAAACTATCTCATGGTGAAAAAATGAAAAATTGTTTAGAATCATAAACAATTAAAACTCAAACAAAATTGATTATTACTTCCAAAGTTACAATTGCAGGTTACATGACTTGACAAATTAATATATGAATGTAGCGTTTTAGTTTTATTTGCTACCACATCTCACTACAGGTTTTGGTTGTACAAATATGAACTAATTACACTAATTTGTTAGGGATGAGGAAGTTTGAATTTATAGAAAGCGTACCTACATTTTGGTGAAGGAAGAATGTAAAATCATTTGGAAAAAAAATACCTTCACTACACCCAACAGGGATTTGATCTCAATATCTCTCTCAATGGTAGTCTAAACTTTTGCAAGAGTGAAGCCTTATACTATTTGACCACAGAAATGGTACAGCATTTTGTAACTATAAGATAATTATTCTCTCCTTCCTAACATGCTCTTATATACCATGTTTAACAATGATTTACTGTACATAAAATAATAAACATAATTATAAAGTAAAGTGTACTAAAAATCCATTATTTTGAAATTATATTGTTTGATATTTTTTTAATATTGCAGAGGTCTAATTGATAAATGATTTTAAAATAATGCACTTATTAATATATTTTTAACTTTTATCGATTTCCATTTTTATAAGACTCTTTGGTATTTATATTGTTTACTTGTTTAATAAAAATAAAAACTGTATGAATGCAGGAATGACCAAGTATTGATGGAGAGTAAACGTGTGAAGATCTTGGAAGATGAAGCAGGACGGTCGATTTTGAGGTTCGAACCGGCGATCCAGATGGATGTCGGGATCTACAAGGTGGTGGCGAGAAACAAGGTGGGGCAGACTCATGCTCGGGCAAGGTGAGTCACTGTGGCTGAGAGTGCCAAGGCATGGTTGTTAACTTCTGGTGATATCTTCAGGATTCTATTTGAATCTTGGTTGGGTACTTTAAGAGGAGTTATATCAGGCAATAAAAGGTTATGTAGTTAATAGTTGACTTAATAAGGAGTTCTTAGGGAATTGATTGATTAAGTGTTAAATAACAATGAGAAACAAATGAAGAAACAGTGCATTTATTATGATTACTTCTATCAAATAAAATGAGCCCTCCACATGTTACTATCTTTGCAAATACAATAATACATTAAATATTTTCAAAGGAATGAGCAATATCGAGCAACATTGTGTTTCTATTTAAGATACTTTAATGGATATGTGAATCATCGCATGTATATAGATTTATATGATAGTAAAGGCAAAGCCTTGGCCACAGTCAAGGCTTTGGGAACTTTAGATTTTTACATAACAGTTTTTGTTTCCCATTGAGGTCCAAATTTAGTGTTGATGAAAAAATTGTTTCACATGCTGATAAAGCAGACCAAGTTCATACTTCAAGTGATTCAGATTTCATTATTTAAGTGCATGCTCAGACACTAATAATCCCATTTATTATAAGTGCATGAAAACAATAACAGGCCAATTAAAAACATACCATTGCATTGAAGCGTGATTATATGGACAGTGATCCTTCTATTGACTGTTGAAGATTGGTCCTGGCAAGTACTCCTGGTTCACCCGACTCTCCTGAAGCGTCAGAAATCTCTGATACGGAAGTGCTTCTTCGCTGGAAACAACCCAGAGATGACGGACACTCTGCCGTGCTTTGCTACAGTCTGCAATACAAGGAAGCTGGTATGAATATGTAATTCCTCCCCCAGAAAACTAGGGATGATGATCACGCTCAAAGTAAAATAACATGTTCATCAAATAACTATTTTTGTTAAAATCTAACAGTATATTCTTAGTTTGAAGACTTAAAAATCCATTTAGATAAAATAAAGTTTTGCTAGGAAAATATTTACTCGTACAATCTGTATGGTTTCAGTAATATATGAATAGTTATTAAAAAATTCAAACAATTACTAGGGATGGAACCATTGAATCCTTATTGATATTTGAGATTTGAGGATTTGAGGAAATATCGGTTTTAATATTCAATAAAAATATGTTCTTTTTTTTAAATATGAATTACTTTTAAAGCTCGAATTCTACTATTTGGTGGTTCATTCCCACCCTGATTATAGGGAAAACAACCAAATCCCGTATTATCAATTTAACACTTACCTTTATTTATTAATAAAATGAATTTCTGCCTAATGGCTTGTAAATAAATAAAAGACAGTGTAGGAACACTGCATTAATGTAACGTAAGAGATAGTGAAGGAAGCCAACCTGATAGGATAGTTTGGCTAGACCTAGGTAGGAACAAACACGTCTATCTCTTCGTTTATTGTTGTTCTGTTCACATTTCCAACTTCTTTAAGAGACATTTATGTAAATAGCACACAAAAAACAAACATTTATCAATGATTATTGTGTTATAACAAAACATTTTAAGATTTAGATTTTCTCTCTCTTTTTCTCTTTTGCTTATCTTTTTCCAGAAGATGCAAATTAATAAGATAGTGGATTCGATCCAACTCTAAATTTCAAGTGGTAAGAATATATATTTGCTAAGAAAACATAATATTTACAATTTCAGTAAAATACGGACCATTTCTTGAAAAGTACAATTAATAACTATAATAAAAGTTGATATAACAATGAATTGAAACGGTGGCCACGCTTGTAGTGTTGCCAGCTCATCTAGTTTATTGGTCTGCAGAGATTTGTATCTTATTATAAGTACAGTCCCATGTGTACTTAGCTTGTAGCAAGTTTCTGACATAACAAGAATAAACGAACGCAAGTTCTCCCCCCTACACATATGTTCATACTATAAAGTAATGAGGGAAAGTGAGCCCCCAATATTTTCAAACATCATCATTTGTTTAATATTTAGCTGTTCTCAGTAATTTGACAACAGCTTTTAAATATTTTATTCCCACAGATAAAGTAGACTGGAATGACGTGGCCAATAACATTGATCATGAATTCTATGTGGTTCGTGATCTGAGGCCTAATGTAGACCATCAGTTCCGTTTGTCGACCAGAAACAGCATTGGTTGGAGTGAGAAGGGAATTACAACTCCACTCATCAAAACCAAGGAGACAGGTATAAGTGATAACTGCTTTATTAAGTTATAGTTTGCTTTACTCACATTGTACTACTACAATTGAAAAAATATGGAGGTTGAAGGCTTAGGAGAAGATAGAATGACAGTCAAATATAAAATATAAATAAATTAGGGATGGACGGGAATTACTTTTTTTTTATCTCGGGATGAGGACAAGTTGGAAAATGAGTAAAAATACCGGGATTCGAGACGGGAAATTTTAAAATTACTCTTTAGAATAATCTTAGATTTAAATATATGGGTTTCTAAACTAATATGATAAGTCTTGTTAAAGTTATAATATTAAAACCAGCTTGGATGGCTGCACGGTCTAAGGCATAGACTAGACTGCCGATGACTGGGATATTTAGTTTGATCTTGGCCGGGTGTACTAAGGGTGGTTATTCCTAAATGGTTTCCCACACTATCCACTCAAATGCAGGTACACCTTTAAATAAAATCTTCCTCATTCCTAACACACTAGAGTAATTAGTGCATAGGTGTATAACCGGAACGAGTAATAAGACGCGGTGCTAAAATAAAAACAATAAAAAATAAAATAATAAAATAAATAGAAGTGTGCATGAATAGCATTTTTTTTTATCAAATCAACAAACAAAAATTTGAATTAATATCAAAGAATACAATTAATAAAATAGTTAATTTTATTACATTTTTGATGGAAATTATTTTTATTAGTTAATTTTATTTGAAAATAGTGTTTTATTTTTAATTATTTGCATAGTGCAAAAAATACTAGAAAACATAATGTTTGGTAACTCTTCAATTTGCTCTAAGTATGAAACGGCAAAATATTATCTAGGTTTTCAAACCTCTTAAAAGTTACTTTTCTGAAATGTTCTCTCTAGGTTTGACACCCCTCAAAGGTGATTGTTTAGCACCCCTAATACTCTACTCCTTGTCTGGCTCATCAACAACAAACATGCTGATCTCTCATAAATGGTTGACCTTGACAAGCTATTTCCTTCCCCCCTTCCTCTCATTTCCACACCCCAAAAGATTGTAGAATATATATCTGTACTTTTCTAAATCTTTCAAGCTCTTTCACTTGCTAAACCTAACAAATAACTGTTGATAGACAGAGCACAATAAGTCACTCGCCTCCCCAACTTGTTTGTTTCTCTACAAGTGGTAAAATCACCCCCTCCCCATCCCAGCCAACAAGTTTGCTAAATAACAAAGAAGACTATCTATAAAAGAGATTAACATTGATGAATCAGCAGTAGATCCCAGCCACCCCTAAAATAAATTGATAAAAATATATCCACAAAATGAAATTAAGTTATAAAAATTATTGTTCACATGATATGCAGTACCTTCTTTCTTTCCGCATTTTTTTTTTTGTAATGGCCATATAGGATTTTCAATTGAATTACTTTTCATTGAGCACATGTTAAAGGGCAGTTCTTTATCCTTGGCTATGATGCTCAGATAATTATTTCTTTCTTGATATAAATAAACAAAAATAGAAAATAGATGTGGATCAATATCAAATTATTGGTTTTTACTCACCTTCCTGATTTTTTCTCTACTTTATCATCTTTGCTTCAAACCCAAAAAATTTAACTTACAGATGAAGAAATAATCAAATTTTAATATTTTACTGTTAAATTTAGTTGTGGAAGTGGATGCTTTTTAAAAACTACGGAACAAAAGGTCGATTGTATAATATATTAATCAAAATTTGTCAAGACTGATAAATTGCCTAAAACCATAAATGTGAGCTACTTGCTTTGGTGACCGAATGATGTAAGGTGTTACTCTTGCAATAGACTAGACTGTTGATGATGGTGAGATCAGGTTTGCATCCTGGTCAGGTGAACTGAGGTGGTTTTCCTAAATGGTTTTCCACTCTTCCTCCACACAAATGTGGGTACATTTCCTCTAAATTCAACCTTCCTCATTCCTTAAGAATTAGTGTAATTAGTACATAAGTGTATAGCCCGAGTGGGTGGTAAGATGTAGTGCTAAAAATAATAATATAAGTTTATGAATTCCTGGAGAATGTTCATAAAACCTAGTCAGTTTTGTGCACATATGTTTGGTATTTAGACATGTAAATAAGGCTCTTGGATGTATTTACAACACCTAGACCATCAAGTGCTATTCCATGTCGCCAAGCATCATAGCTCATTTATGGTTTTGCCAAATGCTTTAAAAAATGTAGGAAACATTCTTTAAGATTATATATAATATATTTTTAAACAACTGGGATATTCTGATACTAGGGGTGGACGAGATCCCAAACCCTCGGAAAAGTTCGGGAATTTATCTATTCCTGTAGGTCGGGCGGGATTGATTGATACCCGCCCCCCAAAAAAGTTTTGGGTGGGGAACAAAACAAAGGGTGTTCAGGCAGGAGGGAGGGGGAAGGAAGTAGATTTTCAAGGTCAACCATTTATGTGGGATCAGTGTGTCTGTTGTTTGCGAGCCATACAGGGAGTAGAGGATAAGGGGTGCTAAACTATCACTTTTAAGGGGTGTCAAACCTGAGATAACATTTAATAAAAGTGACTTTTAAGAAGTTTCAAACATAGATCATATTTTGCAGTTTCATACTCGGAACAAATTGAAGAGGTGCTAAACATTATGGTTTGGAGTAATTTTTGCACTATGCAAATAATTAAATATAAAACACCATTTTTGAAAGAAATTAACTAATAAAAATAATTTCCATCAAAAATTTAATAAAATCTGGGATTTTATTAATAGCATTATTAGATATTAGTTCAAAATGTTGTTATTTGATTTAATAAAAAATGCTATTCACAAACACTTCTATTTATTTTACTATGTTATTACTTTCTCTCTATCTTACAGATAGAGAAAGTATGGTGATCGTCAAAAAAATCGAACTCGAGATTTTGATGAATTTTGACGTTTCATGACTCCCTGAATCCGAAAAAGTGGTTTTTGAATTTCCATCTGTCTGTCTGTCTATCTGTCTGTACCTCCAACTAGAGCCTAAACTATTTTACCGATTGAGCTGAAACTTGATATCTAGGGTTTTCATAGGGTTGCCCCGAGGGTTTTTTGGAATTGGATATCTACCCCTAAAATTAAGGGTAGTTTACTGAAGGGAAAAAAGAGAAAAAGTCAATTTTCTCAAAATCGGCTCTAACGATTTTGATTAAATTTCATTTATGAACATTAATAAATATTCCAAACAAAATGGCTACTCTCAATATTTCGGCAAAATGGTTTTAAGGGCTCCGGTCTGATGCATAAATTAACATTTTTTATAATAGCTCCGAAACTATTTGAGATATGAAATTACTTAGCATTACAAATATGTATATATATTTATAATACAAATATTTTATTCGAAACATATTTTTATAAAATCAATAATTTTCAATCTATACGCCATTATATATATATTTTTAACTTTTTGGACATTAAAGCTTAAGTATTGCGATCGTAAAAAAACTAACCTGAAATGTTGATGGATGTCGATGTCTCATGACCCCCCGAACCCTAAAAAATAGTATTTGCAATGCCGTCTGTCTGTGTGTCTATTAAAACTTAAAATTAAGGGTAGTTTACTGAAGGGCGAAAAGAGAAAAATTTGGTTTTCTCAGAATCTGCTCAAACGATTTTGATTAAAATTCGTATCTTAGCTTTGATTAAGATTATAAATAAACTGGCTATTTTCATTTTCCTATGAAAATGATTTTCAGGGTACTTTACAGAAACGTTAATTTCCATATCTCCACAACTATTTGAGAAACTAAACAACTTATCATTGCAAAATTGTAGTACTATTAGAAATAAAAAACTTTTATTTGACATATATTTTTATAAAAGCAACAGTTTCTGAGATATTTGCAAATATATTAATACAATTTTGTGAGCTTTAGTTGTAAACATATACTACTTAAGTCTTAATGCAATAATTCTCCAATGCCATAGGGTAATTAAATATAAGTAAGTATCTAAAAAAAGTATGTTATTTTTCCTTAAAGCTCTTAGGAGAAATGTTAGCACAGCAATGATCTATCTCCATTTTAGACTCAATAGTCAATATTTACATTTTTTATTGGTCAAAATGTATAAATGAATAATTAAATATCAATGCGATGACTTGAAGATCTGCAACACCTTATAAAATGTTAAAATTTTAACCAGAAATCGAAATTTTAATACGAAGTGTTGACCCTTGTGGAAGACATTAAACTGTTTGAAATTCTCTTAGGTGGACAAAGATGCGCCTCTTTTCTCATTGATTCTATATCATTGTATATTATTTTATGCGTGTTCTTATGTGGAGTGGTGATGATACAATGTACATTATTCTGTTCAGAAATCTTATGAGTTTATAGAAAGAGAGAGAAAGTCTGTGCGGTGCGCCGTACCATTTATTTTTTATTACTTTTAGCAATTTTTTTTAGCACTGCGTCTACTACTCATTTCGGTTATACACTTATGTACTAATTACTCTAGTGTGTTAGGAATGAGGAAGATTGAATTTAGAGGTGTACCTGCATTTGAGTGGATAGAGTGGGAAACCATTTAGGAAAAACCACCCTTAGTACACCCGGCCAAGATCAAACTGAATATCCTCGTCATCGGCAGTCTAGTCTATTGTGAGAGTGATATCGTCTTAGAGCTAAGACCATGAAGCCACTGAAGTGGGTTTTAATAATATTATAACTTTAACAAGTCTTGGCATATTAGTTTGAAAATTAATATTTTTTAAATCTAAGATTATTCTAAAGAGTAATTTTAAAATTTTCCATTCCCATCCCAAATCCCGATATTTTGACTCATTTCCCATCTCATTCCCATCCCAAAATAAAAAAGTCATTTCCATCCATCCCTATCTGATACTTTTAACAAAGCCCTTTTCCTTATTTCATACTAGTTGAAATACCTGGCGTTGCCTGGGAGAAATGTTTTTATTTTAATGATTGTATGTGGAAGGTAATTTAAATTTTAAAATTCTGGTTTCAAGGTGCACATGTTTGGGCACAGGGGCTACTAGTTTTTTTTAAATTTCAGACCTCAGTGTGCGATAGATATCGCGCAATGCTAATCAAAGACAAACAAACTCATCATTTTACTACTAATGATTTTAGAGATTGACTTGAACACCCAAAGAATACACCACTGCTATCTATATGGTTTATAAATCTTCACCATTTTCTCTTTCCCCTCTTTTAAAAACATAATGTTTCGTGTTTCACACTTCACTATAAGCTGAAAAATAAACATAGGTTAAAAGAGAGAAGAGTCTACTGGATTGGAATACTGAACCACATTACTCCACCACCCCCTCCCAGCCCCCCTCACTCTTCATGCCCCTAGTAATACAAGCTTGGACTACCTTTCTCTTTTAATTGTAAAAGCCATATTACCGGTATGTCCTTTTATTTGGTCATACATTCTTCCTTTTTAAAAATAACACAACATAAAGTAATTGTTTAGTGCCACTTTATGAAAACCAAGACTTTAAACAATAAAATCACCTTAACACAACTTTACAGGAGCACCAAAGGTACAGGTGACCCGAGCAATGAAGCATCTTCAGCAGATGACAGAATCTGGTGGAGAAATTACTGCTGATGAACCAATCTCACGATTGGATTACTCAGTGGAGACTTCACCCATCCAATGGATCTCGGAGGGCCAACTTACTGAAAAATACAGCTTTGTATCAGAGCTTGCCAGGTAAGGGCCTGAATTCTCCATAACTTTGTATCCTTGAACAGTAGTGATATAATTTCATCCAGAGAAATTTGTAGTAATTTATAAATTTAGATTTATTAAAAAAAAAAATTAATAGAAAAATCAATAATTTTATTATCATCAATATCAGTTTATTTTCCAGCGAACCAGGTACAATTTGTGAGTATTCCATTTCTTTCTATCTATATACATTTCATAATTTATGGCTCTCCATTCACCTCTCTTCTGGATGTCTTCCTTTACAGCGTCAATCCATCTTATTCTCGGTCTTCTCCTAAAATATCTCTCCATCCACTTCCTCGCCACTCTTCCAATCTTCATCCTCTTCACATGCCCGGACCATTTCATCCTTGATTTGGTGACTATAATAATAATAATTAATATAATTATTAGTTATTTTAATTTCTAGTTAATTTGACATGCTGGATCAATCAGTCTGTATACTGAGATAAAGCTCCCAAATTCGATTCCCGGCATGCCAGCTAAATTTATCACTTGTAAAATTTAGGTTTAGCCTTGTACAGTGATGAATTAATGGCACAAAACTGGATGTTGTGCCTGTCTTAGTCTTAAGTTGGATTATAAGGCATATAAAGCTATGACAGGTCTAGCAAGCCGGTAATGGAAAATATATTGCTTGGATAAAAAATTGGATCAGTTTAGCTCATTGAAGTGAAATAACAAGCTTTATTTAGTAAAAAAAAAGTTCTAGGAGCTTCTTTTAAAGATAGCCTACTAAAAATAGTCTAAATGATATATTTAGCAACTGCCAACTTAATTCGTTGCTGCCTTTGGTGATTTCGTTTCAGCGTTTTATATTTGCTTACCAGTGAATGACTGTCCAATGATGATTCTCATTAGAAAGTTAAAGTTGAACCAACGACCATAACGTCTTACATAATATGTCTTTAAATTATCAGCTCTTTACACACAATTATATAATATAGTAGTTCCTAGTGTTGTTCTGCTACAGAGGACGTACTATGGACAGTACATTTTTAAACTAGGCCTATGCTTAAATTCGAAGGTATATGCTAAATTACAAAAACAGATTAATGAGATTATCATTGACTTATATTTAACCTAAGGGAACAAGACAAACTTATTTGATTACTAATCTAAATACCTTTTGCCCACGGAGCTATTTTTATAAGACTCAAAAGTAACAAAGTAAAATCTAAATTACCCTCCAATAGCATGAGTGTCACTACTAATGTATTTCACTAGCACTCCACTCACTGAGCTACTGTTTGCTAACCGATTTAGTCATTGAAAACTCAACATTTTAGTCCCCGGACTACCTCGGTTACAAACTCAATCATCATGAATGAACAATTATTATTGAATATTTAATGTACTATTCAAGGTGGCTTTGTTTTGACATTCTGGTCAACGTTATAAATTTTGCATTAGTATGTTGCAGTCTCTTTGCCGCGATGAAGAGTCAATTATTATTAAAAGTCTTCCTTTTATATTCTTTTAATTGTATGGATGAATCCAAAATCTTCTTAGGTTACGTCTCTTATATGTGTAGTAATAATAAAGAGCTAAATACTCCTCTGCACTCAAATCACTAGACATTATATTAATAAATATGAAATATTCTAGAAGTTTGAAAAAGGTACTTGCAGCTAGATATTACAAAACAGATTTAAATTCCATTACTCTTGTGTAACACCATGTGCGAAACATAAGTAACAACCAGTTACTGACCAATTTGTGACTTCAATCACTAACCAGTCCAATCACAGTTGAGTAGCTCTGTGGACGAAAGGCCTAAGTTAGTATTACCAAGTCTGTTTCCTGGCACAACCAAAAAATGTTAATTGTGAGATTAGATTTTTTTCCCCTTTCACTAAATGGCAAACAAATGATTTGGACTCTATTTTTTGTCCTGGAATTAATTATGGTATTTCACTAAACGATCATTCACCTAGAGTGAATAAAACTTTGTTTCCTCAAAGCTAGAGTTGGATGAGGTATAAAAATACAAACACTGTCCAATCATCTCATAATAGAGTGACATATCTAGGTAATGCATTGTGTTAACATGTACGAAACAAAATAATCCCTTTTTTAGTGTTTAGATACAAAATAAATATTTTTTTAGGTGAAATATTTAAATTCCTTGATTTGTCTTTTTATATAATTAAATTTCCTTACGTTTTCCATTTTACCTTACATCAAATATTTCCATTCTAGGATTTCTCTATTTTATTTGCCTATAGCCACCATGTACGATTAATTACAAACTAGGGATGGGATCCTTGAATCCTTAAGGATATTCAAGATTCAAGAAATCAATGGATTCGAAACGCAAATCCTTAAAAAAAGAAAATATTTAGTTTTTCAACTGAATTTGTTTTAGAGCATTAATACTGCTTATTGATGGTTAAGAACCAATTATAATTATAGGATGAGCTTAAAAACTAGGCCCCAGACAAGTAATTTAAGAACTAACTGATTGTATGAATGTTATAATGAATGGATTGTACAAAATTATGTTACATTTAGTTACTATTACTATTTTATATTATTCTATTATACTTATATTTCTGCTTATGCTCATAATTTTTTTCAAGAATCTGATTCAGATTCGAGATTTGAAGATAAATTGAAGATTTGGTTTCATAAATTAATAGTGAATTAGACCCTTTATTACTTTTAATATAAAATGGTTTATATGGTTTTATATCGTTACAGGGGCCGTTTCTCAGTTGTTGTGAAAGGCATTGAAAAGGCAACAGACAAAGTTATTGTGGCTAAACTCTTAGAAGTGCGACCTGACACTGAGACTCAAGTGAGCCGTGAGTTTGAGGCCTTGCGGTCATTGAGGCATGAGAGGGTAGCATCTCTGGAGGCTGCCTACAAACCGCCGGATCTAGCATAGCCGTGCTAGTGCAAGAAAAGTTGCAAGGAGCAGATATTCTCACATACCTGTCCAGTAGACACGAATACACAGAACAAGTGGTGGCCATGGTCATCATGCAGGTGAATTATTTGTTTTATTTCAAGTATTCAACATGCATTTTCTGAACCGACTGATTATATCAGCCGTTAATTCATCATTGTGAAAGGGGAGACCCCAAATCTACTAATGGTACATTTTTTGGCCATACTAGGAATCAAACCTAGGGACCTGAACTAAGTAGGCACACACACACACTACAGATTGCAGGTGAGTTGATGAATTTTCTATATTGATTGGGTATTGATAACCATACCTGTAAGTTATTACGTTAAGAGTGGATAAAGTCTGATAGTATCATAGTTAACACAATTAAATCAGCTAGAATTAGATTGGGTTGTAATTTTTACATGATCGTTATCATCATTATCAGTTTCTATCTCCAGTTTCATGGATGTCTTTGACGAACGCTTTACATTATGTTCTATTGTATTGTTCTATTGGTATAATTTCTGGGTCCAGATGTTCTCCCGAGTCTCTTTTTTTCACTTCCACATCCTTTCTTATCAAATCGCTCCATATTTTTCTGCGTGTCCCCACTTTCCTTATAATATTGATGTTCAGGGAATAGCACTTCTCTGTTTTATGGCTGTTTTGACATTCTTTGTACTTGCCCAAACCATCTTAGCGTTTCTTCCAGAGCACTTATTACTCTTGAATCTGTCTGGTTTTATTGTTCTATATTTTGTTTTTTCTTGTTCCTTGTAGGGATGATCAGATAAATTTAATTTCTGATGCTTATAAAGTTGGCTCATATACTTCCTGCTCAGTTTGCTTGTTTCTGAACTATTATGTCATTATTGATACATACTAGTACCTGTACACGATTAATTTCCATTTATAGGGTACTTGTCTATTCCACAGCAAATGTCTAACCTGTTTGATCAACTTCAGCTGTTTTCCTCCAAGTAATATTTGTGTTCCTGTTTGCTAGTTGTAATATAAATAGTTTTGCCCTCACGGATCTACAGGCAAATTGGTTTGAATTTATCGTTCCAATGCTCCAGTTTTGTTTGTATTTTTTCTTGTGTTTCTTCCCATATCATTACATCATTGACAAAGGCGTAAGCCTTTATGTCTTCTTTAGTTTCTTGTTTTAATGTCTTGGTGATATTGTCTATGACTAGAATGAATAATAAAGTTGACAATGTGCTTCCTTGTTGTATTCTTTTTGTCATATTAAAGCAGTCTGAGGTTTCATTTCTGATTTGTACACAGCTCTTACTTTGCTAGTAAAGCAATTTTGTTGATCAGTTGGTCTGGTACACATCTTATTTTCAGGCATGATGTAAGACATGATGTAAGTTAACTCTAGCTCAAAGTAATATAGCTAATTAACAATATTATTGCGAGTTGTGCAACTTTTGGATGTAATATAGGAGCCACTCTTAGAAAAGAACTTGCCATTTTGTTTTGCAGAAGATTTTTTTTAGCACCACGTCTTACTACCGTTTCAGGTTCTACACCTATGTGCTAGTTAAACTTATATCTTAGGGATTAGGAAGGTTGAATTAGAGGAAATGTACCATCATTTGAGTGGAAGACCATTTAGGGAAAAACAACTTAAATACACCCAACCAAGGCTGTCTTTGTCAGTAAAGTCGATTGCAAGAGTGACGCCTTAAACTATGCAGTCACCGAAGCGAATTTTATGGACGATTGATTGATTCCCAAGACTAGATAGTATAATATGACTTGAGAAATATTTACCTATAGAGAGAAATGCCGTGTAAGTAATTTGATGATTGAAATCATACTACCTGCATTGACAGGCACATGGATTAAACATCAAGCTTGTTTAGTCTGATTTGCTGGTGGCAAGGAGGTTGGGGTTCAAATCCCAGCAGAGTGTACTGAGTGGTTTTTGCTTAAATTATTTCCCCACTGTCACTTCATGCAAATGTGGGTAAATTTCCTCCAAATTTTAACTTATTATCTCTGCCCTGGAGTAGATAATTGTGAATAGCTCAGACAAGCAGTAAGACACAGTGGTAAAAAAAAATTATACACTCTTTTCATTTAGCAGTCAAAATAAAATAAAAAATCTAAAAAGTTGTGATGAACTGGATATGAATCATGAACAATATGAGAATCGTACCTTAAAAAACTCAGGCTTAGGTAGAGGCATATTAAAATTCATCTGAGTGAAATTTATTGTAATAATGTCCTTTACCTTAGCTCAGTCAGTAGCGTGTTTGTCTACTAAGCTAAGGGCCCCAAGATAGATTTCTGGCATGGCCAAAAAATTTATTATGGGTGAAATTGGGGTTAACCCTTTCGTAGTGATGAATTAACGGCTGGGTGTTGGATGTTGTATCTGTTCTAGATTTAAGTAAGTTTATAAGTTGTGTGATGATATAATCAGTTGGTTCAGAAAGTATACGTTAAATACCTAAAATAAATGAAAGAAAAATTAAGATTGTAAAAGTGTAGATAGGATTTACCTAGCTTAGAATAAAGTATTAATTTAAAGCAATATTTTATGTATCGGTGGGGATTAACATTAGGGTCCCATAAATATTGGAAAACAGTACAATAATTTTAAGATTCAAGATTAAAAAAGTATTTTTTTTAATATTTAATATTGGACATTAAAAAAAATATTTAGAACTATTATGGAGTTTATTAGTTTAGTCCAACTTAGCTCAGTTGGAAGCGTGTTTGCCTACTGAACTAAGGGTCCCGGGCTCGACTCCTGGCATGGCCGAAAATTTATCATTGATGAAAATATGAGTTTACCATTTCACATTGATAAATTAATGACTGGGGACTGGATGTTGTGCTTGTCCTAGTGTTAAGTTAGATTATCAGGCATATGAAGCTATGACAGGCCTAGCAAGCCAGTAGTGGAAAATATATGGCTTGAATAAAAAACTGATCCAGGCCACAAGCTGGAAACAATAATGAATGTAAACTAATGATTCAAATTCAAGATTTGAAAGTAAAATTATTCAGATTAATAAAATAGTGATTCTGACCAAACTCTTTTTTAAATATTTGGATTTTTAAGTAAAATAAATATTCAGATTTAAAAAAATGAAGTGGATTCCACCGTATTATAATTGGTACATTTAATAAAGAAAATCATTGGTTCCAACACCTAGTAATAAATATGCCAGTGTAAGTGCTTAATGTAGTTGTGTTATAGGTCATCCGGTTGTCTCTAGCAATGTATGTGGAACTTGTCTAGGTTCTGGATGCACTTCAATATCTGCACTGGCGAGGCTACTGTCACCTAGACTTGCAACCAGATAATGTGGTTATGGCCTCGGTGAGGAGCATACAAGTAAAGTTGGTAGACCTGGGCTCTGCACAGAGGGTCAGCAAGCTGGGCACCATCGTGGAGCAAGTCGGAGATATTGAGTACACAGGTCACCAATTGGAAAACATCATATTCATGTTATTTTGAAAAATGTGTGGCTCATGTTTTTATGAATCTTGATAGTGCCAAAGAAGACACAGTATGAGTGATCAGAACAACATAAGAGGGGTTATTTAAGGGGTTTAAGCCTTCCTTTTTCACTTGCAAGTATTTTTAATAATATATTTTTTAGAGATGTCATGATACCTTTTTTTCTCGATTCCGATTCTTAAGTTCAGCCTTGATTCTTTGATTCTCGATTCCGATTATTGAACATTTCCTTTTTTATTATTTTTCCAAGCATTATTGTATAGAAAATCTAACGTGCCTGATAATCTATTTAGAGTTTTTTGAAAAAAGTTGTTTCTTTTTCTTGCATTGTGTCTCTGGTGATGAATGACTAATTCTTTACTCTTCTTTCTACATGTTGGGATAAATTTTGTGTCAATGAAGTTTGAGAGCTTGTCTAAAAATAACATAACAAAGAGAGTATAATGTAGCAGCTAGCCATTGAAATACCAAGGTCAGCAATTGTGCAAACTGGTATTGATTATGAAAGGAAGAGGGTATAAAGCTTGGATAAAAGAAGACATAAAAGGGTCTGGGAGGGAATTTAAAACACAAATAGCTTATTGCAAGATGGTATCAATCACACCTTAATGCATAAGTGTACTATGTATATCTTGAAAATCATTAGGGCTCTAATTTTTCTCTTAAGAGGCCAGCACCAAATGCACAGCTACACTTCGTTCAGATGAACAAGGAATATTTTTTAATTTTTTTTTATAATATTGCTAAATTTTAACATCCAAACATATTTTCAAACTCTCTTGGGGAAAAATAAATTTGATCATAATTAATTTTTCGGCTGCTATACCAGAGTATTTAAAATTTAATCATATAATTGATTATGACTTATTTTTTTAGTTAGTTTTTGATTTTAAAATTTTAATTTTTAATTCTTATTTCATTAAAATTAAATTAAAATAATTTTAACACATATTTGTATTTTATTTACATATTAATTTTTTTTAAATTCTATATTTATCCATTCCAAGCTTGACTCTGCTCGCAGACCCCTATTAAATATGTTTAAAACACTTTAAATCACTTCATGAAAGAAATGATGTCAAATCATTTCTATGGCATCCTCTGTTAGGGGACATCACTAAAAACCACAAGTAGAAACTCCCGAACATAAGTTTATGGGTATGGCCATGTAAATCAATACCACAAAACTACAGGACTAACATCATTATGTGCTGAAAAATTGTTACATTTGAATTTTATTATGTTGATTAAATTCTATACAATATAACTGAATATAATATTAAATCATATATAGAAAAAAAAAATTCTCGATTAAAATGTGAAACCTACTCTTCCTTTCAAAATGTCCTTTAGTAATAGAAACTGATAAAAATAAAGAAAAAGGAAAAATAAACTAACAAGCATAAATTTAATCAAGATAGCTCACCTAGGTAAAGAGGAAAAATGTGTGAATAATCCTATGTACAAAGGTGACATATTATGCCACTGGGCCACCTCATTTTTAAACACAAAAAAACTTAAAAAATATAAATTTGTGTCGAAACAAAATTCAAAAAAAGTTCTTTTTTTTTCTTTGTCCCAGCTCCCGAGGTTATAAATGATGAACCAGCATACCCCCAGACAGATATCTGGAGTGTTGGTGTTCTGATGTACATCCTGCTGTCTGGGACATCGCCATTCCGTGCGCCTGACCCTGAGGAGACCCGTCAGAACATCACGTTTGTCCGATACCGCTTTGAGCATCTGTACAAAGAACTGACACCAGAGGCAACCAGGTTTCTTATGCTGGTCTTCAAGAGAACTCCCAGGTATAGCATCACTCGCCTGTGTCGAGTTCACAAGAATAACAATATTAGCTAAGTTATCTCTTATCTCTAACTTAGAAGGATAGGGTTCAGCCCGTACAGGTACATCAAGTTTGTTTGACCCCATTATTGTTGTTTCTCATCTTTTCTCTGTTGAATTTCAGCCACCTTGGCCTTTGATGATATACTTTGTCAACAACAATTATACCCTGATTTTGGCAGGAAGAACAGTATCTGGTGGTTACTAAAATTCTTAAAACAATGTTATCTGCAGCTGTCACTTTTGATACAGATTAAAAATACCTATAAAATAACACATCTAATATGTTAAAATGTTATCATTGTTAGCTGCAAAGAAATACTTTTGAATTTTCTAACCTGTTCTTCCAACTAAAATCAAGGTATACATAAATGTACTATATAATTTGAAAATATGTTTTATACCACTGTTACACGCACATTTGAAAAATTTTACTGTGTTGAACACAAGTTTGTTGACAAAGTTTGTAACAATAACTTGATTTAATTTTAGTTATACATACTTTACTAATTTTATAATAAAGAAAATTGATAAAATTAAAGAAAAAGGATAAATTAAGAACCTCTTCTATTTGACTAGTTCCCAAATAAATAAGTTTGTGTTGTATACACCAGCAAACGGCCAACAGCTGAGGAGGCCCATGAGCACAGATGGCTTTTACACACAGAGTTCATGATCAAGAAGCGGGAAAGGGCTGTGTTCCTTGGCAACAGACTGAAGGTAACTTGACAGCAAACAATTACATTTTGTTTTCTCGTTTAAGGGTCAACTCGAAGTCATTTCCATGTCATTATGGTAAATGTCCTGTGTTTGTCCTTATGTGTATGTCCTTTATTAAGGGTGTGTGATATAGAGTTTTTTCAATTCAAGATGAGAATGAGAACGAAACTCAACGGTTGAGACGAGCATTTTAGAATCCCTTACTTCGGGACGATAACAGGAATTAAAAATGTATAGTTATTTATTTCTAAAACTATTTCTAAACACTGTGCCCTATTTAATTTGTTAAATGAATACCTAAGTGAGATGTAAAATAAATCAATTAACTAAAATAATTTAAATAAATACCTAGTCACATATCAAATAATAATAACAAATATAAAACTGTTGAATTACCCAATGTTTTAAAATTCAGGAATGGAAGAACAATTCCCCAACTTTTCCTTGAAATTTTCAAGATTATAGAATATCTGTCCCAACAATCGGGTCTGGAAATATTTCTTCCTGTGGGAATCCCGTAATGTGGAAATCCCACACACCCCTAGTATTTAATGTAATTTCTATGTTCCTTTCTGTGTGATCTATCATTCATTCTTGATCAATTTAATTTCATCCCCTTCTTGATTTCCTATTTTAGGAAGATGCATTGCATATTTCTCACTCCTTTCTGAAGAGTTTTGATAAAAAAAAACCTTTGTCAAAGGATCGGGTGGTGGGAGTTTGATTTTCTTTAAGGGGTCAGGTATAATGTGTGATTAATTCAGACTAGTGGGATATTTTGCCCAGTGCGACAATCTATCACTTTAATATAATATTTAAATGGTTCGTGTGATTCCCTGCATAAAGAATCAGAACATGTATAGAGACTTGGGAATACAGTCAATGGTGTGTGAGGGTCACCAAGCCTAAATTAGTAGAAACTCTGAATTATGGGTAGTTTATAATCAGCTTAAAATATTTCTTCAACTCATGGGTAAAATAACCTGGGAACAGAAGCGTGTACCTTCTTTTAGTCAGACTAAATAATAAACTGTCTAGCTTTCTCAAGGAGTAAACATGTCCTTAAATATACATGAGAGTTGTTGAAAATTAAGCACAACTGAAAGTAAAAATACAAATATATAAAATCCTTTCATTATTTCCATGGCATTATTAAGGAACTTTATTATATGTGTCTTAAGGATTAAACCAAGATGATAGCTATAAAGTAGCAAATTCAAATGTAAAGTTTGAATTAATGTATGTAATCAAAGAATAGGCAATTTTGATTTAGTTGGGATCCTTTACTTAACCCTTTTGCTGCGTTAAGCGGATATATCCGATCTCAGAGTTATACCCATTGACTGCGGAAATCGACTTTACCCCACGACATGTAAACTTTATCTACCCTTGCTGCAACAGTAGGAAATAGTCACCAGAGTGTTATAACGCTGAATTTTTCATACTAGCATGCACGTGCGCCTCTGACATCTGGTTTTTAATTTCGAGAACGGTCAGTTACCGGCTGCTAAATCATAACAGTAGTAGAACTTGTTTACTTCCGCATTTAATTACTTGTAGCACACGTGCAATATTTATGTGGCGGAAAACTTTGTTGAGGGATTAATGGATTGCTATTTTATTTTTGTTCTTGACCTATTTCTTATTTTGAAATCATGCCTAAGACAAATATATGATTTTATAGACTACACTACACTGAGAAAAGTACCAATGTAGCACAAAATTGTTCAAGTTGTGTTGATGTAAATTAATTTTCAAAAATTGTCTTTTTATTACATTTGGACCATATTAGGCCAAAATTAGGGCTGTCAAATCCTTATTTAGCAATTAGTTTGACACTACTGTGGGTTGAAAGTAAGATAAAGAATGGTTCTGATAGCAGAATAACATTGCATCTGGGTAAAAATGTGACATAAATAATGTGACATATACAATTTTATCGATATAAAATATATATTATTATGCGATTTATAGACAATGTGGTGCTAAATTTCATATTTAAAATGCATTACTAGTTGAAAATCACATTATTTAATCATAATCATGATCATCATGCAAATTTTCAGATTTCAAATTTTTGACCTATAATTTACATTTCTGAAGGTAAGAAGTAAAAATTAATTACGCAGCAAAAGGGTTAAGATGTGCTGCCATAGTTCATGCTTTCCTCCTCTCTTTTAAAGGAATTTTCTGAAGCATACCACACAAAGAAATCCCAAGAAGCCACCAAGTCAGAAACCCTGACGGGAGCATTCAGTGGGGGTGGCAAGGCAAGTCTAATCAGGTCTAGCAGTGTGCAAGAAGAGCTCTATACCACCTTCTAGATAACTGTGATAGCACATCATGTGACACACAGGGGCAAGGCACTCATTCTTGCATCCAGAACTCTGAAATGGCTACAAGGAAATTTTAATCTTGCCGACGACTTTTCTTTTCACTTCTAAAATATTTTTATTTTAATGTGAAAATGTTTTTTTTTTAGAATATGAAATTTCCTAATAACATGACTTATCAATGTACCCCAACTTATCCACATTTGGTCAAAAAAGGAATAATCAAGATTATTTATTATTTATTTTTAAGTTTAAGTGCTACTCTTTAATGTATAATCATCCAAAGCAAAATAGCATGACAGGTAAAACTACTTTCAGTGAAAACTGTTTAGAAAAACGAGTTTATTGGGGATGTAAAATGTATCATGTGTATAGTAGAAAACAACAAAAACATGCTTTTTTTTAAAAAAAGGATTTAAAAAAAACCTACAACATTTATTTAAATCCTTCTCTCCTGTTAAACAAAGTGATGCAACTGTTATGAGACAATGCAAAGTGATTTTTGTGGTGGGTGGATGATAACCTAAAGTTGTATATTCTAGTCAACCTTACTGAACCCAAACGAACGAATCAACATGTGCCCTCGAATAATGTATAGTAAATATAAACTACTGTGATACACAGCTTATTTGTTTTACTTGTTGTATTTTAGTTAGTAATCTGATGATAAAATTTAATCACACTATGCGATCAACCCTATGATAATAAGACTTTATATTCGCACACAACAGATTGTTCATTCAAATTGACAAAGATTTCCCAGATGGATTTCTAACCATTAAAAAAAAAAATTTCCTAGATCAATTTGCAGATTTAAAACAGTAAAGTGTGCTCAACATGAAGAGCAATTCAGCATGTAATTCAAACAAGCTGTGTCAAATTGGCTTCATATTGTACAATACTTATAAAAAAATATAAATTGTACATTTATTTACTTGGTTTTTTTTTTCATAGTGAAAGCAACACCTTTTATTTTCTCTCTCATATGACATTACCTCTTTGTCCAGTGGCAGTGATGTAAAGTGTGAAAAAGTGTGAACTGTGTTCTTCCTTTCATTATGGTAAAAGTAATTTTTTGTTCATTTCCTTCTATATGTTTACATCCCTCTTTCCTGTACCTTCTTCCATATAATAAAACAAAATACCTCAAAAAAAAATATAGATTTTTCTTAAACAGATATACATTTTAGAATAAAATTCTGCGTTTCCACAGGGCTTGAACCACAAGTGTGAGCCACGCTTTCGTACAATACTACCCATGTGAACGTAATGTCGTGGAATTGCTTATGATGTCATTGGATCCACGACCTTGTCATGTCAGGATCGAACATGTTTGATTTTCAGTCTTGGTGTTGCGGGCGTGAAGCAAGAATGTCGTCGCAATGTATTCTGAAATTTAATGATAATGACACTTCGTTTTCTAGAATTGTATGAAATGGAGCCCATTTTGTACAATACAACTTTGGAGGAGTACCAGACCGAGATTTGCGTGCAGCGGCAACAAAGAGAATAATATGTGACGGTTTAAATATATCGGGATTTGGACCTAAAGAAGTTATTGTAAAGTTTAAAAACTTGAGAAGTTCTTACTGCCAGGAACTAAAGAAATTAGCAGATAGTCAGAGGTTGGGGAAATCTGCCGATGACGTTTATAGACCAAAATTTGTGTGGTTTGAGAAGACTCAACAACGCAGCCCTCAGCCACTAGCTCTTCCATGGCCACGCCTCAACTTAACTCTTCCGACTGTGTGAACAGTTTATGCTTCTTCACTAACGCGTGAGTGATAAAGTAGTTAACGTTCGTGGTCCACGCCTTGTGGGAATCTGGCTTTAAAGACAAAAGAAAGTCACCTTGTGCAATAGATTTTAACATTTTTCTTCCTTCTATATGTGGAATTTATTCACTCATTAGTTTATTTTAAACAATTTTCACATTTTATAAAATTATTTAGCCATTGGAACTCCTAATTATTTAACATTTCATGTGTGTGTAATTTAAATCCTCTTATTCACAAATTTCTTCTTGTTTTATGGTTTTTCTTTTCAGTATTGTGTTGCCCGTTCACACTATCTTCTAAAATGTTTTATAGAAAGAAGCCTAGGTCAAGAAAATAGTTGGATGGTAGTTTTCTTTAAAAGGTAATCTTTTTATTTTTCCAGTATAAAGTGTGAACAGTTCTCATGAGCTTACCATATTATGTTTGTCTTTACTATATATTCCCATTGCTCTTTTAAGTTTAATATTACCTAAAAAGTAAAGAGTTATTTTCTTAAAGTTATTTATCACTCATATGATTTATATTCACAAACACCGCTCATGGTTTAAAGTGTAATGTTGCTAAATCAGTTTTACTTACAATATTGCATTGCTTAATATACTTAACTCTTTATTAAAAGCTAATTCATGAATGGTCGCATTTAATATAAAACTTAATAGCTCGCTTTTAGCACAATAAAATGACAACACTAGGGTTAGGATCCTCTAATCCTTAATAATACTCAAGAAAATTTTGGATTCAAGAATCAAATCCTTAAAAAAAATCTTTTTTCAATTTGGTAAGAGAAATTTGATTTGGAGCTCCAATACTACTTATTGATGATCCAAAACCAATTATATATAAGATGAACTTAACAACCAAGCCCAACCCAGTAATTTAACACTTGAATGTTAAGAAAGACTGTCAACATTAGTTATTATTTGTATTTTCTATTATTCTACTAAATTTATATTTCCTATCCAACACCTTAGCTCAGTCAATAGCGTGTTTGTCTACTGAGCTAAAGGTTCTGAGTTGATTCCCGGCATGGCCGAAAAATTTATTATTGGTGGAATGTGGGTTTACCCTTTCACAATGATGAATTAATGGCCTGGGACTGGATATTGTGCCTGTCCTAGTCTTTTGTTAGATTATAAGGCATATGAAACTATGACAGGTTTAGCAAACCGTGTTGTCCATCCCTTCGGCTCGGGGGTAACTGGATTATGTAGTTGATCTCCCGACGGCGGTGACGTCGTAGTCAGAAACCCGCGTGGGTAGGAAAAAGGTCGGCGAGTGTGTTCCGGCAACGTTAGTCGCGGTGGAACATAAGGATGTTCCGGCAACGTGAGTCGCGGTGGAACATAAGGATGTTCCGGCAACGTTAGTCCAGTGAAACGGAAGGATATTCTGGCAACGTGAGTCGCGGTGGAACATAAGATGTTCCGGCAACGTGAGTCCGGTGGAACATAAGGATGTTCCGGCAACGTGAGTCGCGGTGGAATAGGATGTGGAACGAGTGCGGTGAAACGGAAGATTTCTGGCAACGTGAGTCCGGTGGAACGGAAGAAGTTCTGGCACGTGATCGCGGTGGAACATGGGTCGCGGAGTGAGTCGCGGTGGGAGGTATGGTGATGGTGAGAGAGAGAGGGTTAAACAAATTGCTCTTTCGTAACAAAGACAATTTAATAAGCTCTTTATATGAGTGGTGCACCCAGGTGGGCCCACACTGATTGGCTGAGGCTAACTGACCGAGTCTGACTGGCTGACTGGTCTTGAGACCAAGGAATCACCGTGTTAAATACCCTCCACTGCTGCCTGGACTTGTCCATGGGAGAAACAGGGGCTTCCCATTGGTGCGTGCAAATTGGAGGGATAGTGCCCATCACGCGAGCCAATAGAGGCAGGAGTTCTCTTTGGCGCTGTGTATAGAGGTGCACTCGTCACGGACGGCTTCGAGAACATGGACTGTGGAGCGGTTCAGGCAGTAGAGAGGGTGGGTGGCGCGGCCTGTGCAAGTGGGAGGAAAGAGACAAGGGGCCGACTCAACAGTGAGGGACAACAACCGGTAGTGGAAAATTTATGGCTTGAATAAAAAAACTGACTAAGCCATAGGCTGGAAACAGTAATTGATGTAAAATTTATATTTCCTTTTACGTTCATAATTTTTTCCAGGATTTGGATTCCTAAATTAGTGGATTCAATCTAACTCTAGACAACATAATAATCAACAATGTCATAGATCAAATATATATGAGATACTCATCAAGGTATTAATGTTAGAATGGTCCAATCGTTGAACCTTCCAGAAAGTTAGTGTCTTTCCTAGTGCTATAACAAAGCAGTTTTAATTTGTGTCTCTCTTCACAGTAAATGAGTAAATCGATGATAGCCAATTCTACTATAAAGTAACAAAAATTAATACAATGAAGAGATTATGATTACCTTGTGAAAGAAACTAGATTCCATTTTCATAGTCCATAAATCTATCAAACTCGGCACAAGATAAAAAAATTGACTACTTGTTAGAGCAGCTTAAGGAATGAATGTAAACAGTAAACATTCTGAATGTTATCATGTTTTATAAAATTCACATACAGGATTTGTAAGATGAAGATTCATATTTGACTAAAGTGGATTCAACTCATCTTTAATTTAAACAGATGTAACTGTGGGAATGAAGTTTTTGAAGAGCATGAGCCGCCGATCTAGTAAACACTAGATACAGCGATTGCTAACTAGGTAAATAAACATGACAGGAGACACTTGAAAGGAAAAGATATGTGTGCATTTTAACAAATTAGTTTAATATAACAAAAGGCAGAGATAGGTACAAAGAACATCTTCAGAACACAAACCAATATACAGTAAAACAGTCCTTTGACTATTCCAAGTTAATTAGCCATACAGATTGTTAAATAACAATATACTCTAGGCGTGAGTATGGCGTGAAGCGCCCACTAATTTGACAGACAGGAAGTTCCAATCTGTTGGTTGTCGGCTCCAAACATAAGATGGATGGCCGAAAATATACAACAATTTTAATAGTACAGGTTAAGTTTCAATTCAGTGTTCTCACCTTACTTTGTCATGAGCTGGTGCAATGACAATTGGTCTAAGCCAGATGGGCAGAAGTAACCCACAAGTTGATCACCGAAACAGGTGAAACATAAGTTAAATATATAAATATCACGAGCCATGCCGATGGGCAGAAGTGACCCACAAGTTGATCACCGAAACAGGTGAAACACATAAGTAAAATATAATAAATACACGAGCCATGCCGATGGGCACCAAAAGTGAACAACATAAGTTAAATATACCTAAACTAGGTATTGACCATAGCCGGAACAATGAAAGTTTTTGATAAATGCTTGCAACTACAAATGGTCAACGCTAAGTGTGGAATCATCCCATCTACGCTGTCTTAGGACTAAGCAGAAAACATGTGAAATACTAATGACTTCACGCCAAGTAACTTAAGCCACTGCCTCGCAGACTACTAAAACGGTCATACAGGCTAAGGTGCTAAAACTGCTGGTCTTAAGGACCCAGCAGAAAACATGTGTAATGCAAAATGACTTCACGTCTAGTGAACTAAGTCATAGAAAGCTAACCTAAACAACAAAGCATATTAATAGTGGAGAAGCTAATCCTCTCGAAATTTATACAAAAAAAACCTAATACTCCAGCCTGGCCATATAGCCGCCTACTCCCCACAAACTTGAATGATTAATCAAACTCGATATTACTTTCACGGTCCAATCGGTCCCTCGGCGTCATCATTGTGACCACTGGTTGCGTGAAGTTGTGTTGATGAGAGAACTTCGGAGTGTGTCGACTATCCTGAAGGTGATGAATAATTGTAATCGTATTTTTGCCTAGTGAACCCAAGAGTTTTATAGTGGTTGAACGCAAAGCATCCTGGGAAGGAAAGAAGGGGGAGAAATCCCATTTCTTGGTATTGGTCACGTAGACCCAAGTAAAGGAGGCTTCAACGGACGAGCATGCCATGCGCTGCCCTCAGATGTTGTTGATGCTCGACCGGTCAAGTGCAGTGCTGCGAGAATGGCGAGGGAGGGTAAGTCTTCTGATGGCGCTGGTCTTCTTCCATACAATATCCGAGACGTAGTATTTAACACATGCAGATTTATACATGAATACACTAGCATTTATATTAGGGTATAATATATGTGTTTTTATCCAGTGATTATGTGCAACAATTTTGGACAGTACAGGGCTAAACTGGTCAGCCCGTTACAAGCACAATGATAAACAAGATTAGGAATAAAGCTTTTGGGGTACAGGTAATACATGAGAGAGAAGCGAAAGCAAGGCTGAGATGGTATGGTCATGTAATGAGGATGGAAAAGGAAAGAACCACCAAGAAGATTAATAGAGATGAATTATGCAGGGAAAAAACCTCAAAGGAAGATCTAAACAGGTATGGAAGCATCTGATAACAAGTGTATAAGTTAGAGGAGAAAAATAGGGGAAGTAATGATGGAGACATTTTACCAAAATAATCCTGCCAGTGTGTGGAAGCAGTTGATTGTATTGATATATTTACTCCCTTTATGCTGATTGATTGTATTGATATGTTTACTCACTTCATGCAGATTGATTGTTATGATATATTGTGACGTGTGCGTTGGGCGGTAGGCGCTGACAACTATAGCGCTAGGGTCTGTGTTAGGTCAGAGAGAGAGTTCACCTGAGGCGAACGGGGAGAACTAGAAAGGAAGTAACGCTTAAGACTTGGTAGAGTCAACACGGCCTAGTATGTACGGGCTAGTCAGAGAGTCGCCGTCCGCCACGCTCACGTACACGTCACGAGATATTAAAGTGTTTGTACTTTAACAATAAACTACAGTCTTAACTCACTACCTGCAATGTTGTTAATAACCCTGAAATATATCCACGGCCAACAGCAGGGAAGGCAGGCAGTGCAATGCTGTTGGCCGTGGATATATTTCAGGGTTATTAACAACATTGCAGGTAGTGAGTTAAGACTGTAGTTTATTGTTAAAGTACAAACACTTTAATATCTCGTGACGTGTACGTGAGCGTGGCGGACGGCGACTCTCTGACTAGCCCGTACATACTAGGCCGTGTTGACTCTACCAAGTCTTAAGCGTTACTTCCTTTCTAGTTCTCCCCGTTCGCCTCAGGTGAACTCTCTCTCTGACCTAACACAGACCCTAGCGCTATAGTTGTCAGCGCCTACCGCCCAACGCACACGTCACACACTATGTACTCGCTTCGTGGCGAATGATTGTTTTGATATATTTACTCTAGGGATGGACCAGAATGACTTTCTTATTTCGAGACAGAAAAGGAACGTGAATTGAGTAAAAATAACGGGATTCGGGACAGGAAACGGAAATTTTAAAATTACTTTTTGGAATAATCTTAGATTTACAAAATAATAGGGTAAGACTTGTTCAAGTTATAATATTATTAAAACCCACTTCAATGGCTGCATGGTCTAAGGCATCACTCTCGCAATAGACTAGACTGCCGATGATGGTGATATTTAGTTTGATCTTGGCCGGGTGTATTAAGGGTGGTTTTTCCTAAATGGTTTCCCACTCTATCCACTCAAATGAAGGTACATCTCTAAATTAAATCTTCCTCATTCCTAACACACTATAGTATATCAAAACAATTAGCAAAATTTTGAATTAATTTCTAATAATACAACTAATCAAATACTTGATTTTATTACATTTTTGCTGGAAATTATTTTTATTAGTTAATTTCTTTCGTAAATGGTGTTTTATATTTATTATTTGCATAGTGCAAAAAATACTAGAAAACATAATGTTTGGCACCTCTTCAATTTGCTCAGAGTATGAAATTGCAAAATATTATCTAGGGTTAAAACTTCTTAAATGTTCTCTCCAGGTTTGACACCCCTTAAAGGTAATAGTTTAGTACCCCTTATATTCTAGACTTACTCCCTGTCTGATTCACAAACAACAGTCAAGCTGATCCCTTATAAATGGTTGAAATTGGCAAGCTACTTCCTCCCCCCCTCTGATTTCCACACCCCAAAAGATAGTAGAATATTTATCTTTCACTTGCTGAACTCAACAAATAACTGTTGATAGACAGAGCACAATAAGTCATGCGCCTCCCAACTTGTCTCTCTAGAACACGAGCGCTGCGCGCCCCTTGTTTTGTTTCCTGGAGCACTATGTTTTGTTTCCCCGCCTGAAACTTTTCGGGAAAGGTTCAATCCCGCCCGACCTACGGGAATAGATAAATTCCCGAACTTTTCCCGAGGGTTCGGGATCCTGTCCACCCCTAATTTACTTGCTTCATGACGAATGATTGCATTGATATATTTACTCGCTTCATGCAGATTGAAAGTATTATTATGTTTACTCGTTTCATGCAGATTGATTGTATTTATATATTTACTCGCTTCATGCAGATTGATTGCTTTGATATATTTACTTGCTTCATGGTGACCTGGTGGTCTAGGGGTAAGGTGTCAGACTTCTGTGCTGAGGGTCCGGGGTTCAATCCTAGGTCCCGGCACAGATTTATCTGATTGCCAAACCCTTCCTTCACCTCTAACAAGACGTGTATTAATCACGACTTGTGAATGTGAGGAATGCCAGGCCTCCACCGTGGTTCGGATTCCACGTTAAACTGTAGGTCCTCCATTTCATCTCACAATCACCCTACCATCACACATTAGCGTAAGTGCGTATAACCCGAACGGGTAGTAAGACGCGGTGCTAATAATAATAATAATACTTGCTTCATGCCTATTGATTGTATTGTTATATTTATTCGCTTCATGCCAATTAATTATATTGATGTACTTACTCACTTCATGCCTAATGAATGCATTGATATATTTTCATGATTCATGCCGAACGATTGCCGCAGATGAGGTTAAGTCTGTGACTATGAGAATTTAGATATAGTAATTGTTGATAGGGTCTTCGTGATATGTTTTTCTATGTCCATAAGACATAGTCTTAATACCTGGACAATAATCAGACGCCCTATAGCAGAGGTCCTCAACCTTTTTGTACCTTAGAGCACATTCAAATCTAACGGTAGTGCGGCGGGCACCAATTACTTTTTCAAGGTAAATTTACTAACTCCCGCCAGGCTCAGAGGTCAGCCTCAACGCTATACACACGACCGGTCAACTGCCATGTTAAGTTTCCATAGCGATTGTGATGTTACATGTGGTTGTGGGTAATACTCAAGGCTGTAGCCAAGGAGGGGAAGAGGGGGGTCAACCCCTCCAAGTTGACAATAAATAAATTTTAAAAATACTGCTTTATCTACAGTTTTAATAAGATCAAAATAAAGACACAAGGAACTATTAAACTACTCACCACCATTTTGGTGCTTGGGTACATTTTTAAAATATATATTCATTTTGTGTTTATTAGGCAATAAAGCTGGGTAGACCCATGCCAAGATATTTACAAAGAAATAGAAGTATTAGGATGGTATTAGTGAGTGTGAAGAGAATGATAGAAGGGGGTAGGTCTTTGAGATTAGGAAAAAGCAAAAACCATTCAGCTTGAAACTATTAGCAGTGTAGTTCCCAGTTAAAAGTACACTTTGTAAATGAGCCGGCAAATAAAGAGAATGAGAGGGATAGAATGGAAAGAGGGGAGGCTTTCAATCACCAACTTCTTGAGAACAGCATACATGGAGATAAGCACAAACTTGATTTTTGTCGGAAAAGTGACAGGCAGACGCAAAAGGCTCGGTGGGCATAGGGTTGAGGACCCTGCCCTATACTGTATAGCCATGTTCTGCCCAGGCTTACTATTTAGATCGAAAGAAGGTGGAGATCAGGGTAGTCTATAGTTTTGTTCCATGGCCTAGTTGGGTCTTTGGCTGATATCAGTCTCTAATCTTTCTATTGTTGTACCTTTGTACGGTGATCAACTCGTGGGTATGCTACTAGTCCAGAGTAGTGGCCTACGTGGTATTGCTTATTTTGTCCAGCCCACTTCAGGTGCCACATAAATCAGTTAATGTTTAACTGTTTGCAGTTGTTATAGTCTGTGTCCAGACTTGTGTTGAAATTTAAATATAATATTGAATGACCTGGCAGTACTAATGATGAATAGACCGCCATAGTATCTTTACAGCCTAGATTCCTGGTATCTCGCCTTTAATATTTGTAATCCTATAGTTCCTGTACTGGGAACCTAACCATTGTGTCTCGTAACTCTATATGGAGTTAAATCATGCTAACTAGCTGTTTACCAACGTTGTAACTCTTTAAACTAGGACTTTCTAGAATTAGGTATTGTTAACTATCAGGGTCATAAGTATGGTGCCGCAAGGCTGGAGTGGTGGTTAGGTTATTGTTGCTTAACCTTAAATCAATAATTGCTTCCCATTTAAATTGTGTGTGTTGCGGCAGATGCAACCTTCATTGTATAAAAATGGTTTTGTTTGTTCTACTTTAAACGAGTTACACCCTTTTCTAACAAAGACACAACCATACTTGTCATGGTTGCAGGTCAAACCTAGGTGCTTCACACCTAACACTCCCAATAGGGACAGCAACGTATTAAGTAACAGATAAAATTCCCATTAATAAACAATGGAATGTTTTATATATTATCTCGTCAAACCATTTGTAATACTTTGAATACTTTGTTTGAATTCAAAGAAACTTATTTGTCAAACGCGCAGAAGACCATGACATTCATTACCTGTTTCAAACAAGCCAAGAACCAAACCAGAGACTTCCCTTCATTCCCAAAGAACATATATATACATTTTTGAAACACATTTTAAAGTTTAGTAAGGAGAAATATATATTAATTTATGAATCAACCAATTGTAATGAGTTACATGTAATGTTTCAATGAAGTGATGTTAAACTCACCCTGTCCAATTTGGATATGAACTTGTAGTTGCTGAGCCGCCACCTCCACACTCTCACTCACATCATCATATACTGAAACGAGGATGAACCACACCCCTGCTTGTGAAGGAAGGCCACACTCAAGAAAAAAAATGATGGTCGCTCAAAGAACTATTCTACCTGCTATTGTTTTTTCCGTAAGCTTTCCCCTCACCTTTCCATCCTTCTAGTTTATTCCGCCTGGTGCGAGACTGTTCTTAAAATCTGCTCTCTCTCTCTCTTCTTATTCTCTCTAGTCTTATGACGTTGATTTTTCTATGCTATATAACCACTCGTTTAGTTATTATTGGTACTCATTCTATCACTGCCTTCAGCCAAGGTTGGTATGTCTCTCTAGATTCAAGGGTATATTTCTTATTTATCAAAATTCATTTTCATCGCAGTGTTTAAATTCACAGTTCATAATTATTTGTTTGGGGGATATTATTCTTAATTTACTTTTAAAAATTCTTTTCGGCATAATTATATATGTTATTAAAAATATTAACTATGGGTTTATTAAATCTAAATTATTTAACCTTGAGATATTTTGGCTAGTATTATGAAGCCACGTTCAAATTTAGTTGTCTCTCGTGGTTCTTTTACCCGAGCTTAGTAATTTCTGTTTTAATTATTAAGTCTACATGAAACATTATTGATTAATTTTATAGCAAAAAGAATGTTAGTCAAAACATCTATTATAAGCACCTTTGTAACAACAAGACAAACATATTAAAATGACATATTACATTTAAGATATCAGGCTTATGAACACTGATTAAATAGATATAGTTTTTGTATATTCACTTAATAATTTAATGACATTTTGATGATGATGATGATGTATAATTTATTGAAACAATATAAGGAAAACTAGATTTATATCTTTTTATATCACATTGATTGATTTATAAATTAATATATTTAGAAATATTTAACTATCTCAGCTTGAAACACTTCCTTTCCTAGACAAAGTGCTAAGCAATAATGAATTATTTGACCCAAATCCCCCCAGAGGAGCATTGCTCCACTAAAGTAGGTTTCAATAGCTATAAATTATGAGATTAATAATACTTAGACTCAGATGGCATGCAGTGATAAGACAAGACCTAAAGTTTAGGAGCTATGAATTTATGTCTTATAAAATTAGGTCTTATTTAATTTAGGTCCATTGTTTGTTTGAACAGTTAAGGATATTTTAAAGTAATCTATGAAAAATTAATTTTAGGTCCAGTGTTTTAGGTCTAGTAAAGTTGGAAGCTATTAAATTAGGTGTAGTGAAGTTAGGTCTTATGGGGTTTAGTTCTTGTGCTGTTAGGTCTTATAAAGCTAGGTGTAGTAAATGATAACTTCCATCTAATTTGAAATATTCGGTTCCATTATAACCATCAAATAAACAACATTAAAATAATCCATCATCCCCTAGATTTGCTTTGAGGGCTATAGGATCTGCATAGGTTGCGTACAAGAGAAGTAGGGAGCCATTTTGATTTTCCACATCACAATGTAAGGTATAATATTAGACCCTACTTTAATTCTATTTTAATTCCATGCCACCATCTATAAATGCCGTGAGGATTAGAGGATGGAGGGAATGGAGCCAGAGGTTAAAGGGGAAGGGGGTGGAAAGTCTGTCGAGACCTGCAAAGGTTTATGGAGCCGTCAAGGGTAATTCACCGTTATGGGCTCTGGGGAAAACTGGTCAAAAATAACGTTAATAGTATCAAATAGGGAATTCTGCCGCAAAAACTGGTGTGTCAAGGAGTTTTAAAGGAAAGAAATTCCATAACCTTACAAGGAAACACGGATAATTTACTGTTATGAGATCAGGGTGTTGAGGATGTAGTGTAAGAGGAGGTATTCGGATTAGGTCAAGTGCATCAGCATTCACCTGGAGAGAGAATATAAACTCGTTGCTGGGCGTAGGGAATTCGTCATGAGGTCGCGTTGTCAGGCTTAGAGGGTCTGGCTCCACCTCTGCTTATAAAGTATAGTAGTGGCCATCTTGGATAAAAACATCTCACCTCTTTTGTTATCTTGTAGGGAAGAGTTTCTGTTGATGGTTATTTTACTAACCAGCTGTCAAGCGTATATTTACGTGTTTTTTTTAGGATCTGACCTATTTTTATGTAACTAACACTACTATTATACTAGCAACAGGCCACTACTGTTTTACCACTGATTCCCTTCTCCTTACACAACCTTTCACAACGTTGTATTAACTAGCAATTCTGTTAAAATTTGATGTATGATTTCAAACTCTTAACACTTACAAAACATTGTATTGTGAAAGTAGTAATTAGTAAGTAAGTACGACTTTATCTGTGTTCCTATCAGTGTGTTAAAAAGAATGTTGTTTTAGGACTTATGCCAGCATGTCATATAAAGTTAGGTCTTGTTTTTGTTGCCTTGTGGGGTTAGGTATTTTAAAATTAGGTCCAGTGAAGTTAAGTCTTATAAAATTTAGGTCTACTGCCTGTTTCAACAGTTACAGATATTTTAAAGGATTCTATAAAAAATTAATTTTAAGTTCAGTGCCCTTAGGTCCAGTGCTTTTAGGTCTAGTAAAGTTAAATGCAGTGAAATTAGCTCTTATAAAATTAGGTATTATGAAGGTAAGAAATTTAGTTAAGGAGTTATGATTTTAGGTCTTATAATTTTAGGTCCACTGCGGCACGTCCTTAGACTCTGGTGCTAACTTTGTAAAGGTTGCAATAAACCACAAGTAAAAAAAAAGTTAGTCTTAGATAAAATTACTGACTATGTTATTAGGAACTCAAAAGTTCATTACGGCACTCATAAAAGTATGCCACCTATCCCTGAGCTAGCTCTATCCAATCCATCATCCATCTCATTACATCTTATCTCTTTCATGACCATTCTAATGTCATTCCACCAACAGCGTCTAGGTCTTCCCAACGGTTTATCAACATTAGGCCTAACATTAATAATTACAGTAGGGTTGTGGAAAACTTTGAAACTTTGACTTACTTCGAAACAAAAATCAGCTTCGAAGCTTAGTTAATAAAAATATTTACAGCTAAAATACTCAATTTGTGTTTAGTTGCTGCCATTTTGAGCTGTTTTGTACATAAAAATTAGGTTATATGGTGGAAATAATAAGTAATTGAATAACATTTTGTAATAATAGTTTCATTTATCAGATTGAAACAAAATATTACAAACAATTATGCAATAAAACATTTTCCAAGTAATTTTAGTACAAAAAGTTATTTAAATAACCACACTTTCATATTTTTTCATCTGTAAAACAGCCAACAAAAAATATTCGAACTTCGATTTGGCTTCAAGAATATTTAATATATTTGATTTGAGTTTGCTTCGAATTGAAAAAGTGTACTTCACACACCCCTAAATTGCAGTTAATCTTATTTTAAAATAAATCAAAAACAATGATAGTAATTTAAAAATACTTGAGTATTTTTTAAAGTATTTTACCATTTAATTAGAATGCTCAAATCAAACTTTTAGTTCATATAAATAGCCATGAGTTAATAAATAAACAATTTTATAAAACCCGCCTCGGTGGCGTAGTTGGCTAATGCGCCAGTCGTGTTGAGTCAGACCACCGAGGACGGGGAGATCGAGGTTCGAATCTCGGTCGGGTGAACTGGGGTGGTTTTTCCTAAAATGGTTTTCCACTCTCCCTCCACGCAAATGCGGGTTCACTTCCCCTATATTCAACCTTCCCAATTCCTAATCCATTAGTGTAATTAGTACTTAAGCATATAACCCGAACGGGTAGTAAGACGCGGTGCTAAAAAAAAAATTTTATAAAACATATTTAAGTAAAATATACTATACGTAGTGTAAGTAAAGAGTTTTAGAAAAAATAATAAAAAATAATAAAAAATAGGGATATAAAATTCTTTTCCTTTTGACCAGAAACAGGGCAAGGGTTTAATGCACCCTAGGCAAGACCTGTTGTTTTCTGTATAATATAGGTAAAACCCATACTCCCTATGAACTCAGAATGATAACAGAGTGCCAATATAATGGACAAAAAAAATAGTGTCCTCATACATCCTTTACAAACTTAACCAATGTGTGCAAAAATATTATCCCTTCTTCCTTTCCTCTTAATATTTTCGGAAGCTTTTAATTAAATATCTAAGCGATACAACCATAAAAGTGATTATGGTGTTAATTTATTTTTTAAATATTCTTATATTAGATAAAATAATTAAAATTAAGTTTGTGAGGAGCATTTTAGTTGTCATGAAGAGAAACGAGATTAGTAATGAAGTTATCTGTGAAAGAATAGGGGTACAGGGAGTACATTAAATAGTAGAGGAAGCCAAGAAAGAGATGGGAGGAGCAGATAACAGAAAGTATTCAATTGAGAGAAGTATGGAGGAAATTAAAGGAGGAAGATGGAGGCATTTTACTAAACAGCCATAGGCTGGAAACAGTTGATGATGATAATGAATTATTTGTTATTTATTAATTTAGTAGTAATTATTATATTATATATATAATTTAATTTTTTAACATTATAAAACATTATTTTGACAGAAAGCAGCCTTGTTAACCCTCTAGGTTCGCCCCCTCAACCCCTCAATATTCTTGATAATAATGAAGTAATCAAGAATGGAGTTCAAAATTTGATTTAGAAAAAGCTAATTGTTTCATAGTCTGAATTGAAACACCTAATTTAACATTCCATGAATGAACAACTATTGCAATAAATTCATTTTAGACACAATTTAACTAAATCAAGGTAGGATAATTTATCAAATACAGACAGGTGTTGTTCCTACAAATAAAGTTTGTTACTAAAAGGCTATGTAGTAAACAATGAAGCGTAGGTCCACAAGTTCGCATTTATAAAAATAAAACTCCACAACAGTTTTCAAGTACATCCGGTTTATTCTTTGGCAGAACGGAGCAAAATTCATATTCAAGAAGGGAACAGGAATATCCTGAAAATGACTATGTATTGTGGCTTTTTATGTGAACTTGGGGATCCTCAATTTTCTATTGAGTTAAGGTGTTTCCCCCCTATCGATCGTTTCAACATTTAATATTTAATCCAGCCATTTGACGTAATTTTTTCCCTTTCTTTGCATAAAATATATATTTTATAAAAAGAAAATTGTAAAGACAGCTTTTAGCATTTTTAACAGCTCACCTAAACATGTTCTCATGCCCATATAAGGATCTAGGAACTAACATTTAAAAATTTAAGAAATGAAATCAGAGCAAGAATCTATATAAAAAAAACCAGGAATTGTGATCATATTTAAAAATGGAGATATTTACTTAAAATTGTAATATAATATACACTAGCAAACCCGAGAATTGCGCTCTAGATATGTAAAACATTTTTTGACTCGGTTTTAAATTTTATTTTTAAAGAATTAACATCTTCATTTGTATATTTGGACCAATACAAATTATCTAACATTGGATTCCCAAGGATCAACACTTTTAGATTCTTCCGTTGAAATTTTCCGCATTATATTAGGGGATACACATCTTATGGTTATCGACATTGCTATTAGATTTCTCTTTTATAAAATTTGACCAATAAAATAAGTAAATATTGACTATTGAGTTTAAAATGAGAGAGATAGATCATTGCTGTATCAGGGGGTCAGGGGATCACCCCCCTTCAAGAAATTAAACCAATTAAATCAATTTTAAAGTCAATACTAGTTTTATTGTCACATAATACTATCTCGCTAACAAGATTTCATTTTTAAAATTATTATTGGTAATATTAATAAATGATTAATGCATGGTAATTATTGTAAATACTTGAAGATAATCACATTAAGTATTAAAATGTTGAAAATAGGCGTTAATGAAATTATCCCAAATTTAAGTTGCAGCTTAAGTCTCACCTTCTTGCACAAACCTTGTTTAGCTTTACATTTATTTTATCATTTTTATTATTTACTATTTCAATGATTAATAATAAATACAGATCTTTCAAATAATTTATTTTTAAATAACATGCTTTAAACAAAATCTTTGAATAATACCACACAAAAAACGTTTTAAATAGTGGTAAAATTTTGAGTTAGAATGAGAAATAGCTAGCTATACTATAGAGTGGAGTTAAAGTTTGACTGTTCAAAATCTGAATAATTCCATCTATCTTATCTAATTGATTGGATAGTTAATAAACTATTTATATAACAAATGTTATAATGTTTAAACTTATTTCCCTCTTAATAATCACTATTTGTTGATGTTCTTATTATTTGCTTTTAATCAATTTCAATATTAATCGCAAATTTCGAGTTATACCCTTAATTTGAAAATTATTCTCAAGTTAAGCGTTACACTGAAAAATGATTTAAAGATTTACTCTCAAAATTTGAAGTATTTTTATGTCAAAATTTCTTGAGGCCTCCCCCTCACAAAAATCCTGGATTCGCCCCTGTGCTTTACAAACATTTCCACTAAGAGGTTTAAGGAAAAACAAAATCAACTTCTTGAGAAATTTACTTATTTGATTATTCTATGGTATTAGAGAATTATTGCATTTAAACTCAGTAGTATCTCTTCACAACTAAAGCTCACAAAATTGTACTAATATAGTTACTAATATCTCAGAAACTGTTGGTTTTTATATAAAAATAATACATGTCATATTTAAAAGTTTTTTATTTTTAAATGGGTAAACTCAAAAATTTTGCAATGATAAGTTATTTAGTATCTCAAATAGATGTGGAGATTTGGAAATTTCCGCTTCTGTTAAGTACCCTAAAAGTCATTTTCATGGGAAAATGAAAATAGCCATTTTATTTGTAATCTTAATCAATGCCTAGATACGAATTTTAATCAAAATCGTAGAGATATTTTGAGAAATTGATTTTTTTCTCTTTTGCCCTACAGTAAACTATCCTTAATTTTAGGGTTAGATATCTAATTCCAAAAACCTCTTGAGGCAGCCTTATGAAAACCCTAGATACCAAGTTTTAGCCCGAGCAGTAAAATAGTTTAGGCTCTAGTTCGAGGTACAGACATACAAATGGAAATTTTAAAAACCACGTTTTGATTCAGGGGATCATGAAATGTCGACATCATCAAAATCTCGAGTTCAATTTTTTTGACGATCACAATACTTTCTTCTACCTGTAAGATAGCGAGAAAGTAAAAATTGCTACTCAATATACTTATGGCATATATTTGTTTTAAAAAAAATTTGATAAACATATATTATAAATCCATTCTTATAAAATTATGGCTTTTGAAGTTATGCCAAAATCTTATACAAGCTTTATTTTCTATTAATATTTATCCATTTCTTAAAAACCCATTCCACAGCTGATTAACTGTACAATTGGATGCAAAATTACGCTCTAACCAGAAATAACACCCAAATGTGCTTTTGTGCAGTCTTGACTTGATAACAGCAAAAGTAAAATCAGTTTAATAGGTTTTTTTTTAATATGGTAAAATGGTTTCATCAACCTTTATTCCCCTGTTTTCTAGAGTAGAATATGTAAAATCTCGCCACAATTTGACGTCTGATTCGAGCTGTATTACCTGAGGCTTATCTAAGGGTGAAATGGACTCTTAATTCCTTTGCTTCTTTGGAAATGAGATTAGAGGGTGGGTAATTAAAACAAATAAATATGCTTTGGGCCTAATTATTAATCAATTGATTGAGAATACCCTCTTTATCAACATTTTGGTCACTTTGAGTTACATCCTTTAAAAGTGACCTATGGAGGACTTATATTGGAAAGTTGACTTTGACGATGGATAATGCACTAGAATATGAAATGTACAAATAATAATTACAATGTAGTATTTGTTGTAGGTACCTGTAGATAAAATATATCAACAAATTGTACGACATACAGTCTTAAAAAAAGTTCAATAAATATAGGTTTTAAAGCCACATGACCATACATTTTAAAATATCTATAATATTACTAATACACTATTTGTCTAATGTTAAATTACATTTTATGAGAAAAGTTATTTGTTTGTCAGTAGCCTATACGCAAATTTGAAATTTCCAATAAAAAGTCAATCTTTAATTGTATTTTAATAGTTGATAAAAAGTTCCTCACATTATGCACATATACGTTAAAAATATATTTGATAAATAAATAGGACAGATGTGATAAAAAAAAGTACAAAAAAGTATTCTAAGGACAATTAAATGTAAAAGAACTATCCATACAGATTAAAATATTTGAAAGGTAGTCACCAAATACAAATACAAAAAAAGTAATTTTTCTATTATTGGTAGGTTTTAATTTAAAGTGGATTTCTATCCATTAATAGAAAGAATATGGCATTGCATAATTCAAACAGGAGTAAGTTTATTTTCAGACTTATTAAAGTGACACTCTAAAAAGAACAGGAATCACAAACAGCTGCATAAGACAGTGCTCTCTTTTAAAATATAGTTTAAATTATTTTCCACATACCGTAATTATAATCGCAATAAAGTCATAACAAAATTTCACTATAATACAAATTATTAAGCAACACTTATTTTAAGTTTCACACTTTTTTTTTAACACAGATTTGAATCATAATGAACACAATGAAACTGATTCTTTTTAATTATTACTTGAATGATTTCACTTTACAAGTTTCAGTTTCAAAAATGTCACTGTGGTTAGTAACTTTCAACTAAGCCATTAAAATGTTTAACTTTCAATAGGTTTGGTATTCTTAGGAAACAATATTTTTAGTTTAGTAGTCTTCATCTCATCTTTTAGAATATTGTGTAATATACTCGCACACTTTATTTCGAAACAATTCCTTGTCTTTCTGGTATAGCTCGGCAGCTTCACTATTCAAAGGATCATCAAAGTTCAACAAATCCTGTGGATAAAATTATAGTTAAATATTTAATTATATTAACAAACCACTAAAAATCACAAAAAAAAAAGTTATTTTATAATATAACCAATTGTAACATTGAAAAGTGAACATATTCTTGGCTATTCACTAAACTTAATAGATACAATTACAATAAAACTCTCTTGTTGTGTGTTTATAACCACAAGAGGTACCCCAATCTACAATTTTTGCTGGTTCTTAGTTACAAACATTCATTCTAATTTACATAAGTTGTGATGCAAAATTTAATAATTTATATGGATCTTTATTATATTTATTTTCAAGCATTTCCGATATACAAAAGTACAAACATTCCTCCCTGATGAGTTCCGATAGAATGAAACCTAGGTTGGGGGATTGGGCAGTAACGATCGATTTTCTTTAAGAGGCAACCATTACCTCTTTGTAAAATGGCAGCAATGTAAAGTGTGAACTGTGTTCTTCTTTTCATTGTAAAAGCCATATTGTGTTTGTCCCCTTTTATATGTTTCTATCCACCTTTCCTATATCTTCTTCCAAATATAATACAGTATTTGAAATTTGTCATTCTGCATCGCCGCAAATGGCTATGGGAATTGCCGACCTGCCGCTTTGCCATTCCAAGGCCATATGCTATCCCTACTCCCCGAGAGGTCACTCAACTCACTCTCATTAGTGAGAGCGGCGACTCAGTGTCTTCCTGTCTATCGTGTGATTCACACCGTGCTATATTTTGTATTTTTTTACTACAGTACTATATTGTGATTCCACTTGGCTGTACTATCGCCAAAAAAAAAAAAAAAATTTTAGAGTACATTTTGCTTTTTCTTTCGAAACATTGCCTTAATTAAATGATTAAATATTAACCAACCATCTGGATTTTTGCATATCAGGATCACGTCCGGCACCCATTAAGCTGGATCGTTGGAGTTTTACTGTATTAAAATGGCTTTACTGAGTATTTTTGCAATGTGCATGTGGAAACATAGATTGTGCCACAACCCCAATGCCACCAATATGTCCTACATCATAATAATATTGTGGCCAATAGAATGCAATCTAGTAAAGGTATGAAGGGACGCCAAATTTTTAGCCTGATCTACATGTCACAGTCCAGCCCTGAGTGTGCTCTGACTCAAGTTGGGACATAATCTTATTTCTAGTGCATTTCATTTAGCGTATTTATATAAATTCCCAAGAACAATGTTGCTAATGTGGGGGGGGGGGGGGGGAGGGGAGTCTTAAAATGATTTTGATAGGAAAAAACATAAATATGTTCTCTTCTTCTTAAGTCAACAACCCAAAGATTGGTTTGATGTGTCTGGCTAGAAATACCATGTACTAGGGGAATTCAGTAAGTGTGGTGGTTCCCCATTGCCTTCCACACTGACTTTCTCTGATTGAGAGCAAAAGGGCCTACCAATTTTACCAGTAAAGGTATACCTTCCAGAGTTATTTTACATGTGACTTGGGACAGGCAGTTTTACTTCCAGGTCCACCCAAGACCACTGAGATCGACACATAATATGTTATAGAGGTAAATATAAGGATTTTTTGATCCTAATGTTTTAGCTAATGTTACAGTTGAGAAACATTGCTTTGGATCATCGAACTTTATTGATAGCCTACACTTACCGTGAAAAGTGAGTTAAGGCCCCAAATAACATCTTTAAGCCTTCGTGTGGGTGCCCAACCCATTCCATCAATAGAATTTTGTCGAAGTAGACTAAGGCAAATTTCGCCATCTTCACTGATGTTAGGATGCCAGAGTTTGGTTTGACATTTGACTGTAGGAGGCTGAAAGACAGCAAGTTAATTATCAAAATAAATTAGTTTGAATTAAAAAATTCATGATATAAAGTAAAAAAAACAAACAAAAAAACATTTTATAAGGACACTTTGACTTGGTTTGAATATTATTGAAATGGGTGTTGAGTATTATTGTATTAATTATCCATACAGATTAAAATATTTGAAAGGTAGTCACCAAATACAAATACAAAAAAAGTAATTTTTCTATTATTGGTAGGTTTTAATTTAAAGTGGATTAGTATTTACACAGTTAGCATAGACAACATTGAATTAAAAAAAACTAGTCCATATCATCATGGGTATGCGGCGCAGGACTAGCATACCCGGAGAATACGCCACTGGATAATTAAGGATAAGGAGTGGGGGTGTCAAGTCGTCATAAGTCAAAATGAATCGAATAAGTACATACAGCCATATTGTAGTCTTCAGTTACATAAATATGGAAGTAGAATTGGCCACCGTGCCAAAATCCTTCATCTGGTGTTACAATGAGCTGAAAGTCATGTAAGTGATGTGGATTATTAAATTTCACTTTACAGGTTGTAGGCAACGTTTGCTCCATTTCTTGCACCTAAAACAAACAAATGAAACCTATTTTGGCCTACTGAAGATGAAAATTAATTTCAAAACTTTGTTTAAAATTTTTAAAATCTCTAACTTGTAGTTACATAATAATACGTCAATGTCACTTGTGCTAACCATTATTTTACAATCATAATTGCAATTCTTAACCCAACCACTGTGTTAAGACTGTCCAGTACATTTGTTGGATTGCTGGCTATCACACCATAATGACATTGGATTGTCTGGTGCTTAGTTATGTAATGATACTATTTTGGACCCCTCTCATATATTTAAAAGTCATGGCGAAGTGTATTTTCCTTAAAAGTAATTGTATGTAAAATTTCATTTTAATACTTCATCCATGGAGAATCACATACTTTTAGAAGTAATGTCAATGTACCGGTATTGCGCTTCAAAACTTTTTTTTCTCCAAAAGATCAACTCCGTAGTATTAAAAGATCTTGTGACTCCCTGGCTCCCTTTACCCAATAGAAAGCCAGCCTTCACAACATCAGATCGCCAGGAGTCTTTCTATTAGTTAGTTTTGACACTGGTGACAAGGGGTCCAAGAGGCAAGGTCATACATATATAATCAATTTGTGTGTATGAATCCATCAGTCTTTGAATCCATAGTGTTGGTAATATATTAATAACAGTACCGGTAATATAAATCTACAAAGTAATACATCAGTAAAAGTGTAATATCATAAAACTCGGTAATATAACAATGCCGGTAGCATAAATCTAGAGAACGAGTAATATCAGATTATAGTGCCATTAACTTAAATCCATAGAGTACACAGTAAATGTTAGAGAGTAAAATCACAAAAAAATAATCTGTAGTTCAGTAAAAACTGCCATCTAATATTATATCTTCAGTACTAAAGATGAAATCATCTTAGTAAATCGTGTGCAACATTGAAAGTCTTATTTGTGTTATTAAAATAAAAATCAGAAGTAATCAGATCGTATAGCAGCATGAGTGCGGAGTAAGGCATGCTCGTGTCATCATCATCGTAAAACCTGATATCGTTATAAGTGGTGCTCAACAACAGGGCACTATCTCAATAAATATCACAGTACAATCCGTATCATAATAATTGGCTCCCAATTGCGGGCCAATATAATTAGTATTAATCATCGTATCACTTTAATTTGTGTCCATTGCGGGCCTGAATCATTTAAGTTAATAAAGGTTTTTGCACCCACACCTGAATGTCACCCCTGTCATCGTCTCAAAGATAACTCTCTATAGCTAACAGTCAGATTCAAATGATTAATAAATAACTTACTAAATTTTTACTAGGAAATTGCGTATAACCCGAACGGGTAGTAAGACGCGGTGCTAATAATAATACTAGGAAATATTCTAGGCAGCATGACCCAAGTAAACACTGAGCCTGTAAACCTTCAATGTGTCTTACTTTCCTGATATAATTTAACACTCATCCTATTAATGCTCACCATATACAGTCTAAACAGATTTAATTATTAGAAAGGAATACTTTATGAGTCAATAGAGTAAACAAAAAGATGAAACTCTGACCATGGCTTTTTATAGTAAATAAAATACATCTTTCGAATCAAAAACAATTCCATATTATAAAGTAAAATATTCAACAAGTATGTTGATATACATAAATGAAACAACTAAGTGCAAATATAACTAAATGTCCTGAGACATGGACGAAATCATAATAATCTAATATCCTTCTCACAATAACTCTCTAAACCAAATAAATCAAAGCCATGAAGCTGTTACATAAATGTATGTGGGGGGGAGGGGGTGGTGTGTGGATTGTAGACTAGTTGACCAGGAGGAGTGGTAGAATCACGTGATACCATGTCATAGTTCAACCAATCAACGTCCTCTTGTTCCCCCGAGTAGTTTTATATCTGCCAACCTCCTTTGGAGAGCACTTCATGCGAGGGGTGTGTGGAAAAGAGAATCAATGTCCATTATATATCTCTCTATCTTGAGAGTTCCTTTTTTTTGTGTGTTGATGCCAGGAGTCCAATCGAGGCCTATTTGACGAGATGACCCTCGCGTTTTTCTAGGTTCCACACGGTACACTTTTAAGAAATGTCCCTTATCATATGAAAATTGGAATGACTGGTCATAATGGTCTATTTAGTGACAAAGGTGTACTACAAAAGAACATGGTTATTAGTAGCCATTTACTTAGCTTATAAATTATTTAATGTATATAAAATAATTATTATTCATCCTATGGCAATACTATAGGCTTACCAATCTGCTCTGATTATCGCTACATGGCCCCTACGCTAACCATGGTGTCTACTCAACTTGACCAATGAAATTCCCGACTTTTTCCCTGATTTCCCCTGATCATTTCCTAAATTTCCCGACTAAAAAGTATGTCGAATCCTTCTAATTCCCCCACCTCCCCCCTCATTTTCTTATTAATCTTTTTTTTTATGAAGAATAATAAGTTTTAAAATTTAAACAAACAAATTTTTTAAAATTTGTATTAACATTGTTTATTAGGAATTATAAAATAATTACACAGCTACAAAAAAAAACTACAGTTTGAATAACATTATTATTTACTGTTTTAATGATTATTATATTTCATATTTTTAGTAAAACCACATTTTCCCAGATTTTTATTGTAATTTACCGAATTCACGGCTTATTCTCGTCCCGATCATTTCAAATTCCCGGCTAATTCCCGTTTTCCCGAATGGTAGACACCCTTCGCTAACATGACACTATCAAGTCAGACACTTAATATATTTAACACACTTTAATATTATAATTTATAAGCATTGTAGCATGACAACTCACAGCGAGACCAAGAATTAGGGCAGTCGCCTAGGGTGAATAGGTTCCTAAGGGCGCATTCCAACAAAATATTTTTTTAATGTTACATTTTTAAAATTTAAATAAACTAACCTAATAATTATAACTTATCTGAATAGTAAATAAAATTATCAAACCAACATAATTATACAATAAATATATTTTTTTAAAGATATGTTTATAATATAAGTTGATCACTTTTATTGTTTTAAGACATTTGGGGTATTTTTTCTGACGCATCACTTTTATATTTAACTAAAAGCTTCCTAGAATATTAAAGGAATAAGGAAAGAAAAAAGAGATAGTATTTTCGTACATGATGATTAAGGCGGCGTGGGGGTCCCTTTATCTAAGTTTTTAATTTTTTTTATCTATATTTTGGTGGCCTATTATTTTTATTTCACATCGTACAGGGGGTGCAAATACAGCTTCTAAGTTTCCCCTAGGGCACATGAAACCCTGCCAAGAATTCATGAATTTGGTATTCATTAATTTATTGTACAATGAATAGGCCTACAGCGTTCTTAGATCCAACTGTAAACTTGAAGGTACTTAAAAAAAATAAGGTTCCTTTTTATTAGCTTATTTAACATCCACTTTCTGACTCAAATTATATCTGTACAGTATAACTTATAAGCCACCTTTCCTCTCCCCTCAACCCCCACCCTTTCTGTTACTATATGTACAGTATGTATTTTGTACTTGTCTTTTTTTTTTTGTTAACTGAACCTGTTTATTGTAAATTTAATGTAACCAACTGCTCATTTTAAAAATAAATAAAAACAAACATATGGGAAGCCTCAATTTCACAAATTATGAATTATCTCAGACATTTTGATAATCAAATTTGGGATTATTAACTTAGCTAATTCGGTAGTACTTGTGTTTACTAAGTTATTGGAGAATTTAGGGTAGGGCCTATCATTGGGAAGATTATTCAGACACCACCCTGCCGTCAGCTGTTGTAAAAGTCTTTTATTTTGACAAGATCAATCATCATCAACAGTTTCCAGCCTGTGGCCCCATCAGTTTGGAGTAAAATGCCTCCAGCTTCCTTTATCCTTTTACCATTCTTCCTCCTTTAATCACTTCCATTCATCTTCTCTTATTTACACACTTTCTATTACATGTTGTTCCCATCTCTTTCTTATTCCATCTTGTGGTAATTTTCCTCTATATTTCCTCTCCATCATTCTCTTTGGTATTTTCTCCTCATCACATGACCTTATCATCTCAACCTTGTTTCCTCTACTGCTATACTTTTATTTTGATAAGATCAATCAAGACTTGACTAGAACTATAAGTATATTATTCCCAAAATATTGTCTCAATTGCCTTTTTATTGAGTACTTGAATAAATACTTTGCATCTAATGAAGCAATTAGTACCATACTTACTTCTTTAATAAGAAGTTTATCACGAATTGAGACACGTTTACTTGGGTCAGTCTGTGAAGTGCAGCTTTGCACTTCTGATTCTTTTTTTAATTTTCTTGTCAACGTAATCATACTCCACCTGCAAAATTAAATGACAATAGATATAATGCATAAGAAACAACGGTTTATTGAACTTAACAATATAGCATTCAGGGCTGTGGAGTTAAAAATTATTACGAGTGGATTCAAAGTCGGTAAAAATATAATGACTCCCACATTTAACAAAAATATTTTTTATTGGAATCCAGGAATGTTTTTTTGTTCAGAAAATGTAATGAATGTTTTATAAACCTAAAAAGTAGCCTGATAATTCACACACTGATGAAATGCCTTGTGCTACCATTTGACTACAAATGAAAATAATTTGTAATTTATGAAGGATTTGAAGGGCAGAAAAATAGAACAAATCGAGTCGATGGTTGGCGCTCCAACTCAAAAGCCCTGATACCTACCATTGTCAACATTAATAGGACTATTACTAAAAGTTAAGAAAATATAAGTGTAATAGTTTGTTGGAGTTGAATGAAAATTAATTGAAAAAAAAAAGTTAAGAAACACGTTTAAAACTTTAATAGCCTACTAGGTATAGGCCTATATGGGTCATTCCGAAATCTAGGGACAATTTACACTTTTCAACTTGATAAAATTAAAATTAAATAAAATGTACTAATTATACTATGGTTGTGATCATAATTCATTGGTAATTACAAAAATACTATAGTATGAAATCAAGAACATTTATTTTGGTAAATAAACATAAAAACTTATTTTTAACAAACATGGAGGTGACACAAGTTGCCATGGTGGTGACAATACAGTACATGGAGGATTGGACAGTTGGAATGTAGGTGTCCATATAAACATAAATAGTGGTATTCTGTACCTTAAATGCAATAATAGATAAAACTAAAATGTTAAACTTAACTACTTAATTTTCAGAAAAATCAATATGGATAAGAACATCAGTACATTTGAGGTTCTGCTTTAAGTCAGCAATTGCTTTATACTGATGATTGATGTTAGAAATGTGCCCCATATAACTAGGCAATGCATCAACAAGCAGTTTGAACAATTGTTTCATATTTGTAGAAACAGTTTCCTTCAAAACCTTTACATATTGTATTTCTTTTCCTTTAACACAAGTCTTCTCTTTCTTCCTTGACCACTGCTGGTATGTTGTTTCTTTATCTTCAAACTCCTTTGTTACTACCTGATTATCATTACAGTCATCACATTTCCTTTCCAAACATTGTTTGCTGCTGGCTTTCTCATTGCAAATTAATACTTTAATCAAATCATCTGGTCTCTTGAACTCAATTATATTGAGGTGCTTCAGACGTTCAAAAATCATATCAAAATTTTCATGTTTTGTACAGAGACAAGTATCCCGCTTATGGATATTAGGTGAAAGGACCCAAAATGGACGCAGGAAGTAGAATGTAGAGTAAGCAATATTGTAAGAATGTGATTCATTGAACTGTTTGTGTAGCACCCTTAAACTATTGTTCAGTATTCTTCTATGTTTTTTAATTTTGTTTCTTGTTATAACATCCTTCTTTCCTGGTTCTATTCTACTAACTTCATCCTTCTCAAAAAATTCAACGTCATTTTTCAAGTGCAATGAATATTTAGTGTCATACTTTCTCTTTACAAAAACAGATTTTATTTTCTTCCCTTCATTCTTTTTGTGGCGCTTATGTGAAAGAAACTCCTTGGTGTGAGAAAGGAGCCTGCATTTTTTTTATAATTTTGCCACTTAGAACTCTAGCAAAAACCTGACGAGCTTTTGAATCTTGGTTTGCATTGTAATTGTAGTAAGTGCTTCTCCAAACTGCAAACATTTCACTACTTTAGTAGACACTTTCTCACCATTTAAGAATTCTCTAACTCTTGTTCGTGGACTTTCATTATTCCCCTTTTGTTTACGTAATCTGTAGTACTTTGCCTTATATTTAGCTGCACTTTTCGAAAGCCTTTTGAGCTTTCCTTCAAGTTCTTTTATCTTTCGGTGAGCCTGTGATCTGTTCCTTAAAACCCTTTTACGGCCTGCATTCTTCCTACTTGAGCCAGCCCTCCCCAGTATGCCATTGCTAGGCCCAGCAGCAGAAACAGTGACTTCTCTTGCTTCTGTGCCACTTAATGACGGAGTGCCACACACTAAAATGTTATTAAGTTCTTCCCTATCAGCCTTCTGCCTCTTTCTATGTCTTGTCGTCCTTTCAACCCATTTTTTCCTTTGCTGTCTCTTACCTCTTTCACTTAAATCTGAGATTAATTTTATTTTCCCATCTTCCTTTCTTTTTATTATATCTCTCTCGTTCATTTCTTTTGAATTCTCCATAACATACTGGATAATTTTTTATCTTATTCCTATGCTCCATTTCTGCATCTCTTTTCTTTTTTTTAACATCTACTAAATTCTTATCAAACTTTTTTTTTCTTGCCATGTTTATTTCTGAAAACAAATTGATATGAATATTTTTTGTATAAAGTAAATGTAATTTACATTATAATTGTAATGATTTAAACTTCAGATTTTTATACTAAGTCCATTCCTATTGTTCATGGGGTCCCCTATATTAAAACATCACAATATAAATTTCCCATACTCGAAAAAGTTATGATGCAGGAAGAAAATAATATTCACAAACAAAACTTGTAATTGTTTACATTTAGTGAATAAGCTGTTTTTGATAGAATTAATTTTGAAATATTTCTTACGCATTAAGTCCATGATGGAGAGATACCAAACTTTTTAAACCTTGAAATCACATAACTACCACTGTTAATTCAGCAAAGCTAAATAATTACCCAAATATATGCACTAAACAAAACAAACAAAACAACAAGTAAACAAAAAGTAAAAAAAAAATTAATTATATTCACTAAGTAAACTTTACTTTAGCACAGATAAAGAGTGAAATACTAAATTTGAAATTATGTCACCTCCATGAATATATTGTCACCTCCATGCTAGATTAAGTACATGGAAGTGACAACCATGGAGGTGACAGATTTGAGGTTTTATTTACACAGAACCTAAACTATAAATTACTAAGCCACAAGGTTTTGGCTTTCATCCAATGTTAAATCATTAAATCTCACTTCAAAGGGAACAATTTTTTGTATATATATAAGAACAATTTAACAACACCATGGAGGTGAACATCAATAAAAATATTCTTCAATAACATGTAAATAACTCATAATTAAGACAATTAAAACACTCATCTATAGCAATTAAATGAGACACAATACAAGATGGATACTCAGGGATTTCTCTCACATGGTTCCTTTGTCCTCACTACACAATCTAGTGTATTTTTAAGGAATTTCTGTTCAGACCATGGAGTTGACATTGTAACAAGGAACACTCCCTGAGATTTAGATTACTTAGTTAATAAATTCAGTACAATTATGACATTTGCAACCTTGAATTACTGTTTTATATTAGACTTCATCTCATTTATTTATAATGGATTCTTAAAAGGTGTTATAAATTTGGAAGCCTCACACTCTAGTGATATGGGGGTAGTGACATGACATGGAGGTGACATTTCACCATAAAAATGGATATTTTATATTTATAATTGTTTTTGTAATAACTTGTAGATTTTTTATTTTCTGTGCTACATATCCTTTGTATTAAAACAATTGTATATGTGTTAAAATAATTAACACAAATATATAAAAAACACTGTTTACATAAATTGTCCCTAGATTTCGGAATGACCCATATATTAAATATAATGGCAATTATATTGGCCTAACGTATAGAATTTAGAATTTTTCTTGGATAATTTTCAATGTAAATAGGCCAATCAGTAAAACATTTATCTGTGAAAACTCAAGATTTTTTTCCTCTTTATAAAAATTAAAATTATAATTGTGTGGAAAAACTTCAACGCAACTTCAATGAAAATTAAAGAGTCGATGTCAAAATATGTGTCAAACAATGCACCAAAACTATTTGTTAGGCTTAACTTAGTGTGGTTTGTTTACCTCAGAGATCTATTTGGAGATGATCTATTTTGTTGCTTTTTAAATAAGTGTTTATTTTATTTTTATTTTATTAGTCTCAACTCTAATCTACTCTGACAGGCAGGTTTGGTGTAATAGGTTTACTATGACTATGATTATTTTGTAAATATGCATGATCATAATTAGTTATTTTTTGTTTGTCTGGAAACAAACCCCCGACATACAGACAATATTTAAAGGTTAAGTTATCTGTTATTTTGATTAGCCAGGTTTTCTGATAGTTTTTGTCACAAGGCCTATGAAATCTTTATGATATATTAAAACTACAGTAAAAAACAGGAAGGAATCTAAAAAGAAAGTACATAACTTAATGAATGTACACAAGGTCTAAAAAAAAAGCTGGTATGCTCAAGTAGATATTGAAAACGATAAATAGTAGGCCTTAGGCCTACTGTATTTATAATTTGTATGCCTTGAATCATAATATTAAGTAAATATTGTTTATAAAAGCTCAGTAAAAGTGGTAGAAACCGTGGAATCAAATGGTTTAGTATACATAGTAAGGGGCTTGCTAGGGACACAGCTAAATTCTTAATACTAATCCTATATAAAAAGTTAAACTAACAAAATGCCAAATGCGTGTATACTCATACCAAATTAAAGTACTACTAGTTGTGCACACAGGAGTTGGGGGATGTATAAAGGGGAAAAGGGCGAACAACCAATGCTCCCCAGGAGTGAAATTATATTGATAAAAATCAATTCATGTGAAGTTGAGCTAAATATAGAGCAATGAAGATGTATCAAATGTCTGTACGACATTTTAAGACCTGGCTTACTACTTAACATTGACATTATTCACATAAAAAAGTGTTATTAGAACTCCCAATTGGATAAATGGAAAGAAATGCGGTAATGGATTAAATAAAATGAATGCAAGGCTGTCTCTAGGGGTTAGCGGTGGGTGTTGTAGGGTTCAAACAATTTCAAAATAAATGTTCAAAAAATAATATGTCTATCAATAGTAACAGTACTGTACCTAGCTATTATTCTGAAGTTTAAGTAGGCCTACATACCACACTTGTTTTTAAGGCTCTTAATACAAGTTAACACTGGGATCATGATCAACATAACGCTCACCTAACTCAACTTATCAACTCGATGAAAACAAAGACAACATGGAAGTTCTTCCCCAAGGATAATCCCTTGAGTTAAGTGAATGTTAGTTAACTGGATCATGATGGCTTCCGTTTAAAAAATTAGGAGAACCTTTCCGTTACATGAAAGTTAAGTTAGTTGTGATCCTGGCATAGGGCTACCAACACCTAGGACTGTACTTAAATAAACAATTCGGAATCCCTCATAAAATATCCAATTATACATAATTTTAGGACTAGGTAGCTTCAACCTGAGTGGGATTTTAACTGTAGGGTACAAGAGCTGGTCAGTCAATACATTGATTGTTTCCATCCCTATTATTGTTGTGTATGGGCCAACAATATTAGAATATGAAAAATAAGAATGACTACCAACTCTTGAGGAAATTAAATGATAATGAAGAGGCCAATACATTAATATGTAGACCTACTATGGTGTATTTAAGAATAAAGATTTAGGGGTTTCATTTTGTTAAAAAAATCGCTATGAATGCATAAAAGACAAGCTATGCTAGCAATCACCCTATGCTCAATCACAAGTTAAATACAGTGACTAGCTGACTAAGATAGTGTCATCAATAATGGTCCATATCTAGAGTTTCAACCTTCTGTCTGATTTATAAATAATAATGAGTTTGGAGGTAAGAGTTCTATATCGAGCTCCCATGTTTCTGCAAAAGTATGCTGCTCCTATTTAAAATTAGTACCACCATTATTAAATAACAATAATGTATGTACAAGAAACAAATTAGGATCCTTAACTCTGTGCACAATCTTCATTCCAATCTTAAAAGAAAATCATAAATAATTATAAATATTTCCAGTATAGTTCACATAAAACAAGTATAGTATTCGAAACATTTTATTTATCTCTCAATGAATTCATTAAAAAAATAGTACTAAAGACTGCACTGCACCAAAGTCGAAATTCTTTTAGGTTACTGTATGTTGAACACAACTGACAACTTTTACAAATATTCAAGTTCATTATTCACATCAAACTAACACCTACACCAATAGTTTTTTTCAGTTAGCGACTAATATAAAATTATGAAATACTATTAAAGATTTATAACTGATGGCTAGTCGATGTTTGGCATCGGTGTTGAACGGTCGTGTTTTTGTTGTATTAGACCGGGGCTGTATCCGAATAGTCTACTTATGCGGCGTCGCGTTGGCTCGTGGCGTTGAAAGCTGCATATGCAATCACGTGACCAAGTGTAGATCTGTCCGAATAGTCGCGAACGAGACCGATGCAGTCTTCTCGAGGCTTTGGTAACCATGGATACGGAAAGCTACGAGCTATGCGGCTTTCTCGCGACGTTGGTGCGGTGTTTGACTGGCAATTGTTTTATTATTATAGTTTCGTCTGCTAGAGCACCGACTTACGTTTTGCGCCATTTTAAACAAGTTTAATAGAATTTCTCGTTTCGTGATTCTCGCCATGTCTTTGAAAATAAATCGCAAAAAATATGTCCGTATGCCAATTAATTACATGTTATATTTTAAGATATAAACGTGTAAATAATATGCATATTTAAATAGTTTTTGCTATATAAAATAATTACCGCTTAGTAGAGTGTAATAATAATAATAATAATAATAATAATAATAATAATAATAATAATAATAATAATAAAATTTACATAGTTTCTAACTTATTCGGTAGGAAGAAGCACTGCGGGCCCAAGTGTGTTGCCGTTCGAATAGTTTGATGCAGTCTTCGCTATGAAAACCGCGAGAAGTGTAAAATTATCAAGAAAGCGAAATCTAGTGCAGGGCGTGTTGCGGTCAAACCAACGGGACAGGCGTCAGCCAAAGTTCCCAAAGTAGCTAATGCCAAGGAGAGTCAAATTGGGACAATTGTTTCGGATGACAGCATACCAGTCGAAAAGGAGGATGTATTTAATTCTTCTAATCCAGGACCTTACAAAATTACATTTTCAAATACATCAGAATTAAACATTCAGAATCTGCACCCAATGAAAATAGGAAAGGGATTATTTCCCAAGTACAAGAGTGTAGCTAGCATTGTTCCATCAGGGAAAAACCAAATCGTCGTGGAATTGTTATGTATTAAGGAAGCTAATAGTCTTATGGCAGATAGGGAACTGCATGATCTTTTGAAGGTATCAGTTGATAGGGTGGGTCGTAATGAACATCGGATAGGAGTCATTCACAATATTCCACTAGAGTTCTCGGAGGGATTTATTAAGGAAGAGTTAGAGAGAGAAAGTGAATCTTCAATATTGCAGGTACGACGTTTCAATAGGCGCAATCCTGATACACCGGAGCGGTTTGATCCCTCTGGTACAGTAGCGGTGACTTTCGTGGGCAAAGAGCTACCGTCTTATGTTGTCATGTGTTTCTCTAGGGTGGAGGTCAAGCCCTATGTTTATCCAGTGACGCAATGTCACAATTGTTTACGTTTTGCACATCTCGCTGTCAACTGTCGTAGTGGAGGACATAGGTGCGCAAAGTGTGGAGGTGGTCATCTCATAGAAGAATGTCTAAAAGAAACCCCAAAGTGTGTACATTGTGGGGGGTGCATTTGGCGACAGACCGAACGTGTCCCGAGTGGATGCGACAGCGTCAAATTAAATCTATAATGGCTCGTCGCAATTTGTCGTACCGGGAGGCTGGTCAGGCTGTGGACCGCAACTCTCCCTACAAGTCGCGCTATGCAATTAGGGGGGCCCAATTTGAAATGGACCAGTCTCAATTCCCAAATATGCCAATACGGCCACGCAATGTAACGTCCTATGCGGCTACTCTTTCGAGTACCCCGACACAGGTTGTTGGGGATATGGATGAGGATTCGTCAGGAAGCTCTATCGAAGGAACATTAGATGATATCATAAGTAAGGGGGTGGAACAGATGGTTTCTAAAGTTGTATCGCTCCTAGTAACCGTGGCTTCCTCAGCACCAGGGGAGTTAGATCTTCCAAGTTTGATGTCAACAATAACAGAGAAAATCCAAAAGTTGTTAAGGGATGTGCGTCGCTTTAATAGCCATAATCGTAGATCTGCTAGGATCAGAGCAGGTAGCGGTGTCCAAGGTAACCTTGTCTGAGTTAGGTATATATATATTTTTTTTTTTTGTGTGTTTATGGTTGGTTATTTAAATATGATTCAATGGAATTCTAGAAGCATCAGGAACAAAAAAGCGGACCTTGAGCAATTAATTTTTTCTCGTGATATCCATTTAGTAGCGTTAAGTGAAACTTGGCTCAAGTACCAGGATAATTTTGTTATAAATAAATTTAAAATCTTTAGGTCAGACAGACCTGCCCGAGCGGGAGGTGTTGCGCTGTTAATTAGGTCGGACATTCAATCTGTTGAAATAACATCGGGCAATTTTCAATATCCTTGGGAGTTTGTAGGGCTAAAAATATTTTCTGCAGGTAGGACATTTTCAGTTATAGCTTTATACAACCCTACACCGGATAATTTTGATAATAATTTATGGGAACAATTTGTCAGAAGTCTACCGTCCCCAGTTATTATCTGCGCGGACATGAATGCGCACCATGTGTTGTGGGGCTCCCCTTATACAGATCGTTGTGGGATAAAGATTCATGAAACTTTAGCGGTGCTACCTCTTGTTATATTAAATACAGGGAAGTTTACGCGAATTAACAGACCTCCGTATCCTAACACGTGCCCAGATGTTACTTTTGCATCCCCTAATTTTGCACCATACTTAACTTGGGACACGATTGGTGACTCCATGGGCAGTGACCATTTGCCAATCATTTTGACAATAGAAGCTCAGGCCCCATATAACTATAAAACTGTTCCTCTGGTTAGGTCACGCAATTATAAAAAAGCAAATTGGGAATTATATTCAACAAAAGTGGAACTAACAGTTCAAAATTTAGTGGGAGACCGTGATCCTTTAGTACAGTACGACAACTTTGTTAACGTTCTACAGAGCGCAGCTGATGTGGCAGTACCAACTTCAAATAGTGGAGGTCATAGGAGTGTGAAACGTTGCCCGTGGTGGACAGAGGCATGTTCTAAAGCGATCGCTCAAAGGAGATTATCATTATATATTTTAAAACAAAATTTTAACCTGATAAACTATGAAAGCTACTGTCGTACGGCAGCGGCTACGCGACGAACTTTGCTACGGGCGAAACGTGATTCTTGGCGGGTATATTGCGAGTCTCTTTCCCCCGATGTATCTCTGACACAGGTTTGGCATAAAATAAAATGGTTCAAGGGTATTGTTACAAACTTTGGGATTCCTACGGTTGACTTAGAGGCATGGGCAGAGGCATTCGCTTGTAGGGTGATACCGGATTCAGTTATGTGCCCCCAGTTGGAATTCCCCAATTTGGGTGTTCCGGAGCTCGATAAACGTTTTACTGGCAGTGAATTAAGGGCAGCGTTGAATCGAGTACGACACACGGCGGTTGGCCCAGACAATGTGTCCTATGGTATGTTGACACAATTGTCGTTTGTTTCTCGACGAGTGCTACTAGAGTTATTTAACAATCTGTGGGAGGAGGGGGTAATACCAACGGCATGGAAAATTTCCTTTCTGATTCCTATTCTAAAACCGGGTAAAAGCGCGGAGTTAACAAGCTCTTATCGGCCTATTGCACTCTCGTCCTGTTTTGGTAAAATCATGGAACACTTAGTTAAAGCCCGTTTAGAACGATTTCTGGAAATGAACGAACTCCTCAATCCTATGCAATTTGGGTTTAGAAAGGGACGTTCCACACTTAATAGCCTCTCTATTTTAGTTTCTGATATTCAAATTTCTCTATCACAAAACTCATATGTATCAGCTTTTTTCCTCGATATACAGGGTGCGTACGATAATGTCGAGCATCCTGTGTTGTTTGATAAACTTTTTAGCCTCGGTTGTTCTAGCAAAATGTGTTATTGGTTAAGCTATTTATTTCAAAATAGATCATACATTGTAAAGATAGGACAAGCTAGATCATCTCCTCGAACCCAACGAAGGGGCCTACCGCAGGGATCAGTACTCAGTCCTTTGTTATATGCAGTCTATTCGAATGATATTGATAGCTCTTTTCCAGTTGGTATAACGACTCTACAGTATGCGGATGACGTGGTAATATACGTTCGGTCTTGTAACTTATCAGAGGGGGTGGGTAAGTTACAATCAGTGTTTCCATTGCTTTCAAATTGGTTGACAGCCCACTTTTTGACGCTAAATGTATCTAAATGTTGTGCGGTAATCTTCACCCGTCATAGAGTGAGAGATAACTTAATTAGGCTAGCTTATGAAGGTCGTCGAATTCATGTACAGCCGACGGTGCGGTTTTTAGGCATGACACTAGACATGAAGGGATCTTGGCTTCCTCATTTTTTGGAATTATCTGGGATATGTGACAGATTTATAAATACTATGAGATCAGTGGCGGGTGCCTCTTGGGGCTCCCACCCATATACAATGTTACAAATGTATCGTGGGCTTATACGTTCTCGATTGGAGTATGGATGTTTTTTATATCACACTGCATCACGATCTACACTAGCAAAGCTGGATAGGATCCAATATGCGGCTTTAAGACTGTGTCTGGGCGCTTGTCGTACATCACCAACCAATGCACTCCTTACTGAAGCGGGAGAACTCCCGTTATTTCTTAGGCGTTGTCTGTTGGCGGACAAGTTTTTTATTAAAGATTGTGCAACTTCTAGTTGTCTGCGGCGCAAACTTCGGATTCTTACAAATTATGTTCAAACAAAACAATATTGGTTAAACAAAACATGCCCATCTCTGGTGGAGAGTTTCTTAGGCTTGAATGAACTGCGTCAGTATATTTTTTCTCTTCCGTATCCTGTCCAGTGTATCACTGGGGGGCATGATGCCCTTTGGGACGTACCAGTGGTGTTATCGATTCCTGGTTCAGGAGTAAAAAGAGTTACCCTTCCGATCGAACAGAAGTTAAATGCAGAAAGATATATGAAAGAAAGATGGAGTAGATACAGACTTATATTTACAGATGGTGCTAGGAGGGGAGGGGAGCCAGCCCTAGTGGGTGCGGCCTTCTATGACAGTAGTATTAATTATGGTCAGACATATAGACTACAATCCGACGCATCAATATTTACAGCGGAATTATTTGCTATCTTACAGGCATTGAAATATATCTTATCTTTACGTCCGCAGCTTGTAGTGATATTATGCGACTCCCGTAGCGCATTGGAGGCTATAAGCGGCTTGTCAAGCCTTCCATCACACCCATTGATAATTCAAATAGTCGAAGAGTGCGCCTCTATACGAGCTAGGGACTACGAATTGGCGTATCAATGGATTCCTAGTCACGTGGGTATAATGGGTAATGAGAGAGTAGATAGTTTGGCATCTAGTGTAAATTTACTTTCCATTGTACAGGAAATCCCGCTTCCATATAGCGACTTTATACCTAGGGTAAAACTCAGAAGTCAGGTTAAATGGAGGGAATGGTGGGAGACCACCTGCCAGCAAAAAGCAAAATGGTACCATAGTGTATGTGGTACAAAATTAGTTACACCATGGTTTTCAGGAGTTAAGGGCACTAGAAAGTTTATTTGTACAATAATCCGCCTTCGGCTCGGGCACGCCTACACGAAAGACCGACTTTATTTGATGCGCAAGGTACCGTCCTCGCATTGTGTGGTTTGTCACGTTCCTGAAACATTGGAACATATATTTATGACTTGCCCTGTACATCAGTTGGCACGGGAAAATTACATTCTTAATTATATTACAAACTTTTCTTTAGTTAATGTATTACACTCAGACAACGTTACTTTGTATAGGAGGCTGTACAATTTCCTTCTAAATATAAATATGTCGGTGTAGAGACGAACAAAATATGTCTTCCCGGTTATTTCGTTAGACAAAATTCGTGTTGAGTTAGGGCCAAAATATGTGGGTTAAACTTGGGTTGGACTCATAGTAAAACCAAGAGAGCAGCATCGGGAGTGAATCGTATACAAGTGTTCCTGGCTTATTGAAGAAAATATCTTCTGTGCCATTGAAGAAAGAAAAAAAAAAAAAAAAATTTATAACTGATGAGATCCCCATATTCAACCAATGCATAATATTGCAGGTTCGAGTCTCAAAATGTCTTAACTCTTAAATAAAAAAAATAAAAATAAAGGGAAATTTAAATTTATTTTGAAACATAAAATTATGACCAACATTTTAATATAAGTATTCTAGAAATAACACATAGAATGCAGCAATGAAATAAAACAAAATTATTTGTGCAGTTACTTTGACTAATTCATTTAAATAATGTTTATAAACAACATTTACTGAAAAAGTTTTCAAATAATTGAAAAAGAATAGTCTAGAACTAATATAGAATTGTCAGCTTTTATAATAAGTATACAACCTTGGAAAATGCATTCTTCCAATGATAGATAATTTGCTGGCAATGACTGTCCATAATTATCAGGTATTTTGAAAAGGGAAATAATTTTTTTGTGCACATATTGCGCCATCTCTGATTACGTTAATTAAAATTTGACATTATTCTGTCAAATTATTTAATACATTACTTTCTTTGTCTCAAAAAGTAATTAAAAGTTGTATAGGTACATAATTTATCCTAAGGCAGTTCTGCTCAATTATTTAGGTGGTGTGTTGTATCAAATAATTTTTGAATGTCATTTGATTTTTCTACCTTCAAGAGTAAGGTTATGTTCGTCAGCTAGGAAATCTCTACTCTTCATTAAAGAAATGTATAGTTTTGAAGGAGAATTTCGTCGAAAGCCACAACAAAATTTGGCAGGAGCCAGCAGAAAGCACGAGAGAGAAGAACTTCTTCAAAGAGTTCAAATTGAAAGATACAAAAGAGAGGTAGGCCAAACTTATAGTTCTTATTATGCAGCTTAGGCCTGGACGAGGATTTTTTTGGTGTAAAATATAGGCCAATTGTTAATTTACAAATTGGTTTGAAAATTATAATATTCTCGTTTCTACTTTATTTTTTTTGGAAACAAAACAGTGCTCTGCCCCTGTAGAATTCAGAAGCTTGACCACCTCAGGCCTATGCATTATATTTTCTTCTTTCTTGCAACAACTCTTACTACCCATATGGACTATATATATTTGATTACACTAATAATTTGAATGAATGAGAAAGGAATGTACCTGTAGTTGTATGGATAGAAACTGGGCAACCATTTAATAAAACACACCTCATTACACCTGACCAAGATTTTAACCAAGTGACTTTCCCCTAATATGCAAGCCGAATTAGACAAACTTCACACTTAGTCTCTGTGCTCACCAATGTGGGTGTAACTCTTCAGTTTCACTTGTTCGTAATATTTTCAATCATTGTCTATGTTCATTTCAAAAACCCCATGAAATAATTTTCACCTCATAATGTCTCAATGATAGCAGAAACACTAAAAACAAGGGCTAGACCCAGCCCATCTAAACTGTCACTAAGAATACTGGTGCATCCCTCCTTATGTCCTTGAGATCAAGGATTGAAACAAGGTGTTACTCGATTCAATATTTGACTCCCAAGGGTAAATAGGAGTATATTATGGAATTTTCTTAGAGAGTATGCTGGGATGCATGGTTAGTAAATGCAATTAAGTTTAAGGCAGTGTATGATGGAAGTAAAGTGTATGTTAGGGTGAATGGAGCTTTGAGCGAATGGTTTGACATTGAACAGGGTATTAGACAAGGTTGTGTTATGTCTTCATGGTTGTGGAATGTTTTCATGGATAGGTGTATGAGGGATGCTTGTGAGGACGCGGTTAGCTTACAATTGGACAATGCGAGAGTGCTTTTATATACAGATGATTATGATTTATGGCTGAGAAGGAAAGTGACTTGCAGAATGCATTAAATCGTTTGAGTGTGGCGATATACACAATGGATTTTCAAATAAATATCTCCAAAACTAAGGTAGGCCTATTGGTTTTTGATAAGGACAGATCAACCTAGTATAAATGGAAAACTGTTCGAACAAGTGAATGATTTAGTGTATCTGGGTAGAATGTTCTGTAAAAATGGAAGGATGGATGGTGAAATCGACAGACAGGTGAATGCATCTCGGAGAGGAGTTGGATGTATGTGGACTACTGTATTTTTTGCAAAGAATGAGGTAGTGTTAAAAGAGACAAAAATTGCAGCATATAAATGTGTGTTAACGCCAACGTTGCTCTACGGATGTGAAATGTGGGTTTGTCAGGAGAAACACAAGAGCATGGTGAATGCCGTTGGAATGAGATATCTAAGAAATGTACGTGGAAGAAAATTGTATGGACAGAAACAGTAATGAATGGGTGTTGAAGGAGTTTGTTTTGAAAGGAAGTCCAAGAGGTAAATGGGAAAGAAGTGTCTTACACTGGTTTGGGCATGTTGAGATGATGAGTATGGATTGAATGACAAAACAAATAAATGAAGGTAAAGTGTATGGATAAAAAATAAGGGGTAGGCCATGTAAGATGTGGCTAAATGTTGTAGAGGAATGTGTAAAAAAGAGAAACATTAAGAGTTTTAAGAATAAAAGAGCATGTAGGCCTATGACTCGGTGTATGGATATTGTTAAAGTGAAGAAAGTATACAAGGATAGGAAAGTGTGTAGAAAGTTAGTGAGGATGGATTAAGTACGAAATTGTTTTTTGTGCTATATTCACAGTTTCTTGCCTACCCCATTCAAGGGAATGGCATGATTATATGCTGTGTGTGTGATAAAATATAAATAACTCAATCCCCTCACCCACTTCGGTGATCATATGATCTAAGGCGTCACTCTCGCAATAGGCTAGACGACCTTTCCACGCACACTCCATGCAATTATGGGATACACTTCCTTTAAATTTGACCTTCCTCATCCCTAATACATAAACATAATTAGTACATAGGCATATAGCCCAAACGGGTAGTAAGACACAATGCTTAAAAATACTTGTAATTCAAGGAAAGTAAAAAAGTAAATAAAACCTGAGAAAACTCAAAACAGACACACACAACACAAAACGGAAAAAACACGAAAGATTTTTTTTCCACTGATAAATCTTAACAAAAGGGTAGGCTAACTATTAATTATTTAGGGATTATAATTATTAGGTATTTTAGAGGACATTCAGCATTTGTCTGAAATATGTACTTTTGAAGAAAAACTATACCAAGTGAAGACACTTGAGATTTGAACTCAAGTTAGGACTTCCTACACACAAAAGAACTAATTCTGGAAATCTAAACAGATGTCTTAGGAACTCAACAGAGTGGCTAATCCAGGAAGGGGAAAGGGGGGGTGATGGGGGCAAAAATAATAAAAAGATATTGAAACCAATACTTTATTCAGGGTGTCTTCCATCCGGGAAAATCAGGGAAAATGGGAATTAGCTGGGAATTTGAAGTGATTGGGAGAAAATGGGAATAAGTCGGGAATTTGGTAAAGTACAATAAAAATTTTGGAAAATGTAGTTTTACTCAAAATATGAAATATATTAATCATTAAAACAGTTAATAATAATACTATTCAAATTGTAGTTTTTTTGTTTGTAACTGTGTAATATATTTTATAATTCCTAGTAAACAATACTAATACAATTTTTTTTTAATATTTAAATTTTAAAACTTATTATTCATAAAAAAGATTAATTGAAAAATGAGGGCGGAGGTGGAGGAATTAAAAGTATGTGACATAATTTTGAGTCAGGAATTTTAGGACATGATCAGGGGAAATCAGGGAAAAAGTCGGGGAATTTCATTGGTCAAGTTGAGTAGACACCATGTTTAATGTTGTAAAGAATGACTAACTCTAACACCAGCCCCTCTCCTACATGACCTAATCAATAACTTTTTCAATTTAGCTCTAACATGCTACTCTCACAGTAAACTAGACTGCTAATGATGGGGAGACTGAGGTTCGAATCTTGGTCAGTTGCACTGAGGGTGATTCCCCCCTCCCTCTCTCTCCACGCAAATGTGGGTACACTTCCTCTGAATACAACCTTCCTAATCCCTAAAACCTTTAGCGTAGTAATTAGTACATAAGTGTATAACCACAACAGATAGTAAGGCACGGTGCCAACATTTTTTTTAGCTCTAATGTGCAGAAAAGCAAGTGGTTTAAAACTAAAACTTTCCAGTAACTAAACTACTATACCTCAGTTTTAGCTTCTGTGGTGCTGACTGACAGCTCACAGCTGACTTCTGACAGTCAACAGTTAGGTATATACCTAAATTTTGACTGTCAGAAGTGACAACTGCTAAAACATGTTTTTTGCAGATCATATGGTTCGGTTGTAGGGATACATAATTTGGTCTGGTAGCTTTTCAAAGCCGTCAGAAGTCAGCTGTGAGCTGTCAATCAGTACCACAGAAGCTAAAACTGAGGTATAAGTACCCTATTTGTATTAACATACTATTTTTTTTATGAATAAACTCTACTAAACATTTTAGGCCTATGCAACATTTATTACATTTAATGTGACAGTGACGTTTTGTTTTAAGCTATATTGTTTTAGTCCGGAAAATTATGTCAGAAATTCAGAAGAGTTATGCACTTTGAGAAAAAAAGTGATTTCTTGGTTTTGTCGTGGTCTGGGGTCACTGAACATCGATTTATATGTGGGAGGCCTCGGCTACATCACCTGGTCACTTTTTGCAACCCCCCAAATAAATCCTTAAGGGTCAAATGTGTCATCGGTTTTTTAGACTTTTCTGGAGTGTTAAAGTGTCTATGATTGGTTATAAAGGGTCACGAAGCCTAATATTTGTTATATAATCCTGATCGACTATTTATAAAAGGCTGCCCCTAAGTTTTAAAGGGGTTAGGAGTACTTTGGTGGTGGAAAAACGCTTTTAACTGGAAGAAAAATATATTCGAAGAAGTGACTTTCCTTTTAAAATATTATTATTTAGCACCGCGTCTTACTACCCGTTCGGGTTATATGCTTCCTTTTAAAATAAAACGATATGGTTTGACAAAAACTAACAGGACACTTAACTCAAATTTCAGAAGGGATTAAATTCATGTGGGAGGGAGTGGGGGGTGGAAGTGCAAATGAAGAAGGAATCCTCGAGAACACACCATCCTGGATCACGATGCGGGCTGTTAAGGTCGCAGCTCTTCGTCAAATACGATTTTTAAGGCCAAAATTATTCGCTCTCTCACACATTTTAAACATTCACACTTCATTAAAGGGGTAGAAATCTCCCCTAAAGGGAAAAATACAAAATCAATATAATTTAATCAAAACAATGAAAACACAAGACAAATGAATAAAATAAATTTTAGAGCACAATTTTTCCCTTTTAGGAAGTGTCTACCTCTTTAATGGGTTGTGAATATTTAAAATGTGTGACAGGGCAAATAATATTGGCCTTAAAAACATTTTGATGAAGAACTGCAACCTTAACAGCCCGTGTCTTGATCCAGGATGGCGTGTTCTCGAGGATTCCTTCTTTATTGCACTCCCACCCTCCACCCCCTCCCGCCTGAATCTAACCCATTATGAAGTTTGCATAAAGTGTCCTGTTAGTTTTTGTCAAACTACATCGTTTTATTTTAAAAGGAAATTCACTTCTTTGAACATATTTTTCTTCCAGTTAAAAACTTTTTCCACCCCAAAGTACCCCTACCCCTATCAAAACTTAAAGGTGGCCATTTTAAATAGTCGATCAGAATGGTATAACAAATACGAGGCTTCGTGACCCTTTAAAACCAATCATAGACACTTTAACACGCCAGAAAAGTCTAAAAACAGACAGCTAAGTTGGCTAAAGCATTTGGACCCTTAAGGGTTTATTTGAAGGGCTGTAAAAGTGACCAGGGTGATGTAGCCGAGACCTCCCACATTTAAATCAATGTTCACTGACCCCAGATCAAGACAAAACTGAGAAATAGATTTTTCCCAAAGTGCATAATTCATGCAGTAATCCTCCGGACTATTTTGTACTGTATTCAAATTACAAATTTGTTAATCATAATTGTGTTATTTCTTACAAGTCTTCTCTTCATTAATACCCTATGTTAGTTATAATTATCTTTGTAAACTAGCAATACTATCTTTATTATTAAAGTTAAGATAAATTAAAATCCTTGTTAATTAAATTTATTAAATTTATACTTGATGGAGCCTTATGAAAACCAATCCCTTTCAGACAACAGGCCCTGGCTCTGCCTCCCTTGACTCAACATAAGCTAACCAAACTTAAAGTACAACAATAAATTAAAATTTGCCCTAATCCTAAAACTAATTTTTGAATAAAGTAGACCCTATTGCTATCTGTTATGTTGGAAATCCTTCTCCTCTGTATTTTTAATTCTGTCATTTTTGTATTGCAGCAAAATCTAATGATAAATAGCTATATAATAGATCTCACAGTAATTTTATAGGCTACCTACCATACAATTTAATAATAATAATAATAATAATAATAATAATAATAATAATAATAATGATGATGATGATGATGATGATGATGATGATGATGATGATGATGATGATGATGATGATGATGATGATGATGATGATGATGATGATGATGATTATGATTATGATTATGACGGCTACAATGACAATGAATGACAATGACAATTACAATAACCTTTTTCTCTTCAGTGTCTATTTTAATGGTATAACTTTTAAACCATCCCTAATTATTTAATTCCTTATCCTGTCTCTTCTTGTTACATTCTTAATGCCTCTTAGGAACCTCAATTGCTATAAATAGGCCTGAATTTAAAATTTGTCAGAGACAGAATTAAAACTATGCCTCATGGCTTATCTTTAATTTTCCAGGAATTGAGAAGGCAATACAACAGTTCAGTGCATATTCAAGCCCATGTTCGAAGTTTTCTGGTTAGACAAACTCATAAAAGGAATCAACGAGCTCAATTTGATGAGATTATTCAGAATGATCACAATCAAACCCTTGGCGAGGATGTTTTAAGCAATTTGGTCCAAAAATTACTGTTTTTTTATGAAGAAGAAACTGATGGAAGTAGATTGGTAAGTATTTTAGTTTATCTGTCATATTCTTGCTTAAGTCCATAAGTTAAAATTTGGCTATAATATCTAGCTTTAAAAAATATGATTTTCATGCAAATGGACATTTGGAGCACCTTTTAGTTAGTAAACTACAAACATATTTTTTGCAGTCAATAATGTAAATTAAAATTAAGACTGATATTCTCATGAAAAACTTTAATGAACAGGTACAGCTAAATGAATGATGTTAGTTTTTACTAATGGCATAGGCTTATTTTTAATAATGAGTCGGTTTTCTAACACTTTAGTCCCCTGCCTTCACATGAATTATATGCATAATATATTTTAAGGATTTGTGATATATATATATATATATATATATATATATATATATATAGTATTATATAATCCTGATCCAAAGCTTGAGTAGCTTTTTCTGGCTTGGCTTGAAAATTTGAATAAACACAGATCCTTAAAATATATTATATATAGAAATATATCTATATATATATGGGCATTTTGAACTCCTTGAAAAAAGTTTATTTCTTTGCCTTGAACTGTATGCTGGTGATAAATGACATTGTTTACTCTTCTATCTACTTGTTGAGGATGGGGTTTGTGAAATAATGCACAGTTAGATGAGAAAGAGGAAAGGTGGAAGGGGTGGATATAGTGTGAGAAGAACCCAACAAAGAGGATATTGTGCAGAGGGCCATTGGAATGTCAAGATCAGCAACTGAGTTGACTGGTTGTTGAATGAAGGAAGGTATGAAGAGTAAATAAAGAAGAAAGAAAAGTCATCTCTCTTTAGGGCTGTTAGACCACAAATAAACATGGTGCAACAGTGGGTCAGGTACATTTAATGCAAAAGTGTACTATAATTTTAAAATCATTAATTCACTGACTTATCTCTCTAGTAGAAGGCCAGCACCAAGTGAACAGCTGTACTCTTAGATAATGTTGAATTGTATCAATGTTTCTGTAACGTAAGCTATATTTAAAAGCTAATTCTATAATTTTCTATGGCTTGGTAATTTTTTTAATAATTTAGAAACAAGTTTAAAACTAATTTTATTTTAAATGTCGCTTATTTCATTCAAAAAAATTAATATAATATTAATACAGGTTTGTTTTTTACTAACATAAGTTTTAAAATGATGTATTTCTTCAACCCATGCTCAAGATCGATTCAATATTTGAGAGATTTATGAAAAGCTTGTTAGAGATCGACTCAAATTAAAAAAATTGAGCTCACAGACCCCTAATATATTTGTCATCCAGGTGTGGCTGTCGCAATGCATATTGAAACAACACGACAAACTTCTCGTAGAAGCCAACAGCTCAAACAAACCGTGGTTGTGGCGACTGCCACGTTTGCTACATTTGAATATGTGCCACATGACCACAATGATCAATCTAGGCAGCCGAGACTCGTTGGCTGTGCCCTTGCGGATGTTGGAGGTGTTCACCTCGTGGGAAACTTGCCGGCGCATTCTCGGAGATAGTATAGCAGCGGCACACCTCACCCACACGTTCACATTCCTAGTCCACAAAGGATATTTCCAGCAGGTCCGCTGTCTCCTTGATAACAAAGTTCCTCCCCTTTTGGAACCATCACCGACACCCCCTACACCACTTGCCAGCTGTCTGTTTGACATGATTACACGCCCTGTGAATCTTGTGACCAGTGTGACCAACACAGAGTTCAGGTTGGTACTGTATGCTCTGTTAAGATAAATTATAGTGTTCTTTTCTAATGCTTTTCAATGATACCTCACCCCACTCACTGCCTTTGCCAGTTTCTTTGTATCAAAAGTAGAGATGGGTGAATCCCATATTTCTCGAAACCTAATCTTTAATTTTCTTTCGAATCTTGAATCTTAATTTGAATCCTAGATTTTTTTTAAATATACAATTTTAGTTAAAGTGGAAATATTAAAAAAAAAGTTTAAAGCTTGGTGCCAATAACAAATTATATTTAGTGTTTTATGTCGATTGTGTCATAAATAACAAAGAAAACACTTTTTTTTTAGTAACTTAACTATATTAGTAATATATATATATATTGTGATTTTGTTACTCTTCCGACTACACAAGACAAATTACTGTTTAAAATGATTATTTGAATTCAATATTTTCATAATTTTATTGAGATAATTTTTTGAGACTTTTGTGATTCTTGAATTTCTCAAATAGGCCTACTATAGGATTTTAGTATCCCAACTCTAGTCAAAACATTAAACAGAATTTCAAAATAAATACATTAATAGACAGTTTGTTTAAAGTATGTATTTGCGCACTTTCCTCCATTTCAATTGCAAACAACCAGCCCATAATTCTGCATAGGCCTTTAATCTTTAATTATTAACAAACTCCAGCTATAATTATGGAAGCTTACTCATTGTTTTTTTCAGACGCAGACACTCCTACCGCTTTCATTCATGTAACTTTTATTAACTTGTTATTGGTGATTAAATAATCAAATGTGTCTACTCATGTTAGACTGAATTACCAGTAATAGGGGGCTTGTAGTTTAAATCCAGGTCAGTTGACCTAAGGCTGTTTATTCCTAAATAGTTTCCCACTCTCCCTCTACACACATGTATATACATTTTCTCTAAAACTATGCATTGCACATCCCTATTCAATTAGCTTATTTAATGTATGTTTCTAACCCAAGCGCTTACTAAGATGCGCTGAAAACACATCTTTTAAGAGAGCATTGTGTTTTTTTAAAATCCAGATAAGTCTTAGTTGAGGATTGAACTTCATCTTTGGGACAAATCAACTAATACATAATACACAGTGTAATATATTTTTTAAAAAAAGCCGTAACATATTGTAAGTTATTTAGTTTAGCAAAGTTTAACTTTACAAATATTTAAGATATCTCAAAATGCCATTACTATATCTCTCTTTTGTTTGTTATAGTGATCTGATTCTGCGCAGTTTGTGCCGGCACATCCTAGCTCCTCAATTCACAGAACCAGTTCAGCTGTTTGTGATACCAGCTTTGTCCGCCCTACCGCAGTTTCCATTTCGTCAGTTGCTTCTGGCTCTCAGGCATGTGGATATTGATGTTCCACATACCACGTGGCTCCTCTTTGCTATGCTTTCTCTTGAGAAGAAACATTTCAGTAAGTGTAGAATAGATACTTGCAGATCTTTATCATTTCTGACATTTATTATAATAATTTAATTATTAATCATTATCATCATTATCATCATCATCATCATCTCATCATATATCATCATCATCATCCGATCATCATCATCTCATCATCATCATCATCATCCTCATCCTCATCCTCATAATAATAATTATTTATCATTATTATTATCGCGTCTTACTACTCGTTCGGGTTATACACATTTACGCTACTGTGTAATGGTAGGTTATTGTGAGATGAAATGGAGGATCAACAGTTTAATGTGAAATCTGAACACGGTGGAGGCCTGGCATTCCACACATTCACAAGTTGTGATTAATACACGTCCTGTCAGAGGTGAAGGAAGGGTTTGGCGATCAGATAAATTTGTGCCGGGACCTAGGATTGAACCTCAGACCCCAATAACTGAAGTCAGACACCTTACCCCTTGACCGCCACCACCATTTCTGACATAAAAGCTATCATGAAGATTGATATAGTAAATTCCACACTTCTCACATGTGGTGCAATCACTGGTGAATCAACTTTAATTGGACATTTGCATGTATTTATAAGATAGTATCAATCAACTTTTTAAAGAAAATGTTATCTTTAATAATAGCTTGCATAGAATTTTATTAACATTAAAAATTACAGTTTACAACCTAATCAAGAATTTAGTTATAAAAAAAATCAACTAGCATACTTCATAACCATGGCTTGTAAATATCTATTTAAAGAATGTACATGCCTAAAATGTTTTTAGTAGTATTCTAACTGAAGAGTACAGGGGACTAAAGAAGAAAATCCAAATTTAACTCAAGTGCTGCCATCTTTTAGATAATCACAAAACCTTTATTATGCACTTGAGACTTGGTTAAAAGCAGTATCTGTCATATTTAAAAATAAGGATTTTCGGGGTTTTTTATGGAGTTTGTTTTATAAAAGTCGTTATCCTGGAAAATGTCTACAATGTCCCCTTTACCTCTCATTGGAAGGATCTTTAAGAAAATGCAAACTTTTTTGCGGATAACATAATGTAACTAGACTTAGTAATATATTTAAGTAGTTTTTAGTAACTTTTGTAACTTTGAGATATGGTTCTTTTTACCAGAGTCTTACTTGAGTGTGTGTTTTTATTTGTGAGGTTTGTTTTGTGGCATTGTTTTATTTTTAAACCTCTCTGCATGTTTTTTAGCCATAGGAGAGTCTGGAAATGGGGGCTTGCTACTGGGATTTTTGCAGTTATTGGCTTCTTTAACTAAAAACATCACTAAGATGAACATTGGCAGGGCAGCTTCATCAGGAAGTGCAAACAATGATCGGATGATGAATTGGAACCCAAATTGGAAAATAATGCCCAGACACAGGTGTAGTATGGCTTTACATGCATAGATACATAATCTTAATTTGAAGTATATTTTTATTTTCGTTTTACACCAAATATGGTCAAAATCTTATCTCATCTAGTTTAGAGACTTCTCATTATTTAAAAACCACATCGAATTTTAAAACATTGAAAGTTTTTTCAAATAAATTCAAATACTATTTTTGAAAGTGAAAAGTTGTCAACTACATCATTTAAATAAGCCATCATTAGTTTGAATCAGCATGGCTTCTAACAAAGATTACGATTAAATTCTAAGCTAAAATATTGTGATTTTTTTTATGAAACTCTTGATTTACCTTAGAGTATTCAAGACAACATAATTATATTCATGATGTTTTAATGACATTCCAATTCAAGATTTCTTTTAAAAAATTCGTGAAAATAATTATATATTTAAGTGACCAAATGGGGTTTGATAACCTCCCCCTCTAAAACTCTTGTAAAAAAAACTACAGTAAAAAATTATGATTAATTACAAACTATCTATATTTTTTGTTTGACTGTGTGTAGGTGTTGGAACAATGTGTAGAGATGCTGAATGATTCTGGTCGAGTTGCAAACCTTCTCCTTGCTGTAGATCAATCGCAAGACCCGATTGTCTTACAGGCACTTTGCCAAGTCTGTCACAATCTTCTTGTGTCTCACAACCACGCAATACACAAGTACAGGTAATAAGACAATTATTGTATTACTCTAGTTTAAAGCAAGGTTTACTTGTTCGCTAAAACATATTATCACTTTAACCAGTAATTTAATACATTTTAAAATAAGTTAATAGAATTAACAATGCAATATTTTACGTATTTTTTTCATTAGTCAAGGAATTTACCATGGACTTTCTGAATCGACTGATTATATCGGCACAAGACTCATAAACTAACTTAAATCTAGTCAAACACAACATACATCCCTCGGCTGTGAAAGGGGAAACCTACATTTCACCAATGATAAATTTTTTAGTCATGTCAGGAATCGAACCCGGGATACTTAGCTCAGTGGACAGACACGCTATCATCTGACTTAAGTTGTCAGACCTATGTTTTACATCTTATTATAATTTAACATTTCATTAAGTCCTTATACTTATAAAGACAATAAGTTTTTGATTAAAATAATAAAGTCTTTCTGTTAGACTTACCTGTATGTATGCATAATTTATGTGTATACACTAACATTCGTATATTTTATTTTGGTAATATAAAATTTAATAAGTGCTAGTGCATTTATTTGATAAAACAGTATGTATAAAGAAACAACAAATTAACTCATATATTGAAAACATTTTGATTGCTTTTTAAGATCAGAAAATTATCAATGTACTTAACAAACATTGGGCTTTTTAACTAAATTATATATTCTTTTGCACATTTGTTTAGGTTGTTGTACATGCTAGCGTTCAAACCAACCTTCTTGCGTCATCTTTGGACAGCCATTTTGTCAGTGTGCCAAACGTCAATCTTTGGCAGTGAGACTCCTCTTCTCCATGTGATCTCCCGAGGTATCCCGATGTGTGCCGAGCTCAGCGATCGTATTGTCCCTCTTCTTGCAGTATTCTGCTCCCTGTTCAGCCTTCTTATTGTCACATTACATGACGCAGAATTCTACTCGGATGAAAACTTACCTGGTGGGTGTATAGGATTACTATTCTTTTATCTTCTCTATGTGCTTGTTTTTAATTATTAAATTAATGTTAAAATCAACATTGATGTTTTGAATATAATATATATAGATTTTTATTTATTCTGAGAGTTGAAAAAAGAGAAAGAGATAGGGTGTAATGAGGTGGACTGGAATACTGGTAACTAGCTCAAGATAGGGATAGGGTGTAATGAGGTGGACTGGATATAGATAGGTGGTGTACTTTTGTATGTGCGGCAATGAACTTTTGAGTTCATAATTTCATATAGTAAGTTAGTATGTTGAAAAAAGAGAAAGCAAGAGAATATAAAGTAATTTTATTTTATAATTTGTAAATTTACTTTATAATTTGTAATTTCACAATACTTTATGAAAGATAGTTAGACATTCTTGTTTTCAATATAATTGTTATATATTCAAAGAATATTAAATTAAAATGCAAATAAATTACCACACGTACATTTACACGCCAAATATATTTTTATCTTTCACTTTCTAAAAAGATTAAAACCACAAATATCTTTTTTGCAAAGAGAATGGAAAGTCTTGAGTTTGTTTTGTTGGACAATAAACTGAAAAAAATAACTTTTGGAAGAGGGGAAAGGAGAATTTTATTTTGACAAACTTTTTACCTGAACATCAGTTCAATTTAAGGTTATAAATAAAATATACCTTATATGCTCGCTGTTTGATTGAGTTTTGACTGACCAAGAACATTGAGGCTTTGAACTTAAAAGAGACTGACAAATCACCTCTTTTAGGGTTCTGGTTCAAATCCGGCTTTAATCTTCATGTGATGTTAAAGCAAACTAGACACAACTTACAAGTGATTCTGGTTTTACCACATTGTGATACTAAGCTCTAATGACTACATTTGTGTTAACTCTTCTTTGTTGGGGGCTTTTCTTGGGCTATATTATACAACTTTTTTGATAACTCTAGAAGAAGTCTCTTTTTTGTGATTAATAAAATAGCATTGTTTATTGTAAGAGGACTGTTGAAAGTTGCCATATTTTATCACTGTTCCAATTAAAAATTGATTCTTTGAGCCATATGTTGAGAACATGACAATTAATTTAGCTGGGCTTAATACTCTATATCATCATCCACTGTTTCCAGCCTGTGGCCTGGTCAATTTAATAAAATGCCTCTATCCTTACACCATTCTTCCTCCTTTAATTCCTTCCATTCTTTTCCTATTATTTGAACACTTTCTGATATCTGCTCCTCCCATCTCTTTCTTGGTCTCCCTTGCAGTCCTTTTCCTACATACTTCATTTCCAACATTTACTTTGGCATCCTCTCTTTTCCATCCTCATTATAGGACCACGCCGTCTCAGCCTTGCTTCCTCTACAATCTCATGGTCCCCTTCAACATCCTACATTACCATTCCTATAACCAATCCTCAGCCTTACTTCCTCTACTCTCATGTACTCCCTGTACCCCCACTCTTTCCCAAATAACTTCATTCCTAATCTTGTTTCTCCTCGTGATAGCTAACATGTCCTCACAAACTTAATTCTCATAGCCTCTACTTTCCTAATCTATCTTACGTTAATTCCCCTATGTTTCTGCTGCAGATGTGATAATACTTTATACTGAATAATAAAAAGGCCATGAATACAATTTAAAAAAATTCTCTGTCGAAAAGAAGGAAGGAGCTTAGCTGAATTTAAAATCCTGGATATGTAATCAACATTAACACACCTATTATAGTATGAAGATAGGCCTAGATCTCAGGCTTGGTCAATATTACTAAGAAAGAGAACACAAATCGAATATCCAAAGCCAAATTGAAGTTGAATATTTTTCGTTAATTGTTTTATGCTCAAAAAAAAATTATATAACTTAATACACTAAACTCATTAAAAAAAATATATTTTATTGCACAAATGTTTGTAATACTTTATTCTAAGATGATAACTGCAGTTATCACAACTCTAAATTCATTTACTTCAGATTTCTTCATATTGACATTAATTTGTCATGTACATAACAGCTCAGAATGGCAATAATTTAAAATAAATTAATATTAGATATCATGCTGACCTCTTGGTCTAGTGGTGTGCGCACCTGACTACTTATCTCGAGGTCCAGAGTTCGGCTCCAGGGGGTACCATAGGTATTTTTCCCGAAGTAGAATTGGTCCAATGGTCTGGTTAGATCAGCTTAAATTAGGTTTAAGACTTCTACTGGCACCACATCATCATCACATCACTTCATCAGAATGAAGTAATCACACCTATATGGTGCCCAAACCTCAGAAGTTGATTACATATCTGCCACTGCCAGTAAAGAGCCAGGAATTCTTATCAGACAAACCCTGGTTGCATTGGGGGTGGGGTGGAACTATCAATATTTTTATTGGTGAAGCCAGAATATTTTATAGATGTAAAGTCAAAGTTGATAAATTTTTTCAAAGCCAAATCAAGGTTTCAAAGCTTTGCACACCCCTTTGTGTTAATATTTTGTAAAAACAACTAAATTTATAAAAATCTCTTGACTATTTGTGTTATTTATGTTTCAGGCACATCTCAGCATACTATGCCTTTCCAGCTTTCAGAGCTAGTCTCAATGACCTTTACACTGAAAGAAGTCTGTTTAGGTTTGGTGGAATTGGCATTCCCCGATTCCCGCCCAAGTGTCACTGATGGTTATCGCATGGCAGTCCACGGACGTGACAGCGACTCGAATCCCATCGAGAACACTCAAATGTGGGCTCATCTCTTCAAGGTCAGTAACCTATTATATTGAGTATAAAATCATAAATAATTGAAAATTCCTGGGAAAGATTCCTCCAAAATTTTAATTTAGTGAAATATGCTTGAAAAGAACTATCATAATTTTACAGTAATAATAAAATGAATTATTGCCTGATGTCTTAAAAATGTATAAGAGTGTGTAGAAACCCTGTACAATAATGTAAAGTCTGTGACAGTGAAGGAAGCCAAAGTGAAAGGATAGTTAGGTTAGGCCTTTGCGCCTATTTAAAATATTGCACTCATGTTTCACCAATCATATAGGTCCTTCGTGTAATAATATGGGAATGTTTGTTCACTTCTGCTATCAGGTTAGGAAGAACCAACAATAGAAAGAAAAACCCAAGGTCACAGACCCTTAATAATCTGTGTGTGAAATTTTAAAGTTTATTAACGTTAAATAATGAGTTGAATGAAAGAAATCACTATTTTTTAGTTGAGTTCTCAAGTCTATTTTTTTCTGTACTTGCTATAAATTAGCTTTTCATTACTATTCATTTGCTTTTTCCTTAATTGATTCTCCTCAAATTATGTTGTATTTGGAAGAAAGTACATTAAAGGTGGATAGAAATAAATAAAAGGGAACGAACACAATATGGATTTTACAGTGAAAAGAACACAGTTCACACTTTATATGGCTGTAATTGGACACAAAGGTAGCGGCTACCTCTTCAAGAAAATTGATTGTTACTGCCAAATCCCTCGACCCAAGTTTCACTCTATTGAAACTCATCAGGAGGGAGTGTACCATTGCATGCAAATATATAATATATTATATTCCAAATACAACAAAATACCTCAAAAAGTCAAGAGGTTATCCTTAAAGAGAGATAAATTCATTATTTTAAAATATAATAACAGCCTATAAGAAATTGTATAGTTTCTTTCAATTAAATGGCTGATGATTTAAAAATGACACATGAATTCAGGAATCACACCAGAGTATGAGTATGTATTTTCTTAAAATAAAATCGATCAATAAAAAAAATCAATGTTGTCAACTATATTACAGGTGACTGTAGGTTTGGTGAGACAACTGCATGGACGTGACATCAGGAGGGCATTCTGTCCTGAGGGACATTGGATATCTAAACAGATCATGATACCTGTTGGAAGACCCTCAGAATTTATTGTACGAAGGTCTCATTTACGCAACTACAGGCCGTTCCGAGGTCTGCGCGCATTCACAAGAGAAGAATTGGGTAAGCTTTTAACATATTGCACACTTTTTATATACAGTTACTATTAATAATTTTAGTAAATTTTTTGATAAATTTTTTAATCTCTATCCTAATTATTCATATATGACTCTCTATATCTAAGCTATTTTAATTTATTTTTGTGTTTGATTTAATTAAATAGCACATTTAAACCTTGATTACAAACCACAAGCTATCATAAGTTTTGTTTAAAATTGATTAGAGTTTTCTCATAATGTCTTACTTGACAAGTAGGAAAAATTTTAAGACTTAAATACATAACAATTTGATGATTCATTATTTGTTTTTAAATATATTCTGATTATTGTGAATGGCTGAATTTTCAATATTGTAGTGAAGTAATTGGAAAAGAAATCAATAAACAACACAACAATGTATGTCCCATCACCAGCCCCAACCTATTTGAAAGTTAACCGTGTTGAATTATAAAAAGTGGTATCGAGATTTTTAGAATATAGTATCTATTAGAGGTGCACCGATTCAGTAAAACCGATTACCGATACCAATTTCCAATTGTTTAAAATATTTGTTCTTGCTATTGCTATGACTATCTAAACCAATTAGTGCTGATTATCGATTATTTATTAATAACTATTGGAAAATATGTTTAAGAGAAAGATAACAATTAATGTAACTAATACAAAAAGATTTTATTTGAAAAATCAATAGTTAAAGCTTTGTTAATCTCAATTTTTGATTAATCTTTGCATAACCAGTGATTAATCTTGGCATAGCCGGCAAAAGCTGGAACTAGATTGTTAGTTTTATCAACAATATCTGGTTATGTAATCATTGAAAAGCCCAGAACCCAGATGCAGTGTGTATATAAGGTTTTGTTTTTTTATCACTAAACTCTAACCTAAAAAAGTTTGCTTTAAATTTTAACTAAAATAATGATTAATCAGCATAATAATCGCCCGATAACGATTCATTGGTACCCGCATCGGAACACCCCTAGTACCTATTATTGCGATAGCAGTCAATACTATGGTTAACGAGTATCATATCGGGCCACAACTAGGTAGTTATTTTTAACGATAACCTAAAAAATAGCCTAAAAATCCTTGAAAATAACCAAATATCTTGTGATCTGTGTTACACCTTTAAAATCCGCGGAAATGGATAAAATTTCTAAAAAAAAAAAAAGTAGCCCTGCACTATTGTACTAATATTAAATAAAGGTGTAAAATGTTACCTTTTGAGATAGGCCTAGCCCATTCCTTAGTCTGTGATTTTAAGACAACCCCTAGAATTTGAAGCTACAAATTTGGGAAAAAAACTCGTCTAAGAATCAGATAAATACGACATATATATTTTTTGGCTGTCAATATTTTTGTTGACAAACCTTCATAATTGTAAAAAGCGAATTTTTCCTAGCTAGGTCAAAGCCAAGTCGAAGTTTTCATTGCTTCACACACCCCTACTAACTAATAACTATCCTTACAGGTCCCTACCATCACTTACATTACTTAACAACACAGGCTCTTTGTTCATGACCTCTTTTTGTAAACCAAAATTATTAGCAACCCCGGGCAGTAATAGTTAAATTAAGTCGTGTTTTTTATACTCTAGTGTTGGTTTTTGAATAATTTCAGATTGCCAGCTTCATTGGTTGAATAGTCTAGGCCAAGGCATCATTCTCATGTTTGACTGGCCTGCTTGGAATGGAGAGATCAGGGCTCAAATCCTGATTGGCTCTACTAAGGGTGGTTTTTTCTAAATGGTTTTCCACTCTCCTTCCACGCAAATGCGGTTAGAATACTTCTAAAATGTTAATTCCTTCCTCATCCTTAACCCATTAGAATAAGTATTATATATGCGTATAATCTGAACAGGTAGTAAGACATGTTGGAAAAAATAAGTTTCGGTTCAAACAAGAAATAGAAATAATGAACATTATTATGGGGAAAAAAAATGCATATATGCATCTATATTTAATATTACTTTTTTTTAATAATCTACAAACTTTTTCATGCAGATAGCCCATGTAAACCATTACTAGTTTAGTGAATTACATTAATGATTATACCAGCTGACATTTATTTCTGTGATAAACTAAGCAAATTTACTCAGATTTGTCAATGTTTTCTGCGACCCCAGAATCATTTTTGCCACCCATCATCATTACTTTTTAGTCAACATGGCCAGATTATTCAAGCTTAGAATCACCTGGCTATGAGGAATCTTGAATCACTCATATCCTGCTTGAATATTCTTTAAGTCCTTGACTTAGTTTCAAATCCCACTCCTTAGCTTAGTCGATAACTTGTATGTCTACTGAGCTAAGGGTCCCAGGTTTGATTCCCAGCATGGCTGATAAATTTATCATTGGTGAAATGTTGGTTTACTCTTTCACAGTGATGAATAAACGGTCGAGGACTGGATGTAGTGCCTGTCCTAGTCTTAAATTAGATTATAAGGCATATGAAACTATGACAGGCCTAGCCAGCCGGTAGTGGAAAATATATGGTTTGAATAAAAAAAAACTGACTCGGGCCACAGGCTGGAAACATTAATGGATGTAAAAAAATTAGTTTCAAGTACAAACCATCCTATTACACTTACAGCTGGTAGGAAATTGCACTGGACTGAAGCCCTATCACACTAAGCCGTGATGGAACTTCAAGCACTATGTGTCCACATCTAGAGGCTTCACTGTATTGTGTTTTTTCAGAGGAGGGTCCCCCATTGTCGACAAAGGAAGTACGGACAATGACGATACTGCGAGAGCTGCCGTTTGTGGTTTCGTTCCAGGAACGAGTGTTGGTTTTCCAAGGACTGATCCTAAAGGACAAGATGGAGCATCAGGGAGACCACTCCCACTTCATGCAAGGCCCTAGCATTCAATTGTCTGTCAGGAGGAGTTACCTCTATGAAGACTCCTTTGACAAACTGTCCCCAGAAAATGGTGAGTTATGCAATTTATATTATTTTTAATACTCTCATCTGGTATGGTTGGTAAACCATTTATTAATGATGCTAATACCTATAACGGTTTAAATGGCCCAGCGTGTCACTCTCATATGAGACTGGTAAACCAGCTATTGAACCAGCATGAACCACTTTGAACAAATTCTCAACACACTGACTCAATTGATTATCTTTGTTTGTATGGTAAAGATTTTGATATAAATAAAGCTGTATAAATATGTTGATAGATTATTTTTAGGACCGGACTTTACAAACATTGGTGAGACAATCAACACTTTGGTATTAAAAATCATCACCAGTAAAAACACAAATTTTTTTTCTCCAAATTAATTACTGAACCAGAAATCAGTCTAACTTCTTAACTTCATTATAACCTTGTCCGCAAGTGAGTGGTCTCTATAATGACCACTGTTGAAACGTTACGATAGCGCGTTGGGTGCCAATTTATAACATTACGGTTTAATAGAACCCATGTTGGGCGCCAATTGAACGGATACAGTCGCACGTTGGGTGCCAATTAAAACGATACAGTCATGCATTAGGCGCCAATTAAAACGTTACTGTAGCGCGTTGGGCGCCGATTTATAACGTTACAGTTTTTTAGAACCCACGTTGGGTACCAATTGAAACGATACGGTCGCGTGTTGGGCGCCAATTAAAACGTTCTTGAATTGTTTGTATGATAATTGGTATTTATAGCCTCGTGATTGTGCGCCAATTATGATAATATAGAATTATTAATATGCCCCACGTTTGCTTGGGGCGCCGGATAAAGTTATACTGTTTAATCAGCTGATAATTGCCCCGGTGATCAAGCACTAATTAAAGCGGTACAGAATGTTTGTGAGATAATTTAATTAAATAAATAAAACCTTTAATATTGCACACGATTTATTTAGATCATGGCACTGGTTTATTACATTGTTCTGTAGATTTATGTCGCCGGCACTGTTAATAGTTTACTCTGTTGAGTAAACAGTTACATTACTTCTATTTTTTCTACTGCCACTGTGTAGATTTATGTGACTACTCTATATATTCATACGCACAAGCAGCTTATATATGACCTACCCCTTGCCCCTTAGACCTCTTGTGACCAGTGTCAAAACCAACAAATTGAAAGAGTCCTGGTGACAGGTGTCGTGAAGGCTAGCTTATTGGGTAGAGGGAACTAGCGTCAATTGCTTGTTTTTTGGTAAACACTACCGAGTTACTTTTTGAAAGAGAAAATGACTTTTAATGGGGCAATCCTTTAACATTATTTCTGAAAAGCGTGTGATTCTCCATGGATGAAGCACTTTAAAAAAAATTACTTTTCATCCATGACTTTTTTAATATATGAGAGGGGTTCAAATCAGTATTGTTACATTGTGTCTTGGCGAGTCCCAACCCAATTCGCACCAATCGCGGCTAGTTCTCAAAGTACCAAGCTGCGCCCGACAACTGCGCTGCGACCATCCAGATTCAAGATTTGTAGATTCAAGAAAATTTTGGATTCAAGACTCATATCTTTAAAACAATTATTAATTTTTCAAGGGAAATTTGTTTTAGAACTCTAATATTTCTTATTAGTGATTCAAAACTCAAAACCAACTATAATTAAAGAATGGATTTAACAATCAAACCCCAGACCAGTAGCTTAACACTTAACTGAATGTATACTTCTCTAAGGAAAACCTCTTTTCGCTTTATGAGGTAATTGTATTATATTTGGAAGAAGGTTTAGGAAAGGTGGATAGAAACATACAAAAGGGCCGAACACAATATGGCTTTTACAATGAAAAGAACACAGTTCGCACTTTACATTGCTGCCATTGGACAAAGAGGTTGCTAGGGATGGGCTGAACCCTGATATTTTGATATCAATGGTTGCCTTGACTGTGATTGTAAAATATCAGTGATTTATAACAGTGATTATTCACAGTGACTGGTAGTTTTTAATGGTGTGCGAAGCTTCGAAAAGTCAAAGTCGAAGGTCAAATCTCCCTCGGCTTCGACTTCGACATCTACAATAAATAACCTTTGCATATTCGAAAAATTTCAAAGGAAGGATTAAACTTCAATAAATTATCAAACGATTTAATTTTATCTTACTAAATATTAAATTTTTTAGTATTTGATAATTTTAAAATCGTCACTAAACATAATTTTAACACTGACTAATAATTTAACTAACACAGTGTAAGCATGGATCAAAAACGGGCAAGTAAATGTTAATATATTATTCTCACTATCACCAACATAATTTTGTAAAAAATAAAAATACCTATAAATAAATAACACCATGATCTCTGGTATGAAGCAGAGAAAGCTTTAGTTGTGCTATCATTACAGCTCGCGTCTAATGTTTGGTCCTTAATATTATATCTCTTTGGAATTATCTTTGACAAATTTACAAGTGCATTTTGACACACAAGTTTTTCATAGCTTCTTAGCATTTTCTTTATTATTCAAAATGGCTCATATGGAAAGTAGAAAACTAAAATGGAATTTAATTTATAATTATTATCAGAGAAATGCCGATAAAAAGACATGCATAATCCATAAGACATCCAAAATAATATTATAAACTCCACTATGTAAGTAAAAATTAAAACTTAAGTGATAAGTTACTAAGCTTATCAGTAAGCCTTTGTGCATTAATTTTTAATATAGTCCTTAGGTAAAATAAATGGTACGGCACACCGCACAGACTTTCTCTCTCTTTCTATAAACTCGTAAGATTTCTGAACGGAATAATGTACATTGTATCATCACCACTCCACATAAGAACACGCATAAAATAATATACAATGATATATAATCAATGAGAAAAGAGGCGCATCTTTGTCCACCTAAAAGCATTTCAAACAGTTTAATGTCTTCCACAAGGGTCAACACTTCGTATTAAAATTTCGATTTCTGGTTAATATTTTAACATTTTATAAGGTGTTGCAGATCTTCAAGTCATCGCATTGATATTTAATTATTCATTTATACATTTTGACCAATAAAAAATGTAAATATTGACTATTGAGTCTAAAATGGAGATAGATCATTGCTGTGCAAACATTTCTCCTAAGAGCTTTAAGGAAAAATATCATACTTTTTTTAGATACTTATATTTAATTACTCTATGGCATTGGAGTATTATTGCATTAAGACTTAAGTAGTATATCTTTACAACTAAAGCTCACAAAATTGTATTAATATATTTGCAAATATCTCAGAAACTGTTTCTTTTATAAAAATATATGTCAAATAAAAGTTTTTTATTTCTAATAGTCCTACAATTTTGCAATTATAAGTTGTTTAGTTTCTCAAATAGTTGTGGAGATACGGAAATTAACGCTTCTGTAAAGTACCCTAAAAATCATTTTCATAGGAAAATGAAAATAGCCAGTTTATTTATAATCTTAATCAACGCCTAGATACGAATTTTAATCAAAATCGTTTAAGCATATTTTGAGAAAACCAAATTTTTCTCTTTTTGCCCTTCAGTAAACTACCCTTAATTTTAAGTTTTTATAGACACACAGACAGACGGCATTGCAAAGACTATTTTTTAGGGTTCGGGGGGTCATGAGACGTCGACATCCATCAACATTTCAGGTTAGTTTTTTTTACGGTCGCAATACTTAAGCTTTAATGTCCAAAAAGTTAAAAATATATATATAATTGCGTATAGATTGAAAATTATTGATTTTATAAAAATATGTTTCGAATAAAATATTTGTATTATAATTATATATACATATTTGTAATGCTAAGTAATTTCATATCTCAAATAGTTTCGGAGCTATTATAAAAAATGTTAATTAACGCACCAGACCGGAGCCCTTAAAGTGATTTTGCCGAAATATTGAGACTAGCCATTTTGTTTGGAATATTTATTAATGTTCATAAATGAAATTTAATCAAAATCGTTAGAGCCAATTTTGAGAAAATCGACTTTTTCTCTTTTTTCCCTTCATTAAACTACCCTTAATTTTAGGGGTAGATATCCAATTCCAAAAATCCCTCGGGGAAACCCTATGAAAACCCTAGATATCAAGTTTCAGCTCAATCGGTAAAATAGTTTAGGCTCTAGTTGGAGGTACAGACAGACAGACAGACAGACAGACGGAAATTCAAAAACCACTTTTTCGGATTCAGGAAGTCATGAAACGTCAAGATTCATCAAAATCTCGAGTTCGATTTTTTTGACGATCACCATACTTTCTCTACCTGTAAGATAGAGAGAAAGTAAAAATAAGGAAATTTTCCTGGTCCTTGTTACTGACAAGATTAGAAAAATAATTAATTTAAAAATGAAAAGTAACGTTAAGTGACAACAACAAAAATCCTATGTAGCTTCGACTTCAACTTTACTTTGCAAGTTTCAAGATTTGCTTCGACTTTGCTTCGCATTTAAAAAGTGGCCTTCGTACACCCCTAGCGTTTTGTCAAATGATATTTTTTCACGGTTGCAGTTTGTTGCTGTATCAATATTTTCACCCAGTCACCGCTCTTTACTATACTTGTAAAACTGATATGTTTGTCACTTGTATATTAGACTATTCATTTTCATTTCAAAGTGTGATGATGTTGTCGGAGCTGTTCACAGATTGACTAAACATGTTATATCTGAAATACTATAATCAAGTCCTTTATTTGGTTTATACAACATTCGAAATATAAAGATTTATTTTTGTTAAACTGAAAAATAATTCACATTGTGAATCATCGGCCTAAGAACAAATACAAACTTTGAGGAATATAACTATACACTATTGATTTATAAAATGTATATTACTATGTTTATTAATCTCAACTATACCTGCTGTATCGTATATAATTATTATGTTTGGGTTAGAAAAATAAATTTGAGAAAAATCCAACATGTTATTGTATTAAAAAGTTTGAGGAGATATAGTCTGCCACCATAAAGTAATTAAGTTGAGGTTTTTTTTTGGAAAGAATGTTTATTAAAACATGAGAATTAAGAACATAGACCACTACTTCCCGAACCTGTGGGTCACCATATCACCAGACGCCAATTGATATTTTGTCAGTCATGGTCATAGCTTTCATACTGGAATGCTCAGCTGTCGCCATCTGATGAGAGTATCGCTAAACATTGATTATAATATCTCAATCACTGACACTTTTGAGATCCAGTCACTGGGAGTGACGGTGATAGAAGAGTAACGGTGAAAAATCACTGTCAGTGAAATATCACCCATCTCTAATGGTTGCCTCTTAAAGAAAATCGATCGTCACCGCCTATTCTCCCGACCTAGCTTTCTTTCTATCAGAACTCATCAGGGAGGAGTGTGAAACGTGCAACGCATCTTCTTAAAAGAGGGAACAAAAAAAACCACAAAAGGGAGAAAATGAAAATTGTAAGGAATGATAGGACACATAGATAGGAACATGTAAAAGGTATAGCATAAAGTACAAACACAGGAAAAGAACATTGGATGTAAATATATAATATATCTCTATAAGGAAAACCTTTTTTCGCTCGAATGAGGTAATTGTATTATACTAGTGAATAGTTGGCGCGATGGCTGCAGATTATTGCACTAAAATGTTTCTAAACTTTTTATTGGGAAAATTTCTATATAATTTTTCCTTGCTCAACTTTCTAGTCAAAAGTTTACTCGTCAAAGATTATCAACTTTACATAAACATTTATCTTTCAGTGTTTAATTGGAATAAAAAAGTAAATTTTCCCCCTTAACACCACGAGAAGAACTTTAAAAAACCCTTATACCAGATATATATACGTATATATTATATTTATTTGTTACACAAAAAAACTCAAGTAAAAATCTAGATATTATTTTTAACCAAAGAGAAATATTTTATTTAGTGATATACAACTATACAGATCATGGTTTTCAAGGTGATGAAAATAAAGAATGATTATCCAGATGAACCACTGCCCACACAGAAGGAAACTATAGAAAATTAGCTAGGAGATTAGGGTTTTTGTTAATATAATGTCTTGGTTGCACTTCACGCTATTTCAAGTAGGACACAGCATGTGGTTATTATTACGTCTTAGTTGCACTTCAGGCTATTACTATGGGGACACAGTTCATGTGTGGTTATTATAATGTCTTATTGGCGCTGCATGCATAAACTTTAAGAGACTGTTCACTTATGGCCATTATGATGTCTTGTTTGCTCATGTTATACGTTAATGTTTTACATATCTCTTCTAGCCGCATTTAACGCTGCAAATATGCACTTGGCTCAATGTAGACGCGACTTTGCCCTAATGGCAGATTGTGTACAATGTTTATTTTCTTCTGCTTAGAAGAGCTGTCTATTGTAGTTTATACTTGTGAAATAAAAATTTCGCTGTATCATTATTGATGTGTAAATAAAATTGTTATCAAGAAGGTTGGTTTTTCATTTTGGGTACATAATGTATGGATTAGAAGTAAGAATGTTAAAATTATCACTCTTTGTATTTTATATTATTCTATTATATTTATACATTTCCTCTTGTGGTCATAATTTTTTCCATGATTCGGAATTCGAGATTTGAAGGTAAATTGGAGATTCTGATTTGTAAAGTAGAGGATTCGACCCAACTCTATTTTTAATATATTTAGCAACAGCAGTCAATGCCATTTCTAAAACAACAAACTCCACCCTTGTTCCAACATACCATATTGACCTGAAAATAAGCCGCCCTTGAATCAGGCAGGATACACTGTAAAAAAACACGCTGATAAGAAAAATATTATCCATGTTTAAATTAGCCAAATACACCCTATTTCCTTCTATCTTGTATAGTGCTGCTCATAGTTTTTGTACAGATTATTATTTTATAATAATGGAAATTGATGGAAATTAAGAAAAATAAAAAAAATAAACTAATAAGTGTAAATTTAATGAAGGGAAAGAGAAAAAATGTGGGAAGAATCTAATGCATAAAGGTAACATCGTCTTTCTTTCTTTCTTCTATCTGTTATAGTAGAAATAGTCAAACACACATTTTAATACAAATTTTAATACAAATTGAGTAATATTTCGATATTGTTTCCTTTATCAGACAAAAAGTAGGCACAGTGTTTTTTTATGATTTCAAAATGAAGTAATTGGCTGTTTGTGTAAAGTGTATTCCCTCTTATCTTTTTGATTGATAAAGGCAACAATGTCACAATATCACTCAATTTATAGGGGTCTTTGAAGCTTTGATAATATCAATGTTGATTCAAATTTTATTTTATTAATTTCAATATCTTGAATCAAACAAAACTAGAAAAAAAATTGACATGGTTTTAGGATGTTACAAATCTCAAAATATGCCTAAAATAGGTTAATATATTTCTAATAAAAATTCTTGTGAGGTATCATAAAGTAAATGCTTATTAATATTAATTATTACCATATTGACTGAAAAATAAGGTGCACTTTTTTATTACCAAAAATAGCCTTAATAAAACCTTTGCTAGCCTATAATCGCATCTTTGGGTAACACGTAACAAATGTGTTTAAGTTCTTTGAGGATTGAAGATATATATTTAAATGATTTATAATCACCATGAACATGTTGAAGAAAGAGGACTAGGTTCAAGAACTATTATAAAATATTTTTTAATGTGGAACTTTTTTTAACATCACAACTTTAACAAATTTAACTAGGAAAAGAATAGATTAAATAATTATTTGGAATTCGCGCACGATAATATTTGCTTCGATTTAAACTAAAAAAAAAAATCTGCTTTGCAGATGTGTATCAATTTGTGATAAAATTTGTGTTTAAATGTGTTTTTGACTATTTTTACTAGAGAAGATAGAAGAAAGAAAGAAGATGTCACCTTTGTGCATTGGATTTTTCCCACATTTTTCCTCGTTCCCTAGGTGAGCTTTCTTCATTAAATTTACACTTAATAGTTTATTTTTATCAATTTCCATTGTTATAAAACTATTTAGCCACTGGGCCAACACATTTTTAAGCATTCTATATATTATTACTGATATTTTAAAATTTATTTTTTAACCATGTATTAATCACTGTCCAAGAGGATTTTTACTAGAAGTGTCATAATTCCTGTTTTTATCGATTCCAATTCTTAATTATTATCTAGTATTTTTCGATTCTCAATTTCAAATAGGGCATTTTCACACAGTTACACATTTTTATTATAAATATTTCACTTGAAACATTTTATTTAAAAATATTTGATTCAGAATTTCAGATTCGAATCACACTACAAAGCAAATATTTGGATTCACACTTTAAAATCTTGGTTTTTTTCAGGCTTAAATATGGTAACATTGTTTTAACTGTCAAAAGTGTTTTTTCTAACATGAATTGAACTTTAGCATGCAATCCCTCGCTCTGAATTTTAAAAGTTCTAACTTGTTCACAATTTACACATTTTTGCTACTGTTTACGGAGAATATTGAATGTGCCCTAAGCTAACAAACAGACTGTACTTGTATCCTATACAGAGCCAGACTTGCGCTTGAAGATGCGAGTGCAGCTGGTGAATGTTGCGGGATTGGACGAAGCGGGGGTTGACGGGGGAGGTGTATTCAGAGAATTTCTCTCCGAGCTTCTTAAAACTTGCTTCGACCCCAACAGGGGCTTCTTCCGCATCACTAAAGACAACATGCTTCACCCTAACCCTAGTGTACATCTCATTGCTGACAACTTTCCCAGGCATTATTTCTTTATTGGCAGGATTCTTGGCAAGGTAAGACATCTGTGCTTAAACCTCTAGAAAATAGAAATATAGTTTGGTCTTCTGAATTATAAATGTTGTCTTATATTCCTTCAAATATTGCTTTTATATAGTTTCAGCTTTGAAGTATTAAGTTATGGAGTTTAAAAGCAATATTTAACTGTCATATGTACTCATAACTCTTTTTAAACTTAAGTGTATTTACCTCAAAATAAACTTATAATATTATTTGACACTGTAAACATTTGTTGGGAAACCATACATCTCTTTGGGATGGCAGATCTAATCTTACATAATCTTTGAAATATTAAAGATGTTGAAGAATCGTCAAAATCTACCTCAATTATTTGCTGTCATTGTGAAAATGCTTAATTTAAGAAATGTTGAATTATTTCTTAAACACACTTTTATTTTTTAAATACCCAAATAGCTTAATGAATAGATTTATTAAAAGTAGCCTGATCATTATTTTCCTTCATCTAGTTGGTGAAATGCTACTAATACTTATCTAGCCCTAAAATATCCTGTAGCTAATCACCAATCAGGTTCTACCACAGCTCAATAATTATTATTGGTTAGGCATATCACAACCCTCAGAATTTACTTATAGACTAAAAAAAGTTCACTCTTCCTGGTTAGATTTTTCGTAACAAAATATAAGTAAAAATTGTGAAAAACTACTTTCTTTCTAATTTCTGTTTCAATTGGCTTTGTGATTTAATTTATGATTATAACTTGTAATTTTCGTATCTATTTAGAATAAATGTTTAAGTTCGGTTTAATGGATCTCAAAAATTACTCTGAGTTGTTGTGTTTTAAGTGTAAACTTTTGAATCTACAATTTTCTGGTATGTAATAAATAAATGCTTTAAGTAGCTTACTGTGTAGTTTGAGTTTGCATAGTAATCAAAACAATACACAAATAAAATTAAATATAAACAGTAGACCTACTGCAATGTTTAGTTAATAAACCCCACCCAGGTGACTTCAAGTAGATAAAACACAGTACAATATTAAATTAACACCATGTTAACAGGAATGACAAAAACAAAGCACATACCTCTGTTTGCATAAAAACAGTAAGGGATTTTTATGTTGGATTTAAGGTTTTTATCCACCTCTCTACTGTACTCTACATAGATATTTTCATGCACAAATATGCATCTCTTGTAGTGTCCTTGTCGTTGTTGAAAAAGTTTTTTACTGGGAAGGTATTTCACCATAAGATCCCATGTCAATTTGATGGGGAGGGGGTGAATTAAACTTCATTTTAAATATGAACCCACTATTGATAGGTGTTCATTAATGGAGGTTTCACTTTATTTGAATTTGTACACCCCTTGTTTTTTGCTCACCATATGTTACTATTGGATAACTATGCCTGTTATTATTAATTGTGATACAGTTCCTAAATTCTGAATGTACTTATTTTTATAAAACAAGCTATTTTTGACTATCAAAGTTTAAAAACGTTAAGTTAAAAATTAAAATTGTATTTGATATTTCATCAAAAGTAAATTAATTAAAAATGGTTAATACACTTTTTTTTTTTGTGTCCACCAGGCGCTCTATGAAAACTTGCTTGTGGAACTCCCCTTTGCAGACTTCTTTCTTTCAAAACTTGTCGGGGAGCACTCTGACGTGGACATTCACCACTTGGCATCTTTGGACCCAGTGATCTATAGAAACCTTCTGTTTCTCAAGACTTACGAGGGGGATGTGGCAGATTTGGGGCTCGACTTTACTGTCATGAACGATGAATTGGGCGAGACAAGGGTGAGAATGTTTTCAACTCAAGTTTGGCGTCAAATAAACATCGTATCCATATAATCTAGTTTACTTTTATACCTTTTCATACATATACTAGAGGTATGTGAAGTTTATTTTCTTGATTCGAAGTGAAGCTGAATTGAACAAATGAAATATTTCTGAAGCCAATCAAAGTTACACTATATATTTTTTGGTTTTATGTTTTCAAAAATATATATTTTGTATTTTTAAATAACTTTAAAGACTAAATATTATATTTAAATGTTTAGTTGCAAAAATGTTTAACATATTTTGTCATGTTGATAAATCAAGCTATTATTGTAGCATGCAGTTCAATTACTTCAGAGTTCAGTAATGCTAACATTAATTTGTAAAGTAAATAACAGCACATAATGACAACTTTTGAGCATAAAGGTTTATTTCTACTGTCAAAAATTTTACTGACGAAATTTTGAAGGTGTCAAAACCAGAATTTGTTTTCGAAACAATTTGAAGCTAACAAATATTTGAAGCAAAGTTGAAGATTTCAAAGCTTCGCACATCCCTAGAATGTACACAAAACAATAAACAAATATCCATATAAACGTGTATCTTAGCTATGGTAGGAAATACATCTTGTTGATCAGTGTGATGTGATGATTTAGGTTGAAGAACTGAAACCTGGTGGAGCAAACATCCAAGTGACCAATATTAATAGGATTGAGTACATCCATCTTATGGCTGACTATAAGTTAAACAGGCAGATGAGGGCACAGTGCAACGCTTTCAAACAGGTGGGAGAGAGATGCTTGTTTTTTACTTCTTTAATTTGTGCCTATTTTTTCAAGCAGTGACCCACTTATGTTATTAGTTTGTGGACTCCACTAAGGGCCGGTCTTATGACTACCGCATAAATATTGCTATCGGGAGGTTAAAGTTAGCTACCAGTTAAAGGTTATCAGCCACTTTAATATTTTACGCGTATTATGAACTGAATTTATCTGCCGGATAGCTCTCTGTAGGATAAATATATTTTTTATGCAGAAAATACAAGGTTGGTACTGTTTTTATTGGTCATGCATGCGTATAAGCCCTGATGTTACCGCTACAACCTAGCGAGTTGCGAGGATGCTCAACATTTGCTAAATAATGGTGGCTAAACGAGTGCGAGGAAACAGATGGCGTGACATGGGCGCAGAAGCTAAGTTGTCTTGCAAGTACTAATTTCGGTGTCTGCCAAAATGTGGGCAATAATTTGGCACAACAAAATTACAAAATTTCATTTATTGTACTCGCATTTTGATAATTTGTTCTTATATAAATATAACTTTACAAATAGCTTATCTGTTTATATAAAAGTGTGAATTAAATGTTCTAACTTTATATAGCTAGAATCTGGGCCTGTGGTTATTAAACACGCGAACCAAGATTTTAACCTAAAAATCGATATTGATAGGTGAAACCTCATGAAAAACAACGAGTCACTATGGCAACGCCAATTTTAACTTTCAGATAAAAGTTATCAGGTACTTAAACCTCCTGATAAAAATGTGATGGATAAATACATTTTATCTGGTAGATAAATTCTATCTGGTGGTCATAAGATGCACTTTTAACTTATCGACCAGATAACAATATTTAACGGCCAGATTAATATTTATCCAGGAGACATAAGACCGGGTGGATTAGGAATCACTTGTTTTTTTGTATTTTCCCACTTGAAGTGGAGATTTGGGGGATACAAGAAAAGATAAGTGCTTTTGCAGTTTTTATAGCAAAACATTTTTTTGGTCAAAATAAATTAAATATTGTTTCAGTACAAACATAGAGTTTAATTTCCTTCACATTATGATATCACCAGTTGTTGAATATCTGTCAAGATGTCCTGGAATATAATGACAACTTTTTCTCTTCATTTAAAAAGTTTATCTAATGCTGCTATGCTCTTGATAGATATTCAACAACTGTTGATATCACCATGTGAAGAAAATTAAACTCTCTGTTTGTACTGAAGCAATATCATATATATTTTGGCCAAAAAAAAAGTTTTGTATAAAAACAGTGGCCTTTTCTCACGTTCCTAACATTCCCACTTTAACACCTCCTGTCAGAATTGAACTCAGACACTTGAAGTGGGAGGATTGGCATGTCACATCCCCTAATAGCTATTATTACGGTTGAATAATAATAGCTGTGGGCGGTGAGTCCTTGTGATCAATTCCATTTGGATGTACGAAGAGCTTTCCCTACATAATGTCTAACTTTTCTCTCCATGTGATTGCCAATACATTTCCTCTTAATTACACTCCTTCTTGTCGACCTTGGTGGTCTTGGGGTAAAGTGTCCGCCTCAGGACCTGATGTTAATGGGTTCAAACCCAATCGGGGTTGACGTATTTTCTTGAGCAATAAAAATCTGTAGCACAACTTCCTTCAGAGGGGAAGTAAAGCTGTCACTCCCGTGATATTGTGGCATGTAAAAGAACCCTGGTAGCTATGAAGGGATACCTTTTCATTAAAATTATTGGCCCTTTCACTCTTGCTCATAGTAAATTCTCGTCTTCTGATATAATCACTTGATTCAGAAAGTGCAATGTTAAATAACTCAACAAAATGAAAATTAAAACACTCCCTCTTTCTATCCCATTAAAAATTAGAATCGTTGATTGAATGTTCTAAGAACTCTTAAGGTATCACTCTCCTAATAGAGTGGATAATGACGTTCAAATTCTGGGTGTATACTGAAGGGGGATTTCTAAATGTTTATCTCTCTCTCCACCACACAAATATTGTTACATTTTCTCTAAATTCAACCTCCCTTAATCCTACGCTATTAGTGCAATTGAATATAAATAGCCCATTGTGTAGTAAGACATAATCCATACAAAAATGACACTTAGATTAAGTCTTATAACTAGAGATGTGTCAAATACTATATTTATTGATCTGAATCTTAAATTTTCTTTCAAATCTTGAATCCAAATTTGAATCCTTGAATCCTTAAACATGTACCATTTTAGTTTTAGGAAAAATATATAAAATTGAATTTAGAAAAAAAAAGTTGTTTTAAGACCTGGTACCACCGATAAATGCCAAATTGTTTGTCATGTATCTTATGTTATTAAAAACAAAGAGAACACTTTTCATCAATTTAATTTTGTCCTTTTTTGTGATTTTGTTACTCTCTTAAACACACAACTTTATAAAATTCCTTTTAGCAATTGCTTAAAATTTTTAAGTCAAGTCAATATTTTGGCAATTTATATTTGGAAGAAGATACAGGAAAGGTGGATAGAAACATGTAAAAGGAACAAACACAATAGGGCTTTTACAAGGAAAAGAAGAACACAGTTCATACTTTACATTGATGCCACTGGACAAGAGAGGTAGTGACTGCGGCCTTTGAAGAAAATTGATCGTTACCTCCCAATCCCCCGACCTAGGTTTTATTCTATCGGAATGTAAAAGCCATATTGTGTTCTCTTTTATATGTTTTCTATCCACCTTTACTTTCAAATATATATTACAAACTACCTCAAAAAAGAGAAAAGAGGCTTTCCTTTAAGTCAAGATTTTTGTAATTATATTTGAAAAACTTTCTTTTGAGATTTTTACAAATCTTGAATCCATAGGATTTGAGGATTCAAGTGTCCCTTCTCTATTACTTATCCTTGTGATGTATATATTTTTTCAAATATGACTATAATAATTTTGATACCTGCTTCGGTGGCCTAAGGCGCTTCTCTTGCAATATAATAGACTGCCGAAAATGGGGAGATCGGGATTTGAGCCCGGTCAGGTGTACTAAGCGTGGTTTTCCTCTCTCCCTCTCTATTTCCTCACAAATGTGGGTACACTTCCTCTTAATTTGACCTTCCTAATCCCAAACATATTAGTATAGTTAGTATATAGGCATACAAACCGAGCAGGTATAAAATGCTGTGCTAAAAAAATTGCTTATTGTAACACTACTTTTATTTATTTTAGGGATTAGCGAATGTTGTCCCTGTAGAGTGGCTTCAAATGTTCAACAACAGAGAGCTCCAGGTGTTGATTTCGGGTGCTCAAATACCAGTTGCCGTGGAGGACTTAAAACAGCATACCAATTATGCAGGGGTTACGCCTCTGACCACCCTACCATCAAAGTTTTTTGGAAGGTTATGAACAATTTTACTGATGAGCAAAGAAGTCAACTCCTTAAATTTGTAACCAGCTGCTCACGACCTCCACTTCTTGGTTTTAAGGTACTGTTTTGATTTTTTAAACATTTAATATGATAGGCTTGTCATTCACCACCCGGGGCAACACAATGAACTCTAAACCATTTTTACTTTCTCTCTATCTTACAGGTAGAGAAAGTATGGTGATCGTCAAAAAAATCGAACTCGAGATTTTGATGAATTTTGACGTTTCATGACTTTCTGAATCCGAAAAAGTGGTTTTTGAATTTCTGTCTGTCTGTCTGTCTGTCTGTCTGTACCTCCAACTAGAGCCTAAACTATTTTACCGATTGAGCTGAAACTTGATATCTAGGGTTTTCATAGGGTTGCCCCGAGGGGTATTTGGAATTGGATATCTACCCCTAAAATTAAGGGTAGTTTACTGAAGGGAAAAAAGAGAAAAAGTCGATTTTCTCAAAATCGGCTCAAACGATTTTGATTAAATTTCATTTATAAACATTAATAAATATTCCAAACAAAATGGCTACCCACAATATTTCGGCAAAATGGCTTTAAGGGCTCCGGTCTGATGCGTCAATTAACATTTTTTTAAATAGCTCCGAAACTATTTGAGATATGAAATTACTTAGCATTACAAATATGTATATATATTTATAATACAGATATTTTTTCCGAAACATATTTTTATAAAATCAATTTAACTTTCAATCTATACGCAATTATATGAATTTTTTAACTTTTTGGACATTAAAGTCTAAGTATTGCGACCGTAAAAAAAAACTAACCTGAAATGTTGATGGACGTCGACGTCTCATGACCCCCCGAATCCTAAAAAATAGTCTTTGCAATGCCGTCTGTCTGTGTGTCTATAAAAACTTAAAATTAACGGTAGTTTACTGAAGGGCGAAAAGAGAAAAATTTGGTTTTCTCAAAATCTGCTCAAACGATTTTGACTAAAATTCGTATCTAGGCGTTGATTAAGATTATAAATAAAATGGCTATTTTCATTTTCCTATGAAAATGATTTTTAGGGTACATTACAGAAGCGTTAATTTCCGTATCTCCACAACTATTGGAGAAACTAAACAACTTATCATTGCAAAATTGTAGGACTATTAGAAATAAAAAACTTTTATTTGACATATATTTTTATAAAAACAGCAGTTTCTGAGATATTTGCAAATATATTAATACAATTTTGTGAGCTTTAGTTGTAAACATATACTACTTAAGTCTTAACGCATTAATTCTCCAATGCCATAGAGTAATTAAATATAAGTATCTAAATAATAATATTTAGCACCGCGTCTTACTACCCGTTCGGGTTATACGCCTATAAGTATCTAAAAAAGTATGTTATTTTTCCTTAAATCTCTTAGAGAAATGTTTGAATAGCAATGATCTATCTCCATTTTAGACTCAATAGTCAATATTTACATTTTTTTATTGGTCAAAATGTATAAATGAATAATTAAATATCAATGCGATGACTTGAAGATCTGCACCACCTTATAAAATGTTAAAATTTTAACCAGAAATCGAAATTTTATTACGAAGTGTTGACCCTTTTGGAAGCCATTAAACTGTTTTGAAATGCTCTTAGGTGGACAAAGATGCGCCTCTTTTCTCATTGATTATATATCATTGTATATTATTTTATGCGTGTTCTTATGTGGAGTGGTGATGATACAATGTACATTATTCCGTTCAGAAATCTTACGAGTTTATAGAAAGAGAGAGAAAAGTCTGTGCGGTGTGCCGTACCATTTTTTTTTTTTTTGTATGTGTACATGTATGACGCTTTCATCTCCAATTTTAATCAGGACCTCTTGAAGGGAACATATATACTGCGTTTATCCTTAAAGCATGTAACACGCTTGCTAAATATTTCCTTTCTTTCAAAATATACATGTTAAATCATTTATCTTTATTAAATACACAAGTTAATTGATTTGGAAACACGGTGCAATAGGGGGGTGTAAAGTCCACTTTTTTCAATTCGAAGTGAACTAAAATCGAATACATGAAATATTCTCAAGGCCAAATCGAAGTTTGAATATTTTTTTTTTATGGTTTTTTTTATGCTGGGAAAAATATAGTGGTTATTTCTACCACTCTATATACTAAAGTTAGTTGGAAAATGTTTTATTGCAGAATATTTTGTCAAATTTTATTCTCCTCTGATAAATTAAGTTATAAGATCACAACTTATAATTCAATTACTTCAGATTTTTTTCATATCAATATTAATTTGTATCGTCTCAGTAATTAACAACTTAGAATGACAATAATTGAGAATAAATTGAGTTAAAATTTTTATTGGCAAACATTCATAATTGTCAAAGCTAGATTTTTTAAAATGTGAAGTCAAAACTGATATTTCTTTGAAGCCAAGTCTAAGAATTGCACACGCCTACTGTACAACATTGTCATTTAAATTTTAGGAAAACAAGTCAACCAGAAAGGACTTCTCTCTTCATGCCTATATACGCACCTTAAATTTTATTCTCCAAATCACTTTCACAGTTACACACGCTTTTAAAATGTTTGGAAGTATTCATTTTCCCTCTAAATAAAGACAAGGAAACACACACACTATTTGGCAACTACTTATTTGAAAAAAGTTTGAGAGTAAATGAAACATGCCATGTTGGCAGACATCGATTTGCCATATAGATACTACTGGATTAAGGGTTGGTTAAATAGATAGCTTTATGTATAATAAATAACACTAAAAAATTAATATTGGGTGGTAATATAATCATTCAATCCGATACTTGAGATAAGGGTCCCGGCCTGGTACGATTCCTGGCATGGCCTAAAAATTTATCATTGGTAAAGTTTAGGTTTACCCTTTCACATTGGTAAATTAACGGCCGGGGGACTATATGTTGTACATTTCCTAGTCTTAAGTTTATTATAAGTTATATGAAGCTATGAAAGGCCCTAAAAATCTGGTAGTGGATCATAGGCTGGAAACAGTAATAGATGTAAGTAAGATATAATCATTCGGTTAAGAAAGTCTATGCCCTTAATACCCCGAGTAAAAATAAATAAATTAAAGGTAAATTATCAAGTTATTATAAATAAAATATAAAAAGAATATATATAAAAAAATCAACTTATCCTTAAATCAAAGGGTAGTCTTGATTTTGTTGTTCACCCGCAAATGGACATATTCTCAATGTCTGTGCTGATTGTAGTTGAAGTTAGCAGTTGGGAATGTTACTATTGATCAATAATTTAGAGATCCTAAACTTGGTTTATCATGTAGAAAAAAATCATTTCTTATGGTTCAAACTTTAAAATTCCAACATTAAATTATACACAAACTACAAAAAAATGTGGAGCAAAAAGGAAATAATATGTATCTTTAATTCGGGTGCACACTAGACGTTAAATACTTTTTTCTCCAAAATTAAGCTTTCTAAAATAAAATTGAGATGAGTGCTATACACGAGAGCACACTTTGAAATAAATTAATTAGGTAATAGGCACAACCTGAATGTGTATGTAGTAAGACGCAGTGCTTGATTATTTTAAAATAACCTAATAATTATTGTTCAAGTTAGCTAAAACAATAAAAACATTATTTATAAGCACATCTATGTCTCGCAAACTGTGATTTCACTAAATGTGTGAAAAATCCCACGTGAAAGCACAAAAAATTCGAAATAATAGCTGCTTTGTATTTTTAAGTTTACATATTAAAAGGTATTATATATGATATACCAAGTTTTTGAACAAATTTTTGAAATTTTTAAACAAAATTTGAGTTTATTGTACCATAATTTACTCTAATGCCATTTTTAGATGTATTCATTTTGATTTTTTAAATTATATGTTAGATCGCAGTATCGGAAATAGTACCACAACCATGACCCCCAATACTTACATTATATTATCAACTAATCAATACAGAGATGTGATTATCATTCTCTTATAATCTCATTTTGTATAAATGTCAAAAATAATAAGCATATTTGATAGAAAAAAAATTGTAAATGGATTTTTTAATACATTTGATAAAATTAAGAAAATCGCTAAGCGAATTTTTTATCTTGAGGTATTTGTAATTTCTTTCATTCTTATGATAAAACATATTTATATTTGAGAATTTTTAAATTGAAATTCGTTGATTCGTAAGAAAAAATTTCAAATATTTATTTACTATAATCTAGGATCTTTAATTATATACTGTGAAACTTTTTATTTCATTTTAGGATTCAGAAAGAATTAATAATTTATTTTCAGGAATTGGATCCACCGTTTTGCATCCAGCATGCAGGTAGTGTTGACCGCCTTCCAACTGCAAGTACGTGTATGAACTTATTAAAACTTCCAGAGTTTACAGACGAAGTGACGCTACGAGATAAGCTACTCTATGCCATTCAAGCTGGTGCAGGCTTTGAACTCAGTTAAATATTATATACTTTGTTGTCAGTGGTCCATTTTACATAGAACATAAACAGGAAACGGGTCGTAACATTTAACAGAACGTATTAATATATAAGTTTTAAGGAAAGAAGGCCCAAACAATTTAAGGTGAAATTTTCTAGTGTTGATATCACTAACTTTTCTATCTGTTCTTTTAAAAAAATATGATTTCACATTGTTATGGTTGTGTTTTTGTGTTTTAAAACATATATATTGGGCGAACAAACCATAATTGTTTTGTGGTATCCCAAGTAATCCACAGTGTTATAAGGTTAAACATCTAACATTTTAAGGAAGATAAGGCTTACATGACTTAACTTTGGTTTTTCCTGGTGAAAAAAAAAAAGAAGTAAAAACAGCCCCATATTCCCCACTCTGTAAATATGATTTGTCACTTGTTTAAGGGATTTAAATTGACTTTACTCCTCAATGTGAATACACATATTTGTGAGCTTGATGAATACATAAACATAGGGGTCTACAAAGCTTCGATAATGTCAAATTTATTCGAACATTTATTATTTGATTCAAGAACTTGTATCAAACTAAACTAGGAAAAAAATCTATGGGGTTTTAGGTCATTGCATATTACACAATGGGCCTAAAATATGTTAATACATATTTATAGTAACAATTATTCTTGTGAGATAAAGGAAATGCTATAAATTATTACCATATTGATCAGAAAATAAGCACCGCTCTTCTTCCAAAAGCAGCCTTAAAAAAACTTTCATAATATGAATTGTACCCTTGGATAATATGTAACAAATGGGTTAACTTTGAGGACTGACAATATATATTTAAATAGTTTATAATCATCACAACAGATGGTGCTCTCAACCACTTCTTTGACAAGCTGAACTATTGTTGCATGAATATATTGAAGAACTTAAAATGTATCTAATATTGTTTTTATAATATTTAATTCTGTTTATTTAACATCATAAATTTAACCTATTTAACAAGGATATGATTCAATTTGAACGCAAAAAACCTACAGAGATATAGAAATATATAAATATTTAAAAATGTTTTTTCATTCAACCTTTCAACTGTCTTAAAAAGTCACAGGTGCTGTGAACCAACCACAAGAAAATTACAGTTTGAAATTAAAATATTTACATTTTAACCAAAATGTATCATAATTAATTTTCAAATCATATCAATTTTCAAGCCTATTCTCTAATAAAAAGGGCCGAACGCTGATTGAATTATGGTTTAAAGCTTTTTGGTGTAGCTTAGATCCTTGTTTATATATAAATAATACATAATAATATTATTAAATATAATATAAATACAACATTCTATCCCTCTACCAAGAATAAAGAGACAAGTTTGAACAGGCAACTGCAGAATCCAAGCCTAAACTTTTTTTAATAAAGAAAAAGGCAACAAAATAATCTAAATGCCATGATCAACATATAGCCATGCTGCCATAGTCCAATCTGTGTTTCACTCTTTTTTGTTGAAGAAAGGGACTGGTTAACCCTGAAAATTACATAATTATGTGCTATTTGGAATAGAGCACTAGGCTAAATCATGGTTTAAATTAGGAGGGATGGCCAGCACACTTACCTTGGTGATACTGGAGTAGAGATTGTTTAGATAGAACACTAAAAAACCCGCAAACACATTTTTAAGGACAAGCTTTCACTGTCACAGACAGCTTCATCAGGCCAAGAGAGTAGACTGATGCTCTTGGTTGAACTGCAAGGTTGACTGTCCACAGCCAACTCTTTTTCAGTTATGATATCACTGTATAGATGGCAGCACTTTGAATAAATAGATACATAGATATTTATAAAAACTAAAAATTGTGTTATATAATGTATTATTATTGTGACATTGAATGTAATAATAAGTGCGCTGGTAGGAAGGAGAGGAATTACCTAAGGTTGAAGTTACGGGCTTGTCTGGATTTGATGATATATTGATGGGCCAGTTCCCATATCCTTAGTTGTGAAGGGTTACACATTTCTTTGTTCACGGATTTGACCACCTTGGTTGTGTAACAGTGATTAAAGTCCAGATTATGGGCTTCACCATGTGATGCTACAGGCTTATCTTTATTTTTCATTTTTATGTCATGTCGATGACCATTCATTCATTCTCTTAGTGTTTCTTTTGTGAGACCAATGTATCGTGCTTGGCACTAGTTGCATTCTAGTTGGTAGATGAGGTTTTCAGAATCACAAGTATGGTGGCCTTTTATAGGATAATTTATTTTAGTTATGTTGCTGGAGAATGAATTTGTTGGTTTATGTATGGTGCAGGTTTTGCTGCGAGTATGTGGATATGGGGGATATTGGTGTAAAGTGATGTAACATCAATTGAGACCAAGATGGCATTACTTTTCTGGATGTAGATATCACACTCCAGCAGGGACACCTGAAAACAACAGTGCACACCAAGGAAACCAACCAGCAACAATACCTTCATTATGACAGCTGCCACCCTATGAGCACAAAGAGAACACTCCCACATAGCCTAACCTTTAGAGCCAACAGGAACAAACAAAATCATCCCTCTGGACACTACATACCACCTTGGACTCCACAAACTCGACAATCTCTTGAAAACAGGTTTCCCCATTCTGCAATCCTCCACCACTACACTAAATATCTTCAAAGAGCTTCCAAAAGTAACCTATAAACAACCAGCCAATCTACGAAACTTACTTGTAAAACCCACACTGCCAGACCCCACGATTCAACCCAAACCCAAACAAATATCAGGTTCATTTACCTGCATCTGCACCCCCTGCAAAACCTGCACCATACATAAACCAACAAATTCATTCTCCAGCAATATACTAAAATAAATTATCCTATAAAAGGCCACCATTCTTGTGATTCCGAAAACCTCATCTACCAACTAGAATGCAACTAGTGCCAAGCACGATACATTGGTCTCACAACAGAAACACTAAGAAAAAGAATGAATGGTCATCGACATGACACAAAAATGAAAAATAAAGATAAGCCTGTACCATCACATGTCGAAGCCCATAATCTGGACTTTAATCACTGTTACACAACCAAGGTGGTCAAATCCGTGAACAAAGAAATGTGCAACCCTTCACAACTAAGGATATGGGAACTGGCCCTATAATATATCATCAAATCCAGACAAGCCCCTAACCTCAACCTTAGGTAATTCCTCTCCTTCCTACCAGCGCACTTATTATTACATTCACTGTCACAATAACAATACATTATATAACACAATTTTTAGTTTATCTATCTATATCTCTATTTATTCAAAGTGCTGCCATCTATACAATGATATCATAACTGAAAAAGTCAGCTGTGGACAGTCAACCTTGCAGTTCAACCAAGCATCAGTCTACTCTCTTGACCTGATGAAGCTGTCTGTGACAGTGAAAGCTTGTCCTTAAAAATGTGTTTGCGGGTTTTTTAGTGTTCTATCTAAACAATCTCTACTCCAGTATCACCAAGGTAAGTGTGCTGGCTATCCCTCCTAATTTAAACCATTATTATGTGTTTTGTTTTAATTGTTAACTTTGAGGCCTACAGTTTCTTGGTAAGTGTGTAGGCCTTGCCCTTCTATTCTCCTTTCAATATTTAATTTAATATAGCTTTGTGTCACCAATTTTCCTTGATTTTACATGTAGTTTTAGTACATATACTTCTTTTCTCCATTGTTGCACATAGATCAAATCAAGCCACAACAATTTTCTTAAATCAAATCATAAATTGCAATTTTGTACCTATATATATTTTTAGGCTATTTTATTTACCACTAAAACAGAAAAACTGCCTTGTGGTTTGGTTTTAATTAACAATACTGGAATCTGAACATGGAAATAAGGCAACTGCCTTGTGCTTTAGTTATAATTTATTATGTATGATCATAGAAATCAAGGCTGTTCCTAAAAATATATTTTGGAAATGGTTGGAGGTTCTTTCTACGGTGGCAAAGGATATGGCAAGGAAATTTTTAAACATCAAATCCCTCTTGAAGTACTTTGTATAATAAGACAGTGTAGAGACACTGTACAGTAATTTAAAGTAAAAATATAGTTTTGGCTTGGAGAAGAACAAACACACATCTCTCTTCATTAATTTTATAAGAGATTAATAAGTGACTTGCCTAGGCATATAGACGCGACAAAAAATAAATAAAATATTAATGAATCGTTCAGGGGTGAGGTTTTAAACCTGCCTGTCCACCCCATTTTCCTCTCAATATGACACAACAAAAATAAGATCTTACTTTTAAATTAAAAATGTAAAGTATTATGAACAAGAATTTTCCAATTGAGAAGTTTTAAAATGGTTTTCTTGGAATCATTATTTTAATGCAATTTATCTACACAAATATGGACATAGTCAGATGTATAGTATTTTGCAAAAAAGTTCCTTATTTTGAAAATTTGTACAACTCTCCAGTGGAATTTTGTAAAAATATCTAATTAAGTTATTTTAAATTGTATTTTACTACTAAGATATCATAAGTATTTGAACGAAAAAAAAAATCATATTATACAGTAATGTAGCATTATTGTCAGAAATAGTTTAAAATGGTTTTCCATTTTAAAACAAAATGTCACAAAAAGAACCAACTCTCTAGAATTGAATGTTGAAACTAGTGGTAGCAAATTGTATTCTCAAATGTATGTATACTGTACATTTAAACTGATTCCCTTGATTCAAGTAAACTATCCAAACTTATCTTAAGACTCTTGACAAATTTGAAATAGCTACTTAATACTGTACATTTGTATTCATCAACATAATTAGTCATTTTCCATAATAGGAAGAAAGCTCAAAATAATTTGATCCTAAAACAATGAAGGCTCTGTTTTATTAACTAACAACTAATAATACTAGAAAAATGTGTTTTGTTCATGACTTACTGTGGATTCACACATTTGCTGTAAAACGAGAGCAGTGCTGATATTTGGTCATGTGACACCTCTAATCCAACCACAAGAAGTCCATGTGGCCAGCATAGCCCGCACTGCTCGAGTAGAGTTAATTTCAACGTTTTCTGCACTTCTACAGAAAAACTCCCAAGAAGACCCAATCAGCGCATGTGCAAACTTTCACACTTGCGTTATTTATAAACACAGCACATTCTCACATTGGCATATCTCAAAAGTGATGATTTAAAAGAAAGACTAATCAATTTAGTCTATTTAGCGTCTATACATTTTCACATTTTGTTCTTCTTCTATAGCTGCAAGCAAATCAATGCTGTTTTCCTTTTTCTGTTGATAATGTTGATGACTGCTCAAGACAAGGCTGCCACCCATCTGGAAAACTGGGAAAACAGGGAATTTGGTTTGACCTGGAGAAATCAGGGAAATGTCAGGGGATTTCTTAAATTTCCTAAAAATGACTGGAATTTTAAAATATAAAGTCAAATTTTTTAAAGTGTTTAACTATTTTGCTAATAACCTATTTTTACATTAATATTTTTATGCATATTAATTAATTAAAGTTGCAATCGTAATACATTAACTTTATAGGGAAGGCTATTGCTATATTGCGGCATTATGTAATCCAAAAACATCTGCGCATGTGTAAACATCAGTGTATGCTCCGTGGTCACCGTTCTAATTGTAAGAAAGCGTCTGCACAGTCTTAGATTTGACATGTAGTACTCATGCGGGTATTTGATCTTTTGTGTTCTTAGTTTCCGAAATAGTGACAAAACGGCGCTTTAATGTTATTTTCTATATCATTTGTAACTTAATTTAAAAAAATGTTTTAATTAATTATTATGTTGTGGCATTATAGTAAAATTATTTATTTAATACATCAAAAGCATTAGAAATTTTCTTGTTCAATTTAGTGAGCCTTTGCACATGCTCAAATACATATTTCTTTTAGTGTTTCTCAATTCTAAAATGATACGCGTGCGGTATTTATTTTGAAGTCCAAACCGTTGCCTCTCAACCACCTACTATTTACAACTAGAAATAAAATGTTTTGTGTAAATGTGTGAAAATCAGTGCATCCATACTCCAAAAACAAGCTTCAAATAAAATTAAGAATAAATATATTGATTTATGATAGGCCTTAAAGGTTTTTATCTTTAATAAATGTGGTTATCATTAATATGGAGTTGGGGCATAGACTAATTGCATAGCATGTATTGAGGAGAAGGTTGAGGTATGAATCCCGGTTAGGTTCACTTGGGGTGGTTTACTCATTCTCTCTCCATGCTAATGCGTGTTCATCTATTCTAAGCCACCTTCCTCATTCCCGCACATTCTCGTGAGTTGTTTGAACTATTATAGTTCTGTCTGGAAAACCTGGAAATGTCAGGGAATTTCAATGTTAAAAATTAGTGGCAATCCTGTCAAGAGAATAAACAAGGGTTATCAACACACAATATTGGAGGCAATTAACTGATTGTAATATTTACGTTTTTATGTTTGACGTTTCAATGCATCATGAGTAAACAGATTCCCAACTTTCCACAAGTGTGTGAACAACTGCATGCGGACTCACTTACTGCTTTCAAATTTCAGTGTATGTGTAAATTCAGTTTTAGTATACCACTCTACTAACCAAGATAACCATATTTTTACTTGTAACCAGGAGACTTCTCATTTGTTCACCTCTACCATACTCCACAGGTATACAATGAATTCTGGATTAATAGGGTACCGATTAGCCGGTTTGCAAACTAATCAGCGATATACTCTCCCATTTTCTCCCTTTTTCTTTTCTTCGTCTAACAGCGCACTGACAGCCATGCTATGTCAATTGCTTATAAAACTAAAGGAAAACAAATCACTCTAAAGATAAAATTAAAAGATGCTGGATTTCTTTCTGTTGCCCAATTTGTAGCGACACTGAAATTTTGAGAGAGATGTTTTACAAACTTTTTCTTAAAACATTAAAATGGCAATCAAATTATATTTTAAGTTCATTGTAGAATTCTTTAATTTTATCACATCCACAAAATAAAATATTTTTGTGAAATCTACTATTTTATCTTCTAAGTGTGAATTATGGTTGATTTTTTTTATTTAAATGATAATTAAAGATAACATTCTGATAAAATAAAATATAGTTTACTCAGAATCTGTAGATCTATTTCCCTCAACCAAATAACATTAGTTAAATATGTGCTTGTAACAGCAATCATGATAGTCATGTTGGCAACCAAAAACAAATATTTAAAGATACAGAAGAAGAAGAAGAAAAACACAGATCTAAGTAAATTAAATTATATATTTTTAACACCCTTTCTTTTTTTTATATGTATTGGTCATAGTTTTTCAATTTTTTGAACTATACCACTTTTATAAAAGTTTGTTAACATTTTAAACCAAAATGAATTATTTTATTTACAAACATTTCAGAGCTCTACCAATTTTGTAATTAATAAATAAAGGTATCTTTTGTATTAACTGTAATTTTGAATCATCCTTGGTTCTTCTTACTGTATATGTTTGATGACTGTCTGCAAAGTAGGTGTGGTAAAAGCCCTATCCAAGTAGGGATGCCAAATGGCCAGTATTTGACTGCCTGGCCTGTAATTAACTCATTTTTATTCCTAGGGCCAGTAGCTGGTCAGTAAAATATAAATTACAGCAGAAGGCCGGTATTTTTTTTTTATACGATGGAGGGAAACTTCTTATGGAGAAGGGAAGTGTTTGCTTACTGTGGGAAATTTCCTTTTCAAACAGGGCAAGCGTAATGTCTAAACAGCTGTGACGGGATCATCTGGGGATTCATTGGTGATCAGGAAAGTGCCTTAAGTCATGAAATAAAACCTACCATTTCTTAGTGCTACCTCTATATTTTTTTTCATCGTGTCCTCTCTCTGTTTCAAAATGACTATTTTGATCCTGGAGAAAATTAACTTTTGCATGTGATGTATACTCTGTTATGGCTGATCTCAAAAATAGTTTGAAGACACAACAAACGTTTTTTTTGGTACCAAATCCAGCAGCAGCTTGAAAAATTTAAGGATGGTAAGTTGAGAATTTTAAAAATGAAGCCTTGTGTATGAAAGAGTTCTTGTTTGGAGAAATGGTTTGATTATGTGAATTCCCCATTTAAACAGATGTCAGTTTTTAAACTTGATAAATCTCCGCCCACACTTGAGAAATTGTAAGTGTTGGACAGTAAATAGTACTTCAGCTGGATGAAGATGAACCTTTTGATAAAATCTGTCTGCTGAAAGAAGTTTTCCTTACCTTGAAAACTGAAAATAGACTACCACAGAAAAGTGATTCAAGTACAGTAGAGGTTCAGAAACTCAACACTCGATAACTCGACACGCGCACGTGCACACAGTTGTTGGCGCCAGTCATTACAATCCAAGGTTATTCAACTGTATAACCTCTCAATTTGTTTGTGTAACTCGAGTGGAACAGTCGTGCTGTGTTTGTTAGTTTTTCATTTCGGTAACATGTTATTCGAATCAATACAATACTATATGTACAGTACTGTAATGCATTTCTCTATATTATTCGTAAGTATGTACACCATTATATTAACATGTAATATATTTTAGTGTAAATATATTACTGTTACTATACCGTACAATACTACAGTACTACAACTATACCTGTAATATTCAATACTGTACTGTAATTTATCCTTGTTTAGTAAACATGACATAGTAAACATGCATTTTATGCAAGTTCATTCGTAAAACTCGACATTTCAATAACTCAACACCATTTCAGTCCACATTAGGTCATGTTTCCGAGACTATACTGTACTTCCTAGACAAAGATAATTTACCTACTTTAAAGTCCCCACAACCTCTTAAAGTGGTTCACAGCATTTTTGCCATCACCCCTAGTAATGCTTTTGTTGAAAGAATTTTCAGCAACTTGAACAATCTTTGGACACCTGAGGGAAACAGACCTGTTATTGATCTTGTAAACACAGAACTTTGTTTGCGTTCTAATTTAAAATTCATTTATAGAGTTTTTTCAGTTCATTAAGGGTAAAAATAATGTTTTTAAAGCTATAAATTCAATACAAAATGTAAGTTTCTTTAAAAGGTGTAACATGGTGTAATCCATATTAGAGCGAAAATATTTATGGCTATTACTTATAACCAAACTTATAACAAATTAATTTTGGTAATAAAGAATTTCAACATGATTATTTTTTCATAAATATGTAAGTCACACACACACACACACACACACGCACACACACACGCACACACACACACACACACGTATATATATATATACATATACAGTCTTTATTATTATTTTCTGACATCTTAGCTCAGTCGGTAGTGCGTCTGCCTACTGATCTAAGGGTCCCAGGTGCAATTCCCGGCATGGCTGAAAATTTATCATTGATGAAAATATAGGTTTACCCTTTCACATTGATAAATTGGTGGCCGGAGATGGGATGTTGCGCCTGTCCTAGTCTCAAGATAGATTATAAGGCAATTGAAGTTATGACAGACCCAGCCAGTAGTGTAAAATATATAGCTTGAATAAAAAACTGACCCAGTTCATAGGCTGGAAACGGTAATAGATGTAAGAGATTATTAACATTTTTATAACATGTTCTGATTGTTTTATAACCGTGGTGTGAATGTTTGACATATCAATATCAACCCATATGCTTAAGCATAAACTTGAAAAAAAATAAAAAAAAAATCCCGCAGAGGTTAATCCGTATTTTTTCGTTTTAGATTTGGCAACCATATGTCCAAGACATATTTTTCAACTATATCATGCTATCTTAGAAGCTAACAGGATGATCTGACATACACTTTGTTTTTATCAGTGTTATATCACACGCTGTGATAAAGGCAAAAGAACTGAATGATAGTTAAGTTAATAAACTATTAACTTGAACATGAATAAAGGCTAAATTTAACATCCTGGCTACTTTTGATTGTTGCATTTTAATATTTGGTATCTTTAAAACTGTTTCTTTAAACTTTTTTTTCTTTCTGATCATCTCTTTAACAATCATAATGGTACAGTAAAACCTTGGATTGCGAGCATAATTCGTTTCGTAAACGTGTTCGTAATACAAAGCACTCGTATATCAAAGTGAATTTCCCCCATAAGAAATAATGGAAACTCAGATGATTCGTCCCACAACCCAAAAATATTTAATCTAAAAATGATTAATGCCTTTTTTATTTTCGTTATTTAAATCTAACTGTACTGTAATCAAATTTATTAATTAAATTTAATGGTGGCTGGTGTGAGGTAGACGAGAGAGAGGAGAGGAGGAGGTGGGTTATAGTTTAGGACGACTTTCACCGTCACTAACGGAATCACCGCTATATGTTGGCTCACTGGAATATTTTTCTTTTTGTGCGACTTTAATAAAGAACCTATCCAATGATACTGCTCGGCAGACAAAGCGTAACCGTAGTACTACTCGTATTACAAGATATCGCTCGTTTATCAAGTTAAAATTTATTGAAAATTTTTGCTCGTCTTACAAAACACTCGCAAACCAAGTTACTCGCAATCCAAGGTTTTACTGTAATATAAAATGTCTTGTACTGTTTGCCACTTAATGCACTTCAAATAAATGGTTCTTTTATCTTTGGTATGTAGCCAACATGCAATAATTTAGTGTATCACCATGTCATATTGTTGTGTAAAAGTCTTCCCTCTTTGTATTTTGAATGGTGATAACAAATTTAAAATGTTATTCTGGTACTGAAGTTAATATATTGAGGATTAGCAGACTTTATGATTATTGTATTGATCATTATTCTATAGTTAGTTACATTATTTTCAACAATACATTGTAAAATGGAGTCTAGTTTAGGTATATTATTAATTTATATTAATAATCAATATCTGCTGCTGTTGATTATTAAATTATATTAATAATAAGTACAGTTTTGAATATATGTGGCTAGTTGCTATCCTCAGCATTGGTGTTTAGTGTATAGTCTCTACTGGATTGTTTGTTTATAAGAAATCCTTGTTAGATTGTTTATTATTCAATAATGTAATGTTACATAGTGATTTGTGACCACCAAAGTGTTAGATGATGATTGAATAATTTTATTGTGTGTTTGGTTTGATATCCCTAAGCTTAAAATATTTTATAAACATACAACAAAATGTTATAGAATGTAATGTGGTTTGACTCTTTGCTGTTGATTATGTTGACTCTATACCACTATTTTAAATCAATAATATTATTTTCGAGTACCTATCCATTCTTCAGATGTCTGGACAAATAATTGTTCTACCAATTAATTTGTCTACTTTAGCAGTTCAGAACATGCCATTTAATTGCAGGGCTAAAATGATAATAACTTATTACCTATAGTAGAAAGAAAATAATTTGTATTTACTGTATATAGCTTTTTTTTTATGTATATACAGCCTATAGATTTTGTTTTGCTCAAAATGATGTTAATTTTTAAGAAAACAATATTATTATTAGTACCGCGTCTTTTTAGATATTTTTTTGTGTGTGTTAGTGTTTTATTTTAACAATTTCTATTATTCACTACCCAGGTATCTGTACTGTACATTCCTCCTACTTTTGACCATGATTTAGCAGAGTGCTCTATTCCATTTAACTAATATGATAAACAGTTAAATTTTAAACCTATATTCTAACTGTCCTATCATTCTTCACCCCATTTCCTTTTTCTCCCTTTTGTGTTTTTCATTTCCGTCCTTTAGGAAGTTGCACCATGCGTTTTACACTCCCTCCTGATGAGTTCCGATAAAATGAACTGTAGGTCAAGGGATTTGGTGGTAACGGTTGATTTTATTCAATCAGCCATTACCTCTCTGTCCATTAGCAGCAATGTAAAGTGTGAACTGTGTTCTTCTTTTTCATTGTACAAGTCATATTATTGTGTTAAATCCCTTTTATGCGTTTCTTTCCCCCCATTTCTGTATCCTCTTTCATATATGACAAAACATACCTCAAAAACTTATGTTATTTAGATAATTTGTTAAATTTTTTTTTTTAGTTGAGATGGCTTTCTGAAAAGTAGGTGTCAAATCTACAATCTAACGTTAGAGTTTTTTTTTCAGTAGTTATTTCACTCTTTATTTATTTGTAAAATTAACCACCACCTAAAAGATAATACCCAAACTCTGCTCTCTTTATTTTTTATAATCAAAATTAAAAATCAAGCACACAGGTAGCATTACAAGATAACAGCTATATTCACTTGGATCAAAACAAAAGTAGTTTTAAGTTTAAACAAACTCTTAATTTAACTTTCTTTGAATAACTGTATGATACAAGATAATTAGTGAATATTAAGGTCTTGTAAATAAGAAAGTTTTTAAATAGTTTAAAATGTAACCCCAAGAAACTGAATTGTTTACCTGCTTCCTTTCTCGATGAGGTGTTATGTATCTTTTCATTAAAATAAAAAAAATTGTCAAATAAGTTTACATCGAGCTTCAACAATAAAATTTAGTTGAATATCAAATCATTGAAGTGAGGTATTTAACCTACATGTGAAAGATGATTATAATTTAGATTTAAAATGATTCTTGTTGGCAGTGATTTTTGGTTTATTTCCAACGTTTGAATATTTTATACAAAATTATAGTATATTATGTAAACTGTAAATATTAGGAACTGAAAATGCTGTATGTGTTTGTTGTTTTATAATTTTTCTTCTTTCAACTATTCAATAAATAACTACTGTGCAAAGTTTATTAGCATTCCTAGATTTTTTATTTGTAAAAATTTAGAAGTAATATTATTTAATGATCACTTTATATTGGTCTTGATGTTAAGTTAAATTTAGTTGAAATACATTTTAAAGGCATTTACAATATTTTTTTAACTCGCTTGCTAAATTGGAAATGATAAGAGCTGCTGGTGAAGTAGGTATACACTGGTTATACAGGGTGTTTGATAGTGATTTGGAAGGAGGAAAAGGTACCGGAAGAATGGAAGAAGGGAGTAATAATACCTATTTTCATGAAAGGAGACAGGAAGAGGTGTACAAATTATAGGGGGATAACGCTGATGTGCCACTTATATATGAGAAGATAACTGGAAAAGAGAATAAGAAATAAAATGAAAGGTAGGAGGAGAGAGGAACAGCATAGATTTAGGGACCAGAGGTCTACAATAAAGTTGATCTTTGACATATAACAGCTGATGGAAAGAAGGTATGAATTTGGGAAAGACTTGGTAATGGTATTTATAGATGTGGAGAAGGCATATGATTGCATTGATAAAAATAAAGTGGAAAACTATGGAGGAGGCCGAAGTGGAAAGAGGAGTTGTAATGATATTGAAAAGCATCTATAAGGATAATAATAGTAGTTGTGTTAAGACCTAGCCTAGAGTGAGAGGACAGAGTGGTTCCAAATAAAAAATGGAGTGAAGCACACCACTACTATTTATAATGGTAATTGAAATGGTCATTAACAAAGGGGCAGGAAACTCGGGGAGGAAAGAATGAAAGTCATGATGTTTGCCGATGACTTGCTGATATGGGGAGAGAAGGAAAAGGAAGTACAGGAACAATTTCAAGAATGGAATAAGGCAGTGAAAGAGAGTGGAATGACAGCCAAGTGATGGTAATGACAAGGAAGAGGATGAGACCCAGTAAGCTATAAAGTTGTTTGGAGTAGAGCTGCGGAAGGTAGAGAGTGTAATGTATCTTGGAAGCATGATTGAGGCAAAAGGTGGAAGTAGAGAGGTTCTTATGAGAAGAGGATGGCAGAGAGAGTTGTTCTCTGGGTGTGTAGAGAGACCTGATATGGAGTATAGAAGTGCCAGAGTTGTTCTTTAGGTGTATAAGAGACCTGCTATGGAGAATATAAGTGCCCTTGAAGTGTAAGGAAGTGTTGTACAGGGCGTACTTTGTACACATTGTCACATAAGATGCAGAAACATGGACAGTGGATGTAAGAGAGATTAGGAAAGTGGAGGCTATTGGAATAAAGTTTGTGAGGAACATGTTAGCTGTCACAAGGAAAAACAAGATTAGGACTGGAGTTATTCGGGAAAGAATGAGAGTACAGGGAGTACATGAGATAGTAAAGAAAGCAAGACTGAAACGGTATGGGCATATAATGAGGATGGAGAGGAAGAGGATGCCAAAGAAAATTATGGAAATTAAGTTTATAGGAAAAAGACTCCAAGTGAGGCCAAGAAAGAGATGGGAGGAGCAGATAATAAAAAATGTAAAAGTGAGAGGAAAAGAATAGTGGAAGGATACAGGAAGATGGAGGCATTTTACTAAACTAAACTGGCCACAGGCTGGAAACGATGATGATGATGATTTGCTAAACTAAATTAGAAAAATTTTCAGGTATACCGATATAATATTTTGGTTTTAATACAAACACAATGGATGTAAATAAGCTTATATTAAAATAGCTAAGTAGCTTGCTTGACCCACTGGGAACCTTACCCTCACACTCGTCTATGGTCAAATGGTCTAAAAAGTGTCTGTTAAATTGTTGTTCTATTTGGAAAACATGTAAAATACAGATAATTTTGTAAAATGAAAGTAGTGGCAATCCTGAAATTATATATATATATATGCCACAATTGTAGTTAGCTAACAGTTTATTTAACTAAAATTTTATATTTACTTTATAACATTGGAACCTAAAAGTTCATTGCTGCACTTAAAAATGTATGCCACCTATCCCTCTCTTGAGCTAGTTCCATCGAGTCTACCTTGGGTTCCATTCTAATGTTATCCTCCCATCTGCGTCTAGGTCTTTCAGATGGTCTCTTATCATTGGGTTTACCAGTCTACACTCTGAACATAGTTATAGGTTGTTCTATTCCCACATAGTAATTTGCGAGATCTGATTACCCTAACAATGTTTTGTGATGAGCCTATGTTATATAACTCATCATTATGTAAACTCCTCCACTCCCAGTGACCTCATCCCTTTTTTTTGGACCTAATATCCTCCTAAGAAGCTTGTTTTCAAACACCCTAAATTTCTTTCCGTCATAAAAGTTTAGAGACCACACTTCACGCCATAGAGGACTGGTAAAATTGTTTTGTATATGCTGAATTTTACATTCCTTGATATCTGTCAAGGTATTAACAACTTACTGACTGAGTAAAAGCATGCATTTCTCGACTGTGTTCTTTTCCTGATTTCAATTCTAATGTCATTATCATTAGTTAAAATTGTTTCTGACTATTTAAAATCACTAACCATGTCAAATGATAGGTAGTTTGCAATAATCTCTAAATTATTTACCCAAATCTGTGTTCTCTGTGATCATATACTTAGTCTTTTCACTGTTCACAAGGGCGTAAAAAACATGGGGTCTTGGGGGTTCGGACCCTCCACTGGAATGTGCTAGACCCGCCCCCCCTCCCCTTTAGTTGTACCACCCTAAAAGGGGGGTCCACGTATACATACAAAAAATTAACAAGGTATAACTTTTTACTTTTACTCCAGTTTAATGTAAATGCCTTCAACCAAATACTAGTTAATTATTTTAAAATTCACCTTCAAGATTCAACTTGTAAAACTTCCGATTGTAAAATTAGCTCTGCCAACATTTCAAATACTTATTTTTGTCTACATTCAAACATGTATTGAGAAATAAAGGGCGTTTCTTGGTATGAGTTGAGTTGTGGGGTCCGAGAAAAATAGGCTAACATTTTTGTTTTGAATAGTAAGATCTTACTTTATGAATCAGCAAATGGAAAAAGCAGCTTAAAAGAAGAAGAATTGTCAGAAATGAAGTCGGCAGCTTATGTAGGCTGAATACCTGGATTTCCCCCATCCTATTTTTTAAGCACACCTACTTACGCAAAGCACTATTTTGTAACTATGAGCATTTTGAAACCATTTCCAAATTTGAACAACACCCCATTACTAGTTAGTACAAGGTTGATTGTAGTGAAAGGTTGTGTGTTGTGTCGGTATGTGGTTTTGGAGAAAGGATTCAGTATTATATTACTATTATTGATTCATCCTAACCTGAGACCTGAAGTAAACATTTATATATCACTACGCGAAGGACCTACATGATTGGTGGAATGATAGTGCAGTATTTTAAACAGGCGTGACCATGTATAATCAGTACCATAGCAAAGTAAGTCACTACGAATTTTGTATTTTTTTAAATGCTTTTAAATTTCCTGTTTTATGTTTAACAAAACTCGGGCCAGACTTAGCAAACGCCATAAATAGACAGGATGACCTCAACACTTACAACCGTCACTTTAACACTGCCGAGATGTACTGCCGGCTGACCGTTGCTGACTTGCCACTAACATGTGATGAGGACTGTACCATGAGGTTCCTCAACGCCGAGTCAGTTTTTGTTGGTATTCGAATAGTGCTTGCAAAGCTTAAAGTATCATTTCTAAATCAAATGAAGGGATGATTTTAGTTATAATACTTTTCTAATGTTATTTTAAAACAAATATAATACAAAACATAGAAGGAACTATTTAGTGAAAGGATACTATTGAAAGTCTGTTCAGTAGCAAATCTGAGCATAGACTTTCACATGGCTTTGTTTACATCAGGTTTCAGCTTAAGATGGATGAATCATTAATAGTGGCTTGTTGGTTGTTACTAATGTAATAAATATTAGTGTTGGTTAAATAATTATATAAAAATTTCAAGCCTTAAAAAGCGTAAATATATAAGACGCTTGACACCTGGCTTGTAAAAGAACCACCAGCAGAGGCACCAAAAGAGGTGATTTTTTAAAAATTAGTTTTACTGCCCCAAATTTGATTACCAGTTCGGTTATTCTTATGTGTACTAACTACCCTATTGTTGAATGTGTGTGATGCTTTTACATGTGAGAGCTCGTGAATCGTGATATTGGTATAGGCCAGGGATGACAAATCTATGGCACACATGCCAGCCAGTGTGACACGAACACGATTTGGGTGGTACGCCGACATGAGAAAAAATTAAACATTGTATACGACTTTTCCCAACGTATAATTTTTTGAAGTCGATAACATATCGACAGTCATGTGATGCCACACAGTTCTTTTTGAAGTCAATGGTTAGAAATCGTCTTGGCTCGTACTTTGTGCATCTTTTGTGCTGTTGAAAACAACATAGTTTGAACCGAAAATATATTATGTGACTATCAAAATGCAATATGTCAAATTAATATTAGACTGGCATGCTGATGACGAGGAGATCGGATTTCGAATCCCGGGTGGGTTTTCCCTAAAGGGCTTCCCCACTCTCCTTCCAAACAAATGCGGGTAGATTACCTCTAAAATGTTTCCTTCCTCATCCCAACCCCATTAGAGAAATTATCAAATATACGTCTAGCCTGAACAATTTAAGACGTGGAGATTAAAAAACTTTTGCTTTTAAAGACTCATTAAAAAACGTAAATAATAGGTGACACAATAGACTAGTCCAAAATTCAGCAAGTCTCCTGAGTGGCACACTGGTCAGAAAAGTTACGCCAATTCCTAGTCTAGGCATACAAAAATGAATTATGAATGATATTTTTGGAAATAAGGGGAATTAACCCCCAAAGGAAGCTGAGCATAATTGTTCGACTGGCATTTCTTTATATATAAGATTTAAAAAAAAATCTTTATTTGTTTAGATAGTAGCATATGTCAAGAAAGCTATATATTTCACAAGTAGGTACAGGTAGATTACATTTCCGAGAAAGTAGATGATATTTCTAAAAGACTATCTACTACTTTTCTATTTCTATTATGCTCTTAATGTAGTATTTTAAATTCAAACGTACATAGATTTGATTAAAAATATGTGTTATTTTAGAATCTAGCATATCTAGCGGATCCTTTTCACTCCCGACATAACTACTAGTAAACTACCAATTTCGACACCACCGACAAAACACTGCATTATGATAAGGTCTATGTATTTATTTATATGGGTTAATTTTATGTATCCTCCAAAACAATTGAGCTGGAAAGATGAAACTTGGAGGGGAGGCTCTTTTTTAGGCTAGGAGCTATAGTTAATTTTTTATTTTTCAAAATTCAGGCCTTAATGGAGTGAAGCGGGGAAGTGTTTTTTTTTCCGTATCTTCCAATCCCCTTGAGCTGGAAACATAAGATTTATTATAAATCAATCTCGTGCGAAGAGCGGGTTATTTAGCTCCACTTCAATATGTAATGCAATTTTTCTCTCCATAGTAAAGATATATAATTTTTTTCCCCGTAACAACTAATTCAAAATTTAATTATATATTCTAAATAAAATTATATCAAAAATGTTTCAAACATAGTTATAAAATAATTTATGTTGATCTGAGGCTCACAACTCAAAATAAAAATTAACATAGTTTTAATGTAACCAAAGAGCCACTTTGGTGACTGAAGGGTCTTAAGTACTATTCTCGCTGTAGGCTTTACTGCCGATGACTGGGATATCAAGGTTCAAATCTTGGTCATTTGTTCTAAGGCTGGTATTTCCTAAATGGTTTTCCAATCTCCCTCCACGAACATGTGGGTACACTTCCTTTAAAATCAACCTTCCTCATCATAAACATATTAACGTAATTAGGCCTATATGTGTTATGATTGTGGAGGGGTTAAGGGGAAGGTGGAATATTGATGTAGACATTCTTTGCACAAATGCAAATAATATATTAGTGTACATCTGGACACATCTGTAGCCTGGACCTAGCTAATACAGTAGTGACTCGCTAATTATGTTACGTGATACTATTGTAGGTTGGCGGTGCTATTTTTTTTACTCCTTTTTAGCACCGTGTGTCTTACTACTTGTTCAGGTTATACACCTTTGTACTAATTGCTCTAATCTTAAATCTAGGACGGACACAAAATCCATCCCCCGGTCGTCAAGTCATCACTGTGAAAGGGTAAACCCACATTCAAACAATGATACATTTCTCGACCATGCCAGGGATTGATCCCGGCATCCTTAGCTCCGTAAGTGGACGCACTACCGACGGAGCTAATTTTCGTAATTTTCTAGCATGATAATAATTTTTTTTCTAAGTTATATCCACAAACAAATTTATAGATTTTTTTTTGTACAAAAGGGCTAATTTGACCTTAAAAAAAGATGAGTTGGGGGTACAGCATAGACTTTTTCGCTACTGTGAATAAAAAATAAATGTTTAACTTACTTAAAACTTATAAGATATTTGAAACGAGTTTATAAACATTGTTGCACATTCTACTAAAGAGCATAAACGAATTAATATCACACCCACTGAGCACTACAGCAATTTCCAAATTCAAAAATTTCCGTAATATATATAATGTATTATATATATTATATGTATTATATATATTATATATAGAATATATATTATATATAGAATATATATTATATATAGAATATATATTATATATAGAATATATATTATATATAGAATATATATTATATATAGAATATATATTATATATAGAATATATATTATATATAGAATATATATTATATATAGAATATATATTATATATAGAATATATATTATATATAGAATATATATTATATTATATATATTTATGTTTCGGAAACTATTGGTTTTATACAATATATTTCAAATAAAGATTTTTATATTTAATACGCCTGCATTTTTGAAATGATAAGTTATTTCGTATCTCAAAGAGGTGCGGAGATACGATAAAAATTGGAGGTTTCCTTAAGTGTAAATTACCCTCAAAGTTATTTTCATGAGGAAATGAGAACTTCCATTTTGTTTTAATAATAAACAATACCTATATACGAATTTTAATCGAGTCGGTTTGATATAATCTATTTTTTCTCTTTCTAACCTTAAGTAAAATAAAAACTACCATCAATTTTAGGTTCGCTGAATTATTAAAAAAAAACTCAGAGAAACCTCATGAAAACCCAATATCCCAAATTTTATCCCAATTGGTAAAACAGTTTTCGTCTGTAGTCAGAGATACAGACTGACATTATTTCAAAAACACACTTTTTCGGATTAATCATTAATAGTGGTTGTTGGTTGTTTTCTAATGTAATTAAAATATTAGTTTTTGGGTTAAAAAATTATATAAAAAATTTTTTAAACCTTAAAAAAACGTAAAAATTTTTAAGACGCTTGACACCTGGGTTGTAAAAGAACCACCAGCAGAGGCACCAAAAGAGGTGATTTTTTAAAAATTAGTTTTATTTGCCCCAAATTTGATTACCCAGTTCGGTTATTCTTATGTGTACTAAACTACCCTATTGTTGAATGTGTGTGATGCTTTTCCCATGTGAGAGCTCGTGAATCGTGATATTGGTATAGGCCAGGGATGACAAATCTATGGCACACTTTGCCAGCCAGTGTGACACGAACACGATTTGGGTGGTACGCCGACTTTAAAGAAAAAAATTAAACATTGTATACGACTTTTCCCACGTATAATTTTTGAAGTCGATAACATATCGACAGTCATGTGATGCCAAAACAGTTCTTTTTGAAGTCAATGGTTTTATAAATTTCGTCTTGGCTCGTACTTTGTGCATCTTTTTTTGCTTTGAAAACAACATAGTTTGAACCGAAAATATATTATGTGACTATCAAAATGCAATATGTCAAATTAATTTTTAGACGGGCATGCTGATGACGAGGAGATCGGATTTTCGAATCCCGGGTGGGTTTTCCCTAAAGGGCTTCCCCACTCTCCTTCCAAACAAATGCGGGTAGATTACCTCTAAAATGTTTCCTTCCTCATCCCAACCCCATTAGAGAAATTATCAAATATACGTCTAGCCTGAACAATTTAAGCCCGTGGAGATTAAAAAACTTTTGCTTTTAAAGACTCATTAAAAAACGTAAATAATAGGTGACACAATAGACTAGTCCAAAATTCAGCAAGTCTCCTGAGTGGCACACTGGTCAGAAAAGTTACCCCAAATTCCTAGTTTAGGCATACAAAAATGAATTATGAATGATATTTTTGGAAATAAGGGGAAAATTAACCCCCAAAGGAAGCTGAGCATAATTGTTCGACTGGCATTTCTTTATATATAAGATTTAAAAAAAATCTTTATTTGTTTAGATAGTAGCATATGTCAAGAAAGCTATATATTTCACAAGTAGGTACAGGTAGATTACATTTCCGAGAAAGTAGATGATATTTCTAAAAGACTATCTACTACTTTTCTATTTCTATTATGCTCTTAATGTAGTATTTTAAATTCAAACGTACATAGATTTGATTAAAATATGTGTTTATTTTAGAATCTAGCATATCTAGCGGATCCTTTTCACTCCCGACATAACTACTAGTAAACTACCAATTTCGACACCACCGACAAAACACTGCATTATGATAAGGTCTATGTATTTATTTATATGGGTTAATTTTATGTATCCTCCAAAACAATTGAGCTGGAAAGATGAAACTTGGAGGGGAGGCTCTTTTTTAGGCTAGGAGCTATAGTTAATTTTTTATTTTTCAAAATTCAGGCCTTAATGGAGTGAAGCGGGGAAGTGTTTTTTTTCCGTATCTTCCAATCCCCTTGAGCTGGAAAACTAAGATTTATTATAAATCAATCTCGTGCGAAGAGCGGGTTATTTAGCTCCACTTCAATATGTAATGCAATTTTTCTCTCCATAGTAAAGATATATAATTTTTTCCCCGTAACAAAATAATTCAAAATTTAATTATATATTCTAAATAAATTATATCAAAAATGTTTCAAACATAGTTATAAAATAATTTATGTTGATCTGAGGCTCACAACTCAAAATAAAAATTAACATAGTTTTAATGTAACCAAAGAGCCACTTTGGTGACTGAAGGGTCTTAAGTACTATTCTCGCTGTAGGCTTTACTGCCCATGACTGGGATATCAAGGTTCAATCTTGGTCATTTGTTCTAAGGCTGGTATTTCCTAAATGGTTTTTCAATCTCCCTCCACGAACATGTGGGTACACTTCCTTTAAAATCAACCTTCCTCATCATTTAAAAATATTAACGTAATTAGGCCTATATGTGTTATGATTGTGGAGGGGTTTAAGGGGAAGGTGGAATATTGATGTAGACATTCTTTGCACAAATGCAAATAATATATTAGTGTACATCTGGACACATCTGTAGCCTGGACCTAGCTAATACAGTAGTGACTCGCTAAATTTTGTTACGTGATACTATTGTAGGTTGGCGGTGCTATTTTTTTTACTCCTTTTTAGCACCGTGTGTCTTACTACTTGTTCAGGTTATACACCTTTGTACTAATTGCTCTAATCTTAAATCTAGGACGGACACAAAATCCATCCCCGGTCGTCAAGTCATCACTGTGAAAAGGGTAAACCCACATTCAAACAATGATACATTTCTCGACCATGCCCGGGATTGATCCCGGCATCCTTGCTCCGTAAGTGGACGCACTACCGACGGAGCTAATTTTCGTAATTTTCTAGCATGATAATAATTTTTTTTCTAAGTTATATCCACAAACAAATTTATAGATTTTTTTTGTACAAAAGGGCTAATTTGACCTTTAAAAAAAGATGAGTTGGGGGTACAGCATAGACTTTTTCGCTACTGTGAATAAAAAATAAATGTTTAACTTACTTAAAACTTATAAGATATTTGAAACGAGTTTATAAACATTGTTGCACATTCTCTAAAGAGCATAAACGAATTAATATCACACCCACTGAGCACTACAGCAATTTCCAAATTCAAAAATTTCCGTAATATATATAATGTATTATATATATTATATGTATTATATATTTATATATAGAATATATATTATATATAGAATATATATTATATATAGAATATATATTATATTATAGAATATATATTTATATAGAATATATATTATATATAGAATATATATTATATATAGAATTTATATATTATATATAGAATATATATTATATATAGAATATTATATTATATATAGAATATATATTATATATAGAATATATATTATATTATATATATTTATGTTTCGGAAAACTATTGGTTTTATACAATATATTTCAAATAAAGATTTTTATATTTAATACGCCTGCATTTTTGAAATGATAAGTTATTTCGTATCTCAAAGAGGTGCGGAGATACGATAAAAATTGGAGGTTTCCTTAAGTGTAAATTACCCTCAAAGTTATTTTCATGAGGAAATGAGAACTTCCATTTTGTTTTAATAATAAACAATACCTATATACGAATTTTAATCGAGTCGAGTTTGATATAATCTATTTTTTCTCTTTCTAACCTTAAGTAAAATAAAAACTACCATCAATTTTAGGGTTCGCTGAATTATTAAAAAAAAACTCAGAGAAACCTCATGAAAACCCAATATCCCAAATTTTATCCCAATTGGTAAAACAGTTTTCGTCTGTAGTCAGAGATACAGACTGACATTATTTCAAAAACACACTTTTTCGGATTAAGGGGGTCATGAAACGTTGACATCTATTAAAATCTCGAGTTCGATTTTTTTGACAATTACTATTTTTTTCTCAATCAGAGAGGTGCATAAGTTAAAGAGTAACATTATATATTAATATATTAAGCTACTAATTTCATCTCATAGCCAATATGACTAAAAAGTAATCTATCTTTATTTATTTAACATATGCACAATTATGCATCCATATTAACGTAACTCAAATATAGGCTTTAATCAGGCTGTATTATTTGTTAAAAGTGACTCTTAAAAATAATATATATTTTTTTGCTAAATATTACTAATATTATAAATGCGAAAGTTTGTGTGCTTGGATGTTTGTTACTCAATCACGCCAAAACTGCTGAGCGGATTCGAATAAAATTTATATGTTGGTAGGCTATGTCCTTAAATAAGATATAGGACTATTCCCAACCTTTGATTTTAAATTAATTTTTCGATACTAATGTTTAAACTAAATATTCTGATTTTAATTTAATTTTACGAGTAAATATGAATGTGATTATATTAAAATATTACTTTACCTCACCATTTTTTAAAGTTAGTTAAGATCAGTTTAAAACGAAAAGTTAGCCTACCAACAACTCTACCAACTTACGAAAAAAAAATTCTCAACTTTTACGGAAAGTTCAATGGTATTTTTTTTTCGTAGGTTGGTAGAGTATTACATTAATTTTACAATACTAAGTTTAAACTTTTCGTATATAAGATATAAGTGATATATTGTGATTTTAATTTAATTTTACGAGTAAATATGAATGTGATTATAATTAAAATATAATTAACTTTATATTATTTTACCTCCCCATTTTTTAAAGTTAGTGAAGATCAGTTCAAAACGAAAACTTAATGTACTTGCCGAAAGCAACAAATCGTACAACGTCGTCTACAGAAACATTATGCAGTAATATATAATTGAAAATTTAAATCTTACTAATATTATAAATGTGAAAGTTTGTGTGTTATGATTATAATGTGATTTAAATTATGTTATCTAAGAATTTGTGATTTAATCTTTTGTAATTAAAGTAAATATTAATTAGTGTAACGTAGTTTCATACTAATAAATATGATGTGATTTTATCTATGTAGTTCGCAAAAAATATTATTTCATTTATTTATTTTACTAATTATGAAGGTAAAATTTTTTTTAAACATTTAAATTAATAATTGATAACTTAAATAATATATATTTCTTTTACTACGAAATATTTAAAAGTGAAAATTAATATGTTTAAGTAAAGATAGCATCATATGGCAACTGAGAAAACTCATAGATATTTGAAAAAATTAAAGTTTGATTTAGACCAAAACAGTTTAGTTAAAAATTAAAACTTTTTTCAATTATTGCGGGCGAAGTTAATAAGGGGCTTACTGCATCTTCGACTATTCCTTTATTTAAAACATATTTTGTTAATTATAAGTTAAATATGATCTTAACTTTAAAATTGAAATCTGCGACCATAAATACATATATATTATTTAGAATAAAGCCATTAAGAGATGAAATAATTCTGCATTGGCGGAGTTTTAATTATAAAGGCCCGAATAATAATTTTATAACAATTCAAGAGATTAATATTTTGGAACAGATAAATCCGTTCACAAGGACTCACTTAATTTTCTCTCAATATAGTTGAAAAATGATTATTGTAGTGTACATGGTAATCGAACCCGGACCCTTGTGCTTGGAAAACCAAAGCTTCACCATTGAGCTACCTACTCAGTATTTGTACAATGCTAAGAAGTACTTATCAGGCATAATTTAAAGCAGTGTTGGTGAAAGACGTGTGGCAGATCATGGCTCCTTAATAGCTGTGATATTATATTATAGACAATAATTATTTACTACAAATTATATCCAAGAAACCATTTAAAATTAATAAAAATTGTTCAAACGGCAGCATAAAGCTACCCTGGATCAACAATGGAGTGTGTTTCGGATTGTTATTAAATGGCTGACGATTTTCTACATCTACTACCGACTAACCCTTAAAATATGAGCGATAAATGACCCTAGAAGACACAGGATTAGCCCTAGATAGCTCCGTGTTAAGATATTGACGTGCTAAGTTGGAGGTTCCAGATTTGGTTTCAGATTTCAAAAGAATGAAAAAAAGTTAATTATTTAAGTTCAATAACATAATATAGATTGCCTGCTCTACTCTGGCCAGCCCGTTCTGTTTCGGCTATTGCGGGGTTGTATCAGATATATTGTCAAAATCCGGGGGCAAAATATGAAGCTCCTCAGCTCGTATTAGTTTTCATGAGTTTCAGATTGAATATTAATGTAAATGAAGTACCATTATAAAGTTAAAAGAAGTCGGCATTAATTGATTTGCTTCCCCCATTTATTACACACGTTTAAGTATACAACATAATTAATTGAATATTGCATTTTTTGGCAAATGTTTACGCAATTAATTGAAGGTTCATTAAAATAATATTTATTTCAATTAATAAAACTCCTCAAGCACTTCTAACATTCCAAATATGAAATCTTTGTATCATTTGGTTTTTCTAAAAATGGTTGCGTTAAATGCCAAAATTTCACACTTTAAGTAAACACTGTGCTTAAAATATACATTTAAGTTTTATTTAATACACTGATCCAAGTTTGGTTTAAGAATAAGAATATATATATATATATATATATATATATATATATATATAATTATTACACTATTAATTTTGGGCCATACATCCTTAAATAGCGTGACAGCTTCTTTTGGGTAACTTAACTAGTATATATGTGTAATTGGTTTACCGTCATGTTGTATTCCCAATTTTTAAAATAATATTTGCCTAATAGTAAAAATCTTGTACTTTGTTATCATCATGTAAATATTATTTAAGTTTTGAATGAACAATTGATAAAAGAGTGACTTATTTGTACCAATAAGCCCAAATCAAGTATAATATTTAATTTGTTTAGCAACAATGAGTGCCAGAATGTTGGGGGTATCATGCAATTGACTAGTGCAATTCTTAAAGTATGGAAAGAGTATGATAGTAGTGCTGTGAATCACCTAATTTGTGAAATAGGCCTGGCAAAAGTAAACTGCTTCAACCTATTTATTGAATTCTGGGAAAGATCTTTTACTGCCTCAGTGATAAGGCTATTTCCACTTTTCATTAATTGAAGCCCTAAGATTTATCAAAATTGGTTTTAGCTTCTCCTTTTCAAGTAAATGATAGCGTACCTTATGATGTAGTTATTGATTTTGACACAAAGCCATGCAATTCTTTATTATTTTACTAAGTTTTATTTTATTTTAGTCTTAGATTTGATGAAGGTACACACACTATCTTGCAGACAATTTAAAAAACACTGACAGTATCAAATCTGTAACTATACAAATTTTATTCAATTCAACATTAAATAAATTATTTTATTTCGACTAATTGAAGCTCTGAATCAATTCTTAGAGAATCGAATAATCTGAATTTAATGATTCACCTTTGACTCTATATATATTTTTCATTATATTTAATTGAAAGTAATATAATAAAATTAATTTTAAGACTAACTCGAGTAAAATTATATTAAGGGTATTTAGAAAAAAGATTTTATTATTTTAGTTGGAAATCATAATTTTACTAACTAACTGTTATAATTAAATACTCCTACCAAATGTTTTCTAAAAATATGTTAATGAGTGGCAGTGAAAAGGACTCGTTATGGCATTGTTGTATTGTTGGAAACAAACTAATTTAATACCGGGATCACGATCGACTTAACGTTAACTTAAGGCTTATTTAACATAAACTCGTGTGTTATCAGGATTCACATATAACTTAACGTAACAACTCTTTGGGCTGAATGAAAACAAATTGTTCACTTAAAAGTTAGCATTCGTAAAACACGGAAAATAGAAATGTACCGAAGAATTCATCTGCATACCATAAACAAACAAATTAACTAAATAGCCCTGTTGACATCACTGGCAAAATGATTGGTTGGCTAAAACACGTGATACCTTCACTTAACGTTCACTTAACATGCAAGATCTCCCTGGATTACTCTTAAGTTAAGTTTCCGTTATGTTACGTTACGTGAAATTTAAGTGAACGTTAAATTGATCATGATCCCGGCTTAAGGTACAATCATTAGTTTATTAAAAACTTCACCATTTTATAAGTACACTGCAACAACTCTCAGTAACTACAGAACACATAGTCAGTGTTGCCAACCCTAGTACCCAACAAAATAGTAGCAATAACTTTAAAAAAAACCCAGGAAATTTCATTACATGTGTTTAAAAGTGGTGAAACAATAGGCGTGTTTTTCGCGGTTGAACTGGTATCGATGTTAACTAAATGTTTATGACCAAGACGATACCAGAGCTCAGTTTTGTAACGATTTCCTTGACCAGACTAAAGATTATGGTTACATTCCACCACGGTTAAGACCAATGAGCCGAGAATGTGTGTGCCAATTTCAAAACAGCATCACTTCTTATATTAGATTTAAACGAGTATAACTTGGTGATCAATGGATTTTAAGTATTTGTAAACTAAAATGAACAGCAATTACTAGCTAGTGATATATGACAGTAAGTAGGTACATAAAAACAGTTTATTTATGTATAGAAGAAAGAGTATTATATGATCCAGGCCTATTTAATATTACATACGTACCTAATGTTTTTTAAGGTTATTTTTGGAAAGATATATTTAGCTTGACATATTGTGTATATATTAGGACTAGTCAAAATAAGCACCAATCTAACTAAGAATAAAATTAAAAAGCGCATTTACCATAGATTTGCAGTAAATGTAGTAGGATTACATCAATTCACCTACCAGCTTGTATTATATACCCCACCCCAACCGTCATTTTTGTTTAAGAAAACATCTCAAAATAGTTTTCGCACTCCACCTTGGTCAAAAATACTCTATACCAAGACGTAACCAGGTCAATCGTGAAAACTCACCTATAAACATTCCAAAGATGATTAGAAAGGCAGATGAACCCCTACATGTTTTTTTAAATCTCTAGTTAACTTTGCAAACAATTTTTTTTTCATTGTGCCTTACTACCTGTTTGGGTTTTATGCTTATGTACTATTCACGCTAATGGTTTTAGGGATTAAGAAGGTTATATTTAGAGTAAGTGCACCCCCATTTGTGTGGAGGTAGAGTGGAAAACCATTTTGGAAAAAACCTTCAGTAGTCGACCAAGATTCTTCAAACATCTATCTCCCCGTCATCGGCAGTCTAGTCTACTGCGAGAATAGCGCCTTAGACCATGTGGCCACCGAAGTGGGTAAAACATAATATGTTAGGACTGCAACGATGTTAGGTGCACTGTTACAATGTTAAAATTTATAGTGATACTCTTGACTTTTTAATTCAATTTACCTACCTGTGACTTAGTACCCATCAATTAACTACTCTGATGAGAAAGAAATTAGGAATGTAGAGTTCTAGATTAAATGTACACTCATTTGTGTGGTGGAAGGTTCGGAAAAACATCATTATTACACGACTGGGATTCAAACCCCAAGCTCATGTCACCAGCAATCCTGTCTAACATGAGAGTGACTTGTTAGACCATGCGACTACCAATTAACATTAGCAATGTTTAAAAAGTATTAGTACGTTCCTAATAAAATGACAATAAAGACAAAATGCACACTTAAATAATATTCAAGTTGTGCAATATTTCTAATACTATTTTCCTAATCCTATACATCTGAGGTTTTCAACCTTTATACAGTTGCATACCCCCTCATTCATAAACACTTTTCTTAAACACCCCTAGGAGTACTTTTTATTAGTTATTTTTTAAAAATCAATTGATTAATTAATAAACTAAAACTTTCAACCAGTGTTTTTATGTTAATTTCTTAATTTAGGAAGAAGGAATGTTATTTTTACTAAAATGGTTTTTTAATCATAATTTATTACTTTTTACATGTCGGCAATAGAAATTAATAAACTTATTTTAGCTTTGTAAAAACTTTCACATACCTCATGTGTCACTTTTGTTGAATGTGTTTGCGACTTGGGCCTAAAAAAGGGGGAAAAACAACAACCAGATTAAAAAACTCATGGCTTGTTTAAAGAACGCCAGTTTTTTTTAACTAGGTTAAGTTAACTTGTATCAAAAATTAATAAAAGTCTTTATTACTAAATAATTTTCATTCACCCTTAAGAATAGGCATAGCCAATGTTGTAAACCACTGTTCTACATGTTTGACTAATTTGTCTAATTAAAGCAGTTTAGTCTATTTCAAGAAGTCTAAGTAATTCAAAGCATATATTTCTTCAGCTACCCATGAATCGATTTAGGGTTCCTTCCTAGATTTTATCTAATCTGATTTATCAACTTTTTTTTAGTCTTACTAATTAGGGTAAAACGCATATGTACTAATTACGCTAATATGTCACAGATGAGGAAGGTTGATTTTAAAGGAAGTATGCCCGCATTTGCATGGAGAGAGAGTGAAAAACCACCCTCAGTACACATGGCCAGGATACAAACCTTGATATCCTCGTCATCAGTAGCCCAGTCTATTGTGAGAATGACACCTTAGACCAGCGGTACCTTCCTGGCATTTTATATATTTCACTTAATTTTCTTACAACATTATAGATAATTATTGGTCACACTCAAATATTATTTGAAAGTTCTTGATATGTTTGCGAGTTAAGAAGACTAAAAAGATCGACTTTAAATGTCAAGGTATTTTTCTTTTGCGATCGTATATTTGCCGATATCTGCCTTAGGCCATTTGACCATCAAAGTGGTTGTTTGTTTTTGTTCACACTATTACAAGTCAAATTTATTATAGTTAATTTAGGTTGACTTTTTTTTTGAGTGGTAAAAATCTGTAGCACAATTTACCTCGGAGGGAAAGTAAAGACGTCGGTTCCATGTCGATCATGGCATGTAAACGAATCCCGGAAGTAGGAATGTGGAAAAAGTATCGATACTTTACTAATATCGATATTTTCCTTTCGATGTTAGTATTATTTTTATTTGAGACTTTTTTTCCCAATACTTCTACTGATATTAGTTCTCACACTCCGGTATCGGATCGGTATCGAAAGAAACAACTATTTTGCTATCTTCCCTTAACCCGCCTCGGTGGCGTAGTTGGCTAACGCGCTAGTCGTGTTGAGCTCAACCGCCGAGGACGGGGAGATCGAGGTTCGAATCTCGGTTGGGTGAACTGGGGGGGGTTTTTCCTAAATGGTTTTCCACTCTCCCTCCACGCAAATGCGGGTTCACTTCCTCTAACTCCAACCCTCCCATTTCCTAATCCATTAGCGTAATTAGTACTTAAGCGTATAACCCGAACGGGTAGTAAGACGCGGTGCTAAATATTATTATTATTATCTTCCCTTATGCTGGGATTAAATGTTTACTAGGGTGGACTGTGTAGGAAGAACAAATTACACTATTTCTCAATTCTCACTCATTTTCTGCGTGACAAGCATTTAATCTCTTTTAACTCATCATAATTCATAGCTGTTCTTTCATCTTTGTTTATCATTACAGCCTGATGCCTGACCGGGCGACGGGGGTGATTGGTGACCAGTTAAATGTGAAAATATCTTTCCGGGCCAATTTATTAAGCCCTTTCGCTCTCTTTCATAGAAATTCTCGTGTGCTTATATTATAATCAGTCTGTTCATAAAGTGCACGTAAAATACCAACAAAAAATATACATACAAGGGTACAGTTATGTTTATATTGGATTAAAAAACCGATATAATTAGATGAATTATTATTAATAATCGATAAAGAAAAAATAGAAGTATCCCATACCTTGGGATGTAAAAAATAAAAAACTACCCTATCAAATTCATGATCAAATATGTCGGGAAACAACTTAAAGTACACATGAAACACGCTAGTACTCTTTAAATTTCTCAACAATTTATAAAAAATTGTGACATTCACCTTCAAATTTTCTTGCCGGGTAGAGAGTATTTCTTTGATTTTTTTTTTTTCAAATTATTTAACAACTAAACTTTTCACATATTCTCTTTCCTTGACGCTAACATAATGGGTACCGATTTGAAAGCTTCTCTCTAGTTTCTTGCCTTCCTGTAGGCAGGACAATCGAGTCAATTTACTCGATTCGGTGAATCGCACCGCCCGGTCATTTGCAGCGCCACTACTTGTAAGTTGTAGGACAGTAGATAAAGTATAATAAAATACAAGACTCTGACACTGAGTCACGGAGTATGCAGACGACGCTTATTTGTTTTAAAAAAAATGTATCATTATGTTTAATATTAACTTAAACACATTCAATTAGGTGAAATAATTTTGCTAATAAATTTTTTCCTAAAGATAATTTACACATTTTAAGGGTGGCTGTATTGACTAAGATAGAACGTTGTAGTTTGTTTTATACCAAGTTATACTATCTTGACGTGGTGCCATAGCTTAATTTATATTTTTCGCATGGTTTAAAGTGTTTTTTTTTGTAATATTGGTACAAACAATGCTTTAAATAACGTGGACAAGTTATATTTTTTTTCAAGATTGAAGGTCATTTAAGGTAAATCGAATATTTGTCTAACTTTATTGTTAATTCTTTGTTTCTCATAATATAAGCCAATAGAAACCAGCCATTGTTAAAATAAGGGATAACATTCTTGTGAACTTGGAAATCACTAAGGAAATATTTTTACTTTCTCTCTATCTTACAGGTAGAGAAAGTATGGTATTGTCAAAAAAATCAAACTCGAGATTTTGATGAATTTTGACGTTTCATGACTTCCTGAATCCGAAAAAGTGGTTTTTGAATTTCCGTCTGTCTGTCTGTCTGTACCTCCAACTAGAGCCTAAACTATTTTACCGATTGAGCTGAAACTTGATATCTAGGGTTTTTATAGGGTTGCCCCGAGGGATTTTTGGAATTGGATATCTACCCCTAAAATTAAGGGTAGTTTACTGAAGGGAAAAAAGAGAAAAAGTGGATTTTCTCAAAATCGGCTCTAACGATTTTGATTAAATTTCATTTATGAACATTAATAAATATTCCAAACAAAATGGCTACTCTCAATATTTCGGCAAAATGGCTTTAAGGGCTCCGGTCTGATGCGTAAATTAACATTTTTAATAATAGCTCCGCAACTATTTGAGATATGAAATTACTTAGCATTACAAATATGTATATATATTTATAATAAAAATATTTTATTCGAAACATATTTTTATAAAATCGATAATTTTAAATCTATACGCAATTATATATATATTTTTAGCTTTTTGGACATTAAAGCTTAAGTATTGCGATCGTAAAAAAAACTAACCTGAAATGTTGATGGATTTCGACGTCTCATGACCCCCCGAACCCTAAAAAATAGTCTTTGCAATGCCGTCTGTCTGTGTGTCTATTAAAACTTAAAATTAAGGATAGTTTACTGAAGGGCGAAAAGAGAAAAATTTGGTTTTCTCAAAATCTGCTCAAACAATTTTGATTAAAATTCGTATCTAGGCGTTGATTAAGATTATAAATAAACTGGCTATTTTCATTTTCCTATGATAATGATTTTTAGGGTACTTTACAGAAGCGGTAATTTCCGTATCTCCACAACTATTTGAGAAACTAAACAACTTATCATTGCAAAATTGTAGGACTATTAGAAATAAAAAACTTTTATTTGACATATATTTTTATAAAATCAACAGTTTCTAAGATATTTGCAAATATATTAATACAATTTTGTGAGCTTTAGTTGTAAACATATACTACTTAAGTCTTACCGCAATAATTCTCCAATGCCATAGAGTAATTAAATATAAGTATCTAAAAAAGTATGTTATTTTTCCTTAAAGCTCTTAGGAGAAATGTTTGCATAGCAATGTTCTATCTCCATTTTAGACTCAATAGTCAATATTTATATTTTTTATTGGTCAAAATGTATAAATGAATAATTAAATATCAATGCGATGACTTGAAGATCTACAACACCTTATAAAATGTTAAAACTTTAACCAGAAATCGAAATTTTAATACGAAGTGTTGACCCTTGTGGAAGACATTAAACTGTTTGAAATGCTCTTAGGTGGACAAAGATGCGCCTCTTTTCTCATTGATTCTATATCATTGTATATTATTTTATGCATGTTCTTATGTGGAGTGGTGATGATACAATGTACATTATTCCGTTCAGAAATCTTACGAGTTTATAGAAAGAGAGAGAAAGTCTGTGCGGTGCGCCGTACCATTTATTTTAAATAATGTTTTTTTGCTTACATTTAGAAATTGCAAGCTATTTACATAAGAATAAATTATTTGGATTAATCGTACTGTCACACATCCTTAAACTTTGTTTTTAATAAAATAAGATTGTAAAGATCCTACATTTGCGCTCTAATTTTATTTTTCAAAAATAGGGTCTATTGATTCAACCTCAAATATTGTCTCCATTCAAATGCTCATTGTTTTTGAAGGTCACGTATGAATTTATCATCATGGCCGAGACTCATTGTGAAAGCAACGTAGGCCTACACAAAAATAGTTATTAATAAGCCAAATAAATATTAATGTTAAACTTAAAAGTGTAAGCTCGCGTTCATTTATTAAGAAAAAAAGAAGGGCTAGTTTTTTTTACTGTTTTAGCACTCTCCAACAGCCATCTTGTTTTTATTTTTCATAACTTTACTGTGATCTATATTTATTTCAGTTACTTTCATTTTGTTCTTCATTTTGGAATGGACGAGATTTATTTACATTTAAAATGTGAAAACGTTTAAAAAGTAAAATCAAGAAACTCCCCAAATATTAACTAGAGAAAAATGTTTGTACATACTAACATATTCCTCTATGGTGTCGGATCGTAATCGAGCCATACCGACCGAGCGGCCGCCGTCTGTTGGCGAATATATTGCCAACTTCTGTGGATAAAAGGTGTCATCTGGTCAGCACTATGAACACTCCGGTCATTAATCTCAGTTTTTTATACTGAATCTGCTACTTTTTTTATTCAAGTAGCTCCTCATTTGTCCTCACGAGGCAAAATTTGACCCCGCTCCAGATAGAATGCGTCACAGAAAATTTGGAAGCGCCGGCAATTGATCCAGGACCTCTGTATCGGTATTCAGTTGCTCTGACCACTAGACCAAAGAAGAAATCATATTAACATTCAATGCCTCTAAAATAAAATTAACCTCTCAGAAAATGTGTTTATTGTGTTTCTAATTACCTTTTATTGTCTGTGCCAGTGGAAACACGATATAAATGTCAAGCTAATTCATTCTTGTTTACCAATGACGTGGAGGTCAGAGTTCGAATCTCAGATGAGTTTACTGAGGGTAGTTTTTCCTAAGTGGATCTCAACTTTTCCTACGTACAAATGCAGGTAAATTTACTCCGAATTCTGCCTTCTTTATCCCTTCTCTACTGACATAATTAATATACCCGAATGGATGTATAAAGAACACCTTTTTTCCCTTCCTTTTGATTTAGATATTTTTCGTGAAATATTCCAGTCCGTATATCTATTTCTAACATGATAATATTATGACCAAACGGTTTGGAATCTAAACATGGTTCAATTGTATAATATTTTGACGCAACATCAAAGAATGGGCTATTTTTTTCTTTTAGTTTTCAAACTTTCTCTATTTATTATCTGTAAATACTATCCGAATTTAATTAGCTAGTTGGGATGAGGAAGATAGTGCTGTACCACCACTCTTATCCTCTCATAGATAAAGGCTGGTGCACAAATACAAGTTAAATATAAATGTAAAAAAAAATACAACAAATGATAATTGCAGTGGAGCAGATAGGACAACATATGACGTATAGGCCTCTCTCTCTGGCCTATACAACATTTTGATTCTCCATGAACTCTCCCCCAGTTATCATTAGCTGAACTGATATATAGAGTACACCGGGTAGAGGACGAGAAGGCCTATCTAACTTAGTTGTCTACTCTTAGTTAAAGAAAAATATTTGCATGAGGTTAACATATATTTATTATGAAATATAACAATTAAATATTAGTAAATAAATATATATATTTGGAACAATAATCATAAGAAAAATAGATAAATATATATATAAAATTGGGTTATGCCCACATTACTAAAGTTGTCCTCATGACAAGTGTCCAAAATTGAATACATGAATACAAAAAGGTCTACTATACGGCCCCTTAGGGTCTCCGCGGCAATCCGCCATACAGCAAAGTTAAGACTTAGCCACTACAAGGCAATAGTCCGAAAACAACAAATGGATACTTATATAACAATTAACTGGAAAATATCAATTGACAAAACGTCTCCCTGCCATCAAAATTTCCTATCGCGCAATAAGAGACAGTCTACAATTAAATTACAAGTCAGTAAATACAAAATTACACAGCCGGAAGGGCAATGAGATATATATAACCTCTCATAGGCAACACGCCATGCGTGGCCTTGCAATGACATACAAAAGTACGTTCGTCTACTGTGAATATTATTTATTGAGCCAGATGGGCTATAAAGAAGATTCCTGTAAATATACAACACGCCTCTAAGCTGCTTCTCATGCCAAGCCGAGTATACCTTTCCTACATAATCCATCATTACTCAAAAAGGAACTAACTCCAAATATATACTATTAACCATTTAAAATCAATCATGGCAATATACTCGCGTCCAGAGGGGACTTTATTTACTCTTACAAAACAATCCATAAATTTAGTTCATTATTGTATATTTTAAATTAAATTAATATCGCAGTCCAAAAGGGAATTTGAATTACAATGGCCAAAAAAGAATTTATACCTTATTCTCACCTATCCCAGTACGTGTCTCTCGACACGGTTGAATCAAGAAGTGAAGTTTAACATGAATAGCACCAGTATATTAACGATTATTCTCTGAGAGGGGGGAACAAAGGGAAAGCAGAACATAGTATAACACAGACACGGACCAGAGGGAAGGGGTGGTAATTCACGGAAAAGAACATACTACAAGTGTGGAGAAGTGACTAGAACAAACTTTTCTTCCTCACATAGCCACTTCCAGGTCACTATATTCCCAGGATGCATTGGGCGGCTCCGCGTTCAGTTTGACACGCCTTCACTCGTTTCAGTTTTAATCAACACTTCGGAGAGGACGTAGTGCTCGGGGGGGGGGGGGAAATCGGCCGGTGAGACATCATACGGTGAATGGGGCGTTTGGTGAGTAGATTCCAATGTTTATTTCTTTTGGTGTTGTTGGAAAAGTGTTCATTAGCACGACTTAATCTTCAATTCTTGTAATGTTTATGACGATAAACGTTACAGTGCTAGAGGAAAATGTATCCATATGTGCAATTATTGTGCATTAAGTAAGCGTGGGAAACCATGCAGAGAAAACTACCCTAAATTCATATAGCCGACGTTCATATTCCTTTCAAACTAAATTAGCTGAGCTTTACGTTTATTCCGCGTGTCCACCGATATAAGACAGTTTAATTTAAGACTTTTTCATATTATTTATTTTTGCTGTGTATTATAAAATGTTTATTTTGCAAACGTATTAAATCTGTTCTATTTTGTCAATTTGTATGATTTTGTATTGATGACGCGTATTGTTCAGTTGGAGAAAAACCGCAGCATTGAGGAACATTATAAGTATAGTAATTAATTAATTAAATATGTTCCCTTCCCAGCGAGCAATATTTCAGGAGCCTGACTGCGCGTCAAATGGGTGCATTGCTTTAAAGAGATTTGAGGTATTTTTTGAAAAATTAAGTTTGCACCTCTTCCTATCACTTAAAGAAAACAAACCAAAACTTCCTAAAATAATTATTACTTTGAGGTAGTCAGTCTCTAATGAAAGACAAAAGTAAAAGTTTGGGATATGAGTGCTCTCAATATATTTTACTAGCCCTTTTTCTCTCCAAGGAATGCATTTGGTCTGTTTCTCTTTAAGGCTTAGGCTTGGGAACCAAATTTCAGGAACATAAGTTAAAATCTTTATTAAATTTTTTAAAATAATAATGGAAAAGGCTGTTAATATATGGCCAGACAGTTCTAAAAAAATTCTATCAATCACTTTTTTGATGTTTTAAAAACAACGTGTAGACTTTGTTGAAAGAATGTTTTTCTCCTCAAATGAGCCTTCACAGAAAAATAAGTCAATCTCTTCGAGCATTTATTAAATGATAACTCATAACAAAATTATAATTCTAAAATATTACCACCGGATCAATCAGTCAATTTTTAGACTCTAGAAACACTAGGGGAATTTAATTCGATGATAAAAGTAAGTTTCAATATTTTTTTAAAAATTTAGAACTAAAAGGACATATTAAGATCGTGTTCATTGTGATTAAGTTTTTAAGATTAATTCAAAATACAACGAAATGCTAATGTTTCTGTCATAATTTTTAATACCTTGAAAGTAGTGTCGTCAGAAAACTGGGCCAGTCTGATAAGATGGTTGCGAAGTTGAAGGATGTCGTAAAAGAAAAGGTACAATAAAGAGTAGAGGGCACTCACTACCTTGCGAGTCTCCTGTTTCAAATGAGAAGATTGGGATAGGTCTACCAACTATAGTCTCCTCCCAATTTTAATATAAATTCAATTAATCTACATGATTTCTGAAGATAAATTAGTCTATTTCACTATGGCTCAGGTAATATAGCGTACAGATAAAAAATAAAGGACTAAAAAATTTAAAAAAATTAAAAGATTTGGTTTTTACTTTAAGTAGACCTAGGTAAGAATGACATTTTAAAATGTTTATTAACTTTATTTTAATACAGTTAAATGTTATTTGACTTAACTAATCAGCTATTTTTTGTGCACATTTTGTAAAAAAAAAAGCAATGCGATCTTCTTATTTTATTGCTTTTATGATTAGTAAAAAACTGTAGTCAACACTTATTTTTTTATTAGGGTCCAGTATATTTGGGTATCAGTTCGTTCGTTATATGTGTGTCGAATGAGCTCATGCATGAATAAATTAACGTTGTATCGATATGTTATTTATTTCTAATATCGGAAGAAAAGTATCGAAATAACAAAAGAATAGGTAGGAAATTTTATACGAATATCATGTTTTTTATCTACAAAAATGTTTGTTTTTTCCTCTAGTTAAAGATTTAAAAATTGTGTAGCCTATTCGTATAGTGAACTTGAACACAGCTTTAGTATTATAATATTATTTTTACCCTACCTTATATTAAATAACTAAAATGATTATTGATGTAACTACAATATTGTAATATAAGCCTTTGTAATGCATCCAGTCCATTCCCAAACAAAGTAGCAAGCAGTGGTGGTTGGTGATGTGAAAACTAGGGTGCTCACAAAATCAAAATTGTAATGAAGAATATTTTGCAAATAAACTCTCTGAGAATATACATGTATATACATGTTTATTTTGATTATCTCAAGTCAATACCAACATAAAGATATAGGCCCATATAAAGTTTAATTAAATAAACATAGCATATGCATGTGTCTAAATAGACATAATATATACACAAATATTTACATAGGCCTTCATACGTAGTACATAAAAAGTAGATATTTAGATCTACTTGCCACAAAGCTACACCATACTGAACCAGGTAAGTTAAGCAAGATATTCTTCTGATTAAACGAAGATTACATACGTTTACCCGATCTAACATTGACAATAATGACATTCTTGTGGAGATGTGAGTTTTCGTGATTTTAATTTTTCTCGCTTGGATGAAATAGTCTAACTAGTCATGTTTTTGTCTTGCTTGTCATGCTCCTTAAAAAACAGCAAGCATGGTAAACAATACAGAGAATTGATTGAATTACAGCGACATAGTCAAGAATATTTTTTTAGTAAATGTTAACTTAGAATTTGTGTTTGTAATAATATTTTTCATAAAACAAACTATTTCAATTATATTTGGTTTATCAGATCTTAGCCTTTTAATTATTATACTATCCTAATAAATTAATTTATCACTAATTAGAATATATTGCAGCGTATTCATCTTTCAAAAAAATATTAAAAACTAAAAACTATTTGCATTTTCAATGAGCTAATATGCATTTTATAATATAAATATTATGTTATGGTGACACAAAATTTTGACAATCTATATTTAGATTTTATTTTAAAACTTCACTCCCGATCAAAAGTAAGATAGTAACTTAAAATTATTCGTCCAAACTGCTTGGTTACCTACTCTTGACTGAGTAGTCACTGGACTAATGTGTGTCACAAACGTCCCAGTTTGCTTGGATCAGCTCAAATGTCTTGCCTCTCAAGGGTTGCGATATGGAGGAGCTAGTAAAAATACTTAAATGTTCACAACAACGGATGTGCTCATTTTCCAGGTTAAATCTTCATAAGAACTACGTAATGAGTCGTTGAATGCTCAGCATCAAGTGCCGCTACCCTATGTCAAACCAAGTCTTGTTCATAAGTCATTTTCTTACCCGTCTCGGTGGCGTAGTTAGTTAACGTGCTAGTTTCGTGTTGAGATAGACTGCCGAGGACGAGGAGATCGAGGTTCAAATATCGCTTGGGTAAACTGAGGGTGGTTTTACCTAAATGGTTTTTCACTCTCCCTCCACGAAAATGAGGGTTCACTTCCTCTATATTCAACCTTCCCAATTCCTAACCCATTAGCGTAATTAGTACTTAAGCGTATAGCCAAAACTGGTAGTTAGACGTGGTGCTAAGTATTATTATTATTATTACAGGTCTTGTGTTTAAAAATTTCACGTTAAATGGCTAAAATAAAAATAAAACACCTAAAGGCTAATACCTATAACTGCGGAGTCGACCTCAGTGGTCTTGGGGTAAAGTTATCGCCTCAGGACCCGATGTTCGGGGGCTCGAACCCAACTGGGGTTGACGGATTTTTCTCAACAAGTAAAAATCCGTAGCACAACTTCCTTCACAGGGGTAGTAAAGCCTTTGGTATCATGTCGATTGTGGAATATAAAAGAACCCTAGAATTTATTTGAAAATACCTTTCCCGGCAAAATCGAAAAGCCCTTTCGCGCTCACTCAAATAAATTATCGTATGCTGATATAATCAGTCAGTTCAGAAAGTGCACGTTAAATACCTAAAATAAATAATAATAATAATAATAATAATAATCGCGTACACAAGATATATTTAGGCGAACACTAAAAGCTACCTATGACGGTTCCTTCCTCTAAGTTAGTGGTCTAGATAGGCGCTCTCTTCTAGAAACTTGCACCTCGTGTTTGGAAAGGGGAGTATATACATTTATTCATCAGGAATAAATTCAAGTACCCAATCTCATGCATACCATAGAATGAATGCGTTACCCTCGTTGACAACGTAATGTCTACTAGAAGGCACGAGATCAATGACCCGTTTCGGTGGTCGCGTAGTCTAACGCGCTACTCTCGTGTTGGACTAGACTGGTGATGATGGGAGTATTGAGATTCAAATATCGCTCGGATGTACTGAGGGTGGTTTTCCACTGTCCATCCACGCAAATGCGGGTACACTTCTCCTAAATATAACCTTCATAATCCTTAAAATCATTAGCGTAACTAGTACATAAGCGTATAAACCGAACGGGCAGTAATACGTGGTGCTAAAAAAAAAATGAGAGCCTGCTAATGTTACACTCCGATTTTCATAGAAATGGCCTGTAGTATTGAAATACAAACTTTATTGCTGTCAAAATTGATAACATTTTACTTTCTTATTAGTGTTTTTCATTTTCGCATATATGATATTTATTCCATAGAGGTAGGGATGAGTAAGGTTATATTTAGAGAAAGTGTACCCGCATTTGCATGGAAGGAGAGTGGTAAAAGCCACTCTCAGTAGACCCGACTGGGGTTTGAACCTCGATCTCCTCCCCATCAGCAGGCCAGTCCGCCTTAGACCATTCGGCCACTGAAACGGGTTCAATAAGTGTTTTTTTACATGAGTTTGATAGTATATATCTAAAGTGACAGGTTCAGATCCCACGACTCGACGCATGAAAACGTGAAAATAGATCCTGTAGCTTTTTTAATTGTCAGATAAGGCCCTTCCTATGAAGATTTGATTGCACCAAGCCCTTTTCACATGCATGAGTATTTACCCGTTCTAAATTGCAATATATGATAAATTTATCGCATCCTATAAATGTTGCGAGTAATGTCTAGTTCATCTTGTAGTTACTGTAGCGCCGCCCTTGAGGCTCACCGAGGCTGACTATGAATATGGCTCTGTACAATCGCTATTTACTGCAAATAAGAAAAAAGTTTTACACTGAACGAGAACGCTGAAACTTTGTTCGTTAGTCGCACACCCATCCCAATTCCAACTCTTAGAAATGAGTTACCAAGAAGTAAGATAGTTTTTGAAAACAGTTTTGTAGAGGGTTTGGTAATAAAAGTTTAAAACAGTATGTTGAAAATAAATTTAGCTTATTTTGTAGTACAGCCTAAAGCAATTGCTCTATTTTTTTAAAAATGTAATTTAAAAAAAAGTATGATGACAGCAGAAGACCAGAAATTTGGACAGATCTAAATATTATAAATGTGATAAAAATAAATTACTGAGGAACATTTGATAATTTACATGTGTTTGATAAATTACTTATATGAATTACTTATATGAATCTAACCCCGGACCCTTTGCTTAGAGCGCCGATCTGATAATTTGTCATGGTTTCCAACGAGGTCCAAGACCTACATTCAAAACGCACTACTTTATTGATACGTTACACATAATGTAATTAACGACTTAATCTTGGGGGGTAAAAATTAGTTCAATTTAAGAGCATTAAAAGTTCAATAAAAAGGAAATTTATTCACACTGATAATTAAATATTTTTTTCTTTTTAATAAAAAAGAGCTTCATATTTAACACTCATTGAACTCCATGTATTGCATACATTAATACCCTAATAGAATAATAATGAGGAAGGTAGAGTTTTAGATGAAGTGCGCCTGAATTTGCGTGAAGGGGGAGGGGGAGATTAGGGGAAAATGTTAGATTAAAAAACCCTTTCAAAACAGCCGTCCGGGATTAGAACCATGATCTCCACTTCACCGGCAATACATTCCAACACGAGAGTGACGCATTAGACCATGCGACCACTGATGTATGTAGTTTATTACAGTTATTACTGCTCTAAGTAAAGTAACACTGCTAGAAAGAAAGGTCTAGGAAGCACAAACTATTTTTTGCAGACAATACTAATAACATTTTAACCCGTCTCAGTGGTCGCATGGTCTGAGGCACTACGTTTGCAATAGACTAGACTGCCGATGACGAGGAGATCGTGGTTTAATCCCGGTCAGGTGTACTGAGGGTTGTTTATCCTAAATGTTTACCCCCTCTCTCTCTACCTCCACACAAACGTGGGTACTCTTCCTCCAAATTCAATCCTCTTCATCTATAACCCACTTCCGTAATTAGTAGATATGCGTATAGCCCGAATGGATAATAAAACGCGGTGTTAAAACACTTTACTATTACTATTATTTTTATAGATATTGAAATTATAAAAAATGAAATCTGATGATGATATGACTTGGCGTAGAATACATGACAAGTTTGATTAAATAGTAGCAAATGCCAGATACTGTTCTTACTACCAAGATTATACTATAGTCCACCCTTTTAAGCGCTCAAATAATATATTACACGGGTTTATCAGGCATTGTAATTTGATCCTTTATAAAGTTCTTCCCAACGAAAGGAAACAGAAAGTCTTTACAGCTCATCAGATGACATGTTTTAACCATAAAATGTACTCTAAAGGTAACTTAATGCTTTTTCCAATATTCGCTACTTGTACAAAATGTATTTATTGCTCAGTCTTTAGTTTAGCTTCTATTTCGTGAATTATTATTCCTGTGTGTATAAGAACATGTCTATCTCTCTATTTTTTCTCTCTTTCTATCGCGAAAGCTTTTCAAACGTAAACCCTTTATCACAAGCCTTTATAACGTCTTCCTCTTATCTTGAAGACTAACGAAGTAGCTCATTAACCAGTCAAAGAGATTACAGCTGCTGAGGTTTGCAAGGCAGAACACGCTATCTGCCCACTCCACCCCCCCATCCCCCCCTAACTTCTGCCCCGCCTACCTCACCTGCCACGAATAACAACATGCAGATATCACCACAGCCATCTTCGTGACGGTTTGGTAAATCAATAAATAACGATGTTTTTTTATTAGTTTTCTACCCACTCAAAACCCCTCTTTCTACCTCTGCTTTGTGTGTTATTGGAGGTAAATTCTATATTTAGTAGAGTTATATTGAATCAATGACGTCTAAACTAAAGAGGTAAAAGTTCATAGCCCATCTCCCTTTCCGGAGGTTAATGTCTAAACCCAGAGGTCATTACTTATATTTAATCACATAGCCTACTAGTTCCGGTTGGAACGTGGTATAAATATCAGGCTCGTTTCGTCTGGTTTGACGTGTACAGGGAGGTCAGGGTTCGAATCCTATCCAGGTTTACTCAGAGGATATTAGTTTATAAATGGTTCATCACTCTCCTTCCATGTGAATGTGGGTACATTTCTTTTAAAATTTTACCTTTCTCATCTCTCACACACAAGCGTTATATATATATAAAATGTCCACTGAAGTGGTTTATAGCTATTGATATTTTATTTAATAGAGTTAAGATGAATATTTCTTTCTTTAATTTATTAAGGTATTACAAATCAATTTAATATAGCTTATAATCGTAGGCTTACGTAATTTTAATTAAATTGGTTTGTAATACCTTATCTAAGGTAAGATATAAAATAGATATAGGCCTACGTGACAAAAATGAGAAATAAATCAAACAAAGAAATATTCATCTTAACTCTATTAAATAAAATATCAATAGCTATAAACCACTTCAGTGGCCAAATGGTCTAGGGTGTCACTCTCTTGATAGACTGGCCTGCTGAAGATGGGAAGATCGGGGATTGACTCCCGTTCGGGTCTACAGGGGGTGTTTTTTTTCCTTTTCTCCTTCAACGTAAATGTGGATAGATTACCTCTAGAATTCTGCCTTCTTCATATCATATATGCATATAACCTAGACAGGTAGTAGGACGGGGTGATAAAAATATATAATTAATAATAATAATAACTATAAATACTAAAACACGAATTACATTTTTGACATTATTCTCACGTCAGTGCTTGCGGATATAATGTTGCCAACGTCAAAATGGTTAGTTGCATTTGTTATCTAGAACTTGTTCTCACAATTTCTAAAACAGAAACAGTCCGGCAAAAACAGTGAATCACGTAGTAAACACTATGTCATTTTTCGTAGCCTTAATAAAGTCGCTTCTGTGGTCTGTAATGATTGTGATTTTTCAACCTCCCTCGCACTGGTAGAGCTGGCTCAGTGCCGGGGTATTTGAACGCCATGTTCAATTCTGACTTCTGACATCGTAGGTTGAGATTCGGTTTTATTCCCTGCTGGTTCCACTCGAGTTAGGGTTTGGTCAAACTAACAAGCGTGCGAGCGAGTGCGTAAGCGACTGGGAGGCCAAACTGGCGAGCGGGTAATTAGCAGATAGCTCTCTATAGTTGTTGACGAGGAGGCTACGAATCTTGGCACAGTGAAATGAGCGTGGTTTTTGACAAGTGATTTATTGTTGTGGTTTTCTCCTCCTCTCTCCAGGCTAATGGTGATTCTTATTTGTAAAGGCCTGAAGTATTTTAACAGATCAGTTTTGCATATATAAATATAAGTATGGTTTATGATCTTAACAATTAAATTAGGCCGTTAGTAGCAAGTGTACTAAACCTATCGATTTTAATAAAAATGTCAAAATGAGAAGTTTTCCTAGCAATCAATGAACCAACATATAGTATTATTGCCTAGCGCCTGTAAACTAGACTGTACCGGGTCGAGACCGCGCTCAGTCTGGCCACCTCTCATTACAACCCATGTGTTCTATTCTATATTTTAGTTGCTCGCGCGCTCGCTCGCTCGCTCGCTCGCTCGCCCAGTCTGGCCGCCCCCTTATTCATAGTGTGATGTACAATGTGGTTACTCCTTCAGCCCTATAGGACAGTGGTATTCAGCCTGGGGTACATACAATTGAATATATATATATATTCAATATCTAGCTCTATATATATATATATAAATCATTCAATATCTAGCTATATATATATATATATATATATATATATATAATATATATATATAAACTAGATGATATAGATATATATAGCTAGATGATATAGATATATATATAGCTATATATATATATATAAATCATTCAATACATTATTTTAGATGTAAGTTATAGGATTTGTATAACCTGCATTATGCACCAACAACTTTGGGGGTACACGGTTGAAGAGAAATTATATCTGGGGGTAAGAAAACCAAAAAGTGTTAATGCCACCGCTCTAGGAGAACACTAGTGACTGTCTATAAAATATCCCTTCCATATCCTGTCCCTTTAAATTAATGGAAGTTGTGAATTACCCAAATAAACTACTGGGGAAAATAAATGAAGCCAATGTTGTGAGCAGAATAGTATAGTGGACATGGGGGTGGTGTTGTTAAATGAGGCTGGGGGTGGTGTTGTTAAGTGAGGATGGGGTGGTGTTGTTATGTGAGGATAGGGGGTGGTGTTGTTATGTGAGGCTGGGGTGTTGTTGTTAAGTGAGGCTGGAGGTGTTGTTGTTAAGTGAGGCTGGGGTGGTGTTGTTAAGTGAGGCTGGGGTGGTGTTGTTAAGTGAGATTGGAGGTGGTGTTGTTAAGTGAGATTGGAGGTGGTGTTGTTAAGTGAGACTGGGGTTGGTGTTGTTAAGTGAGGCTGGAGGTGGTGTTGTTATGTGAGGATGGGGTGGTGTTGTTAAGTGAGGCTGGAGGTGGTGTTGTTAAATGAGGCTGGGGGTGGTGTTGTTAAGTGAGGCTGGGGTGGTGTTGTTATGTGAGGATGGGGTGGTGTTGTTAAGTGAGGCTGGAGGTGGTGTTGTTAAGTGAGATTGGAGGTGGTGTTGTTAAGTGAGATTGGAGGTGGTGTTGTTAAGTGAGACTGGGGTAATGTTGTTAAGTGAGGCTGGAGGTGGTGTTGTTATGTGAGGATGGGGTGGTGTTGTTAAGTGAGGCTGGAGGTGGTGTTGTTAAGTGAGGCTGGGGTGGTGTTGTTATGTGAGGATGGGGTGGTGTTGTTAAGTGAGGCTGGAGGTGGTGTTGTTAAGTGAGGCTGGATATGGTGTTGTTATGTGAGGATGGGGTGGTGTTGTTAAGTGAGGCTGGAGGTGGTGTTGTTAAGTGAGGCTGGATGTGGTGTTGTTAAGTGAGGATGGGGTGGTGTTGTTAAATGAGGCTGGAGGTGGTGTTGTTAAGTGAGGCTGGAGGTGGTGTTGTTATGTGAGGATGGGGTGGTGTTGTTAAGTGAGGATGGGGTGGTGTTGTTAAGTGAGGATGGGGTGGTGTTGTTAAGTGAGGATGGGGTGGTGTTGTTAAATGAGGCTGGAGGTGGTGTTGTTATGTGAGGCTGTGGTGGTGTTGTTAAGTGATGCTGGAGGTGGTGTTGTTAAGTGAGGCTGGAGGTGGTGTTGTTAAGTGAGGCTGGAGGTGGTGTTGTTAAGTGAGGCTGGAGGTGGTGTTGTTAAGTGAGGCTGGAGGTGGTGTTGTTATGTGAGGAAGGGGTGGTGTTGTTAAGTGAGGCTGGAGGTGGTGTTGTTAAGTGAGGCTGGAGGTGGTGTTGTTAAGTGAGGCTGGAGGTGGTGTTGTTAAATGAGGCTGGAGGTGGTGTTGTTAAGTGAGGCTGGAGGTGGTGTTGTTAAGTGAGGCTGGAGGTGGTGTTGTTATGTGAGGATGGGGTGGTGTTGTTAAGTGAGGCTGGAGGTGGTGTTGTTAAGTGAGGATGGGGGTGGTGTTGTTAAGTGAGGATGGGGTGGTGTTGTTAAGTGAGGATGGGGTGGTGTTTTTAAGTGAGATTGGGGGTGGTGTTGTTAAGTGAGATTGGGGGTGGTGTTGTTAAGTGAGATTGGGGGTGGTGTTGTTAAGTGAGGCTGGGGTGGTGTTGTTATGTGAGGATGGGGTGGTGTTGTTAAGTGAGGCTGGAGGTGGTGTTGTTAAGTGAGGCTGGAGGTGGTGTTGTTAAATGAGGATGTGGATGAGCCAATACTTTTTTGAGAATAGTATGGTTCTATAAATCAGTCAGAGGGACGTTTTATAGTGTAATAATAAAGAGATAGGCAAAGGGAGGTAATTTAAGGGTAAAATGTTAACTTTTGATGATAGATACAAATCATTTATCTGGCAATCAGATTACGGCTCTCCTCTCCAGATATACGTGAATCTCAGGGCGTCCACAAACAAAGATAAAGGATGGGGGAGTAAAGGGGTGCCCCTTATCCCCATCGTGGCTACGCCACTGCACGAAACACTAAAACTAAATAAATGATAGAGGTAATTTATTCTTGTAGCGCTAATACATACTTTGTCAAGGGGTTATTTTGGCTAGTAATTTAAGTACAGCTTAATTTATTATGACTCTTGTGGTTATTATTGTGTTTTTGTTATCTATTATTTATACTTGAAAAGCTGAGTAATACTATTGTTTAGTCTGAACATATGAAATTTCACAATAAAAATAAAGCGAGAATTTTTTAGTATTCTGGCAGAGTAACGCAGTAGAAAACCACTTCACTCTTCTTTTTTGTTTGTTTTTTTGTTTCTCTCCAACTTCGCCGAGTGATTACTCGCTCTTCAGGCAATGTTACCTTTTTCAATGTTCTATTTTTAAAAATCTTTTATTTTTTATTTATTTTTTATTCTTTCTCAAGAGAGCATCTCTGGTTTAAATCCCGTTGAGTCGTGGAATCGCTCAGACTATTCGGATGTGTACAGCCATAATGTACTGTGCACTTTTCCTTTGAAAGCGCTGACGATTGTGACAGCCGGCAAACTTGACGAGGGACCCATGCAACCATGCAACCGTGAAACGATACACACGTAAAACGCCGTGTCGTCACATTTTAAGAGCACAGGGGAAAAAGGGGTGAAGTCCCATTTTATTTAAAATGGAGCTAGTGCTGCCATCTGTTAGACCACTATGATACTTTTATAATGCACTTTAGATTAGGGTTAAAAGAAGTATCTGTCATATTTAAATTAATTTTAAAATAAATATTTGTTGGAGTCCATATAGGGTTTGAGATGTAAAAGTCGTTGTCCTGGGAAATGTGTGTAATGTGACTTCCCACGCCCCTCTTCATCTTTTCCTCTTTGTACCCTTCGTTTGAAACGTATAATGATAACATTAATGGATATTTTACATTAAATTACCTGTTTTAAGACAGGCTAAGCATTTGGAAATTAATGTTTAGTTTAAAACTAGCTCTAATTGGCACTTAAGTTAGTATGAAAGGGATTGCGAGCTGAGGTGCGTATTTTTCCAGTTTCTTAATGCCAAAATAAAAAAAAACTATTTTTGGTCAAAACAAATAAAATACTATCTTACCAGATAGATACATTTAGTTTCATTTCTCTTTAGAAAAAAATCATTATGGTTCTATCAGAATTAATATCTGAATATAAACCTGTAGGTAGGACTTCACCGACATCAACTGTAGGTAAAGAAGGCTGATTGCATACCTGCACCATGGACAGCGAGTTTAGGTGAATCTGAACGAAGGAGAGAACAAAGAGTGAAGATAAAGAAAGAGGAGTCAGGCAGGGGTGCCCTTTGTCACCAATCTGTTCAACTTGTAAGTAGAGTGGCTGGTTAGGGATTCCCTAGAGAGACGTGGCAATTTCAGGATAGGATGCCACATCAACACAGTAAAATACGCAGATGATCTAGAATTGTTGGCCAAAACTGAAGAAGAGTTGCAGGAAATGATGGACCGGCTGGTGGAGATAGAGAGAAGATTTGGCATGGAGATCAACATTGAGAAGTTAAATGGGATGGGGATTTCAAAAAATGAAGAGCCACAGAAAATCAAAATTGAATTGAATACCAGGAGTTGGAAATCATAGAACAGTTCAAGTATCTGGGAAGTCTACTGACTAAGGATGCCTAATTCAACAAGTAAATTAGGTCCAAGATCTTCATGAACAAAAAAGCTTTCAACAAGAAAAAGTTCCTGCGGACCAGCAATTTGAATTTGTAACTGAGGGAGAAACTGATGAAATTATACATTTATAGCATCACGCTCTATGTAGTAGAAACTTGGACTCGCAGGAAGATTGAAAATAAATACTTCGAGAGCTTTGAAATGTGGTGCTGGAGAAGACTTGAGAAGATCAGGTGGACAGACAGGGTGACAAATGAAGAAGTCCTAAGAAGACCGGGTGAGAAGAGAACCATTTAGATGTGATTTTCTGGTACAAAGCAAATTGTATCAATCCCACCCTTCAGAGGAACTGTCTTCTGCACGACGTCATAGAAGAATAAGTTGAGAGAAAGAATAGCTTAGGGTAAAGGAGGATTCAAATATCAGATGACTTGAAGGAAATAAGAAAATTCTGGGAGCTGAAGGAGGAGGAGGAGGTGGCAGAGAATAATAATAATAATAATAATAATAATAATAATAATAACAATAATAATAATTGGGGTTTCATCCCCTTTGGGAACCACGTGGAAAAAGGCTCCAGTCTCAACTTGTCTGGTTTTCTAATGAAATGGAAGTCTGAATCCCGTCTAGTGTAATAAGGTGATATTTACTCATTGGATTTCACTTAACCTCCACGCAAACTTGGATACATTTCCTCTAAATTCTGCTTTCCTTATCTCTATCCTGTAAGAGTAAATATACGCATAACCTGAAAGGGTAGTAAAACGCAAAGCACAGAAAAAATTAATTCCTAGAAATGTGATGTACCGTAATAATAATTTTGCCACCCGGGCTAAGGATCCAACTCGTCTGGTCTGGCTTACCAGTGATGGGGAGATTAGAGGTTTTTTTTTTATAAATGACTTTTAAATATCCTTCACACAAATGTGGATATAATTGATCTAAAATTATAGCTTCCTCCAACCTCAATAGTTTAAATAATACGCATAGCCCAAATGAGCTGTAAGACACAGTACACTAACTATAGGTCCTCTATATACATTATTTTTCTGTGTTGATCATTAATGTCTGAAACACTGAATCCTGAAATATCATACCTCAAACATAATAGTAACTGGTTAAAAATATGCCAAGATAATTTCTTCTAAACTAAACAATTAAAAAAATTATTTTTTTTAAATACAGACAGTAAAAAAAAAGTTTGAAATATTTTGAATAGATTTACAAAAATCTAGTTTTAAAACTGTAAATTTTCTTCAAGTAGAATAAATAAATAAATAAGGAGGAGCTGGGTGGTAAAATGCTTTATTTTGTAGCATGTGTTTCACTCTGCAGGATGGTGAAACAACCATTTGAATATATTTCTCTCTGGCTGAGTTACAGCTGATTTAGTGAAGTGACAACATTGCCCTTTTTCCATAGAACATCTATTCTGAAGCTGAGTTAACAAACAAATTTGTTGTTATTTGTGTTTTATGTTAGTTGTTGAGTTAATTAATGTTACTGATTATTTATTTAATCTAAATGTAAAATGGATACAAATAATAATGATAGTGAAGATACGGTAACAAGTGAATCAAGTGGGATTAGTGAGATGATTCTGTAAGTAAACGTGACAAAAACAAAGGACGAAAGACGTTGAGGTTAGAACCACTGTGGAATAAACGAGCTAATAAACTTAAAAAGGACCAAGGTAAGCCTTATATAACTAGTAAAGGAAATTCTATACAAAAAACAACATTTTAAATCCATTCAAATCTGCTGCTCACAACAATGTTTTAACAAAGTGCCAACACAGGATCAAACTATGGTGTTTTCATAAATCTGGGAAAATGGTGATAAAAACGTACAGGGCAATTTTATTGTAAGCTCTTTAATACCTTGTACACCAAAACGAAGAGTAAACATCAATCAATACAAGTCAAGGGTGTACAGTTGGGAATACCAGCTTAAAATAGAAGATACAATCTACCTAGTTTGCCGTTTGTTTTCCATAAAGCATTTTGAACTTCCTGCTAAACAAGTTAGGGTAATTCAACAGAAAATAAGCCACTACTCTCTTGAAAAGACAAAAAGTCTTTACTTTGACAATGCAGACCTAGATATTAAGACATTTCATAATATGTTTAAAGTCTACTTTGAAGAAAAAACAGGCAATCCTCAAAGTATGAAGTATTCTACTTACCACAGATACTTCCGAACTAAGTATGTGTGAGCTTTTCGTAAGCCTAGGACTGATATTTGTGATTACTGTACTAAATGCGAGATTCTACTAAAAGATAATTCAAATGATCCATGTAAAGCCAAATTCAACCTTAATTTGAAAAAATTTGAATCATACATGTCTATAAAAAAGAAAAATGATAAAAAATGCCCACACGGATGACTCATTGTTGGTGTTGGGGTTCAATTTTGCACAGAACTAACCCCTACCCAAATTTAATGTGAACTCGCAGTTCTACAAGATACTTTTATGTGCATTGTCACAATAGCAACTCAAGTACTTTGTATTGGTATTTAGAGACCGATGGAGAAAAGAATAGTAATTCTGTGTGCTCAAAGGTCTACAATTTCATAAGTAATAAAATAAAGCCATCAGTCAAGAAAACTGTATTATTCTCGGATGCATCTGGTGGACAAAATAAAAGTATCAATGTCTCTTATTTTCTGACCTGGCTTTCAAAGAGTTTGGCGGTAACATTGAACATGTATATCCTGTGAGGAGACACTCCTACAACATCTGTGATAGGAACTTTGGTTTTTATTCACAAAGAATGAAAAACCAACATAAGATTGAAACCACTAATGAATATGTCGATATTTTGAAGAAATACCGCAATGTTCCTTAATTATTCCAAGTGATTCATGCTCAAAACCTGCTCAATAACTGAACATCAATGCTGGGGCCATGTATGTTGAAAATCCCGCAAACCAAAAATAACAAATGGACCATCCAAAAGTATTGTATTATATGTCTCCAGCTCCTATTTCTTTATTGTAACGGCTTTCAAGATTATTAAACCCTCAAGCAATTTTCAAGAAATGTTTTCACAAATGAAAGAGGTACACGTTAAAGAGGAGAGACTAAATGACATAACATCTTTGCTAAAATTTGTGACTCCAGAAGGACAAGATTGGTTTGGAAAGGAAGTTTTTAATGAAGATCCCTAAAAACAGTTTGACCTTAAAAATATTTGTTTTTTTAAACTAAGAACTACAATTTATGTTATTTAAAAACTTCTTATAAGAAATTTTGCGTAATAATGGCTTGTTTAATGTGTTGTTTGAATAAAAATGTAATAATATTTTAATTTTTAATTGATTTTATGGAAAAAGGGTAATTTTTCCCATTCATATTTATTGATTTTAGCCACACTCTATCACCTCAAAAATACTAAAAATGATTAAATAATTTTTATGAAGGATATGTAACATTTATTATGATGTTTAATAGTAGCAATCTTCCAAAAATAGTGCTTTATTTTATGTTGAAAAATTTGATTGTTTTTTTTCAAAATTACCATCTTGAAAAATTGCCCTTTTTCCACCCAGCTCCTCTATTTAGAACAAATTGTACAGTTTTTCTAATATTTTTTATGGTACAATGCGTCTGCTTAGTTCACAACTTTCGCTAACCTATTTAATATCATGAGGGTGAAATTTTAATAAAATGTACTTTAATTTGCCTGACAAGAGGATGTAAAGCCACTTATGAATACATCCCTGCGGATAGCCCAAACCTTCTGAGCTGGCGACCGGGGTTCAATCCTCGGTCCCGGCACAGATTTATCTGATTACCAAACCCTTCCTTCACCTCTGACAAGATGTGTATTAATCACAACTTGTGAATGTGAGGAATGCCAGGCCTCCACCGTGGTTCGGATTCCACGTTAAACTGTAGGTCCTCCATTTCATCTCGCAATCACCCTACCATTACACATTAGCGTAAGTGCGTATAACCCGAACGGGTAGTAAGACGCGGTGCTAATAATAATAATGATAGCCCAAACGGAGAGTAAAACATTATCATCATCATTAGAAACAGCTTCCAGCCACTGGATGGCTCTGTTTGGAACATAGGCCTCTCCACAGCCTCTCCACCACCTCTTTTCCACCATCTCCTTTCCACCACCTTAACACAGTCTCTTCTCTCTCCTCCACACGCCTCCTTACTCCTTACATGATGCACTAAATAAATAAATAGTAATAAAGTCACCCAGATGCATTCAGTCGGGAACAAATACAAACCTCCAGGGTCAAAGTCTGGTGTATTTTTAAACCACTCTCCTTAATATGATAGTATGGCCATCTTTTAAACAGAACTAAGCGGTGCCAAATCTTCATGAAATTATGTTTTTGAGTCTAGCAAATCTTTTTTCATGATTTTATTTCAACAAAATATCTTGCAAAAGGTGCGGTTTGATATAATATAGCCTTGTGCTAGTCAACATTAGGATTAGATGGGCCCTAATTGATAGGGGCTGCACAAATTCCCATCAAACTTTCTACGTCTAATCAGCTTAAAACTTTCGCGTTGTTCAATGGAAGAAAACAAGCCCAAAATATTTCAAACTTAGCTGAAACAACCGATTTAAACGTTCGTTACCTAATTTCGTGCGTGGCAAGTATTTAAAAAAGTGAACTATCCGCTTCAGTGGCCGCGTGCTTTAACGCGCTACTCTTGCAGTAGGCTGGATTACCGATGACAAGGAGATCGAGGTTAGAATATCGGTCAGGTGTACTGAGGGTGCTGTTTCCAAAATGGTTTTTCACTTTTCCTTCATGAAAATGCGGGTACATTGCCTATTAATATAACTTTCCAAATCCCTAAAATCATTAGCGTAATTAGTACATAAGCGTAAAACCCGAACGAGAAGTAAGACATGATACTAAAGAAAACGAGAGTACAATAAAAACATTTTTTTTTTCGGATTTGATTAACTTTAAGCTTACAACATTAAACTATTTCCAAATGGATGTGACACCGAAAAAAATGTATCGATACTTATCTCATTTAAAGTGTTGGGGGAAAATGTATCGATACTTACTAGTAATTTATTGAAAGAAAATTATCAATAACAATATGCATCATCCACTGCTTTGGGGGTCGCACGGCGTCACTATCGAAAAAACTCGACTGCCGTTGACGGGGTGGTTTTTCCTGAATGGTCTTCCACTCTTCCTTCACGTGAATTTGGGTACAATTCCTCTAAATTCACCCTTTCTCAGCCCTAATACAATAGCGTAACTAGTACTGTACATATGCATATAACCTAAATAAGATAGTAAGACGCGGTGATATAAAAAATAAATAATAGGTATAAGTAATCGAACTAAAAAGAAGGAAATTTAACCCAAACTTTTGTGTGGTTTTTTATGTGCGAAAATGTTGATGATATTTCTTCTTTAAAAATCTTTAAAATAATTGTTATAGTCCTACTTGCTTAGTGACAATAAATAATACTTTTAAAATATAATACAACTTTTATTTTGCCTTAGTCCATATTATATCACTTTAAATAATAGTAATATAATTACAATAATATGATTTAGGGCCTAGTTATGATTGTTTCTAGCAAATCATATTGGTGACCTGGCGGGCTCTGAATAAGGTATCAGAATTCTGTGCTGGGAGTACGGGGTTCAATCCTCGGTCCCGGCACAGATTTATCTGATTGCCAAACCCTTCCTTCACCTCTGACAAGACGTGTATTAATCACAACTGGTTCGGATTCCACGTTAAACTGTAGGTCCTCCATTTCATCTCATAATCATCCTACCATTACACAGTAGCGTAAGTGCATATAACCCGAACGGGTAGTAAGACGTGGTGCTAGTAATAATAATATCTTATTTTCAAATATAGCAGCTGGAATTTTTAATCAAATTACCAAAGTGTGGGCTTAAATTTCTAAAAAAAAAAAAAAGTAAGAAGGGCACTTCTCCGAAAATTAAGTTTTAAGAAAATCTTTGTTGAAAATTCAAACCTTAATCATTTTACTGAATCACTTTGAATAGCAATGAAGATTGTGGCATATTGAATAGTGTTTTCTTGCATACCTTTCTTTAAAAAATATTTTGTAATTTAAATTAAAAATAAATACTGAAAACAAGTCAAATAAAAGACCATGCATATGCCCTTCTTGCAGGAAATACTTTAAAACCAGTAAACTCAAGTGATGTGAGGGGGAGCCTAACAAAATATTTATATTTTACCTTTTAATATGACAAAATTAAAATGGGAGCCTATTTAAAAATGTGTGGCCTCTTGAAAAATAAGAACAGTACTAGGCCCTGAGCAACTAGCCATGTTACATAAATAATGTCTTTGTTATTCTAAGTACAAGTGTTTTCGATTATTTCAGATGTTAATCTTGAGAGTCACTATCTATGATCTCTTCATTTTCTTTATCATTATTGGTACCCCTTGAAATAATACCAAACAACCTCAAACAACGGAGAACAAGCACAGAGAATTGCTCTATGCAAAAAGTACACTTTCAAGACAACATTTTAGATTATCCTGACCTTTGTTAACAAAATATTGAAATAAAACTTAGTGATCACATAGATTATATATGGGACAAGGCAATAAACCGTTTTACTAAAAAAAGGGCACTTCCTCTGAAATGCCCTTCTCGCACCCAGTCCCTCCTTAATAAATTAATTATAAACAAATTTTTTTCCTCTTTCAAAATTTGATATTAATATATATATATATATAAAATATTTAATATTTATAAAAGTAAAAATATCGAGCAAAGAAGTATTGGTATCGAACGGTAAATACCGATATCAGAAAGTTATCGATATTTAATCCATATCCCTATCTTTCCCTCTAAGCGACACCCGTCCCCGAGCGGTTAAGGACGTAAAGAAACTCCTGGCTGGATCCCGGATACAAGTGAATAATAATATTATTATATTATAATGATTTAGCTATGAACATTTTATCCTTTCCGTCAGATAGCAAAATCTTCCTGGAACCAGGTAAGGTTCGATGGATAGTATTCGATAAAAAAAATTTTTAATCCACAGATGTAATACAGCTTTGCTTAGAAATTAAATCTTATATTTCTTATCATCATAATTTAAAGGATCATGCTATAAAGCTTCTTGACGCATTAGGCTAGCATCCCCACCACATTAATTATTTCAAGCATTAAAAAAAATAGAAGCTGAAGTTTCTTAAAATAACAATTCATATTTATAAAAACACGTTATTTGAATTGAGACACACACAAAAAATATTTAGGGTCTACTTATTTATTCTACTTTACTTTATATCCATGACTTTTTCCAGCCTGTTGCCCGAGTCAGTTTTTTATTCAAACCATATATTTTCCACTACCGCCTTGCTAAGCCTGTTGTAGCTTCATATGTCTTATAATCTAAGGACAATGACAGACACAACATTCAGTCCCCAGACTGGTAATTCATCACCGTGAAAGGGGAAACCCACATTTCACCAATGATAAATATTTCGACCATGCCAGTAATCGAACCCTGGATCTTTATCTCAAGAGACAGACATGCTACCGGCTGAGCTAAGTTGTTGGACGCTACATAATTATTGAAATTTTATAACTTTATCCGTCCAACCCCATTAAATACGTTAATAATTTGAATAAGAATGAGAATATTGCGTGGATATATAGACACCGGGTGAAGGATTTTACTATCCAAACTAGCACGCCTACAGATCCGCTAGCTTATCTATTATCCACCCCGGTGGTCAAATGGTCTAATGCAGGGGTAGGCCACCTTTTTGATATCGTGGGCCGTATGGGTTTAGTAAAAAAATAATAATGGTGGAGCAGTTAAAAAAAATCAAGCAAAAATTTTCAACTTTATATATCTCATAAAGTTATTTTTTATTTTTTCCAAACACTAATGTTTGTTTGATAAATATTTTGTGGCCAGATAAAATTCGGACTGCGGGCCGTAAGTTGCCTACCGCTGGTCTGAGGCATCCCTCTCGCAGTATCTTGTCTGACGATGCTGGAGAGATAGGAATTAAAATCCCATTTGGGTGTACTTTTTTTATAATGATTTTACACTCTCCCTTCACGCAAATGTGGATACACTTTCTATCAATTCAGCCATCCTCATCCCTAACACATTACTGTAATTAGTACACATGCGTATAACCTGAACGGGTAGTAGGGCGCGATTTTAAAATAACAAAACCAAAAATACTGACCTCCAAGCGTCCTGATATATCTAGGTAGTAGTACCACAACTTGCTACGAGAGTTCACTGTATTACAGCAGTTACATTAGACTGTGGAGTTTTCTGTATTTCTCTATTGGCCGACAGTAGGAATTACACTCAGATAACATCCCGATGGGATGATTGTGTATGTAGTGAATTGTGGTGTATCACCATAAACTCCATAGTTTAATGTAGTTGCTGTAATGCAGTGCGCTCTCGTAGCAAGTTGCGGTACTATTACTTAGATATATCAGTATGCTTATAGGTTTATATAGTTTAACGACACACCGACAAGGATATCCCGGATAGTCATGGCTGTAGCCTAGAGATCAAAGTTCGTAAGGGTGCATTCCATCAACATGTCTTTTTTTTAGTCTTTAAATAATAATTTAAATTATTTAACTGGTAATTATTTTTAAATAAAAAACTATCATCAAAAGGTTTTATCTAATATTAAGAGAATATTTTTTTTAAATCAACAAAACAATTACTTTTATGGTTTTATTACATTCGGGGCCGCTTTGTCAGAGAACCACTTAACATTGATTAATTTGGGGGAGGGGGTGTATTCATCACTTATTTTTAATTATTTTATTTTTCTTTATTTGTCCGGTATTTTGGCATTATTATTATTACTATTATTATTATTATTATTATTTAGCGTCACGCAGGGAATGTGGTTTATTTATCTTATACAGAATACAACTGGGGCGAAAACTTTTAAGTCTCGCCTAGAGCGTATGAAAAAAACCCAACCCTTACGCCGAACCTGCGGATAGTTCAGTTGGTACGTAAAGCCGATATGCCAGGTTTCAAATCTCTGTCCAGGAGGCATATTCTGTATTTACACAACACCTCCATTAGAATATAATCTGAAAAGATGTGTTTGTTTAAATGGTGAAGGCTTCCAGCGATGTTTGTTCTATAACTGTAAGCTGTTAGTTTAAAAAACAACTAGAACTAATTAAAAAGTGGTGTGCGCGGCTTTAGCCACAAATCTCTTGTTCTCATTGTGAATAATTAAGTATAAGGTAGAATATAATTAAGAAATAATCACACGTGTTCGGTTATAAATGTGACCTGGTGGTCTAGGGGTATGGTGTCAGACTTCTGTGTTGGGGGTCCGGGGTTTAATCCTCGGTCCCGGCACGGATTTATCTGATTGCCAAACTCTTCCTTCACCTCTGACAAGACGTGTATTAATCACAACTTGTGAATGTGAGGAATGCCAGGCCTCCACCGTGGTTCGGATCCCACGTAGGTCCTCCATTTCATCTCACAATCACCCTACCATTACACATTAGATTAAGTGCGTATAGCCCGAACGGGTAGTAAGACGCAGTGCTAATAATAATAATAATAATAATTTGGTTATAAACTTACTTTATTTAATGATGATGAAAACATGTTTAAAAAAATTGCGTCTTATTTACCTACCGAGATATTCACATTTAACTACACTAATGATATAGGGATGAGGAATGTATACTTTATAATAAATGTACCCACATTTACGTGGAAGAGGAGTGGGAAACGAAGAAAAACCTTTCAATACACCCAGCCGGGATTCATATCCTGACTCATCATTTGCAAATAAAACTAGATGTACTTGATGTTTAGTTCACGTCCCACCAACATGGCTGATTTAAACTTTAATTTAAAAAAAAAAGCTAAGACTGATATCAATGGTTTAAACGTTTATAAAATTTAGTCAGTATAGTTTTAAAAATTATTATCATAAATTAATAAATAGCACAGTTCAAAAATGAGAAAACCCAATGAGTAATTATTATGCAGCAGATTGTTCCCATCAGAGGTGAAATTAATATGCTAAATATGCCCGCCCAAATCAATTTACAAAAAAGTTGTTACTCCTGCGCGTCATTGCGAAGTAATTGTTGCACTTGGCGCTTACATTCGCAAACCGACCGTTTAAACGTCGAAGGGGTGTAACTAACCACGACTTTATAAACCTATAGGTATGCTTTTTGCTACTCTATTTTGAACCCTCTCTACTGATATACAACCGTTCGAGCAGAGAACTAGAGGGGAAGGGCGTAGCCATTTCCGATCGTGATAGCGGTTAAGTGCGCTCGCAAATCACGGAACATTTTCAACAAATTCCCCCCCCCCCTCCCCTTGGGCCCCCACATCGCGGTTCAATTCCCCCGCAACGCACGGCGAGGCTATCTATAGCGAGCTAGCTACAACGAACGAGCTAACAGACAAGTTTGCATGACCTCCAAGGGATGAGTAGTTCTATCTTATCATCTTGTCTTCCTTCCACGATAACGATCTACAATCCTCTCCACGGGGGTGGGGGGAAGCTCGACTTAGCAAAAAGGTCGTTCAATGACTTTCCGATGTGATGATCAACTTGCCATTGACATAATCTTACCTGTTATTGGCAGATGAAAGTTTTTCCTCTTGTTTTAATATCACAGAGTCTAGCTACCTGTTCAGATTATACACGTATATGATAATTAATCTAATGGGAAAGAAACATTTTAGAGGTAGTCTACCTGCGTTTGAGTGGAAGGAGAGTGAGAAGCCATTTAGGAAAACCACCTTCAGTAGACCTGACCGGGATTCGTACCCCATTCTCCCCGTCATCAGCAGGCCAGTCTATCAAAAGAGTGATTAACACCTTAGATCATGTGGCCACTGAGGTGGGTCAAATTTGGAAGTTCCTTGCCCTAATGCTTGTTGAGATGACCAGAAAGTAGCAACTTTAAATGGTAATAATTTTGGATATTTAATATGTGTTGTTTGCTGTCGAAAAGTTGGGATTTATACAAAATGGGTTTACATTTTGAACAAATTTTTTATTCTCTACGAACTCTGAAAATGACCACCTTGTGCAAGTTCTAACAATTCCGACTTTTCTGAAAACTACTAACCCACAATAAAATTCATGAACAGTTCCGATGGAATTCTACTCACCAAATTCTGAAAGGTATACCTAGCAGTGCCATAAAAAACGGTCATTAACTTACCTTACTTAACCAAATCTATCCTAACTTCTGATAGACCTGTACTGGACTAATATTACGATAAAAGATGTCTAGCCACAAACAAAGGTTTGTTTAGGTTAGGTAGAGCCTTCTTTCATCAATTCAAAATATTTAATAAGTCCAAGAGTGCCTGAAAAAAACATTAGTGTGTTTGACACATATGCTCACCCAAACAAAGCCACTAAACTAATTAAAAATTAATTTGATGTAAATAATAAAGAAAGAATCCAAAGAGTAATTTCGACTCAAAGATTCCAAACATGAACAAGTATTATTTTAATAAATTTTAGGCCGAAACGTATAATTAAAGATTTAAACATATATATACATTTAAATCTTGCATTATTTAACTTATGATCTCGACGTATTAGCTCCTTCTAGAATGAATTAGCGGCCAAGATTAATTTTACATTGCCACTCCTGGGGTGTTTATTATTAATATTAGGTGACCTGGTGGTCTAGGGGTAAGGTGTCAGACTTCTGTGCTGGGGACCGGGGTTCAATCCTCAGTCCCGGCACATATTTATCTGATTGCCAAACCCTTCCTTCACCTCTGACAAGACGTGTATTAGTCACAATTTGTAAATGTGAGGAATTCCAGGCCTCCACCGTGGTTCGGATTCCACGTTAAGCTGTAGGTCCTTCATTTCATCTCACAATCACCCTACCATCACACATTAGCGTAAGTGCTTATAACCCGAATGGGTAGTAAGACGCGGTGCTAAATAATATTAATTATTATTATTATTATTATTATTATTATTATTATTATTATTATTATTATTAGGGCCTTCCCTGGGGTGTTAAATACAATAGTTTCCCCAGAGAAGGAAAATGAGGATCTTAGATAAGAGAAACAAATGGTTGAAATGTATGTCGACTCACAGGTGGCTATTCTATGCAACAGGCTGCCACAAAATTCAAATAGAACATTTTAAAGTTCTAGATCCATATATGATCCTTCATGAACATGAGGTAATGCCTATGACGTGGAGCGTTGTATCAACGTATGCTCGCCAGTCGGAACTCAACTCTTGTCTCGTGCAGGTGTGCTTGGATCGTCTTTAAGTCGAGTGGTCGTTAAGAGAGAGATTGACTGGAGTCTATGGTGAGTGACAACCTAATTTGATGTTTTCCCTTTTGTCATCTTTACTATTTGTGGTTCATTGTAGATTAATTAATGCTATATGATTTGATGTGAAAGATTTGTTTGATTATTGTTGGGGGTCATCGATAAGCCACGTCACGCTTTTATCTTACCTTTTTTTTTTAACCTTCCCTCTCCCCATTTAACACCATGTAGGCATCGAGCCCAACCCCTTCCACCCTTCAGCCTGTGCTACGTAACTTTTCACACCAAGAGTGAACGTCGTCATTTGTTTTGTTACACTGAAAGAGGTACTTGGATTTAGTACTACTCAGAATAGGAAGTTATTTAGTTTACTAACGTTGAAAACATGAGCAATAATACTTATTTTTTCAACATTAGGCTAGCCGCACACAGGGTCCGACATTTGATTAAAGACAAGACGTCTTCAGACAAAACGTCGAGTCTCGTAGGTTGGAGTGTGTGTGTGTGTGGGGGGGGGGGGGGGAAGGGGGGTCTGTTTTTCTGTCTTTAGACGCCTAGATATCTTGTCTTATTCCCACCATTTCCAACAAAAGCCGAGTATCCGCCATTTACTATATATTAGTTTCGCGCTGGCACATGCGCAATTCAATCCGCCGGAAGGTGTCTTGTCGATATTCGAAACTTAAGGGACCTTCATCCGACAAGGAAAAAAGTGTAACGACGTCGAAAGGCGTCTAAAGACAGTGTCAATGCCAGTGTTTGGGCCTCCGTTTAGGTAGGGCACATCATGCTGGCACAAAACGTTTCGAAACATCTTGAAACCACGATACAAAAATGTTTCAATTATTTTTTTATATGAAACATGATGAAACAAAAACATAGTGAAACCAAAATTTTCAGTCTGTGCTAAGATGGCGATATTGATACTGATGAAGCATTAGATAGTCTATAATTTCCTAGAATCAGTTGGTAAAGGAGGAAGCGTCAAGTAGGAGATACTGGGTTCACCCTATTAATTAAAAAAGAATTGAGAAATGTTCTTTGGAAAATTATGTATCCATGGCTCTATACTCACTACCGGGTAGTCTTTTTCGCCATTTTCAAGTACAAACAAAACAATGATGATCAACACAGCTCAAGTTTTGAAGGAAATTATCGTCACGTGGCCAGACTGCCCCGACTTGCACTTGCGCAGTGGCGTATTTTCCACGAAACACGTGAAACAAACTGAATGAAACATGAGAGTGAAAGACGGTTGCTTTGTTTCAATTTGTCACACTGTGTTGTCGTCGTGTGTCATCGCTTTTGTTCCGCCATGTGTCAGAAAATGTGCAGTGACTCATTTGAAAGCATGTGATCAAGGTGGAATGTCACACGATGAAACACAACGAATAACGATACAAAGATGTTTTGTTTCATCATGTTTCAAAAGTTTTGTGTCATCATGTGTGCGCCCTGCCTAACCCCATGTTGAACAGAGCGCATCAGACACCTTCAGACACTGTCAGACAAAACGTCTTGTCGTAAGGCAAAATGTCGGATCCAGTTTGCGGCCTGCCTAGCATTTAAGTAGATAATCTGTGTTACGTAACACTTTTATGTACCCACCTTCTCTCCATGTAACACTATGTAGACCTTAGAGCTCACCCCTCCCCCACTCTCAACAGCGATACGTTTTTTTATAAATGATCCTTTTCAACATATTTTATTTCCATAAAAAATGAATGACGTTAAATTACGTTATATAATATTTTAAAAATTTTATGCGAGAGGCTAGAAGTAGGTAGGCACTATTCTATAGTATAAGATTTCAGGTAATACATTTTTAGTAATAATTATTCTGGTTTTCTGCTGATGGGAAAGTTGGGGGCTCTGATCCCAATAGTGCGTGCTGAGGGTATTTTTTCCTAAATGGGTCTCCCCTCCATCTCCCTCCACGAACATTTGGATAGGTTTATTTAAAAATTCTAACTTTCTAATTACTACCCCTTAGGTGTAATTAAATGCGGGAGGTAATACGACTTGCGCAATATTTTAGATATCAATTTGAGTGTGTTTTTTCTTAAACCAAGGTTGATTAGTGAAATGAGCTTTACTTCTTGTTTATAAGCTCAACAGAAAAAGTAATAAATTACACCAAGAAAGTATAAAGTTAATTTAAAGTAAAAATAAAATTGTTAAAGCGTATTTAGTTTACTAATGAGTTGTAATCCATGGTAATATTTAGAATATCATTGAATAAAATTCCTTTCTAGAATCCAATACTTGTTAAAGTTTGGATATTTATAGCTAACACATAAATTAAATTCGCGGTGTACCGAAAAACATGTTTTAAACACAAAATACTCCAAAGTAGTGGGTGTAAATTTGGTTTTATTATGGTGTTCCTGACATCCTGAATTCAATTTATAGCTCAGAAAATTATCCGCGTGGCGTAAAAAGTTTATCTTTCTGTACTGAAAACTCGATTGCGTGTTCCACGAATTGTTGAGGGGATATATTGTGTTTGTTTTAGAAAGGGGCTAAATGAAGCCAATTCGCCCTGAACATTGTTTTGTAATTGCTACACACAGGTAATATAGAATCAAAATATAGAGCAGTTAAACCACAGTTGTAGCAACAGATCTAAAAGTTTGAGGACTCACTACTTAAAAAAAAGTCAAAAATATAGAGCAATAATGTAATAAAAGCACATTTTGTTCAAAATTTGATTTACTTACATGAGTGTTCTCTTTGGATGCGTGAATAATTCTCTTACATTATTTTGAAATTCACAATATATTTCACTAATTATGAATTCTATTTGTTTGAAATAAGATCACATTAACAACAAAAACTGATTCTTCATAATCGGAGGCATAGGTCTTTAAAAATAGAACGAACCATACCTATAGTCTTAGCAATACATTATTTATAGGCTACCGCATCGATGATCACGTGGATTAATGTCGGACACATCCAATTTGATTTGTCGGTGACAGGTACTTAAGACGGTCACCTCGGTCAGTGAGTAGGTATCAATCATTGTCACCCGTTTCGGTGGCCGCATAGTCTTAAAACGTCACTCTCGCATTATACTAGACTGCCGATGACGGGGAGTTTGTGGTTCGATCCCGGTCGGGTGTTCTAGGAGTGGTTTTACCACTCTCTCTCTCTCCACGAAATTGCGGGTACATTTTATCTTAATCCAATCTTATTAGTCCTTGACCTATTAGCTTATTTAGTACACAAGCGTATAACCCGAATGTGTAGTAAGACGCGGTGCTAAAAGATCAATCGCTGTCACGCCTTAAAATACAATGGTCCTTATCGTTTTACGGAACAACTTCTGTACTCCCTCTAAGCTTGTATTCCCTTTCACCCTTCCCTTATAACCACTCTTTGCCAAGTCATGAGTTGTGATATATACACACATAAAAGCAAAAAGTTTAGATGCTCAAGAACATCTATTATTTGTATTCATTTCTCAACACACTTCTTAAATCTTCATAAATTGCTTTATAATTTACATTTAAAATTATATTGTATATTAGACTGCCTCTGTGGTCTAGTGGTTAGAGTAACATACTACAGATCCAAAGGTCCCCGGCTCAATCCCTGGCGCTTCCAAAATGTATCTGTGAAGTAGTGGGTCTGCAACGGAGTCAAACTCAGCCTCATCAGGACAAATGAGGAGTTACTTGAATGAATAAGTAGCAGCTCCGGTTTATAAAACTGAGATTAATTTCCTGTAGGTTTCATTGTGCTGACTACATTACACCCTCTAACCTCAGAAACTGGCACTATCTTCACCAACAGATGGCGGCTACTTGGTTTGTATGGCTTGATTGCAGGCTGATGCCATGAAAAATAAACCAGTAATATTATTAACATTTATCTCTCCTTACTAAAATTAAAATGCTTTTACAAAATTCTTCTAGACATAGTTGCAGTAGTTTAAAAAACAAATATTTCCACTCTGAAAATTCCCAAACTAAATATTTGTATTATTCAATCAAAACCAAATGCCCGGGGGAGGAAAAAAAACTGGTGTAGGAGCATAGTGTATCTTTTAGAATTGAGTTATGTAATTTAATAGGGGAGTCACAACACAAGTTATACTGTAAATTGTATTTTCCTTCGCTTCCATTTGTTTTCATACTGACGGATGTTTCCACCAATAAACATTACAAGCACACTTGGTTTTTGGCGTTTATTAATTTATGCTCAACTCTCGCGCCTGTAAAGCCCGTCTCACTGCAGATTAACCGGGAAAATAGATACAAGATTACGGTCAAACTAGAATCGCATCGAAGTTCGGTTCTCTGGATTCTTCACTTCACAACATCAACATATTTGCTTTCTCTCGACCCCTAGGAGAGAAAGTATTGTGATCGTCAATAAATCGAGTTCTAGATTTCGATAAATGTTGACGTTTTATGACCCCCCTGAAACCAAAAAGTGGTTTTCGCATTGCCGTCTGTCTGTACCTTGGGCTAGAGACGAAAATATTTTACCGATTGGGTTCAAACCTGGTATCTGGCGTTTTTATAAGGTCCACCCAAGGGGTTTTTATAGTTAGACATCCAATCCTAGAATTAAGGGTAGTTTACTGAATGGCAAAAAGAGAAATATTCAATTTTCTCAAAATTCGCTATAATTATTTTGATTAAATTATATATTTAGACACTGTTTATCATTATAAACAAGATGGAAATTATTATTTTCTTGTGAAAATGATTTTGAGGGTACTTTAAATCAGGGAAATTTTCTAATTTTGATAATCTCTCCACAACTATTTGAGATACATAATAAATTATCATCGTAGAGCTGTAGTACTGTTAAAGATAAAAATCTTTTATTTGAAATATATTTTTATAAACCAATAATTTCTTAGCTGTAAGCAAATATATATATATAATTTTTAATACAGGTCTCTGAAAATGAATTTGATTTTTACGCTCTTTGGTGGACAAAGATCTCTTTTCTAAAATTTTCTATAAGAGTGTTCCTAGTTCCTAATGCCATAGAGTAAGTAACAGTGTATATTATTTTTAATTTACGATTGTTGGTGTAGTGTTTCTACAAAAATGTACATACCTACTATTTCATTTCACAAATCTCACGAATTTTTAGTCAATGCCCATTTTTAAGATAAGAGCGACAGAAAGTCTGTGCGGTGCACCGTACCATTTATTTTTTCATTTTAAACTAATAATTTTTCAGTTTTGCTGGGTTTATTAAACCGTATTAAGACTGTTTAACTTTTCTCAATTCCACTGTTTTCTAAAGCGCAATATAGAAAACCTCGCCTCGATGCGACGTTTTGGTAGAGATGTACCAGTATTACCAATCTAAGCTCAAAGTTCGGTCGGTATTATTCGTAGGGTTGGATGGGCTCTTTAAATAATCTTGCATGGTGTTAGACCTTCTCAAGAATTATAAAAAAACATTTTTTGAAAGAAGAAGGTCCCTTATTTATGATAGCATGGATCTTATCCACAATTCTGGTGTAATTCCTCCAAGTAAATCACAAAGGGCTGAGACGCCAGTACCCGCACTGATCAAACAAAACTATATTTGCCACTATAGAGATTGTATCACATCTCATCAGCTAGTATCGATCATCATCGGCTAGTATCGCTCCACATCGGTGCATATCATCAGCTCGTATGGCTCCGTATCGTTTCGTATAGCTCCTAATCGGTTCTTATATCTCCTCATAGGCTCCTATTTATCCTCATCAGTTTGTATCACACCTCATCGGCTCATTATCGCTCCTCGTCTACTCGTATCACTCCTCGTCGACTCGTATCACTTCTCATCGGTCGCGTTCTCCACTCATCGGCTCATTATCGCTCATCATCTACTCGTATCACTCCTCGTCGACTCGTATCACTTCTCATCGGTCGTGTTCCCCACTCATCAGCTCGTATTGCACCTCATCGGTCGTGTTCCCTATTCATCGGCTCGTATCTCACCTCATCGGTCGCGTTCCCCCTCATCGGCTCGTATCACTTCTCATCGGTCGCATTCCCCACTCATCGGCTCGTATCGCACCTCATCGGTCGTGTTCCCCACTCATCAGCTCGTATCACTTCTCATCGGTCGCATTCCCCACTCATCAGCTCGTATTGCACCTCATCGGTCGTGTTCCCTATTCATCGGCTCGTATCTCACCTCATCGGTCGCGTTCCCCCTCATCGGCTCGTATCACTTCTCATCGGTCGCATTCCCCACTCATCGGCTCGTATCGCACCTCATCGGTCGTGTTCCCCACTCATCAGCTCGTATCACTTCTCATCGGTCGCATTCCCCACTCATCGGCTCGTATTGCACCTCATCGGTCGTGTTCCCTATTCATCGGCTCGTATCGCACCTCATCGGTCGTGTTCCCCACTTATCGGCTCATATTGCACCTCATCGACTCGGAATATATTCCTGATTTGAGTTTTTTCCCCATTTTAATACAAAACAAAGCAGAAATGAGCCGATTAAATACAATACTGACAAGTGTGATTCAACATATTAAAATTACGTAACGAACCTATGCGATGCTACTTTGTTAGGTGTACGTCGACCATTATTCGGCCACTTGGAATCTAGGATATTTTATATGCACTATTAGCTCTCGTTAAATTAGTGGGGAAGTCCTACCCGAGTTCATTGTGTAATAGTGTCATATGGTTATTTCCAGTGCGACACTTGTGCAACTTTCTAATATTGTAAATATTTTATTTTACTGAAGTGTTTTATTAAAAGTGAAACCGTAATGATAGGTGGACGTTTGATCGTGATTAGTTAAGTACGTAAACAACAAAAAACAAAACTAAATCAATTTGTGTGAACCAATTTGTGTACAACATAAGATACGCTCAATCTACAGTACAATTTTTTCTTATAGGAAGAGCCTTATTTGACATCTAGAAAGGCTACTTGATCTACTTTCACGTACTCATACGTCAGGTGATGTGGTATGCATCTTCCAATTTTGATAAAAACTATCAGTTCAGACAAAATAACACTAATAACATAATATTAGTTAAGAATATGATAAGAATATTTATTAATATTTAATTTCAAGGGATGCTCAATTTACAAAAGTTATCAATCATTGAAATATTTGAATTAGAATATATTAGAAAAATATTTACAATACTGATAAGTATTTTACTCGTAAGTTTTTTTTTCTAATCTGTTCCAATTAATACTTCAATACGTTATACCTTTTGTAAAATGAACATTGTTTGAATTAAATATTTCTTACACAAGTGTTATCAACTATTAAATTACGGCCCCTACTTAAATTTAATATGTTTAGAATGTTTCCTAAAATGTTGTACTAAAAACATAGTAAAATATTTTCGAATATGGATGTATTTTCTAAAATATCCTTCCTGTGAAAATTAGACAACTATTTTTAACATTCATTTAAACTATTTGAAATAATTGAGGTAGGAATATATTCTATTTTTTGTTCCATCCAGTCCATTATATTGGCACTATGGGGGATCTGCAAATATCTTCTTACAAGAGGAGCTCAAGCCCCGGGAACAACCAATCAAAAGATTTAATAATAGCTCACATAAAGACGAGTCGAATTTTCTTTAAATTTTTTAAATGTCTTTGTCATTACAAAGGAGTTTATTTAAGGATTTTATCGAGTATTTAAAAAAAATCTAGATTTATTGTTTGATATTTTTCAAATGCATCAGTAAAATAATGACCGCCTATGTGACTTAGTCGTCAGAGCTCCTGGCTACAGATCCAGAGGTCTCAGGTTCGATCTCCAGCGCTTCCAGATTTTTTGTGAAGCTGTGAGTCTGGAACGGGGACAAAGGAGAATTACTTTCGAATGGAAAAGTAAAGTAGCAGCTCCGGTCTAGAAAATGGAGATTTATGACCAAGGAGGTTTGTTATGTTGACCCCAAGACATTCTCTATCCGCAAATGCTGACGCTATATTTGCCAACAGACGGCGGCCGCTTGTCTGCGGGCTGACACCATGGGGGTGAAAGGGGGGGGGGAAGTAACAAAATTCATACAACCAAAGAAGACTGTTCTTGTACAGACATCTCAGCATTACAAATCCTCGGTCGTGACGCAAGTCCTTCTGCTTTCGTCCCTCTCCCAATCTTAATTTTCATTCTTTGTGAAGAGTTGTATAGCAAGTGAACAAAGAGACTTAATTTTCAAAAAGACAGGACTTTCTTAACAATAACAAATAACCCGCTTTGGTGGCCACATGGTCTAAGGCACTACTCTTGCGATATACTAGACTTCCGATGATGGAGACATCAAGGTTCTAATCTCGGTCGGGTGAACTGATGGTGTTTTTTTTTCCAAAATGGTTTTCGACTCTCGTTATACTCGCAAATTCGGGTACACTTCATCTAAATATAGCCTTCATCATCCCTAAAACCATTAGAAAAATTAGTACATAAGCGTATATCCTGAACGGGCAGTAAGACGCAGCGCTAAAAAAAGTAACAAATAATTGAATAATATCATATATCTAAATGCACACCTCTCATAAAGTTTGGATGTTTAGACTGTTTCCTGATCATGATTTTTATCCAGTTTTAAGTTTTGACCAATTTTTCACCAAAAGATTCCTTAATTTTTTTATTTTTTTAAATTGATTTCTCAGAAACTCAGGTGTCAGGAAATCTTATCTTCCTGTGTTCGATATGGCGGCGATGAAACAATGCCCTTTTCTTTGCCAAAAAATCCACTAACGCTGCTAATTGTAGTTTATTTACCTTCATTATTTTAATATCGTTAAAAAAAACAGGAACACAAATAAGCGTAAGTCATTGAGGCATTGAAAAAATAATAGTAAAAAGAAAATGATTATTAATTAATATTATTTGCCCCTCAATTGACTGTACTAGTCTAGTTGGAAAAGGCAGACCGATTCAAGGAACTATGAAGTTGGTGGGGCAGGGCAGACCTACCTCTTTCCATTTCTAATCATCGGGTCACTATCGTCTAAATGAGCATGATATGGTCAGTGGAAGAAATATAATCTATAAATAGTTCAGGTTTGAATAAAACAATTTGATCCGAATAATATATTTAGTGGATTTACTTTCACCATTTATAAATTTGTTAAATGGTTTAAAAAAATTAAGTTAATTTCTCAATTCAAGAAAAATGATTGTAATCCTAAAAAAAACTGGTCTCGAGACTTTGATAAATCTTTACGTTTTATGTGAACCCAAAACCCAAAAAGTGGATTTTACTATTCTATCTGTCCCCATGTATTGTTTGTCTCTCTGTCCATGGCTACGGGTAGAAAAGGGTTAGATGGATTTTTATAAACTTGATATTAAATTGATTCCAAAATTAAAGGTAGTTTACTAAGTAGTGATTTTTTTTTTAATTACAAATTTTTTGAAGTTGGTTTAAATGATTTTGTTTAAAATTCATATTTAGGAGTTGTTTTGACATGAAAAGTGTAATGTGTTTTACGGGAAAAAATTTGTTAGTGAGAAATTTTTGAAAATTCTAAATATTTCGAAAATAGCTCTAACTATTTTGTTCAAAATGAAAATCTGGGGACTGTGTTACAGGACAAATAACACTGTTATAATTGGTTTTGGGGTAAAAACTCTTTTATGGGTAGTCCCCAGGCATATCTCTATGTCCCAAAACGGTTTGATAGATTTTGTTCATTCAAACTTGATATTTAGATTTTTTGTGATATATCTCAGGAAATTTTATGATTTGAACCCAAACCCTCAAATTAAAGGTAGTTTACTGATTAGTGCCTTTTTTAATTACAAACTTTTCTTAAGTGGCTTCAATGATTTTGTTTAAATATATATCTAGGTATTAGTAGACCTCCCAAATAACACTGTATGCATGGTTTTTGGGTAAAAATTCGCTAAATAGTAGTTTACCGATGAAAGCGAATTTTAAAAATTAAAAATATTTCAAAAATGGCTATAGTGATTTTATTTAAAATGTATTGCTAAGGATTGTTTGGCATGACAAATACAACTGAATACTATTTTTTTGGGGGGAGAATTGTTTAGGGGTAGTTTACTGATGAGTTTTTTTTAAATCGATATATTAAAAAAAAAAGTTCTAGGCATTTGGTTCAAAATTTGTATCTGTTAAGTTATCTATATTATAAATAATTATATATAATTAGGCTTATAGCCCCCGTACGGGCAGTAAAACATTGCGCTAAAAATAATTATGTATTATATTTGTTTTTCTAAAAAAATCATTCTATAATAGTTTACTCATGATTAATTTTTGTAAAAGTTCAATTTTTAAAAATAACACTAAAGATTTTGTTCAAAATTGGTATTAAGGGAATGTTTTACATATCAATAATAATTGGTATATCTTTATTTTTCTAAAATAAATTAATTAAGGATAGTTTACTTACGACAAACTAAGAACATTTGAAATATTTTAAAATTGGCCTTGAAGAAAGATTTGAGTTCTAAATGGGTATCTAGGAATAGTTTTTCATGATAATTAAGAATTTGTTTTTATTTTTAAAAATTTTAAATAGTTTTAGAGTAGTTTACAATTAATTTATTTTTGAAAATTTGAAACTGGTTAGAAATATTTTAACAATTTTGTAATTTATATATATATATATGATACTGTGAATGTGCTGAATTTATTATTTTGTAAAATAACCAGTGAATGCATAGAATCGCCGGAAGCGATGGTTTATTTAACAAATACTAGGATTTATCTAAATTTACCAGTGATTTTTTTTATCAATGTCCCGATGCAGTTTGGTGAAAGTATGAAACATGAACTGTATTATCTACATTTACCGGCCATTTTATAAAATATCTGGTGTATGTGGATAAAAATATAGAACATAAATCCAAACTAACCTAAACTAACCTAGTCCAACCTAACCTAAAATAAACTAATTTAACTTGCCTAAACTAACCTAACCAAACCTAATCTTGACATGAACTATTAACATTCACTGGTGGTTGATGGTAGTTTTATAAACCCACCGTCGATTTTGTGAAATGTTCGGTGAGTATGGGAAATAGTAAAGACATGTTTTACATTCCCCAAGTGAACCAGTGGCTTTGTAGAATCACCGGTGACTTTACAAACTCATCAAATTCAGCACATTCACAGTAGCATATATAACAAGTATTTATTGGGATTAACAAAATGATGTGTTTGTTTTCATGAGGAATACTTATTTGAAGGTAGTTTAGTGAAAACCTATTTTTGAAAGTTTTCTTCGAAGCTATAATACACAATACGAGAAAGTTTGTGCGATTGTGTCGTACCATCTATTTACACTTAGAACCATAGAGGAAGCTAATCCCCATCTAATGAGGCTGGCTTGAGACCCGTTTCTCCTTGCTTCGTTCCGACTGATTGACAAAGTAATAAGGAGCTGGTTCAATCTCCATTGGGAATTATAATTGCGCTACTAAAAAAAAAATGAAACATTTTACACAAAATTTAAAAAAAAGTTTGGGTCAAGGCTTAATGGTGGCTTGGGTTGGGGTTTTTCAATTAGTATGTATAAAACATGGCATATTAATGAGGAGAAGTTTGGAGGAAGTACACCCAAAAATATCTTAGATAAAGGATGAGAAAACCACATTATTAAATCATATATAGATAACTATCCCCATTACACCTAACCGGGGCTTGAACCCTTCTTCTCACACAATGGTGACCAAGTTCAATGTAACTTTTAGCGTATAGTAAATACTACGTGACCACCGTTAACGGTTAGGTTTTTAGAGTATGACGTCACTCTACCGTCACCACGCTCTCTTGAACTATGGGCCCGCCGTGTGTGGCGCTAGAGGGCAGGTCACGTGGTCTTGCTCTTTGGCTTCCTAACCGGAGGGACCACAGTTCAAACCCAATCACTTGTAACTTTCATAGAGTTAGTCAAACATCGTAGTGCTTGTTCGCACATGATGCCAAAGAGCGGTCCCGGACATTGTTCTTCATTTGGATCACCTCTGATTGTAACATAGCTGAAACCTGTAGACTACAAGTGTCTAAGTGGCTAAAAGGGTTTCATAAACACCCAGCACACAAACAAGAAGGTTTAATGAACAACAACAACAAACAAACAAACAAACAAACAAACAAACAAACAAGAGGGTTTCAGGTTCCGCTTCTTCTGACCAATTTAGAGGGCTGAGACAAAAACCTTATAGCCCTCATAGATTTAGATGAGATGTAAATTTATATGAAATCATAAACACCCAGCACACAAACAAGAAGGTTTAATGAACAACAAACAAACAAACAAGAGGGTTTCAGGTTCCGCTTCTTCTGACCAATTTAGAGGGCTTAGACAAAAACCTTATAGCCCTCATAGATTTAGATGGGATTTACATTTATATGAAATCCGTAAATCTTGCTATGAAAAATAAATAAAATATTAATGAATATTAGCTATTCTCAAGGTCTTGACTGACCATAAAAACATGTGGTTCAAGAGGTAAGCCACCAGGAATCACTACTAACGCATTTTCCCCCATAAAATGAGGGCTATCATTATTAGACCCTCTCTCTCAAAGCCACGAGCTGCCACTAGAATTTTATAAAATATTGTTGGCGATTTATACTATTTTTGTATTATTATTAAATATTTGTGTGCTATATTATTATTATAAAATTAATATTTGGTCAAATTCTTCTGATATCTGACATTTATTATGAAAACATTTATAATGGAAAACACACAATTAGACAACAGCTCATCAGAATAGACGAAGTGGAGACTGAGCTTTTTCTCGAGGGTCCGAAGTTCAAGTCCATGTCTCCAGCAGTCAACCGAGCCGGATAACAAGGTTGGACCGCAGGGACGCATTTCTGATCTTTTGGTTATGCTAACCCATCTCAACAGATGAGAAAGATTTATTTTAGTCTGAAACATTTATTTTTTCTTAATTCTGTCCAATTACACAATTTCCTATATTCTGTAAATTCAAAGTTATTTTTTATCTTCTTGTACAGTCATTATTTGTAATTTGTTACTAAGGTAAAAACAATTTAACACAATAATTTGTTAATCCAATTTTATTTTAATTTTATGAGAAAAATTCCACTCAATTTATGTATACAATAATTTTAACTTATTAAGTTATTTCATATTTATATATTTTCATTATTCAACCATAATCTCATTATTATCATTAAATGTAAGTTAATTTCACATTATGACATATTTTATTTTACCTAATGGTTCATAATTTTTTCTTCTAAATGACTTTGGCTTTCATCTCGTTATTATTTTACACCAAGTGTATTTATCAATTTTATGTATTTGACTACTTGATTTTGCCCATCATTGCAAAACAACAAGTTTGAATTAGTTCATTATTATTTATATATTTCTTAATTTATATTATTTGTGTTATTTTATAGGTATTGATAGTATCAATTAAAAGTAACAGCTGTAGATAATGACTTGATGTATTAAATTATTAAAATTGTTTCACTAAATTTATTAACTAACAAATACTATTCTTCTTACGAAAATAATACTATATACTGTAGCTGTGGTTGCGGCCCACCAGCGGGGGCGGCGACCCGTCGAGAATGGTCATACGACCCTCTTCATGACCCTAGAAATACAAACTTAACTAATGACTGTTTCTACGCCAAACTTCATGGGACTCTCATTTGAGGAATAATGGGCGTGTTTCTTAAATTAACACATCCTGGCCAAGGCTTGCAATGTTTTGTCACATATCGGTACTGTTTATTTAAAATCAGACCCGCCTCGGTGGCGTAGTTGGCTAATGCGCTAGTCGTGTTGAGCTCGACCGCCGAGGACGGGGAGATCGAGGTTCGAATCTCGGTCGGGTGAACTGGGGGTGGTTTTTCCTAAATGATTTTTCACTCTACCTCCACGCAAATGCGGGTTCACTTCCTCTAAGTTCAACCCTCCCAATTCCTAATCCATTAGCGTAATTAGTACTTAAGCGTATAACCCGAACGGGGTGCTAAATATTATTATTATTTAAAATCAGCTGGCTATTATGATACTTAATGTAAAGAAAAGATGGATTAAATAGCCAAGCTATTATATTTGTTAACTAGATTGTTTTTTTAAAGTAATAGGGATAAATGTTTATAGTACTGACATCATGGCCCAAATTAAAAAAAATATTTTCATGTAATTATAATCGGACGATTGTTAATAAATATTGTACTGTCAAAACATTATAAGTGTATTATTTAAAGTTAAAAGAAACCAAATTAAGATCATTTACTTTAAATTACACGTTAAATGTTCTTTTCCCATCACTCCAACAATAGAACTACCCTTACAATAACTCAACAAAGCGCTCTTGTTTCCCCGGCGATGAATCCAATAAACCAAACCTTGAATGGTTGAGTTCGAGGAAACTAGTGCAATTTATTGTATTATATAAAAGCGAAATATAGCAAAAAAATGATGTTATACATATTGTTTATACTCCTCTTGGTGCTAAACTGCAAGTGGATAAAAGAACTAGGCAAGAACGGAAGAAAGGCTTCCATATCCAAACATGACCTTGCCAAGGCTAAAAAACCAAATGGTAAGATGAATAAGTTGTTTTATAAGTGTACACTTCCGAAACTATGACACTGTTCTTGTACTATATGTTTTTGTTGATATTTCTATCGGAATATGTTACATTCTTTCAGGGCCAAACAATAGCCGAGGTGAGACACCTCGGAGGATACCCAACGGAGACCAGGGAACAAAGACACAGTCTCTTATCCGTCAGAGAAGAGAGCCAAAAACCATCGTCCCTCCAGCTCAGAGTGTTTCTCAAGAGCCATCGCGAGTGAACACCACGAAACCACATGGAACACATTCGATAAGAGGGCAGCCAAGAAAAGGTGCAACACAGTTATTTCCAGGGGTCACTCGTCAGTGGCCTGTTGAGTGTCTCACCAACAAAGCTCCATCGCCGGGAATTCCTCGGCCACAGAAGACTTGGACAGCAAAGGATTTCAAGAGATTACCACCAAGAGGAATCCCTCGAGTTGCACCTAGAACATCAGCGGGTCGACGAGAACACGTAGCTATCGAACTGGGACCACCGGACCAATATAGTACGTACTACCAGCCAGCACCACTGAGGAAGTGCATGATGTTCATCCCTCCAAGACTCATCTCCCACATCCATAGACTACATCTATTCCGCCTCCAGTTTTACAGGAGCCGCTGTCTACCAGTCATCAGAGAGGAGGCAGCTATTGCCCCTTATTGGGAGAATACCATGCTGACCCACGTCTGAGGAGGATCATATTTTTATTTCCTCTTTTCATTTTGTTTATTGATTTGCTTTATTTTGCTAATGTTTGCTTTATTTATTTTATGTCTATTGATTTGCTTTATTTATTTTATGTTTGGTGTCATGCTTTTATTTTATTGATGTTTTGATGTATAACTATTTGTTTTGCCAACGTTATTTATTAATGTTTCTTGATTCATTAATGTCATTGATGTTTCATATTTTATTAATTATATTTTTTGATGTTTATTTCGGTTAATTGATGTTATCCCACTCCAAATTTCTGTGTCCACATAACTCACACAACAAACACAGTTATCACTACAGTTTATATTTTCTTCTCTACATGTCTGGTTGTTTACCCCACTATTTTGATTATATTATTAAATTATTGTGCCGTACATCAACAATGGTCTTTTTATTTTACTCAAGATATAATTATAACAGATCGTCTTTAAAATATAAATATTGTTTACGTTATTGTTTTATGGTAGGCCTATATGAAATAATAATTAACTTTAATAACATGACTTATTAGCTGACATAAGATTCATTTATCACATATCGAACTCCTCTAGAATCCTCCAAACGTGATCAGTCATTACTGTAGTACAGTTTGAAAGGTTAAGCTAAGACAATAGTAATCGAAAATGCCATGTAAAAAACAAACGTTAAAATATCTCACAGTTCGGCCAACCTCACAACAAATAATATCCTTAGTTAGTACGGCGCTATTATACAACTTACTAAACTGTTACTAAATATTGTTGCTTATGATCACAAACAATGAATTTGTAGGCTATTCTCAAGTTTTTCCAAGAACTTTATGTATATAGCCTACATCCTACACACAATAAAAGCAATTTGAGCATGTAGGATCACTACCATATGTAAGATCGGTTTGTTTTAGGGAAGTTAATGGCAACGATTTCGCAGAAAACTTTTACTGGTTTTATTGGTTACACAGTAAATGTGAAACCATTTCAGATTTTAAAAAATAATCCTCGTTAGTATTATTATACTTATTTGTAATTTAAAAAAATGTACTCTTTTTGACAGGCCAAAATCTAGAACTGTGATAGTGCATTTGTAGATGAGATTAGAGATGGCAACTTTTAGGGAAATTTTAAATAGTAAAATTGCCCGCAATGGTGGCTTGCGGTAAAAGGGTTGAATTAGAGAGGTATCCCCTAGAGCCCATCATACACTAGGCATCAGTGGGTTAAGGGACGAGTTAGTTGATAGGGTAGGTAGCTAGGGGACAGGATAGAGGGGAGGAGGGACAAATATTGTTAGCAAATAATCGGGCCAACTCCTTAACATTATTTTAACAAACTTATTGATGATGAAATTACTGACGTATGAACATAACAGGTCTACAATATCTCGCATTTATTCATTTCTTTACTACTACTACTACTACTACTACTACGGCTACGGCTACACAACTATTACTATAAATAATAATATTAACCTAATATCATAATAACTATATTGTAATTTGGTCTGTTTAAATTATTTTACAGAAAAATTTCTTTTCTGGAAAAGAGAATGGATATTTTTCCATCTCACATCTCTAGATGAAACACACCAAATATGGCCTATTAGTTTCACTGTTTAAAAATAACTTTTTTTGAAACGAAGTCTTAAAAAAGCATATATCTGGAAATTTATTGAAAAAATAATAATAATCCGCACATGATTAAATGAAAAGGACAATGAGAGTTAATTATGTTAATATTAATTTACCAATATAGATTTTTTATAAACAAATTATTGGCAAATTATGTGGACTTTCTGCAGCTGGACTAATTTAAAGATAATGTAAGAGAAGGAACAGTTTAAGGAAAAGCATTTTATTTGAGTTTAAATTTTTTAAAGAAACCTAAATAATTAGGGCTTCTATTAAGTAAACCATATATTTTAGTCGAATTCGAATTATAGCCTAAATAAATGGGTTGTAAATTATTAGAGGTAAATCCATGTTCATATAAAATTAGTTAAACATGATATTTTGCTATACAGGATGAATTTAAAAACATTTGTCTGAAAAATGAATCAGTATTTCTGGAATTCATTCAGTGACCTCTTAATTTATATTTAAATAAATGGTACGATGAACCGCACATACTCTCTTTCTCTCTCTTTAATTTTAAAAAAAGAGGCATTTACTAAAAACTCGTTAAGCTTGTGAAACTAAATAATATACATTGTTACAGCAACACTCCACCAAAGCGTATAAATGTAATAATATACACTGCTACAAATAGGAGCATCTCTGCCCAGCAAAGAGCATAACAATCAATTTCATATTTTTAAGTGCTCCATAAATATATATGTTAGAGGCCTGGACTCCTGACCTTTTAAATGAGAGGTCGTTTGTCAAAATATATTCAGCGACTTCCTCGTAAATTCTATTACCGGAAAAGGGCTTATCAAATCTCTATATATATAAAAGCGAAAGCTCTGACTGACTGACTGACTGTCTGACTGATGACTGACCTGACCGAACTGACTGACCTGACCGAACTGACTGACCTGACCGAACTGACTGACCTGACCGAACTGACTGACCTGACCGAACTGACTGACCTGACCGGACTGACTGACCTGATCGAACTGACTGACCTGACCGGACTGACTGACCTGACGGACTGACTGACCTGACCGGACTGACTGACCTGATCGGACTGACTGACCTGACCGGACTGACTGACCTGACCGGACTGACTGACCTGACCGACTGACCTGACCGGACCGACTGACCTGACCGGACCGACTGACCTGACCGACCGACCTGACCTGACCAGACCTGACTTGACCTTGACTTGCCTGACCTTGACTTGCCTGACCTTGACTTGCTTGACCTTGACTTGCTTGACCTTGACTTGCCTGACCTTGGCTTGGCTGGGCTTGGCTGGGCCTGGGCTTGGCTTGACCTTGACCTTGACTTGACTTTGACCTTGAACTGACCTTGACCTGACTTGACCTTGACTTGAGTTTGACTTGACCTTGGACTTGAAATCAGTTGATCTTGGTTGAGCTTGACTTCGGATTGACCTTGACTTGACCTTGACTTACCTGACCTTGACTTACCTGACCTTGACTTACCTGACCTTGACTTACCTGACCTTGACTTGCCTGACCTTGGCTTGCCTAACTTTGGCTAAGCATTGGCTTTGCTGAGCCTTGGCTTGGCTTTGTTGGGCTTGACCTTAGCTAGGCATGGACTTGGCTTGGCCTTGGCTTGATCTTGATATTGACTTGACCTGACCTTGAAATGACCTTGACCTGACCTTGACTTGACCTCTTGACCTTGACTTGACCTTGACTTGACCTGACCTTGAACGGACCTTAACCTTGACTTGACCTTACTTGACTCTGACCTTGGGTTGACCTTGAGTTGACCTTGGGTTGACCTTGACTTTACCTTTACTTGACCTTTACTTGACCTTTACTTGACCTTCACGTGACCTTCATTTGACCTTGGGTTGACCTTGACTTGACCTTGGATTGACCTTGGATTGACCTTGAATGGACCTTGGCTTGACCTTGACTTTACCTTGGACTTCACCAAACAGGTTCTTTCTCTCGCTCTAACACTAACACTTCCCACAAAGCTAGAGGGCTCTAACTTGGCACAGATGTTTCATTCATATGTTTTGTGACTAAGGGGCTGAAATCGGGGTAGCTACCCTAATCAACAATATTGCTTTATAAGCTCTTTTTAAGCGTTTTGAGGGTAATAATCAGATAAGTTTGTTCTAGTAATGCCTTCGAAAAAATTATAGAACTTATTTTTTACCCGTAGATGCTTCTAACGGGTGGAAAACCGTTTTAATATGCAACTCCAAGAGACGGTATGAGTCTGTAGTCTATATTTTGCTGAATGTTGTAGTGTCTATAGTGTTTGTGTGAGTGAGAGGGCCCGGCCCGGGTTGATGTGTGCTGGTGGGGAGTGGTAAGATGGTGAGACCTGTCCAGCCGCGCTCAGCTGATAACGCCCCTGGCAGTAGACAAGGGGGCCTGCCGAAAATAAAACTCGCGGTGTTTCTCGGGTAGCGAGTGCTAAGAATCATGCCATTAAGCTTAAAAAAAAAATTCTTCATTTTCATCCAAAAATAAATAAAAACACAATATCCCATGAGAAGGACGGGCATCCAGCTAGTTGTAAATAAGATACCAATTAGCGTTGTTGAATGTCCTTTCGGTAAATGCCTTAGGAACATTTTTTGAGCACACGTTATATTAATGCATGGTGAAGTGGGATTCCGACTACTGAATGGACCATGCATCTGCCGTAGGAGAACAATATTATGAAACTTAGGGTACTGCGTGGGGTTGGGCAGTTCCGCTGAAACCAGATCATCTATATCCTCTGGTTCTCCGAGTTTCACTGTATTTTCGAGGGTAAGCCACATGTGGCAATGTGGAAGTCATCTATCTTGGAACTCAATTACATATACGTACGCCGTTATTTTGTAGCATCGGATGGTCAATAAAATACACAACTGCTATATCGATGGTTGGACCTTACCCCATTTGTCCGTGATTGGAGGCGACGTGGAAGAGCGACGTAACTTCTACTATGCACACCTTCCTTCACCCGAGAGAAAATGTACACTGGCGGAGCGAATTGAACGGCGATTTAGCGAACCCCACATGTGGGCTGGACATGCGCAGTTATAGTTATTCTCTTCTAGATTGTGCCAGAAAAAACCACCGGTCTTCCCGAGGCACGTAGAAATGCGCATAACATTGTTCCTTTGATATTCCAGAATCTTTCCCCTCTTGCTTACCCATCATGCCCCTCCTCTTTGTTGTATCTGTATATATATTTGTGTCTGTCCCAATGAACCACACAATTGGGACAGAGCTGGATTAGGACTAGTACAAGCTTCGGCTTCCTGCTTTTGAAAATGTAAGAACCCAAATTCTATCTCGGCTAATTTAACATCCTTTTTTTTATATATTTTTTTATTATTTCAAAATTCCTTTTTGGCTTAATTTTTTTGTTATCTTAAAAAAAAAAATTTAAATAGAAGTCTGGCAATTAACTTGTAATGGCGTCTTGTCTCCGGTTGAGGTGTAATGATTTATTTGTATTAATTACGGTGGAACTCTAAATTAATTATTGCTTCATGTTGTGGTATTGGACTTATAAGCCTATGTTGTCTTTTTACAACGCGCCAGGGCGAAATGGGCGTAGTCACGATTTATAATTTATACAAATTGTTATGTTAGGGGAACTATTGACATTTACTGTTATGTTTATATTAAATAGTCTTGTTGATATAATACTTAGATTTCTTGGGGTTATTTCGCAACCTATTAATGTTTTCATCTTGAGAAATATTTACCTTTTAGACTTGAGAGTCAATGTTGTCGCAATACAACACGCCAGCGCTGATTGAACCAAATCAGGATTGATAGGGTAAATAATTTTTAGACCGATTGTATTGTCCATATTTACTATTATTCTATTATATATATATATATATATATATATAAAAACCGTACATTTTTTGTTTACTTGTAAAGAAAATATTACTCTAATTGTAACTTTATTGTTGGCAGAATATCATTTCTGCCCAGACCCGTTATAGTGGGCTAATTTTCAATGTTAAAATCCAAAGCACTTGTACATAATGTACATATAATTGTTATAACAACAATAATTAGTACTTATTTGAATTGTTAAACTTCGGATTGTCCTATCCAAAATAAATATTGGTTCAACATGACTAATTTTTTATTTTTAACTATTATATACCATCACATGTCCTAGGTTTTTGGTTGTTTAATGTAATTTATCTAATATTTTTCAGTGGTTAGGAAGGGTGACGCATTTTAAGGCTCTCTAGTGATAGACGACTCCCATATATTTTGATACTCTCAGTAACAGGTGGGAGTGGCGAGATAAGACGCGTAATGTTTCTCTACGGAACATTTCTAGTCTTGAACTCATGTGCACTCACTCTTGTTGTTGTTATTTACCCTTTTGTATTTTCCTTGTATTTATTTTGTGGCCTCCTCGTCTGAGGACGCTACAAGGAAAGCTGCGCAAACTCTGCTCTTTTTCAGAGTGAAGGCACCTTGTGAGTTTTGTTTGTTAATTGTCTTTGAAATTGTTTCATGAATCACTCCCGCCATGGACACCACCACCTCTGGAGGCGTAATCAGCAGAAGAACTGATGTATACCGGCTCAGTAGCTCCGATCTTCGCCAGGAGCTCAGGAGAAGAGATATTCAATTCCCCCCCGACGCTCCTGTGGCCGTGTTGCGGTCATTGCTGTCTGAGAACATTATTAGTAAGTCCAGCGATCCTATTAATTTGGAACCATGTGATGACGTTAGCCATCCTTCCCTTGAGAAAAAGGAACAGGAAAAAATAGAAGCTGTAATGATAGAGGGAGGTAGTGGGCTCCCGATCCCCCCTAGTGTTCCCACCGCTAGTTTAGTGTTATCTAATTCACTTGCCAAAACTCAAAGTAGTGTAGCTAGCGAGCGTATAAAACTATGGCCGATTTGCGATGGGTTATCGTCCTCTGATTTATTTAACTTTCTGTTAGAGGTGGACAGGATTTGGAAACTGAGACTTGTAGGAGATTTAGAGTTACTCACGCTATGCGTTGGCAAGACGTCAGGGTTTTTGGCGCATCTAATCACTGAATGCATTCAACTAGGTCTCCCCTGGGTTAGAGTGAAAAGTCGAATATTAGAGTCTCTAATATCTAAGAGAGAGAAGGATAATCTATGTAATCGAATGGTTCGGCGCTTCCAACTTCCACACGAACCCTTTAGATTATTTATTTTGGCTGTTTCAGAGGCTATTGGGGTGTTAGATCTCAAAATGCCGGAGGAAGAGGTAGTTGAAATCATTCTGGAAAATGTGTCCCCCCCTGACGAGAAGGCATTTTGTGTTTTTGAATAAGCCTTCTACCCTTTCTGAGCTTTACTCATTAGCTTCTTGTATTGAGGGTTCTCTGGTAGCCGAGAGGGAGTATTTGCACGAGTTCCCTACACAGGTGTCCCGTAACTTTAAACAGGAAAGGTGCCCCCCATTTTCAACTATAACCCGGCCTACTGAGGGAGCCAGTTCTAGTTCTGCTGTGAGGGAAGTAGGCGCGATAAGGGCAAGGAGACCTTTTGATATCACTCGCGTCCGATGTTACCGTTGCCGCCAATTAGGGCATCTTCAGAGGGATTGTAATGGGGGAAACGCGTAACGCGTGGTGTTGGCAAGGGGACCACCGCGCGTGCGATTCCAAAACATTCTAGCCCCCTTCCCCCCGTCATTAAGTTTTATATTAGATCGGTGTCGGGCTCTGCCTTACTTGATACCGGCTCATGTGGTTCATTTATTAGTAATAATTTTGTGAATATCTTAAAGAAAAGTGGGAAGATATCGGTGGAAAAAACTGGTATTAGGACCTTTGTTTTGGGTAATGGTAATCTCTTAAGAGTTAGCGAGAGAGTAGTCTTGTCCATAAAAATTATGGGGTTTTCGTGGAAGAGAAGCTTGTTTTGTGTTCCATTGCTTCCCTTTGACATTATTTTGGGGAACGACTTCCTGTGGGGAACTGGGGCCGTTATTAATCTAGCGAGAAGGGATTTAAGTTTTGAGTTCTCGCCCAGAGTTAGAATCCCCTTTTGTAAAGATTGTATTGTTCCTAGCTTATGTTCGTTTGGGATTGGGGAAGAAGCCATTAGGGAGCTGATTTCTAAATTTTCTGACGTCATTACTAGCAGGTGGGGTAGGTGTGAGGTCCTACCGTACGAAATTGTAATGACTGACAATATCCCCATAAGATCTGGTCCTTACTCGTGCGCTCCTCCCAAGATGAAAATCTTCCGGAAATTGATTGATGACTTGGAATCAAAAGGGGTAATACGCCCCTCTAACTCACCATTTGCTAGTCCCGCGTTCATCATACCCAAAAAAGGGGAGGGATATAGGTTAATTGTAGATTACAGGAAGGTCAATAAGAAAATCCTGTTTGACCCATACCCGATGCCGAGCATCGAGTCGGCATTCCAGCATCTCGGTAGAGCTAGAATATTTAGTCTGATTGACCTCAATGCGAGTTTTTTACAATGTGCCTTGACAGAATCGTCAAAAAAGTTTACCGCCTTTGTCACTCCCTGGAGACAATACGAATTTAATTGTGTTCCCCTTGGATGTAGCATTGGGGGACAAGCCTTAAGTCGCGTATTAGATCTTGTTTTTTCTGACATTAAATTTGAGTATGTATTTAACTACTTGGATGACATATGTGTGTACAGCAATACTTTAGAGGAACATTTGGTGCATTTGGAGGAAGTTTTGACTAGGCTGCGGAGAGTAGGACTAACCGTGAATCCCGACAAGGTTACTTGGGCTAAACCCTCCATCAAATACCTGGGGTACGTCATTTCAGAGGGGAATCTTCTTATTGATCCCGAAAGGATCAGCCCCATTATTAAATTTGCTCCCCCCTCTAATCTTAAGGGAGTAATGCGTTTTGTGGGCATGTGCGCCTATTACGCCAGGTTTGTCCCGTCCTTCTCGGAGATTACTGCCCCCCTTAATGCCTTAAAAAGGAAAGGAGTGGCCTTTAGTTGGGGTGAAGAGCAGGCACGAGCTTTTAACCTGTTAAAGGAGAAGCTAATCTCTCCGGAGGTTTTGAGAATGCCGGATTTTTCTCTCCCCTTCCTCCTCCACGTAGACGCGTCTTCTGTGGCGCTTGGGGCTGTATTGTCTCAGAGGTCATCGGAGGGAGTCCGACCGGTAGCTTTTGCTAGTCGAACTCTCACCGATGCTGAGAGGCGATATAGCACCTATGAAAAGGAATGCCTTGCCTGCGTCACGGGCATTGAGCGTTTCGCTGACTACCTCGAACAGAGGGAGTTTGAGCTGTACACGGATAACCAGGCCCTTGCGTGGATGCTGAACCACCCCAAGCAACTAGGGAAAGTGGGGAGATGGGTGTGGAGGTTATCTAGGTTCAAGTTCTCCACTCATCATGTATCCGGTAAACATAACGTAGTAGCTGATGCCTTATCCCGCATGGCCGAGGAAAAGTGTCCAATTGGTTCTCTCGAGGTGGCTCCCGCCTCCTGCGTCATTAGATCCATTCCTGAATCCTTTGTGGCAATCGGGGATCACCAAAATAGTGATCCGTGGTGTATTGATATCATGGGTAAATTATCTAGAGGAGAAAAGGTAGGGTCATATTCTGTATTTAATGGGCTATTAGTTGTGACTAATTCGAAAGGGAAGAATAGGAAAGTGGTTGTACCGGGTGCGGTCAGACCAATGCTACTTAGATATTTTCATGATTCTGCCTTTGGTGGTCATCTTGGAGTTTTAAAAACCGTACGGAAAATTTCTAATGAGTTCTTTTGGCCAGGTTTATACAACGATGTAAAAGCGTGGGTTGGCAAGTGTGAGAGCTGTCATAAAGCTAAACCAACCCAAAATTCCAGAGTTGGGTTTCATTCGGCCGGTGTTGCCCAACGTCCCTGGGATAAAGTCTTCATCGATTATATTGGGCCAATCACCCGTTCTACTCTAGGCAATTCATGTATTCTTATATTAGTTGACGCCTTTTCCAAGTTTGTAGTTCTCATTCCCATGCGCAATATGAAGGCGACCACTACCGTTAACGCCCTCTGCAGACGAGTTTGGAATCTTTTTGGGGCACCTCGTGTTGTGGTTAGTGACAATGGGCCTTGTTTCCGTTCTCTTGGTTTTAAGAATATGTGCTTTAACTGGGGGATTAAGCACGTGACTACCAGCCCCTACCACCCGGGACCCAATCAGGTGGAAAGATTTAACCGCAATTTGGTAATAGCGCTTACTATTTATCACTGTGAGGCACAGCATAAGTGGGATCAGGATTTAGACTTCTTAAATTTAGCATTTAATTCTGCCTTCCATGAGTCCATAGGCTGTTCGCCAGCCTCTATCCTTCTTGGTCGGGAATTAAACCACCCCCTCTTAGCGATTTGGAACGTTGATTCGCTGTTAGAGAATTCCGATGATTCCTCCCATAAGGAGAGATGTCGGCGTGCCCTGGATCATCTAAAAAGGGCTCAAAAAAGGGTGGCTAACGCCTATAATAAGGGTAGACTCCCCGTCCCTTATATTCTAGGGGATTGTGTGTTATGTAAGGAATTCCCCTTGAGCTCCTCGGCAGATAGAAGATCGGCGAAGCTGTGCCAGAGGTGGAGTGGCCCATGGACCATTGATAAGTTTTTAACCCCCGTGACCGTCTATCTTAAGAGTGTGAAAGATGCGTCTATGTGTAGACGAGCTCATGTCAGTCATTTAAAGAAAGCCTGAGCCCAATTGTCCCTAGTGACATGGTGTGGTATAAATATTTAAAAAAAAAAAATTATTTTGTAAATGTTTTGAATGTTAGTCTTTTGTGTCGACGATATCTTGATTTAGATTTGCAATACCAAATTCCCTGGGCCCAGGGCAAAGAACTTGAAAAGGTATTAAGAGGAATATTGGTGAAATGTGCCGGACACGTGTATGCTTGTTCAAGAAGTATCTACGTGAAAGTGACGAGTGCGCGCCTAATGGACCAGTGCGCCATGTGACCATAGACTGGCTGCGGCATATGATGGCTAGTTTGTTTAAAACTTTTATATATAATATTATATATATATATTTTTTTTTTTGACGTTGGATATAGGTCCTATTAGTTAGGAGTGTAAATTTTTTTTGGTCAGTTTACTGCTTATGTTTTTTTTGTTTGTTGTACAGCCCAGAGGAGTCCTGTCATCTCCTTCTTCTCCCTCCCCTTCCCTTGTCTTGGTGCGCATGCCTCGTGGGTAGATCCTGAAGAGGCGAGCGTGGTGTGGGAAAGACTATGGTGACGGCTCTCGAGTCAACGGTCGGCAGGAACAGTTTGGAGCTCCCACTGCTATTGTGGGCAGTAGAACGTCCCGGCGTAAAGAGCGGTGCCGAATCCCAGCGGCAGCCCAGGGCGGATCAACCCATCCGATCTACAAGGACTCGAAAAACAAAAAAAATGATCTGATGCCTAGGATGAGAAAGATCATATACGATGGGGAAATCCTGGAGAACAACTTCTCGAGTACACCGTTGCTGCCCCATGGGATGTTCCGAAGGTCGAGTAGAAGAATGTGACAACCTTCTCCCCCCTCCCTGTCAACCCTGAAAGGGGGGGAGATTTGTAGCATCGGATGGTCAATAAAATACACAACTGCTATATCGATGGTTGGACCTTACCCCATTTGTCCGTGATTGGAGGCGACGTGGAAGAGCGACGTAACTCCTACTATGCACACCTTCCTTCACCCGAGAGAAAATGTACACTGGCGGAGCGAATTGAACGGCGATTTAGCGAACCCCACATGTGGGCTGGACATGCGCAGTTATAGTTATTCTCTTCTAGATTGTGCCAGAAAAAACCACCGGTCTTCCCGAGGCACGTAGAAATGCGCATAACATTGTTCCTTTGATATTCCAGAATCTTTCCCCTCTTGCTTACCCATCATGCCCCTCCTCTTTGTTGTATCTGTATATATATTTGTGTCTGTCCCAATGAACCACACAATTGGGACAGAGCTGGATTAGGACTAGTACAAGCTTCGGCTTCCTGCTTTTGAAAATGTAAGAACCCAAATTCTATCTCGGCTAATTTAACATCCTTTTTTTTATATATTTTTTTATTATTTCAAAATTCCTTTTTGGCTTAATTTTTTTGTTATCTTAAAAAAAAAAAATTTAAATAGAAGTCTGGCAATTAACTTGTAATGGCGTCTTGTCTCCGGTTGAGGTGTAATGATTTATTTGTATTAATTACGGTGGAACTCTAAATTAATTATTGCTTCATGTTGTGGTATTGGACTTATAAGCCTATGTTGTCTTTTTACAACGCGCCAGGGCGAAATGGGCGTAGTCACGATTTATAATTTATACAAATTGTTATGTTAGGGGAACTATTGACATTTACTGTTATGTTTATATTAAATAGTCTTGTTGATATAATACTTAGATTTCTTGGGGTTATTTCGCAACCTATTAATGTTTTCATCTTGAGAAATATTTACCTTTTAGACTTGAGAGTCAATGTTGTCGCAATACAACACGCCAGCGCTGATTGAACCAAATCAGGATTGATAGGGTAAATAATTTTTAGACCGATTGTATTGTCCATATTTACTATTATTCTATTATATATATATATATATAATATAACCGTACATTTTTTGTTTACTTGTAAAGAAAATATTACTCTAATTGTAACTTTATTGTTGGCAGAATATCATTTCTGCCCAGACCCGTTATAGTGGGCTAATTTTCAATGTTAAAATCCAAAGCACTTGTACATAATGTACATATAATTGTTATAACAACAATAATTAGTACTTATTTGAATTGTTAAACTTCGGATTGTCCTATCCAAAATAAATATTGGTTCAACATGACTAATTTTTTATTTTTAACTATTATATACCATCACATGTCCTAGGTTTTTGGTTGTTTAATGTAATTTATCTAATATTTTTCAGTGGTTAGGAAGGGTGACGCATTTTAAGGCTCTCTAGTGATAGACGACTCCCATATATTTTGATACTCTCAGTAACAGGTGGGAGTGGCGAGATAAGACGCGTAATGTTTCTCTACGGAACATTTCTAGTCTTGAACTCATGTGCACTCACTCTTGTTGTTGTTATTTACCCTTTTGTATTTTCCTTGTATTATTTTGTGGCCTCCTCGTCTGAGGACGCTACAATTTTGCCAAACACATTTTGTTCAAACAAATCTCTTTTCAGTTCTTTAGTTTCATTGCGAGTACTCGAGCTACAATATCAGGGTGATCAGCTGGTTTTTCATTCGGGAGAATAGCAGAGGCTATTTCAGGCCATTTTGGATTGCAGGTGAATGTCAAGAAAATGTCGGGGTTGCCATATTTCTGAACCATTGCCCCAGCATCCTGGTTTCTGCTGCAAATTTCGTAGACTGCCTTGAAAAGTAGAAGGTAGACATATAACTATCCCTGCTATTAGGTCTTGTTGGTGTGCACGGGTTACTACGAAATCTTGTAGGCCTTGCAAGTGGTCTGTACGCAATTTCTTTTGGTTGTACAAGTGTTGCAGCCTCTGTGCTTCCACACTGCAGAACTGATCAACTAAGTATTGAAATAATTTCTGTGACTGATGAATGTAGGAGAAACTCCACGAACAGCAATTCTATATGAAACAAACTGAAGCATGGTCATTCTAGTGTGTTTATTTTGCTTTCGAGGCCCATTGTTGAACTGAGGTTTCCAACCTGGTTCACCATAGCGAAAGAGAAGGGTATACATCAAAGGATCACAATGAGGGCTATACGTTGACTTTTTTTTCACCCTTGTATACGAGGCGCAACCACATAAAAGTGTCGTGGTGGCTCTCCATCTTCAGAAACAAAAAACCCCGGCAATTTCCTCTGAAGTTGGTTTGTTGTATCTTCGTTGATCAGCACTGTTCGCAAGTTTCCTTCTCTTGTCAATATTTCTTCTGCGTTTTAATATAAAATTGCATAAGGGTTTTTGGCGAGGATATTTGATAATGTTTGTAGTGTAGCAGGTTGCAGTGAATGCTGAACAACATTTTGTGCATACGTTGAATCAATGATAGAGAGTTCTCCAAATCTTGGTGGGGAACCAATTGGTGGTATAAGGTCTGAAATGTACCGATATATTTGACCTTGAATGAAGAGATTGTAAAATTTTGGAAGAGATATTATGTGAAAGAGAGAGAAAATGTGAGGGCGTGTGATAGGTCGTTTGAAATATAAAGTTAGAGAGGGAGGGATTTGTTTGAAGAGAGAAAATTAGAGTGAGAGAGAGTTTGAGAAAAAAAATTAGAGTGAGTTTGGGATATAGAGAGTGAGTTTGGGATATAGAGAGTGAGTTTGGGATATAGAGAGTGAGTTTGGAATATAGAGAGTGAGTTTGAGATAGAGATAGTGAGTTTGAGATAAAGAGTGAGATTGAAATGGAGTGAGTTTGAGATAGAGAGAGTGAGATAGAAAGAGTGAAATTAAGATATAGAGAGAGATAGATTGAGATAAAGAGAGTGAGATTGAAATAGATTGAGATAGAGAATTTTAAATCTAAAGAGAGAGCGTTTGAGAGAGAGCTTAAGAGAGACAGTATAATATATATAATGTGAGAGAAACTGTGCGATAGAGAGTGTATGTGAGGGTAGAGAGAGTTTTAGAGGGATAAATTGTCAGAGAGAGAATGAGAGAAGATTATATGAGAGAGAGTGTTATAGTGTGTGTGTGTGTGTGTGTGTAAGGGTAGAGAGGTAGAGAGAGAGAGAGAGAGTACGTGAAAGTTTGAGAGAGTGTGTCAGATAGAGAGAGAGAGAATGTAAAAATATAGATGTGGTACACAAAACATAACGGTAATTTGAAATAAAGTTCCTCAAAATCAAGTATTTACGTGGAAACATAACTGAACTTAATGTATTTGTAAAAATATGAAAAGATAGTAGAAGTACACAAAACATTACTTTTAAATATCATATCCTCAAAACTAAGCGGTAAAATGAAAACATAGCTTAACTTATATATTTGTATTGTGTTACTATTTGCTAAAATGAATGTGACCTGGTGGTCTAGGGGTAAGATCTCAGACTTCTGTGCTGGGGGTCGGGGGTTCAGTCCTCGGTCCTGGAACAAATTTATATGATTACCAAACCCTTCCTTCACCTCTGACAAGACGTGTATCAATCACAGCTTGTGAATGTGTGAAATGCCAGGCCTACACCGTGGTTCGGATTCCACGTTAAACTGTAGGTCCTCCACTTCATCTCGCAATCACCCTACTATTACATATTAGCGTAAGTAGGTAAAACACTAACGGGTAGTAAGACGCGGTGATAATAATAATCATAATAATAATAATTCAAAAATGAAAATAAGACCCATTATTTAAAAATACACTAAATCTCATACTTAGATAGTTGAAATGACTATTTTTAAACATTATTCAAGATGATTTTATTGTTTTTGATTTTATAATACAGACCAAAACATATTTAAACATCATTTTACCATGCGCGAAACAAAACGTAGATAATATTTTCACTAACTCAAAAACTTAATCCTTTAATCTTCGAATTATGTTCAATATTATGGACTTAAATGCGAATTAACGATAACAACATACCAATAAAATATGTTTCCCCAGTTTAGGAATCTCAATTTAGATGTGCTATTTCCAGTATCCAAAGAGAAATATTCATCCAAAGAGAACATTGTGATGTGTTCGAACCAACAAATAAAGCTTTAGTTATTATTTTTTAGCCAAAGAGGTATATTTTATTTAGAGATTTACAGTCATTCAGCAAATAACGGTTTCCATGGGGATTAAACAAAGCACGAAAAACTGAGAATTCTCTGTGAAAATCGGGTTTTCGTGGAAAATTACAATTTTCCCCGACATCCTGGACTCCTAACCGATAAAATTAGTAGTCGTTTGTCAAAATCTGTTCAATAATTTCCTCGTAATTTCTATTACCGGAAACAGGCTTATCAAATTATATAAGGATTACTGTTATAGTCGCATCTTTAATATCATATTTTTTAAATTGAAAAAGCCCTGCCGAGTCGAAGATAGTTGAAAAATGACATCTGAACACTTGAATTGAACCCAGGACGTTTGGCCTAAAGTAACAATGCTTTAGCTCAGTGGTATAGCATTGGCTCTCTAGGTCAAAGGTCTCAGGTTAAATCATCCTTTCTAGGTGCCATTTTCCCACATTATTTAATTTAATTGAAAGTTTTACTATAAATATTTTGTATGCAGAATATGTATGTCCCATTTACCCCCCACCATCCCCATTTTTTGTCTATGCGGGTTATTTCGAGATAATTAAAATTATTATAACTTGAGAATCGATAAAAATATTATTTCCACATAGTTCGATAAGTTAAAACAATGTGTAGACATTAAAATGGTGAATGCAAATATGTTAAAACACAATAATAAAATAAATGGTACGACACAATAGTACAAACTTTCTTATATTGTATACTATAGCTTGGAAGAGAATGATCAAAAATAGGTTTTTATCAAACTACCCTTAAGTAAGTTTTCCTCATATAAACAAACATAATCTTTTTAATCACAATAAACATTCCTTATTTATTATTTTTTAAACCAAATTGTTCAAATATGTTTAACAAATTTAATATTTTCAAAAATAAGTTTTTTGTTAACTACCCTAAAATTATTCTTAATTTGTAAATATAAAAATATGTCCTTACTAATCATTCAAAACTGTTCCTAAATACCCATTTTGAACTCAAATATTCAAGGCCAATTTTGACAAATTTGAATTTTTTAGTAATTTTTCGTAATTTAACTACATTTAAATTAATTCTTTTTAGAAAAATAAACATATTATTATTGATCATGTAGAATAGTGCCCCGATACCAATTTTGAATAAAATAGTTAGAGCTATTTAAAAAATCAGATCTTACAATAATCAGTCATAAGTAAACTACTACAAAATTAATTTATGTAGAAAAACAAATATATGTAATTATTTATAATGTCAAGAACTTAACATAAATCAATTTTGAACCAGATACGAATAACCATTTTATAAAATATTAAAATCAAAAATGTCATCAGTAAATTTAAACGAATTTTATCCTCAAAACCAAGTATATAATTTTATTTGTAATATCAAATATTTACAAGATAAGCATTTTAAACACAATTGTTTGAACCATTTTCAAAATATTTTGAGTTTTCATAAATCACTTAGTTAACTACCATTTAACGAATTTTTACCCAAAAAACCAAGTATGCAGTGTTATTTGAGAGGCCAAATGATCCCTAAATAGCCATTAAAAATCGTTAGATTAAAAAAAATTAGGAATTGAATAAAATTACTCATCAAAAAACTAACCTTAATTTGTATGTTAGGGTCAAAATAGGAAAAATTTCTTGAGGTAATGTCTCTCTAGATATATCTAGTAATATCTAGATATTAAGTTTGAATAACATCCACCATATCGTTTTAGTGTGTGTTCAGGGAGATGCAGATGTAATTGTAAAATCTACAGTTTTGGATTCTGACACACATAAAACTTAAAGATTCATCATAACCTCGATACCGGACATTTTCACGATTACAATACTTTCACTTGATATGGGACGATAAAAGAAAATACGTAAAAAATTAAATCGGGTTTCCCATTAATTAATTTGAACGATCACAAAAATTTTAGGTATGATTTATTAGATGTGGGTGTATCTTAAGTAAGCTAAGGTCCTAGTTTCATGATCGACTCCTTAACATTTGATTTGCAATAAACTCGTGAAGTAGACCCTTCAAAATGTTTACTATACATAATAAACTCTATTTATTGTTTAAGAAATGGCGTCTTGTTATTGCTCGTATAAACTTAATGCCACGAACATAAATTTAAATAAAGTTTTTTTTTTTACAATCCTACTCTTAGCCAAAAAAAAAAAATAAAAAAATTTAAGAAGAAATGAATAGTATTTTGGCTTCTCATTTACAGTTGTGCAACAAATGTTTCGCAGTGGCGTATTCTGAGAAAATTGATAGGTATGCTGTACTCTAAAAGTTTCAGACGAGATTTGGAGGCCGAGGAACATCAACCACCGTTGTCCAAGAACGTCAAGGGATTATTTCAAGGGAAATATTTGAAGAGGTGTGTCTATAGAACAATGGTTCTTGAACATTATTATTTCCCCTGAACAATATGCTATCTTAGGAAATTTTGAGGCAACCCCCTACTATGATATTCTCCCTTTTTTATTTATCCATAACGATGATTACCATCCACTCAAAATGTAATAAAAGTAGCTCTATGGCGTCAGCCCGCATTCAGGTTATACCTACCGAGTGGTTACCAAACTGTTCGGAGAATTAGTGCCACCTCTTGCGGATAGAGGGTATAAATAGTCAGCACAACGACGCCTCCAGCCATTAAACTCGGATTCTATACCGGAGCCACTACTACTTTATTCGAGTAGCCCCTTATTTATCCACACCAGGCTGAGTCTAACCGTTCCAGACCCACTGCTTCCCAGATAATCTGGAAATACTACTCAGAAAATCTGTAAGCGCCGGGAATCAAGCCCGGGACCTCTGGGTTCGTAGCCAGAACCTATGACCACTAGACCACAAAGGCGGTCCTCAAATTGTAATGCTATCTACATTGTTAGAAATTTAAGTGTATATTAATGTCGGGGCTAAGAGTGGTATGAATGCGTAAGAGAGACAGATCCTATTCAATTAGCCCAGTGTAAATAAAAGCACACAGTTATCAATACACAAAGCAAAACCTCATAATAAGAGTAAAATGAAGTGGTAGGGCCTACATGGATCAAGCGTCCATCAGATCTTGGTGAGAGGCAATCAGGTCGATTGTCCAACTCACGTTGCAATTAAAACTATTTCTTCAAGCCTGACTTATCTCACACAATGCTGCTTGGAAACAAACGAGTCTCCCAAATTGAGAATTTATGCTCCAGAAGCTATTTAGATGCGTAAACTCTGACTAACATAGGGGAGATCATCTCGGACTATTAATACCCTATCGCTACGTCATTGGTTTATTGCTAAGATATTTACAAATATCTTTTGCTCTAAGCAGTGGTGCACCCAAGGGGGAGAGGGGCAAACAGGGTATTTGACCCCCCTTCCCCAATACCACAAATAATTTTAATATAAATTTAAATAATATGAAGTATAACTTAAATATTTAGCATTTAAGATGTGTGTAATGTGTAGGCTACATTTTAAAACCAGGCTTCTGACTTAAGCCTAATATTCAAGAGGTTTACCATCACACACAAAATTAACAATTAAAAAAACTCACAAATAATGGCTTCGATACCAGTTGCATTATTTAAATCTCTTAATTACTATAAAACTACTCCAAATAGTTTCTAAAACATTTAATATTCATAAATATTCTCGGCCTTCAGTGGTTAGGAGGCTCTGCAACCCAAAACCCGCTCTCTCCATCAAAATTTCAGTCTTGCTACAGCCTTGATTGAATGCCTCCCCCAAAGTAGATGACTGGGTGCGCCACTGATTAAGTAAATTATATGAAAATATATTTTATTTTACCTTTTCCTTCTAAATCATCTTGAAATGGTGAAATTACACTCCTGACTTTTAGGATTCTTCGATGTATAATTATTAGTATATAAAATCACAATGACTAATAAGTCGTTAATTTAAAACAAAACTAAAAGAACACTTTTCCCGAACTCATTGACCAATGACTTGTGGGCGAGTGGAAAGAAATGTGTTGCAACCAACCCCCTAGACATTGGGCAAGGTCATTAGAGCCTCCCTAGCTTGCCTTGAGGTTTTCAATTGCGTTACGTAGAGTTTCCTATTGTGTTAAGTAGAGCCTTTTGGAAAAAGAATTACTTAAAACGCAGTATTCTTGGAATACGAATCAATATTAGTTTTAAAATTAATAATTCCTTACATGTGTATTTATTAACAATTTAAACATTTGTATTTACACAGTTAGCACAGACAACATTGGATTTAAAAAAAAAAAAAGCTAGTCCATATTATTATGGGTATGCGGTGCAGGACTAGCATACCCGGAGAATAAGCCACTGATGTTTATTCTTAGGAAAAGTAAATCACTCTTAAAAATTTATTATCGGTTTCACGAGGACATATTTTCTATTTATGAGCATACAAATTTAATTATTAATAAACACACTTGAATTAAATATCCATTTAAATATTTTAATTGATATATTTAACTAAAATTATATATGTTTACAACCCGGACGAATATTAAGACGTGATTTTCGTCTTATGACTTGTGCGGTACAATTTTCTATGTAAAAGGGGGGCAAAATTATTTAGCCAGCTTAAATTTATTAAAAATCCCTTGTATTATTGTTAAAAAAATATACATTATATAAAGTAGACATTAGTGATTTAGTGATAAAATGCTTGCCTCAGGGCCCAGGGTTCGTGGGTTCAAACCCAGTCAAGGTTTTTGAATGACGACAATCCATAGCACAACTTACTTTGGAGGGAAAGTAAAGCCGTCGGTACCATGTCGATTGTAGCATATAACATAACTCTGGAAGTAATGTGAAAATAATTTTCTGACAAAATTGCTTGGATCCTTCTCGCTCATTCGTAGAATTTTTAAGTGCGGAAGGTGATGGGAAACTACTACACTTTTTGAACTTTCCTAGTCCCATGTGTTTTTATTCACCAGATGGTGTGGACAACAATAACCAGCTGAAGGGTTGAGTGCATGTCCAGTTCCGGTTGGATGGGAAGCGCATAAAACCAACTTTCGTGTTGAAAAACTCATCTTAATCACAGTCTGTAAACGTAAAATCTACATAACATAACTAAATAGTATTTTTGCACGTTTTAAACAAGATATCTCTTTATAGTATACATTAATCTCCACCATTTTCATTTAGTTTATAAACAAACAGCGTTTAAATATATATTTATGATTTTTATAAATATTTAAAAATATAATAGCATAGTGTAATGTTGGCAGTTGTAGCGTTCCCCCTTGCTTCTCCTCAAAGCCAGCTCCAAGCTAGAACACTTTATTAGCTAACCCCCTCCACCCTTCATCGAGATTTATACTTGCCATAGCGAACGACCGCCATATTTTAAAGAAAGGCCTGAAAGTGGAATTAATAGGAGGCCGAAACTTCCATACGAAGATTTTACAATAAATATAACGATCTAGAAAGTTTAGGCAGTAATCTATCAATATATAGGACTGGCCAGAAACCAAGTAATTCAGTTTCGGAGAAGTCAGTCGCTTTATGAGTTCTTATTAATCTGAGCTTGTCTGATTGATCATTTTTCGTGGGTAGTATTTTGTATTAGAGATTAATATGATGTACCGGGTGGTACTTATACAATGAAGGACAGCATTCCGTGTCATGTGGGCTGTATAGATACAGTAGGCCTGCACTGTAACGCCATATACGTGTTCCACGGGTAAAAACAATAAGCTACTCATTTTATTTGATAGTTTTAATGAATTATACATTATTTTTAAGTTTATATATGTACACTTTTTTCTCTTCTTTGAATTATTTTTACTTTCAAGAGATCACTCAGGTAGAGAAAATATTGTAATCGTAAACAATAAAACGAGTTCGAGATTTTGATGGATACTGCCGTTTCATGATTCACTGAACCGTAAAAAGACATTTTACAATGCCGTCTATCTGGGGCTAAATGGTCGTATATATGGCCTAGAGCCGAAACCATTTTACCAATCGGACTAAGACTTGGTATATAGGGATTTTTATAAGATTCCTCCGATGAGTTTATGGAATTATAAATCTAACCCTTAAATAGTGGCGAAAAGAGTTAACAATAAGTTTAACTAAATTGGCTCTAAAATTTTTGATTAAAATTCGTATCTGGGTAATGTTCAACGTGACAAACAAATTGGCGCATCTAATTTTCCCACTATAATAGCTTTGAGGGTTCTTCACATAAGCGGACATTTCCAATATTTATCATATATCCACGACTCTTTGATATATGAAATAACCTACCATTGTAAATTTGTAGAGCTCTTAAGAATAAATTACTTTTATTTAAGAGAATATTTTATAAAATCAATATTTTCCGAGCTATACAGTAGACAAACATATTATTTTAAATATACCTTTGGAAATAGGGAGTTGAAAATACAAAGTACAAATTATATGTTTCTGTAAAAGGGTATATTATTTCATGTATGTTCTTTGGTGAGATACAATTTCCTTTTTTGCCCATTATGTTTCTTTAAAAATGTATATTATTTCGTTGCATATATCGCACAAGTTTTGAGTAAATGAATTCATTTCTATAAGGTAATAGAGAGAAAAAGTTCTAGCACTATATCAGAGAGAAAAAGTTCTAGCACTATACCAGATGTTCATTTCAATAGATATATTAAAGATTGTAGTAGCTAAAAAGATACAAAGATAATTAAATGTGTTTGCATGTCGATAAGGTCACAATTCACAATTATTTCTTGTCATAAGTTAAAAACACCCCTTAATAATTGTGAGTAATATGCTAATTAGGAGGGGAAATGGGTGAAAAAATTTATTTTCAAAGGAACTTTAAGTTTAAACATTTAATGGATCAAGACAATTTTTACAAAACACATATTTTCAAAACAATTTTATCAATGATTAAATATGATTAGTAACAGTAATGCGATTTTATATTCATAGATTCGCATACAAATAACGGATTTTTTAAAATTGTTTAAAGAACCTAAAGGGCCAAGGAATTCAAAAACTTACAAAGCATATCAACCCTGTTGTTGGAATCTTTCGAGTCTGATAACGTGACTTAATATATTGGCACATCACAAACGTTTACATACACTAACTAACATGGGTAGAACGAAGCACTTCAGTTTTGAAACTTGGCGTTCAACATGAAATATTAGAGTGGCAAGTTTTCACAGGAGTGCTCGAGTTACAAGTCGGGGGAAATTATTTCATCAAGTACTTGTTCACTTCTTCGCGTCGTCTTGTTTTTTAATTAGTACATTACCTTGCAAACTAATTTATTTTGACGTTCTTTACTAAATATTCTAAGGAAATATCCATTAAAAACTTTCTATATATTATTTTTTAGAAAATAAAATGTGATTAAGTAGATTCTGTACAAAAATTTTGTTTTACCTATAAGATAACTTTTACAAAGTAATATTCACTTCTGACACATTTTTACTTTCTCTCGACACCTCGGAGAGAAAGTATTGTGATCGTCAAAAAAAATTCGAACTCGGGATTTTGATAAATGTCGACGTTTCATGACTCCCCGAAACCAAAAATAGTGGTTTTCTCAATGCCGTCTGTCTGTACCTTGGGCTAAAGCCGAAACTATTTTACCGATTTGGCTAAAACTTGATATGTGGGGTTTTCATAAGCTCCCCCGAAGGATTTTTGGAATTAGATATCCAACCCTAAATTTAAGGTTAGTTTACTGAAGGGTAAAAAGAGAAAGAAATCAATTTTCTCGAAATTTGCTCTAACAATTTTCATTAAATTCTATATCTTGACACGGTTTATCATTATAAACAGGATGGAAATTCTCATTTTCTCAAGAAAATTACTTTGGGGGTACCTTATATGGGGGAAATTTTCCAATTTTCAATATTTCTCCGCAACTATTTTAAGATACGAAATAACTTATCATTGTAAAGTTGTAGTACTATTAAATATAACAACCTTTCATTTGAAATATATTTTTATAAACCAAATAATTTATGAGCTACGAGCAACTATAATACTATCTAATTCAGGTCTTTGAAAAGGAATTTGATTCTTATGCTCTTTGGTGGACAGAGATGTTTCTTTTTTATCGATTTTTACATAACTGTATTACTAGCTCCTAATGTCATAGAGTAAGTAACATTGTGTATTATTTCATTTATGATCGATCTTTGGTGTAGTGTTTCTACAACAATGTATAGACCTATTTTTTTTTTTTCACAAATCTCACGAGTTTTTAGAAAATGTCTATTTTAAGATAAAAGTGGGAGAAAGTCACTGCGATGTACCATACCATTTATTTTGGGTACTATTAATCACACATATTAATCAGAACATGATTACTAAAACTGAGTTAATCATGTTTGTTAGACACACATAGTTAACTAGAAAGCTAAACAGCTAGAAAAGTTAACACGTTCCTGTGGTCGAATGATCTAAGGAATTAGGGTCGAACTCATTTGATCATCAGGAACACATTTAAATTTTACATTATTCAGAAGAGCTCATCTCAATGTCCCAATTTTAGCTAAAAAAAAATCAATTTTAAAATCCTTATTATTACTAAAGGAATTGGCTAAAATAATTATATTGATATAGTTTCTATTTTTAGTTTTTTTTTTACCCAGAAATAGGACGACTTTTATTTGCAGCAATTGTGTGAACGGTAGTCTTTAAATGTTGTGTTGAATTCCCTTTCATGACGAATACTTGACATTAACTCATGATCTATCATGTGTTTGTTTCTTTGCATATGAAAAAAAAACCCAAGTTTTCAAATACTTGTGTTCTAATATACATTGTACTGCAGATATTTGGTGAACAAATTTTTCAATTTTTGGGAATCGATCTTTGGTGAGTAAACTGTATATTGGGGCTCAAATCCCGCTAAGGTATGATGGCGGGGTGGGGGGAGGGTTATAGAGATGATTTTCCACTCTATTGTGGATTTACTTCCTTTAAATTAAACATTACTCATCTTTAACACTTGAGCGCAATCAGTTCATATGCGTACAACCCGAGAGGGTAGGGCAAACGCGGTGACAAAATAAACTAAGCTAGAAAGTCTATTGGACCTACTATCACGTATCCAAGTATCAGCTCATGCGATCTGCAGCTGACCCCTAGAAAATAACATGAAAAACATAGTAAAATGGTATCACTGTTCACCGGAAAATATATGTTTGTATTTTCTAAAAGGATCGTCATATGAAAATTGCACTTGGTTATTCTAATTTCCAAGTAATTATATATATATATATATATATATATATATATATATATATATAAAATTATTTTACAAGCAAAAAAATAAGCTCTACCTGCCACTACCTACTATCTACTATTTGAAAAATAAATTATTTAGCCCAAGGCTTTGTCGAGGCTCGAATCACGGCTGGGTGTACTTAGGATGGTAGATGTGGATAAATACTTTACGAGAGAGGTCGGGGTTTGTTCACCGACGGCGGGGAGTGGGCATTAAGAGGAAATACACTAGCATTCTCCTAGAAAGAAGAATTAAAACTCTGTTGTAAATAAATAATACACAGTTCCCCCACCTTGGGTGTGAAAAACTTGGATCTTGATCCTTCGGGCGGGTCAAAGTAAAAAACGCTGCCCGTAATTTTGAGCACGAACTTAACTCACAGCTAGAGTTGGTTTCGTAAACAAATTAGTGGTGGGAAACTTGGGTTTGTTTAGTGCTTGGGGGAGGTGTAGAATGGGGACGGGGATGTGAAGGATTTTCGAGGGATTGTTCTCCTTCATCCAACTAGAGGAGGAAAAAAAAGAGTGTTTTGTCTTCCAGACTTTGTATAATTATATACAACCTACAGCTAAGATTCTTATTATTAAACCTAACTGACTCAAAGTATTTAAAGCAATATTTTTCTTTTAATCGTATTAATACTTAGCACCTATTCTTGATATAAATATAGTTAATCTAGAAATGAATAGCAAAATAACGCTAATATATCTTATAATTATAGCTGAAGTAAATCGAATGAGTAAATACACACCTTCAGTTGCTAATATTGAGAGTGAACTAAAGCAAAAACTGGAGTAGGAGCTTCTATTACAGCAAAAAGCCAAGAATAAAATGAATTTTATCTCTTTTGTCATATAAGCTAATACCACAATAAATATAATAATTACTATTACATAAGAATTTTATATAAAAATTAGATAGAAAATATATAACTTGATCTCCCTAAATTTAATTTTCATGCATATGAAATGGAATGCTAAAAATTTAAGCGATAAGGTCAGGTGCTGCTGAGATTTCAATGACCTAAGCATTGACAAATTATTGCATATATAGTGGCACTAAAAATGCTATAAGCATTACTTAAATATGAAAACCAAAACTTGGAAATAATGCATATGAACAAATCCAAAAAGTCCTTTAAAAATATAAAATTACACTATTATAGAGCCACATGGCTGACTCACTCACTGACATTAAAGTTTACCCACTTCTAGATGAGCTAGAAACTTGAATTTTGGCAAACTTATAGTTTCTAGCTTGTAACCGACGAGTAAATCCCAAAAGGTTAAAAAAATTAATTTTTAACCCCCGAAAAAAATTCAAAACGGCGGAGCAACTTCAAAGTTGGTGCTGACCTTTCTTTAGAGGTCTCTTGTGGCTAAATGGTAAGACCTATCAAAAAACGGATTGCACCAGCATCTACGGATTTGGCGAGATCCACAAGTTCGGTTCCATTACTTTTGATAGTATCTCCATCGGTTATACCTTAGATAGAGCTAGCTTTTTTGATTTTAAGTAAATTTTGCACATTTTCCACATATTTTTTAATTTCAAAACAGCACTGGAATTACATTAGTTTACATCTACTTGCAAAGAAAACTCACTAGAGGTTTGGGGGCGAAGCCTCCAACGAACAAAGTGAGTAAAATATATATGTATGTAATGAAAAACCTTTGGCAAATAAACTCTTGCATTTCATTAGAACTAAACAGTGGTTTACAAATATCTGCTTCAGAAGCAATTGCTATCCCCTTCCATATACATATTTCCAGTTTAGTTGAAGGGACTTGAAAGCAATGTGGATTTTGCTACAGCAAAATTAAAGAGTTTACAAGGTTTAATTGAAGCCTACATTATATTGGCAGTCCGACAATTATATGGTGAAAAATATAATGTGGGAATATTCAAGAATTTACAAAACATCATTAGTATTCAACATTAATTCCTAAATATAGGTCCTTAAAAAAATTATTCAAAGCTTGAAACTATGACATAAAAATTCAAAATGAAAAAAAAAAAAGAGTGAAAAAGACCTTTATGTCACCCCCCCTCCCTCGTTCTTGTATGTATAATGTGTGGGCTTGTTTGGTTTATCAGGATGTATTTGGCCGAGGATAAGGGGGGGATGATATGAATACTTGTGTGGGTTCGTAATTGACGTTAGATTTGGCTTCAAGAAGGTTTATTAATACTACTGTACTATCACAAATGTGATGTTAAAAGTGAGGTTAAAATGAAGAACTTAGTGAATATAGAGAAGCGAGTTACCGAATGAGGTGTTATGAGGTTTACCTAATGGCCTGTCTGACTGCTAGGTGGTCCTTGCACGGTCATCGAACCTGGTTCCCTGGGCTCAAGTGGCAGCCCCAACTGGTACTTGACAACTCCGATGACTTAACCTGCGCGGCCCCGTAACAGGCAACGTGACCTATTACGATCTCATGCAGTCAGCCCCGAGGAGCTCAAGACCTCCCCTTTTAACTTGGCCGCTGGCCTGGTTCCTAGCTCAGGACTGCTGACACTTCCTATTGCGTCAGCTCCTTTACAGTAGCCCCATGGCTTCTTTGGTGCTGACTGACAGCTGACAGCTAACAGCTCTGAAAAGTTACCAGACCAAATTATGTATCCCTACGCCAAACCATATGATCTGCAAAAACATGTGTTTAGCAGCTGTCACTTCTGACAGTCAAAATTGAGGTATATATTTAAATTTTGACTGTTAGAAGTCAGCTGTGAGCTGTCAGTCAGCACCAAAGAAGTTATGGGGCTACTTTAGTTTGTTTGTTTATTGAATTATCACAACAACCTCGTAACACTCGTTATGTCATTCGCCACTCACAACATTAAAATGTTTACACAAATATGCCTTCCAATTGAGGCCGTTTGATTACACATATTTAGGTAGTTTTTTTTGAATCACATCTAATGCTCATATTTACAACTACAGTCACATATTCTGTTTATGCTCTTATGTTTGTGGAAGCGTTTTCTATAAGTAGTTTTTTCTCATTTTGAATTTTTCGGTAATATTTTCTTGGTTTGCCTCTCTTTTGAATCATTTTTAAGACATTTTTGAATAAGTTTTAGGCAGTTATCTTGAATATTTATATTTTTAAATATCATTAATATTTTATAAATGCATAGATACTTAAAAATAAATTATTTCAACATCCTGTTGTCGGAAGGCGACGATAATATAGACAATGAACTTTATATCCTTTTTGTATGGTTCGAAAATACACATTCCTGGTGAGACATTATTATAACTGAGATGAAAAGGGTTGCGTTGGTTGTATGTGTAAAGTTGTATGTGTAAAGTTGTATGTGTAAATTCAAGTTATAATTATCAGAACTAAAAAGTTTAGATGTTAAATGCTTTTAATTTCATATATATTTTTCAGTTTTATTTTGTTAAGCTCGTGTTTGATTTAGTCATGTGCATGCATTACGAGTTTGTGTTTAAATATTCAAGCATTTATTTTGTAAATTTGAAGTCATTATTTTAGAGTTTTATGTAACTTTACAGTTTTATTTAATCGTCTTTAGCTCCAAGCCATGGCTGAGATAACATATTTAAAATATTTTAACATTTTTTTTTTAATTACATCATATTGAAATCACATTGGATGTTGAAAATTCGCAAATATTTCTAGCTCACTCTCAAGCATTGCAAAAAAGTGTTTAAGTACACGAGCCACATACATACATACATACATACAAACATACGTACATACGTACATACATACATACATACATACATACAAACATACGTACATACGTACATACGTACATACATACATACATACATACATACATACATACAAACATACGTACATACGAACATACATACATACATACATACATACAAACATACGTACATACGTACATACGTACATACATACATACATACATACATACATACATACAAACATACGTACATACGTACATACATACATACATACATACATACAAACATACGTACATACGTACATACATACATACATACATACATACAAACATACGTACATACGTACGTACGTACATACATACATACATACATACATACATACATACAAACATACGTACATACGTACATACATACATACATACATACATACAAACATACGTACATACGTACATACGTACATACGTATATACACACTTACGATTCTGGAAAGTTAATGAAAATTAGCAAGCATCTACATCGGTTACAAGAGTCTAATTTGTTGTTTATTTTTGCAATTTGAAGTATTTCAACTAAAGCTAATGGACCATACAGAACGTACCCAGAAGCTGCAAGTGATCTGCAGGCCATGGGTTGGACATATCTGCTCTACATCATCGCTCCAGGCGAGTGCTGGTGTAATTAAAATGCACATTCCGTCCATCCTGAAAGTTATCAGTCTTACCTTTACTAACTAAACCACGACCCTATTCTCTCTACCTACACCATAGGGGAATCAACCAAAGTTAGCTTGAAACGTTTCTAGGTATCCTTAAACCAATATAACAGGGCTGACAACCACGTACCTGGAAAATCTGAAGGACCGGAAAGATACGGGGATTTTTTTCTGTGTCTAGATAAAACGGGAAATTTAATAACGAAAAAAAACTGGAGCATTTGTAATTTTGAGAGATTAAACTGCAAGATTTAAATACCAATTATTCCCAGAGGATGAGAAGTGAACTGAAGAAATAATCATGTCTATTTGAATACACGTCCTATCTTTCCACCTCCTTTTTTCTACTTGAAACATCGGGCTGTGTAGAGATCCTACACATTTCCCCGTTTAGGTCAAATCATTGCGTTCTAAACACCAATGGAATTACCTCCCATAATTTCCCAATAGTCAATCTTATCAGAGACAAAATTTTATTTCCTTCTACTACACCCTAAAACATCTGTACAAAATGGGAATTTCTTATGGAAAATCACGATAACACACAAACCTTTTTATCAACTAAACAATGGAAGACTTGTTTAAATTTCGGACAGCCATATAGGCCTACGGTAGTAATACGCGTAGCAATAAAAAAAGTAGAATCATCCCTTGATGTTTATAGTCCCCTGGTAGACAATATTCTGCACTATAAGGTACGAGGTGAAGTCTAATGCAATGATGTTCATTGCGCTAAAGGACATCTCACTTTTTGCCCTTCTCAATGGCAAGGGCTTCTTTGAATTGACCTTATCTCTCGTACTATTCGCCTCTTTGTGTCTACTGTGGTGAATACAGACCTGGGAGCTCGCATCAATTTATAATAGGTCACAAGTTAAGGACGCTACTGTGGTAAACACAGTTTCTACGGTACCAGAGAAATTTAATTTAAGTCGGGGTGATAAGAAGCGAGAGGAAAGGTCAGTATTATTGTTATTTTTATAACAAAAAATGTTTTTAACCAAGGTTAATCAAATAAACTACCATTAGGAACGTTTATTTTAATTTGACACACACAGTCTTCTCAATGGGTTTGGGATATTTGTCATGTTGTTATTATTGTTATTGCTATTATTATTGCTATCGTTGTTATTGTTGTTGTTGGCTGCATGGTCTAAGACGCTACTCTCGCAATATACTATAATGCCGAAGACAGGGAGAGTGGGGTTAGATCTCCGCCGGGTCATTTAAGTTTTCCTAAATGATTTTCCACTTTTCCTACATGCAAATGCGGGTGCACTTCCTATATAATAAACCTTCCTAATCCCTAAAACGTTAGCATAATTAGAACATAGGCATATAACCCGAACCGTTAGTAAGACGCGGTGCTAAAAAACTTTATTTGTAAATGTTCTTCTAAGTTTGTCTTGGCGTTCTATCATCAGGGGAGCACTATCCATAATGCGAGTGAGAATTTCTCTTGTATTTACCTTTTCTTTCATCTTTCATCTTTCATCCATTCCCACAAACCATAATCTAAGAGAGTGAGCGCCGTCGACAGTATTCTCTACAAGCAACAACAGGTCTTCCATTACAAAAACCGTGAGAAAACACTATATCAGCATGTTCATCGTGTGTAAAGATGTGCGGAGTTCTTAACAACTCTTCTAACACCAAACAATGTCAGGTTATGACTAGGCCTAATTCTTGGTGGTCATAGCTAGGTTTACCATAATATTTTACTCTCAAAACCGGGACACTTTTAGGGTTTTACCGGAAGAGAATCATGATGCAGAACCACATTGGTGTAAAAGGGGAAATTAGCACTAAGGTATTGTTACAAACTTCTCCCCCAACCCATCCCTTACCAATCCAATGAATGTTTATGATATCATTGGGGCTATAAATTTTTGAAAATTAATTCCCATTTAAAAGCTATTTTTGATCATTTATTCAAATGAAAACAGAAGCCAAACTCACTGATAGAACTATACTCGAATGTATTACAGAGAAAACTATGAATAAAAATATGAAATAATGGAGCACAATTTACTATTGGCTAGGAGATTTAACAAACTTAAAGTCTACAGCTAACGACACTAATTATTATCTTGTTGAATAATAATAATTTTAGCACCGCGTCTTACTACCCGTTTGGGTTATACGCCTAAGTACTAATTACACTAATGGATTAGGAATTGTTAAGGTTGAATTTAGAGGAAGTGAACCCGCATTTGCGTGGAGGGAGAGTGGAAAACCATTTAGGAAAACCACCCCCAGTTCACCCGACCGAGATTTGAACCTCGATCTCCCCGTCCTCGGCGGTCTAGCTCAACACGACTGGCGCGTTAGCCAACTACGCCACCGAGGCGGGTATCTTGTTGAAATCAATCGTATTTGTTACTTGTGTGAACTTTTTTTTAGAAATGCTTTGTTATTCTTTATCTTTTCATAAAACTCATTGCAACTTATTTCAATGTTAATTTTTCAGTAAATTAGGCATTTGATGGTTGATTCTGCCATTCTTCCTCTTTCCCGAAACCACACATTGTTCGTTAATGAGAACACCCTTTCAACAGGAGAAGAACATTTTCTCCCCAACTCGGCTGAGTTTGGATACAGAAATGTTCCGGTCTTTGAAGTTATTGAATAGTTGAACACACTTTTCCTCACAATTTAGGTTCATAGTTTTGAAAGTGTCACAGTTTGAAGAGAAAAATGCTTTGGCAACTATCATTCCATCAAATAGTTCATATAAGTTCATTTCACCATTTCCTAGTGTTTCATTAATTTTTTCTGCTGATTTTTCAATTTTGGGTCATACAATTTCAATGTTCTCTATCCAGACAAAAGATTTCTGCTACACCGAAACTATTATCCCATAAATCAATGTAGGACACACCGATCATAAAAATTGGTAAATTCTTTCATTAATATATCAACATTAATGCTTCCTGCCTCCTATAGTGCCTTGCACATTTTTTGGCTCCTTGTGGTATAAATCTTATCCCGCCTTTCTTCAAGATTTGTTTTCAATTTCTTAAGTTTGATAGAAATATCAGTTGCAATTGCTTTTGTTTTCTCTATAGTCAATACTGTTTTGTTAAATTTTCATATTCTTAACAATTTTTTTCTAACAGGGACAAAATGACAAAACGTCCGGGACCAGACCTTCAAACCGGGACAGTCCCGGTCAAACAGGGACGTATGGTAAGCCTAGTCATAGCTGACTAAGAAAACTGTGCGCGAGGCATCTGATTAAGAAAGCTGCGCGCACACAGGACTTGTATGCAACAATTAACAGCTGTATCTCTGCAGCAACTGAGAAATGAACACATGGGTATATGAACTTTTTTACTCAGAATAATTGATACCACAACCTTCCATAATTTATACAATTCATCCTGAAACACTATATATTATATATATATATATATAATATATATATATATTTACTACTAGTCCAATGTGATTTAAACACGGCACCTTTGAGATATTTTTAAAGCGGTATTTAACGTGTGATTTCTGAATCAACTGACTATAATAGCACAATACTTACAAATTAACTCGGTTGTAGAATAAACAAAACACACAGTCCCGCAGTTACTAATTCATCACGGCGAAAGCTAAGGCTCCACTTTCACCAAAGATATATTTCTTGGTCAACCAGGAGTTGAACCCGGGATCATTATATTAATAGGCAGATGTGCTGACGGCTGAACTGAAATGTATTTTTTTGAGTGTTTTCTTTCATTCTAACGACTGCATTACAGTAGTGAGAAAAGTGAATGGTTTAAAAATAATGAAGAACGTCAAAATTGACTCTAGTTTATTAATATTTATAATTTGGTTAAACTAAAATAATGATAAATGATGGTAACTAAAATTATTAAAATAAAAATGGCATAATAGTTTAAAGTAAGCACCTTATATTATACTAATTTTTTTTGAAGACATAAAGCTTTTGTTTGAAAAATAAAGACAAGAAAATTTGCTAGTTGGCAATAAAAATGCAATGTACTCGTACAACTTTAAAAGGTTAACGATTTACACTTTTCTTGATCAAATACACATAAAATAAAACCAGCATTTTAAAAATTGTTAATATAAAATAGTATTAAGTCATCAACAAAAATAAACATTTTATCAGTATTAATTGACGTGGTCATTGTAAAAAGAGGATAGCCTATGTTATAAAATCACTATTATAAGAAAAACACTAACAATTTTGCAAGTTGAAGAGATTGTTGTGACCCTATCAAAACATGACTTTGTTTGATAGAGGAAGGCTAGATATTAATTTTTAGCCTTTTTTTATTAAATCTCAGAATTACAAATTTTCTTATGAAGTGTTGCTTAATTAAAAAAAAAACCTGATAATTTTTGCCTACATTTTATTAAAAACTACATAAAAAATATCAAACCACTTCTTAAGTAATCGTGGATTAATAAACGTCTACAACAACTATCAGCGCTCTTCCATATAGCACCCTTAAGAACCTGGTTACTTTGACAAAGCCATGCCATTTAAGGTGAACATAACACGTGAGTGTGGTCTAGAAACAGCTAATTGGCCACGAAAGTGAATAACTTTGGGTCATTCACATAAAAAAAACTAGATTATTGCACTATGGTGTCCTGGTTGAGGCGTTTTTGTCACGGCGACCAGATCACAAGTGCAGCCGTGGCCTTGGGTTGTAGCTGTTTGTCATCTTTGGCTACTTTTGGTGCGCCCTCATATTGGTTAAAGACCCACGCATACTCCAACATAATTGAGGGTTTTCACCAATTCTTCCCATAAAGGGATGATGACGTTAAAATATAGCCATGTTTAGTCAAGACAAGCATGTTCATACAGTCGAGGTCATTCACCTAGATTCAGACAATTAACACACTATGGGGGGTCGTGTGACAAAAACTTGACCCCTAACATGATATGACCTCTTAATATAACGACCTTGTCCAAATCTTACTTGCCTTTAGAGAAATCTTACCTCGAGTGGTTCTCCGCTAAAAGGAGTGGGAAAGAATACCGCGGAAAGCCAGGGAGTTTCAGCGTTGCTAAGCGACCGTTCTTTGCTACCAAGCAATGTTTCTTTTACTCGAGAAATCCCGCCTACGGTAGGCCCTCTTGTGCTGCCGAGGTCACAAAAATTTCCCTTCCACCAAACCCTCGCTTCTAGTGGAATTGAAACTTCCCAAGGAAGATATTTAAGATTAGACGAGGAGTTTCTGGGAAAGACTATTTTGGTTAGTTTAACTTATATTGAGAAAAATAGAGCTTGAGTTTGTTGTCACAACATATCCTACATTATATTTTAGGAAATAGTCAAAAGAGATTCGTTGTATAATACTTTCACGGGGACATAAAACATATATTAAAACTAGTATGTTCGGCAGGAACGAATCCACGATACTTTAAAGTTTAAGTTGGTATGTAAGTTAACCGTACTATATATATACTATATATATACTATATATATATATATAGATATATATAGTATCAGGTGATATTAATAAAAAAATTATTTACTTCCTACTCACTTTTTTGAAGAGTATTTACATTTTCTGTCTGAATAAAAGTTTGAGTAATTGCTCATGAATGAGTATTTAAGCCCTATTTTGTGAATGAAAAGACTATAGACTCATAATGCAAAATACATATTCATATAATTTTGATTAGCCTCAATAGCATGCTCAAGTTTGATGTCACTACAAGTTTATTTAAAAATGATCGAGTTTATGATAACTATACTGTGTACATAAATCTAAGTGATATAAAGCTCTAAAAGAAAAGTGTCTAAACCACATTTAAAGATATTATATCAATTTTGGCCTGAAATTCAATATTAGTCAAATACTTTATTTTGAGACAGCAATGAAACAAGCTTTGTCTGGCTTTGAACCTCACTTTCAGCGTGGAGCAAGAGAAGAGGTTTATGTTCACTAAACTACTGTGTATAGAGCTATTATTAAAATGATTGACACATTCATGCAGAAAAAAAAAATTAGGATTAAACTCCCTAAAATGTGATTGAATTACACAATGCTAAAGAGGAATGTCAAAAAACTTTTAAATTTTCAAGTACAATAGAATTTATTGATCACACACATGTGCACATCAAAGCCCCTCAAATTTATTGATGATAAGTACAGAAAGAATTTCCAATAAAACGGTACCCCAATTTTCTTACGAATTTACGTAACTGACAGCTAGAACCATAACATAAATCTACTTTCACGTATTCATACGTCAGGTCATGGGATCTGCAGCTGTCAATTTTAGATTTATAATAACAATACCTATGAAATAGCACCAATAATATCATAAAATGTTATCAATGTTGACAGCAAAAAATATGATTGTATTTTATAAAGGGTGCTCAAAATGTCCATTCGTAAGAAACGGTCAAGGTATACATCACAGTTTAGAGTTGTGGATGCTTCATGGCCTGGATCCATACATCAGTGTTCCGTAAACAGTATACCGCTACGGCCACGGTCCATGCGTCGCCGTTCAATAAGATCACGGTGACCTGGCGGTCTAGGGGTAAGGTGACGGACCTCTGTGCTGGGGGCCCGGGGTTCAGTCCTCGGTCCCAGCACAGATTTATCTGATTGCCAAACCCTTCCTTTACCTCTGACAAGACGTGTATTAATCACAACTTGTGAATGTGAGGAATGCCAGACCTCCACCGTGGTTCAGATTCCACGTTAAACTGTAGGTCCTCCATTTCAACTCACAATAACCCTACCATCACACATTAGCGTAAGTGCGTATAACCCGAACGGGTAGTAAGACGCGGTACTAATAATAATAAGATCACGAATGAAGTTGATACGAGCGGCAACCATGTTTAGTCCACATTTGTTACTGACTAATATTTTAAACACACCTGACAAAATCAAAAGCCTTAGCGTGAAGCTTGATCTATAGTTTACCCAAACTACTAATGGTTTTAACGAAATGTCTCCAAATGTAAAATAACCGGGCATGGAAAATAAACTTAATCTTGGAACATTTGAAGTTACTTAAAGAAAAAAATAATCTATACCTTCCTAATTCTGATTTACCCTACAATAATTGAACTGGGTACGTAATCCGTGTTCTACTTCCGTGGCACGTATCAAAAACAAAACAGGAGGCTGCAAAAAGTATAGGGCTGCTAAGTGTATCGTGAACTTGAAGTTTGCATAACATGGCCATACACGATTTTTGTGTTTAGTAAAATAGTGACGTTGGAAAAGCCTTTTCTTCCAACACTGAGAATACTCTAACTCAAGATGAAGCTTATGGCATTGAATATAAGCTGCTTACGCATTTCAAAAACCCATCAACTCTAAAACAGGATTAGTTTAGTAAGCTTTTTGTCAAAGAGCACGTCATTATTGAAATACATTTTGGATAGTTTAACAGAGATCTCCCACTCTAATTTACAAAGTCCTAAGAGGGTACATATTTTTATCATAGTCTAATGCTTTTTTTGGTACGAATCGTTACGAAAAAACAAATGGGAACTTTCAGTTTCCTGTACTAGAACAACAATAACTAGTTTAGAAGTGGATTTTTTTTGTTAAACTTTAACCTTGATTCGGCTCACTGTCATCGCAGAAACATTAATTTTAAGTGCTGAACTCTTTCTTTGGGACTGATTGGAATGCTTAAACAGCGCATAGACTTCTGATTTCTTTTCCAAATACACATATTTTGTTTTTACCACGTTTCACAGCTGTAATTGTCGATTTGTTTAAGGTGCGGCCGAAGGGAGCAAGTATTTTTACAGTTTTTATTTAATTGAAATTGTTTGGCCAAAATAAATCAAATATTTCTCCAGTAGCAACATAAAATTTAGTTCTATGCACATGCTAATATCAACAGATCTTGAATATCTGCCAAGGGTGTCCTGGAATTTTGTCAAAACTTTTTAAATAAAGTGAAAAAGTTTTGACAAAATTCCAGAACATCCTTGACAAATATTCAATATCTATTGATATTAGCATGTGCAGAAAACTAAACTCTATGTTGCTACTGGAGAAATATTTGATTTATTTTGGCCAAAGAAGTTTAGTGATATAAAAACTGTAAAATTACTTGCGCCCCCTTCGGCCGCACCTTAATGTTTATACTCCAAAGCACTATATTTACACAGTTTAACGCTAAAACCTAAGTCCAATGCTCAAAAAACACGATGTTTACAGTTAAAAACAAAATGTTTCAACATAACCTCACTAGTGCAATATGTGACGTTTCACGTCCGACTAACGAACATAACACTTTTATAGCCTAACCCGCTAATGCAACTTTTCAATGATGTCACTCACTACAAAAAAAATTAAAGGCATTATTTCTAGCATTAAAATATCAAAACATGTGCAGAAATAAATACATTTTTAGTATGTATAGTAGTGGTTTAATTTTAAATAGTGACAAAAATGATTGTGCCTAATAATTTGGCCACCCACTGTACATTTAAGGGTAAAAAAAGGATACGCCAGTGAACTAAATATTAGCTAGGTAAATAATAGACTAGACTGCCAATTATAAGGAGATTAGGGGTAAAATCCCGGTTGGGTGTAATAAGGGTGGTTTTTCCTCTTCCTCCACGCAAAAATAGGTACATTTACTCTTAGTTCAACCTTCCTCATACATAATTAATTAGCATGATTAGTACATATGCGTATAACTTAAACAGGTAGTAAGACTCGGTGCTTAAAAAAATAAAACGCTAGGTAAATATTAATGCGTGATCATTTCTTATAATGGTACATGTGCGAACTAAACATGAGCAATTGAGTGGAAAAATTCCGAAAACCTTTTGTGTGAACAGAAAATTGCTGAGAACATTTACTTTTGATTCTTAGTTTTACTTAATATTTTTGATATAAGTGTTTCTATTAACTTTATATCAACACTATTAATTTTACTGTGTATGAAATAATTACAGGCTATTTAAAGTTGAGCGTATTATGAGATGCCAAGGAGAAGGTAGCTAGGAATAGGGTAGGGGGAGGAAGTAGACAGGTAAGTAAAATGGGGGCCGCTTAATATTCGCCAGCTTGCATGATCAATTAATAATAATTGTATCATAGTATATTGCCACCCTAGTTTGATATAAATCCTTGCCCCTCCCTAATGTTTATTTTTGACTCTCAATTATGTGAGAGCGTATATCTTCCTCTCTCTCCCTGTTAACAAACATGAAACAGATAGCCGTGGATAACGGGTCTATCACTAATATTCTGACAAGACGTTATTCTGAAATATCCTTTACAAATATTTTCACTGTATTGCTATTATGATAACGAGCAGACTCGTTATCGTTTATGTGTAGTATTTTTAAAATAATTATCTATAAAACTTTCAGCTTAGACAGACATACGAACACATTTTAAAATTATTTGAGTCACGATAGTGGTTATATTAGTATTATAATCTATTATTTACCACTCCAACATTTTTCTTATCATTCGTACCACGTATTAGGTAAAGGTACCATTTACGTATGTTTTCAAATATGTTTAAATTTAAAAAAAAACTACAATAAGTATAGTCAAATGTTTTATGTTTTGGAGAAAAACTAAAATTAACAAAATTTATGAAACAATATTGTTTATTTTTCAAAGCTTTGGTCCCCATTATATTAATACATTCAGTTATATTCCAATAATAAAGTAGGGTAGGCCTATATTAAAAAAACCTGGTCAGAGGGTCCAAGTCTTGAATTCCTTGTACCTCATTCTCCATAAATGAGATAAAAACAAATTAGTTTGATTATTTTTTTAAATAAACCATTTGTGTAAACTCCTTTGGGTGAATTAACCTTAATGATTATGTTTATGGATTAATATTCACAGGGTGGAATTATATAAATAATACATGTAAGTACCAAATGTATATCAGATTAACCGCTAACACTATTTATGCTTAGCTTAAGAAATATGCGTTGCTAAAAAATGAAGATGATGCTAGTTTTTTTATAGGACAGTTGATCTAAGACATTTTATTAGTTCAGTAAGCGTTATCATTGGGTGTAATATAATCGATAACATGTCAAGAATTGTGTGAATTCGATGCCTCTGGAAGTTATTTGTAGTTGACTTACCCTGAATTCTTTTAAGAATTTAGACCTCTCTCTAAAAGATAATTGGAGTAAGCCTATACGAGAAACTTTTAGAAAATGGGATGTCCTTAAAAGCTATCTGGAGTGGGTTTCTTCTGGCAAATTTTTGAAAATTAGATGCCTATAGAAGCTATTTTGAGTAAATCTCATTTAGAATATCCCTACATATGGGTTTTGGATATAAATTAGCAAAATTGGGGGAGAGTCAATTAAGATAGTCACAGCCTCCCCAAAATAGAAACGGGGTGCTTGAGCACCCCCAGTCTCCTGGTTCCGCAGCCTCTCCTAGCGTGGTGATGGGATGGGATGAGTATAGTTATAAAATACACGTGAAGATGAGAGCATTGACATTGTCACCGACCATACTTTCTATTGAAAGCTTTACGTGAATACTAGAGCGTGTTCAATTTATCTAATGTAATAGTGTAGTTTTGACTATAGTTGCACTTGTACGGATCGATTACAAAAACACAAGAAAATAATAGGTTAGGTAGTCTTAAGAATTTTCCCAAAAATATAATATTCCTAAAGTACACGGTTGCACATGAGTTTGTCATTAATATATTTTTAAATGTTAACGAAACTTGACTTTTCCTTGAATTATGATTTAAGTTTTTGAGTGATGACCTCATTATTGTTTACAAACTTATATGGAATGCTCTTTAATTCTCTTGCATTAAGGTGGGGATATAAGGGACGCGAGAAAAGGATAGTGTTTTGCAATTTTTATGGCAATTTTTTTTTTGCCATTATAAATCAAATATTTCTCCAGTGCAAACCGCAATTATGATTTTCCTCATATGGTGATATCAACATTTGTTAAATATCTGTCATGAGCTTAGTGGCATTAGATGACAAACCTTTTAATGAAGAGAAAAAGTTTTCATTAAATTCCAGGAAACCCTTGACGGATATTCAACATCTGTTGACATCAGCTTTTGAAGAAAATTAAACCATGTGTTTCTACTTAAGACCCTTGGCCCTGTCGAGTGCAAGTCTAAAACCTATTTTGTGGGATGGTGGGCGGGAGGGTGAAAGGCGTGGCGTGGCTTCACAACCGACCAAAGTACCCTTCCGCACCAACAAGAGCAAATGGATCACGGAAACCGTAGATGGTGCTAGCTACCGGACAGGTCTTGCGGAAAAATCATAAGTTTGGAAATATCAGTTTTCTTGAGAACGAGTGAAATCTTTGTGTTAATATTTTCAACGCCCCTCCTAAGATAATGTATCGATGTTTATTAATTGTTACATTCTCTTATTTTTTTGTTATGAAGCTGGCAGTTTTTTTTATTAAAAATTGTCAATTTTATCTAGATTTGATCACTGTTAAAATATAGAGGAGGTGTGTATATAAAAATTATAACTTAATCAAGATGCTTCTATTCTTGAACAAACCGTTTCCGAAAAGAAAATTGCAAAACAATAAAAGTCTTGAATAGAACCGTTTATTCCCACGCCTCTGCATTCCATGCAAAATGAAAAGGGCCAATCGCTTTAAGCTATATTTGATTTAATTAGACAAAAAAAAGTTTTGAAATTCCCTACATCCTCACGCTAATGTAATAATAATACGTAGAGTATAAAAGCACTTGGTGAATTTTAACTGAAATAATTTTACTATGATCTCTTTCCTCAACTTTAATATTATTCAAACATCTTATATATATATACTTTCATAAAAGTAGCTTTAAGCATCAATTTTCTGTGAGAAAAGGAGGAATAGTGAAGAAGATAACTTTTAACTTGAATAAGAAGTCATCTTCCTTTTGAAGACCTACCCGCCAACCTGTCATATGCAATTTCGTCGACAGCTGAAGAGGGAAAAGCAAATATAAAACGAAAAAGAATAACGGAGGAAAAAAAAACTCCAACCAACTAAATTTTACAAGATTTAAATACACTTATACTACGACACTTTACTATTTGACATAATTTTAACAGCTCTTGTTTTTGGCGCCGTCCATAAGTTCACTCTTGTAAGTTGTTGTGACAACGTGCTAGTCATTTGTTTTGTAGACGAGCAACAACGACTGTTGCGATCTCTATTTCGTAAAGTTCTTGGAGGATCAGTTTGGTTGCCTCGTATAAGACCTACTCCAAGAAAATGATGACTTTACTGTTCTTAGGCGTGAGAGTAAAGGCTGTATTATCGCTGAGCTGTCTTTTCATTCCCCAGAACAATTTATTCTGTACCACGTCCACTCTTCTGATTCAAAATGAAGCTTAATCAAAAATATGAAATGTTCCCAAAGTCAAATAAAAGTTTGAATTTTTTTAAAGAATTGTTTTATATTGAAAATAAATTGTATGGTGCACCGCACAGAAGTTCTTTCTCTTTTCTTTTAAAATAGAAGCATTTACTGGAAACTGGTAAGATTTGTGAAACGAAATAACACACATTATTGCAGAAACCCACCATCAAAGGTTATAAATGAAATAATATACACTGTTAAAGAATCGTTTAGAAAAGACTATCTCTTTCCACCAGAGAGCATAGATGAAAAAGTATGCACGGTTACAGGAACAGTGAGAAAAGATGAACTCTTTCCACCAAAGAGCCTAACACTCAATTTATCATTTTAAACTTCCATGTATATGTATGTATATGTATGTATATGTATGTATATGTATGTATATGTATGTATATGTATGTAATTTGCGTGTAGCTATGGGTTGAACTTATTGGTTTTATAAACATATTATATTTAAAATAAAATATTTTTATTTTTCAGAGTAAGCTACTACAACTTTACAATGATAAGTTATATCGTATTTCAAATAGTTGTGGAAGTATGATCAAGATTGGATATTTGCGCTAGTGTTAAGTACCTTCAATTCATTTTCGTTGGAAAATGGGAGTTTACATTTTGTTTGCAATTTTGAACAGTGGACTAGAAACAAAATTTAATCAAAATCGTTAAAGTGGGTTTTGAGAAAATCGATTTTATCTCTTTTTTTGCCCTTCTGTAAACTACCCTTAATTTTAGTGTTGGACGTATAATTTCTAATTAGATACCAAGTTTTAGTCCGACCGGTAAAATGGTTTCGACTCTAGTCTGAGATACAGACACACAAACAAACAGACAGACCAAATCCCGAAAACCAGTTTTTCGGTTTCACGGGTTAGTGAAATATCGACGTTTTCCAAATCTTGAATTCATTTTTTTTAATACTCACAATACTTCTATCTCAGAGTGGTCGAGTTACAGAAAGATGAGCATATTTATATATCATATATAAACATATACTTTAAGTATATGTGCTGGGGGTCCGGGGTTTAATCCTCGGTCCCGGCACAGATTTATCTGATTTCCAAACCCTTCCTTCACCTCTGACAAGACGTGTATTAATCACAACTTGTGAATGTGATGAATGCCAGGCCTCCACCGTGGTTCGGATTCCACGTTAAATTGTAGGTCCTCCATTTCATCTCACAATCATCCTACCATCACACATTAGTGTAAGTGCGTATAACCCGAACGGTTAGTAAGACACGGTGCTAATAATAATAATAATAATAATAATAATAATTTAAGTATACATTAAATATGATACCAAGTGTTTTATTGCAAATATTACTAAACAGATTTAGTCCTACTCTAAGTTAATAATTTACGTTACTAATACAATATGAAATACAATTAATTCGAATATTTATTCTTGTGAGCATTAATGTGTAATGTAGACACTTTTTTAGACTGAAAGATTGCAGTCTCAATTTGACGGACAACTCTCTGGAGTAGTTTACAATACATTATAGGTTGATTATGTAATGTGTCAATTAAGGCCGTTCAGGGTAGACATAATTAACAACATGAAATGATAAAAATTGAACAAATAGGTTTACTTTAGCTGGAAATATTTTTGTTGTCAAAGCTTAAATTCTGTCGATATCAAAATTTGTTTCTGAATAAAAATCAAATATAAAAATTATTCGATGCAAAGTCAAAGTTTTAGATGCTTCAAGCACCCCTACTTTATTCTGCTAACCCCCAACAATTATTATTATTATTAGCACCACCTCTTACTACCTGTTCGGTTTATACGCACTTACGCTTGAGTATAATGGTAGGGTGATTGTGAGATGAAATGGAGGACCTACAGTTTAACGTGGGATCCGAACCACGGTGGAGGCCTGGCATTCCACACATTCACAAGCTGTGATTAATACACCCCAACAATTGACTTCAGACATAAAAATAAAGTAATTTATTAAAATTAAATAGCATATAAATTCTAAATGTGGTTCAATCATTAGTTTGTTTTAATTATTAAACGCATATAAGGGTGGTAACAAGGGGGATATTTGAGAGGAAATGCACCCTGATAGGATAGAAAAACTACTCAAAGTGTACCCGGGTGACTCGAACACCAGCCCTTCACTCAAATCCTCAGTAAACGACAACCTTGATCAATGTGAATCCAAATCCATAGATCACGTGATTCTTGGTGAAGATTCAAAGCTTAACTAACATAAAATACAATCTTTTGACATTATTAATGACTAATTAACTAAACCATCAACTAAACAATGCCAAAGAGATACAACCCCATTAAATTGTACGCAACATTAATTAAAATAAACGAGAACAACCCTTTGATTTCTCAGGGGAAAACTTTAAAACTATATTTAAATAAACAATTAAATAATTACTTATCTCGAAATGAAGCGAAATCACGCAGCAGGTAAAAGGAGAGTGGAATCATCTATGTAAAGGGAAACCAAAGTAAATATTGACCATGATAATATAGCGAAGGTTATTTTGTCTTGGCATATATAATATACTTTCTTAAACATTTAAAATTGCCAATAAAATTATAAAATGGCGTTTTAAAATCAGACCTTCGTAAACTATAATTAAGTATGATTCAAACCAATAAATACATTACATAACTGATCCCATAATTAAAACCCTTACATAATGGGACTAAAGTGTCAGATTTAAGTGTTTTGTTATCAGTGTATGAAAGGTAGCTTTGACAAATATGTTAACAAAAGCTACAGTCTGATTTAAATAGGAAGGTACTTTTTTTTACGATTACAAATTATAATAGATCAGTTTTCATATATTAATGCGCTAAATCATGAGATCTGAAACTTTCACTTCTCATGTACCATATCGAGACCTATAAAATTAATATATCACTAATAGTAAAGTAAAATGTAATCAATGTGGTCCAAAAAATAATGTTTGTATCTTTTAAATGTGTGTTATTACCATAATCCAACTATATTCAAGCTGGGCTCTCCACAATACACGAACGTAACTGACACAGAAACTACCAGCACTAAATATTAATATATAATATATTATTTAGCACCGCGTCTTACTACCCGTTCGGGTTATACGCTTAAGTACTAATTACCCTAATGGATTAGGAATTGGAAAGGTTGAATTTAGAGGAAGTGAACCCGCATTTGCGTGTAGGGAGAGTGGAAAACCATTTAGGAAAAACCACCCCCAGTTCACCCGACCGAGATTCGAACCTCGATCTCCCCGTCCTCGGCGGTCGAGCTCAACACGACTAGCGCGTTAGCCAACTACGCCACCGAGGCGGGTACCAGCACTAAAAACACACACACAAAAAAAAAAGACAAAATATAAATGTCACCCTAGACGCTTCTTGTAGCTTTTACTTTTAGGGACGTAAAACATTAACTATCTCCAGGCGTATGAAAATTACAAGAACTATACTAGTTTTCCTCCCCACTTTACTCAGAAAGTTTACATTTTTTTTTTTTTTTAGTTTTTTTTTAGAAATGAAATTCCCATAGCTACATCAGTCTTTTATGTGTTAATTTTTTATAGCCAGAAAGTATCTCTCCACAAACAAAGTTTGTGAGTTACTTTTTCATGAAGTACTCATTAATTAAATAACTGTCCTCATCTCAGTACTTAAAAAAAGATAGACACAGGCATCTGTCAAGAAATATATTAATCTCGTACTTAAACCAACCAAGAATAGATCGTCGAGTTCCTTTTCTTCAGTATTTTATGAAATCTTGCTCGATGGTTGAGCATTCCCAGTTAAGGTGGGGAACGCGAGAAAAGACCAGTGTTTTTGCATTTACTATAGCAAAACTTTTTTTGGCCAAAACAAATAAAATATTGCTTCAGTACAAACAAAGGTTTTAATTTTCTTTACATGGTGATATCAACAGTTGTTGAATCTGTCATGGGTATAACGGTATTAGACGAAATACTTTTTAAATGAAGAAAAAAAGTTTACCTTTACATTTCAGGACACCCTTGACACATATTCAAGAAGTGTTGAGGTCACCATGGGAAGAAAATTAAATTCTATTTTTTTTATTGAAGCAATATTTAATTTCCTTTGACCAAATAATTTTTTTCTATAAAAACTGCAAAAGAAAATTGCCATTTTCTCACGTTTTTTACATCCCCACCTTGACAGCGTTTATTACCTACTGGTTGGATTTATTAAGGGTGCTGTATGGGCTTTATTTCAATCTACACATACTTGAAATTCGCCCCCCAACTCTTGAAAGCGGAGCAATACCCTTCCTTGATATTTCCACTTATTCAACTGAGCGCTTCCTCTATCCAATATAGCGTCTGGCCAATGAGTACATAGGATTGCCATGGACCTGAAAATCTGGGACAGCCGGGGAAAACACAGGTAGTTAGTGTCTGTGGAAAAATCGGGAAAACACAGGGAGTTTTCCAGCATTAAGTAAAAATACCAAAATATTGGTTAATTTGGGACATTTAGCTTAACTCTTTAAAAAAATAGGTCTTGGCAGGGACGAAAAAGTGAACTGAATGATTAAGCACACTGATTCAAACATGTCTTATTATCCCTTAAACAAAGGTTGTGAAGTGACATAAGATGTACTCGTATCCCCCATCAATCTTAAATCAACCTGTTTTAAACATAAGTTACATGACTTCACACAAGTAATTTTGATAAAAAAAAAAAGTAATTTTATTACTCTTTTTTCAATCTAGGCCACCTGGAAAAATTGTAAGTTCTTCTGGAGAATAAGGAAATTTGATATTAATAAAATAGTGGCAACCCTGGTAGAGTCTAATTTTCATCGGAATATCCTTATCTGAAAGCCAGAAAAGTTACTAGATCGTATTCATACATAATATAATGTGATAAACTTATGTCACGTTTGATAGATATTATCAAAACACATAAAACACTACTCAACACTAGTATTAGGTATACCCAAAGGTTATCAACATCAACAGCAAAAAAATAGGTTCTTATTTTTTAAAAGGCTCTTTCTATGAAAATAGTTGTAACTACTCTCCTAAATATAGGAACCTGGGCGCTCCTTCCCCTAATTATAACGGCTTGGCAATGAGTCATGCTCCTTGATGTGTACAGACCATGCAGAGAATAATTCACAATGATCGGAACACATAATAAGGTAGACCCTACACTTGTTTTTATTAAATTTAACACAATGTGAACCGTGATTTAATAATGTTCCAGCAAACAACCGGTGAGAATTCCATCATGACGTACTTGCCAACTACCGAGTCGAAGGTGGCTACGTTATCTGATAACTCGTGATCTTAATAAAATCACAAATTCGTAGCCGACGATTTCCGCACGTCCAACATAGACTCTGCCTTAAAATATTGATTGAAAAATGACCCTGGGCACGGGACGGTTCCTGGATAGCTGAGTCGTTAGAGCATTGGCGTATTAAGCCAAAGGTTCCGGGTTCGATTCCCATATACAGGTGTCAATTTTCAGAATATGATATTTAGATGGAGAATTCCTCACTAAAAAGCACACGTAATAGCTTCGGCTATTTGATTCGTACTTTAAAATAGTTTTACTTAAAAAGACAAATTCTTGAAAAGAATAAGAATATTTGTCCAGTCTTTGAGACTGGAATGTGCTGACGTAAATTAAACCAGCGTACCCGCTTTGGCGGTGGTATGGTCTAAGGCAGGGGTCGGTAAACTAAGGCCCGTGGGCCAAAACCGTCCCACCACTTCTTTTTGTACGGCTCGAGAGCTAAGAACGGATATTATATTTTCAAATTCAAATTCAGCATCTTTCTTCGGGTATTAATGCAAGTGCAGAAGACATTTCCACATTTCCAAATCCATTTGACTGTCAAATTGAGAAGCTCCCCCAAACCTTCAATTGGAAATGATTGATCTGCAGTGTGATAACATGATAAAAGACACATTTCAAGAGAAGAATCAAACAGCATTCTATAAATGACTTCCAAGCTATGAATATGGTCACTTAAGAGCATATTCTCGGGGTTTTATGTATGTATTTAGCAACACCTACATGTGTGAAAAATCATTTTCAAAGATAAAATGCGTAAAATTTCATTACAGATCATCATTAACAAATGAACATTTGAAATCAATTTGGATTATGAGTACTAACTTTGGACCCCTATTTGGCGAAATTTTATCTAAAAAAAATTAATTCCACTCTTCTCATTGGTAGAGCTGTATTTCAAACAATTATAGTATACTTATTATTATTACGTTACATTTTGTTCAGTAAATTTGTGAAAACTTAGTCTTTTTGCTTGTTATTTAAGTAGGGCTACCTACATAAATATTCTATAGCTTGCCTCTTGGCCCGCAGCACCTAAAATTCTTACTATTTGGCCCTTTACAAAAAATGTTTGTTGACCCCTGGTCTAAGCTACTATTCTTGCAATAGAGTAGATTGCTGAATTTCGGGGTTCAATCCCGGTTGAGTGTACTTAGGAGGGCTTTTCCATAGTTTCCCCCCCCCACATTCCCTCCACGCAAATGCGGGTACACTTCCTCTGAATTCAACCTTTATAATACATATCATATTAATGCAATTTGTACAAAGGTGTATAACCTGAACCTGTATTAAGATGCGATGCTAAAAAAACAACAAAAAACACCGCAATCCTTTATCAGATGTTGTAGGCTGGGAGAGGAAGGGGGTGACTAATGGATGTCAATCCACCCTCCGACGACTAGATTTACCTGGGAGAGTTGTAAGCTGGAAGGTTTAGAAGGTGCTACTAGTAATAAGAAAATAATATAACACTTCTATCCTATGAAGGGTGCAGGTTGGAAAAAACGTTAAGAAGATGACAACTCACACGACTCTTTCATATATCTTATAGCTTTACCACTGGAAAGAGAAAATGACTGAAAAAATTTTAATACAAAATAAAATTCCTCATGTACTTTAATTTTGATTACATTATTGTGACACGTTCATCTCCTCCTTAAACCAAATACAAATACATGTTTTCAGAATGACTAAGGCGCCCCTGGACAATCTAAGAAAAGCGAATAATACTAAACCGCCCAAACTGCTTTGATATTATCTCAGTAAGCTCCTAAATCAGAGAGAAATATTTTAACTTAAGTTGGAACAAACATGGTCTCTTATCTTACGATAAACATTAATTAGGTTGTTCGAAAACAAGATGCTTAGCAAGATATTTGGTCCAAAATAGGATGAGGCTACTGGGAAGTGGAGGAGGTTACATAATGATCCGTTGCACACCCTGTACTCATCACAAGGCATTATTAGGGTAATAAAGTCTCGCAGATTACAGTGTGCAGGACATATAGCGTGAATGGAAGAATCTAGAACCGTGTTCAGGGTACTGACTGGCAAACCCAATGGGAAAAGACCAGTGGGAAGACCTAGACGCAGATGGGAGGATATCACTATAATGGACCTGAACGAAATAGGGTGTAGAGAGGTGGACTGGATAGAACTAGCTCAATATAGAGATAGGGTGTAATGAGGTGGACTGGATAGAACTAGCTCAAGATAGGGATAGATGGTGTACTTTTGTAAGTGCGACAATGAACTTTCGAATTCCTAGTGCCATAGAGTAATATAGTTTGAATAAAATACACTTTTTTTAAACACTCTGTCTTATTACTTTATCAGGTTATACACTCATATACTAATTACTCTAGGTGTTGGGAATGAGTAAGATTGAATTTAGAGGAAGTGTACCCTCATTTGCGTGGAGGGAGGTATGGAGGGTTTGGTGGAAAATCATTTAGGAAAAACCACTCCTGGGATACTTGCCCGATATCGTTGTCATCATCAGTATAGTCAATTGTTAGAGTGAATCCTCAAAGATCATATGGCCAGCGAAGCAGGTTACAATTCATTCACAGTATTTTATTACATTGATATAATTAAATTGGTTTTTGTATTTTTAATTTAAATATACTATAATATCTCCTTTATCTATTAAAACCATTATTACTCATCTATGCTTTCAAACATTAATTTAATATCCAGCTTTTTTTAAAGATAAATTTCAGTTAGTTTTGTCTTCCTGGATTTTAAAAATCAACCTAAATTATTGTGTTGATTAATTAAATCGATCAGATTTTATATATTAATTCCGTTTTATGACTATTAAAATAATATCTAGGCTCAAAAGCATTCCTTAGGAAAAAATGATCAATTATCTAGAAAATTTTTAACAATCTTTTATTTTGAGCATATTCATAATATTTTTATCACTCCTTGCTTTATTTCAAAGTATAGCTCAGGATGAACCAATTTGTGTCTATAGTATTACGTTTATGAATAAATAACCAACACTTTAGTGTATATTAGTAGAAAGGACTTGGTATTCTAAGGTAAGAAGGCGAGGAATATGACTTTATGTAAATCTGTTAATCGCACGAGGAGGAGATGAGAAGACACATTGATAAAATATTATCACCTCCTCTATAACCATCTGTGAATCGGAAATCGAAAGGGAATGAACATTCTGAATAAGCGTCGGTAGTGGTTTTATCTATAGATATATTTATATATTTTATATATATTATGCAGATCAATGGGACTAACAGGGTTGGCGTAGTCTACCACTACCGACGCTGACAATAATTATAATATGTATTATACAGTATTATATATTTAGGTTTGTTTATTCGTTTTCTCCGACACCTTAGCTCAGTCGGTAATGTTTATGTCTGCTGAATTAAAAGTCCTAAGCTCAATTTCTGGCATGGCTAAAAATTTATTGTTGGTGAAATGTGAACATACCCTTTCACAGTGATGAATTAGCGGTCGGGGGCTGGATGTTGTGTATGTTCTATATTTAAGTTAGTTTATAAGTCGTCTGTTGATATAATCATTTGGTTCAGAAATTGCACGTTAAATAATTCAACTAAAATTATTTTTTATTGTTTACGTACACGTATACTAAATATTTTACACATAATAAATACAGTAGCACGCATAAAATTCTTTCCCATAATTTGTATATATTTACACAAATTATAGGAGAGAATTTTATGTAAGTTACTAATTTATATTTATATTTATACTAGCTCACCCGACAGACGTAGTTCTGGCAAAAGCTATAGGACTGCGTCAGTCCCACAAACTTATCTTTTCTGGTCAAGTTCCAGTGATGGCATCGCTTATAAAGTGTACATGTCGGGATAGCATCTTTAGTTTTTACTAATGGTAACCAGAAAAGATAAGTTTGTGATACTATACAGTCACCAATGTGTAATTTAAACACAAAATTGAATATAAACGTATTTCAGAGTGATCACTTTATTTATTGATTATCAAATAATTACCGTGATATCAACAATAAATTTGCATAATGTTAGTATATTTTTCTATGTATTTTTAATGTCATAATCCTAAACAACAACTACTTACAAAATTCAGTTTTTTATTTCGTACACTGCAATACTTTAGTAATATTGTGTTAAATGATATTTTCATTGTAATGCTTTATGGTACACGATATTTTTTGTTTGATTACCTGGCACTCAAACAAACATAGCTGATGGTTTTCCAACACGGGAACCCGCAACATACAATTGGCCATGCGAGAAACATGGCTTTTCAAGATTAGTGCCACAAACATTCAATGACTGCCCCTGGGATTTATTTAAGGTCATAGCGAAAGCAAGCCGCACTGGAAACTGCAGTAGTTTAAATTCAAATGGTATGCGAGTCGGAATCATTGGGATGAGTGGTATAAAATCGTCTTCTCCTTTATACTTTCCCTTTAGAATAGTTGCTTCAAACACGTTGTTCAGTAATTTTTTTACCGATAGCCGTGTGCCGTTACAAAGACGCGGTTGGTTGATATTTCGCAACGTTATGATCACCGATCCAACCTTTAATTGAAGATTGTGAGGCGGCAATCCTGGCAAATCCAGCGAGTTCAAAAATTCGGGTGGATAGTTGACATCATCTTGGTTAGTATCGGAATCAACTGATTTGTATGTCCTCAATTCATCGGTAATTTCATTTTCAATTTTGAAATTTAATTAATTTACATTTATGTTTTTGGGAGCCAATATAGCTCGTTCGCTCAACCAAATATGATCTCTGTAATTTTGAGCAAGGTTTGGGAACACCTTTTGAATGAGTTCGGTTTTTAATTCAGTAAACTGACAAAAATTGTCAGGAAAGGTAACGCATCAAGTCAAAAAGTCTAGAGCGAAGTTGCCATTACCTATGTCAATGAGTTGTTTTGAAAATATTTCTCCAGATCGATCATTTTGCAACTCGACACGCATATTATTGCTTAAATTTAGTATTTTTACGTGTTTACACAAAACGGAGTACTTTAAACATGCATTAAGTTCATCAGCTGGCGTTGACCGTGGAATCACTGGCAATGTTTGACGAAAATCTCCTGCTAACAAAATCATCGCACCACCAAATTGGTTTTTATTATTCTGCAGATCTTGCATGGTTCGGTCTAATGCCTCCAAATACTTTTTATGTGCCATCGTGCATTCATTCCACACTATCAATTTAAATTGCTGCAAAACCTTAGCCATTGCAGAGTTCTTCGAAATGTTGCAGATCGGAGTTTCGTTGCTTTGCATATTCAACGGCAAGTTTAGCGCTGAATGGAATGTTCGACCGCCTTCCAACAATGTAGCTGCAATGCCTGATGAAGCAAGTGCGAGTGTAATTTCATTGTGTGAGCGAATTGTTGCTAAAATCAAAGAAATCAAAAAAGTTTTTCCTGTACCACCGGGAGCGTCCGAGATGTAAATCCCTCCAGTTCCATCATGTACAACTTTCATAAGAGTATCAAATACATACTTTTGTTGTTGGTTCAACAGCGGAAGATTTATTCAAACTGATTCTCTTAAAGCATCGAGATCGTACAGTTTTTATCGTTGCAACTCTTGATTAAAAGCGTCGTGCATCGGGTGATTGGGCGCGGTCATACCTAATTGAGATAATAATTTGTTTGACATTATCAAGCACATGTACTCAATTGATATTAACGCCTCGTTGTAAATTTTTTCACTGACTTGTAAATTTGGATTTCCTGTTCTAATGCGCATTTGATGCAAGATATCGTCACACATATCATCTTTATATTTGATCCATAAATCAATTGGTTTTGATGGGAAGCATGTTGATATAATTATAGAAAACAATGTTCGTATTTGATGAGCTTGTGAAGAAATTATAGCATCATTGAGAGTTTGATCCCAATGAGTGTCATTTTCTAACAGTTGCAAACGTTAACAGGCTTCTCTGTTGTCTGCAGTCGATCGGCGACGATATAGTGGATAACCATCATTTCCGGTAATTGTTTCTGCTACTAATTCACGTGGATAACGCTTCGAACATTTACCATCCACCATACACGGTGAATTTTAATTAAGTGTTCCACAGGGACCATGAATCATGTTTTTAATAACTACCTCATGCAAGCCTAGATCTACTTGTACATCAGGGATTTCAGCTGATATCACTTCATCAACTTCATTTGGTCTTATCTTCTCAACCAACCAAATCAGAATATTTGCATGAGGCAATCCACGTTTCTGCCACTCCACAGAATACATCCAGCAGTGCGTCTCGCCAATCACGCTATGTTTCACAATGATATCCATTAAATATTTCAACTTTAGTTTGAAGACTCTTGCCGTAATGTCATGGCGATCAATGGGTTATTGACCAGGAAATAACTCAAGTTTGATTTCTATCCACTGCGGATTGCACGTGAATGTGATAAATAAATCTGCTGTGCCATAATGACGAACATACGAAATGGCATCTTGAGCATATTCATGCATATGTCGAGGACTTCTGATGTATGTTGCTGGAATAATTGTCATCCGGCCGACATTCTCTGCATTTCCATTAGTATTAATCGCATCTCGAAGGTGAATATACTCTTCAGAGCTGAGTTTGGTCTGGTTCAACATAATGAATATCAAAAGCTCTGTTTCAATTTTGACATACATATCAACAGCATATTGGTGAAATAATCACCGACATTTCAAGATGTGATTGTATTAATTTTCACGAACCATCAGGCGGTATAAATAATAGTTCATTGAACCGACTTTTTTGTTGATTTCGGCACCTGTAAATATATTATTGTTTTAATTACAGAGATTGAACTTGCATATAATACATATAGTAGCTGATACAAAATCTCCATTGCTAAAACAAAATTTTAATTACCTGTAAGGGGATATATCATCTTGATTGAGAAGAGATAACCATCTTCACCTTATCAAAACATGATGGGATATTGTAGCGCATCATATGAGCGGTGTGTTTCATACACACGCTGTAACTGATCATTCCGGCGATGTAAAACAATATCACGGGCTTCAAAATTTTCTCAAACTACAACAATGGCAACTTGATCAATTGTTGATGCATTGAAACGTCTTGTATGTTGGCCCACAGGAGTTTTATCAGCTCTGATTACAATTTTGTGATTATCATATGGCATGAGATCAAGTGCAGTGTTGAACAATGTAATCAACTGATTGTGTTGATGAAAGCAAGTTTGTAATTATTCTACAATAGACCTCTTCAATGAACTGTTATGTACACAACGCAGATCAATTTCTTGTGTTGAATTGCCCGTGAAATAAATTTGCAGGAATTTGTAGTCGCCATCTGACACCGGCAAAAGTGAACCTGCTCGATGATATATTTGGCCTTGTATCTGTGAATTAAAACGACAGGTTTATGACTTTTGTTACAAAAACAATAAAATAAAATAAACAAAGCAATACGGGGGATAAGTCTGTTTGTTATATGTTACCTTTTGTTATATGTTACCTTGAAAGTTGGCATGAAATTGTCCCGAACTATATTTGTTGCCCCAAATGAAGTCATTTGGAAGAAGTTGTTATATTTTTGGATATTAGTAAGGAAATGTATGGAATCCGTTCCTGTTCCTGAAACCAATGAGTACAATGGCTCTGGTGGCGGAATCAATGGCACTAATTTCACTTTGCCATTTGCGCAACACAATCCAGCGGCTTCATTTTTGTTTTTCAATGCCTTACAATGTGGGCAAACTGAGTTCATAGATCCAATAGCAACGCATTGGTAGGCACTGTAGTCAATTGAAACATCGTAACTGAAAGCAGCTCGTTTCAAACCTGCAAGATTATTAGTTGAATGACGTGCTGCACGAGTTTGTGATATCTGAATCCTTTCAATTTCATTTCGCTCTTCACGTTGCTTTGCAGTCCGATTAGACTGAAAATTAGCTTGGTTTCTAGCATTTCGAGTTCTTCGACCCAAATTGCTAGGCCCGCGTCTTATAGGCGGCATGAGTCTTGAACATAGTATAAATGGAAACACACAAAATATAAACCAATCAACCAAAGATAAATCGAGGAACTTGTTTGTCGATTGAGAAGCGAAGATTTAAAAACAACCAAGAAAATAGCACGCACTAATTGAAAATCTATTGAAAAACTATAAAAGACAAACTGTATATCGTAGAAGGAGAAAGTGTCAAATCTACGGATGAATTCAAGTAGTTTATAAAAATTTTAAGTTTACGTTCATAATTATAAAGTTACTAATTAAATTTCAAATGTTTTTCCGTTATATTATGGTTTATTACTCTTGTTTTATTTGAATTAAACGAAACAGTAAGTAAATGTGTCGATTGAGAAGAGAAGATTTAAAAACAACCAAGAACATACCACGCACTAACTGAGAATCTACTGAAAAACTGTCAAAGTCAAACTGTATATCGTAGAAAGAGAAAGTGTCAAATCTACGGATGCATTCAAGTAGTTGATATTAATTTTAAGGTTACTTTCATAATTATAAAGTTACTAATTAAATTTCAAATGTTTTTCTTTATATTATGGTTTGGTACTCTTGTTTTATTTGAATAAAACGAAACATGTTTTTTCTTTAGATTATGGTTTGGTACTCTTTTGTTTTATTTGAATATAAAACGAAACAGTAAGTAAATGAATCGAAAGTCGATTTTAGGGTGTCTGAGATGGATTCACTTAATCGATTCATTGCTCAAATCGATCTTCACGACCCAAAAAAATCAGCCGAAAATTAGCCGAATTGGTCCAGCCGTTCTCGAGTTTTGCGCTTAGCAACACATTTAGTCATTCATTTATATTTATGTTTTTAAGTTTTTCAGTGCAATTTTTCCAATTTTTCTCTTCAAAAGAACCTTCCTCGGACTTCAGAAAATATTATTAAAAAAAAATTAGCCGAATTGGTCTAGCCGTTCTTGAGTTTTGCGCTTAGCAACACATTTAACCATTCATTTATATTTATGTTTTTACGTTTTTCAGTGCAATTTTTCCAATTTTTCTCTTCATAAGAACCTTCCCCGGACTTCAACGAATATTAGAAAAAAAAAATAGCCGAAATGGTCTAGCCGTTCTCGAGTTTTGCGCTTAGCAACACATTTAGCCATTCATTTATTTATATAGATAAATGAGTTGGTGTCTGTATGTTTCTCTATATTTCAAAATTCGCACCGATTGCTCAGGAATCTTACCTGGAAACTTAGACGTACGGTTGATACATAAGCTATATATATATTTTTTTAAATTCAATAAAATCGATATTTTTTAAATATATTTATTTAAACCGTTTGATAATTGTTGTATTCTCATATTGAATGCAGATTTAATTTTTTGCCTTACTTGATCGCCAAATCAACTGCAAACCAAAAAGTAATTTCAGGATACCTTTCAATCTAATATCCCAATAGAAATTACATTTTGTGTTGGTTGTTTTAAATTCACATTAATAGGGAAATTATAATTCTTTAACAAATAAAACATACACATAAATAGCGTTCAACATCTTTATTTGATTTGATTTGATCTTACATTACTAAACTAAACAAAATATTCTGACAAATGGATGACAAATGGAAGACAAAGAAATAATAAAATAAAATCTTACATGCATTTTTTTGATAACGATGTAACTTCAAGGCCAAGAAACTTGCAAAGGAACTTAGGGATGCTTTTTAAGTTTTTTAAAACTATTTGTTTGTTCTTACTACCCATTCGGGCTATACACTTAAATAATAATTACGGTAATGTGTTAGTCAGTTAAGGATTGGGAAGACTAGACTATAGAGGAAATGTACCCATATTTGCGTGGAGAATGAAAAATCATTAAGGAAAATCACCCTATAGTACCCCACGAAGATTTAAACTCTTATCTATTCATCATCATCATCACCAGTAAAAGAATTCCTAAAATAATAGAATAAAATTATTCCCCTATGGTAGAGAATTGGAATAATTACAAACATGTCTAGGGAGAAACTTAAATAACTAAAAGATTCTGAATATTTATAATTTCAAAACAAGGATCTGTGGATAGTATTAGGGGGATAGCGGGGAATGGAAATTTCAAAAACCTAAAATAAATTATTTTGGTGTGATAGAAAATTAAAATCTGGCAGGAAGATGGATAGGTTAGCCAAAATAACAAGAAGAGCATGAAAGCTTTTTAATCTTATAGCAAAAATTTGAAAAATAGTTTAGAAAATTGTCTGAAATATTAAAAAATAATATAAATAATAGAAAATGGAAATATTTTCATCATGTAGGTATAAATAAAACTACAAATAATAACAAAATAACTAAAATTTAAAATTTAAAAATCGAATCTAAGGAATAGGGGGTTAAGAATTTCACAAGCTTTTATATAAAAATTTTTTTTTTAGTAGTAGAAAATGCAGGTAATGTTGGGACCAATCTATCTTTTTAACAGCCTATTATTTCATTTTTCCTCTTTGTTAAACTCTGATTCTATTTTTGTTGATATGTTTTTATAATTATTAGATAGATTGCGTTAGTTTGTTCACTCAACTCGTGTTGATTGATGTTTCATTTCAAAAATTATTTTTGAAATTTATTAATAGATATATTTGATTTGGGATTGTCATGGTTAACTTGATATTGTAAAAGAATAAATTATAAAAATATTACAGTTGGATGTAAAAAATCATAATTTGATGTAGTTTTGATATTTGTCTGTCCATATGAGTTATTCGATAACCTATAAACATTATAGAAATTTAAAATTTAGAATTTTGATAGGTCTTATGATACTTTTATCTATAAAAGTCCAAAAAACGAAAATTTAATGTGGGATATTCGAAATAGCGATCGGATTAGGACGGAAAAGTTTAAAATGAATAACTCTTTATAATACTGTAAACTGTTACGTTGTAACCTTAATTTGTCTCAACTCTTTAACAACCATTTATTTTGTGTCACTCTTCTTTTTTATTTTATTTTTTACGAGCACCAACAGGTTGGAGTTCAAAGTATTGTGTATAAAGAAGTTGTAACTTAATCTTAAAAAAAAAAAAAATTAAAACACTTTCAGATTATATTTCTATTTTGACTAATTTCACGTTTTGTAACATAATTTAAAACAATAAATTATTAATATTTAAACATAGTTTAAGATTTAGTTAGTTTTTCTTGTGGTTAATTTTATACACTAAAATAACAAATTTACTTTATAGATTCCCCGAGCAAAGAACGGGTATACCAACTAGTTTATAATATTAAATATTTATTAGGTTTAAGGCTAAGTAATTTATTAAAAGTCTATATTCAAGGATGAACAAATAATATAAAATGTTTTACCAATGCTTATAACACCACTGTGATCTAATGGTCAGAGTTCCTGGTTACCGATACAAAGGTCATGGGTTCAATCCTCGGCGCCTCCAAATTATTTTATGAAGCATTGGGTCTGAAACGGGGCCAACACAGCCTCGTGAGGACAAGTGAGGAACTACTTGAATAAATACAGTAAGTAGCAGCTCCGGTCTAGAAAACTGAGAGTAAAGGCCGGAAGTTTCGTTGTGCTGACCACATTACACCCTCTTACCGCAAAAGTTGACACTATCTTCGTCAATAGATAGCAACAACTCAGTCAATATAATACAATTGCGTGCTGAAGCCATGGATTTTTTTTACTAAAGATATTTTAAATGAAAACAATATTTATTGTGCTTAACAAATGAAATTGTAAATTAGTAAATATTCGATACTAAATCTATTTTTATAAAGTTACTCCTTAATTTGTTATTTATGAAAGAGAAATATTTATGAGTACGTAGATATAATAACTAAACAAATATATTTATCAAACAATTAAAACAATACAGTCTTTAATATTGATGTTTATCCACTAAAATAATTTATCGTAAATAAGCAATGTGTTTATTACTTTCTCGCTACCTTTCTAATAGAGAAAGTACTGTGATCGTAAAAAAAAAAAATATCGTACTAAATATTTTCATGAATGTCGACGTTTCATGAGCCCCAGAGTCCGAAAAAGTGGTTTTTCGTAATGTCGTCAATCTGTCTGTCTGTCTATCTGTTTATCCGTCTGTTTGTCCGTACCTCGGGCTAGAGCCTAAGCTATTTTACCGATTGGGCTTAAACTTGGTATCTAGGATTTTCATAGGGTTGGATTTCTAACCCTAAAATTAAGGATAGTTTAATCAAGTGCGAAAAGAGAAAAAATAAATTTTACAAAATCGGCTCTAAAGATTTTGATTAAATTTTATTTCTAAGCTTTGATCAATATTTTAAACAAAATGGCTACCCTCAATTTTTCAGAAAAATGCCTTTAAGGGTTCCGGTCTGATGCGTAAATTCTAATTTTTTTTATCATATCTCCGTAACTATTTGAGATATGAAATTATAATTGCAAATATTTAGGTATATTTATAAAAAGAATATTATAATTGAAACGTATTTTTATAAAACCAATAATTTTAAGCTATACGCAAATATACATTAAAAAAACAACATAGGTCAGGTATTGCGACCGTAAAAAAATCTAACCCTAGATGTTGATGGATGTTGACGGATGTTGACGTTTCATGATTTCTCGAGCCCCAAAAAGTGGTTTTTGCAGTGCCGTCTGTCTGTGTGTCTGTCTTACCCTAAAATTAAGAGTAGTTTATTTAAGGGCAAAAAGAGAAAAATTCGATTTTCTCAAAATCAGCTCTAACGATTCTAATTAAAATTCGTATCTAGGCGTTGATTAAGATTATAAAAAAAATCGCTATCTTCAATAACCCATTACAATGAATTTTAGAGTACTTTACAGAACCGGAAATTACCATATATTCGTAACTATTTAATATACTAAATAACTTATCATTACAATATTGTAGTGCTATTAATAATTTAAAACTTTTATTTGAAATATATATTTATAAAACCCATAGTTTCTGAGATTTTAATATAATTTTGTGAGCTTTACTTGCAGAATTACAAGTTTAAATTAATAATTCTCTAATGCTATAGAGTAAGTAAATAAGTACGTCCCTCAAAAAGTTGATGTTCTTTTTCCTTAAGCCTCTTATGGGAAAAAATTTGTTCAGCAATGATCTATCTCTATAAGTGTAAACTTAATAGTCAATATTTACCTATTTTATTGATCAAAATTTTTAAATTAGGAATTTAATAGCCATGCGATAACCATCAGATGTGCAACCCTAGTAAAATGTCAATTTTTTTTCACTGGAAGTCGAATTATTAATACAAAGTGTTGACACTTGTGGACCCAATATTGATCTTTTTTATTGGTCCAAATATACAAATGAGGATTTTAATAATTCTTTAAAAATAATGTTATAAAATTAAAACCGGGAGACATAAAATGTTTTACCTAAGTATAGTGCAATTTTTTCTGGGGTTTGCTAGTGTATATTATTTCGTTTCACACATATTACGAGTTTTAAGTAAATGTCTCAATTTTTAAACAATGGAGCGAGAAAGTCCGTGTGGAGATCCGTACCATTTATTTGTTGATTTTATAATAGTTGCGAGTAGCTTGATAAAGGTCAACTGGAAAATCCGGCAACATTAAAAATTCTTGTTTTGTCACGGCACTAACTACAAACCTCGAAGAAAACTCGGATTGGTCGTTTGCTAACGGATGTAATCTGTGAAAAATTTCAAATAACTTTAATCTAAAGAGGCAGTGGCATTCTAACTAAAATTGCGAATAGCCTAGGCTTATGAAGGATGATGGTATTTGGTATTTGAGGGAGAGATTTTCTATCTATAGATTAAAAAAACTACTACGCAAGTCGATTAAATATATAATAAACAAATACGACTCATGGAAACGTTAAAAAAGAAGGCTATTAACATGGATATGTATTATAGTCTAAAGACAAGGAATAACCATTAGGTTAGAGAGATGATTGCAAAACTAAAGTTATACAATACTCATGATGAAACTACCCCTCACCCGATCAGGATTCGAGCCCTGACCTCCTCGAAGCCAGCAATACAATCTATATAGAATCACTCGGCTGGGAATCGAATATCGACCTCCCCGACATTTGCTGACCAGTATAAATAAGCATGACATATATTACGTATGTCCATCGATGCGGGTTCAATAATACTTAAAAACGAAATAGTAATATAATATTTAACTAAAGCAGCAGAGCTAGTATAGTTTTCAATTTTACGTTTATTTCTTCTCTTTAAGGTGGCATGAAAGGGGAAGCGAGAAAAAGCCAGTGTTTTTTCAGTTTTTATGGTAAAACAATTTTTTATTGGCCAAAATAAATAAAATATTGCTCCAGTACAAACATAGAATTTAATTTTCTTCCCATGATGACCTCGAAATTTCATGATTATCTGTCAAGGATGTTCTGGAATTTAATGACAACTTTTTCTCTTCACTTAAAAATTTTGTTAGAAAATGCCACCATGCCTATGATAAATATTTAGGAACTGTTGATATCAAACATGTGAAGAAAATTAAACTCTTATGTTTGTACTGGAGCAATATTTAATTTATTTTGGGCAACAATATGTTTTGCTATAAAAACTGCAAAATCATTAGCCTTTTCTCGTGTCCCCTCACATGCCACCTTAAATGCTTGTATTTAAATAATTGACTCTTTTTTAGCGTATACCACCAGGGTTTGTCGGCAGACATTTCTGGTCTTCTACTGGCAGTGGCGGATATGTGAGTATGGATATGGTTGGGGCACCATGCAGGGGCGGTTATTTTGGCCTGATGAGATTATTATTATTTTAATTATAATTATTATTATTATGTGGTGCTAGTAGATGTCTAAGATTTAGTTTAATCATAACTAACCGGATCATGACAACCATAGGAACAATTCCCCTTGGGGTAAAAATGGTACCGATGAGAATCAAACCCGAGACCTCTAGATTAGTAGTCAGGAATGATGATGACCTCTAGATCAAAAGGCCAGCCTAATTTACGGTAAATTTTTTATTTGATGTTTATCGGAAATGTGGAATCTGATAAATAAAGTGCCATGAAATAAAAAGTTATGCTTGCTCTCTGGTTACTTTTTGTGAAATAGAAGTAATTCAACAAACCCTTTAGTATGATAAGAGGATTCTGTTTTGTGATGACGTAAATACCTAGAAAGGTTTATAGAGACAAGCGGATACTATTTAAAAATATTCAATAAATTGTGTTTTTTTTCAAGAGTTTTGAGCTATTTTTAGCTTCAGACTACAATGCATACATATTAATTGACTGTTTTAAAGAGGTTTAGCGAAAGACTAACTTATATTTTGCATATAAGTCATTTATATCGAACAAATTTCATGTATTTAGAACAAATCATGAAAGCCCTGTTTATGAAATCTAAAATATATTGATGACTGGATATATTTTAAATACTATCCTTGAATAGCTTGCAAAGAATATATTTTTTGCCACATAAATGAGTTAAAAAAAATCAATTTTGTTCCTCGTGTGTGAAGTTGTTCAATACACTCCGTTTACAATGAAAATATTGGTATTAACATGGATTACACTATGGAATAATAGCTTATAAAATAGGAGCTATAGTATAATTTATCAAGGTAAGACCTTTATGAGTAAACAAAGAGTGCATATTATAATTCAAACATTTCAATTGAATATAATTTTCGTAAACACACACACTTGTCACACATTATGTGTACTCATAAACTATTTAAAAAAAATTATTCCGAAAGCAATGCTATCAATAATTTATAGTAATTAATTGCAAGTTTGAGATATAACGACTTTGTATTGAAGAATAAAGCTAATAGAAAAACTAGGCTAGCAGATTCGAACACATCTTCACCCACACACACTCCCCCTTTTTGCTCTTAAAATATCTAGCTGCTTTATGATTGCACATTTCCTCATAAAGCTCAAATTGTCTGGTTTTTAATACCAATAATATTGACATTTTAGAAAACATTCTAAGGAAATTTTTAAGTAAGGAGGTTTATAATACTAAGATAATAAGACTTTAAACTGAAGTGTTAAATTTTTTTATTGTACTACATTTTTTAACACAACATTTTAAACTAATGCTATGATAATAAGACTTTAGACAGATGTGTTATATTTTTCACTGTAGTAAATTTTTTAACAAATCATTTAAACCCTTATTATCTTAGCATTATAACTCTTACTATTATTACTGTATTTTTTTAACACATCTGTTTAAAGTCTTATTATCTTAACATTATAACACTCCTTACTTAATTCAAGTCTTAAAACATTTTCAGAGCCCTTAAATCTTTTTTAATTTATATTCAATCTTTTTGAACGTTTTATAAATTGTAAATGCATTTAACATTATTTATTTAATTTTTATTCCAATATATTTTTAACACATCAATTTAAAGTTCTATTATATTAGCACTAATAATATTAATTTACGCTAGTCAGTTTTATGAAAATTGAAATTTAATCCATTCCTTCTTCAATATTAGTTGTCTGTGGGGATGGGAGTTTCTTCTTAAAAACCTGTGCAACATAGGAAATTTATTTGTAAGAAATTAATGACCACCTTATGCTGTTTAGTTGTAGTTCCACTAGTTTCAGTCTTGAAGGGGTTCCACTAGTTTCTGATTTGAAGTGGTTCCACTAGTTGATATCTTGAAGTAAGTTCATTAGTTTGTGTATTGTTTTTTGAAATTGTTATAAACTTCAAGCGCTCGACAAGGATGTCTTGAAGTAGGTCCATTAGTTTGTGTATTGTCTTTTGAAATGGATATCAACTTCAAGCGCTCGACAAAGATTAGACACACATTTGGGATATTAGCGTTTGAAACTTTCCGACTAGCGGAAAACCAACAGCTAACTTAAAACGTGATCTGAGCACAAACCTTATAGACCTTTAATATTATGCACCACATAATCTTGACTTTCGTTTGCATTATTGAATTCTTTAATAGTAGTATCCTTTGGTGGATTTAGCACTTTGCTTTGTGTTAGTCTAGCTACAGCCCTACCCCAATTTCACATGCATAAAACTCGTCCTTAATTCTCGCCAGAGCCCAAATACTAGCTAAAACATTCCTTTCCCACGGGGGTTGAGCTCTTCTTGCCAACATGAAACTATTGAAAAATTAATGAATAGTACAGAAGAGGTGAGCTTGGATTGAATGGGCTTTATGAACCTCTCCCAAAATATAAACAAAAAACAAGCAGCTTTCATACAAAAAATAAAAAACTACGTGGTTTAACCTGCGGAAAATAGACTAAAAAAAGTCATGCTTTCACAAATAAGATGGAATAGAAAGTCTTGGCGAAAGAATGACTTGCTGAATTATAGTTTTACAATAAATTGTTCTTCGTTCTATTTGATATTTTGGTTAAACTTTATTCATAAAATAGGGAAACAACTGTTTAATTGTAAGTTTTGTGGAGGAATCTTAAAAAAAAAGAAACTCAATTTTTTTACAAATGGTTGCAAAGTAGTCTAATTTAAAATAATTTATTTCCTTGCAAACTTATTTTTACCAACATATATATCACGTTTGTTAAGATAAAATCCACAATTTTTGCCCCTTTAAAATATATCAATATAACGATAATTATAGCTATCAAAATAAGTTAATATCACCTTATAAGGAATTACCCAAGAAGATATTGGACTAACTAAATGAAACAAGTACAAACCTTTTATGTTTAAAATGTTTAAATTTGTACTTTTTTTTACTTTATCGCTGCCCTACAGGTAGAGAAATTATTGTGACCGTCAAAAAAAATCGAACTTGAGATTTTTATGAATTTCGAGGTTTAAAAACCCCATTTCCACCCCATCCCCAATCCGAAAAAGTGATTATTGAATTTCCGTCTGTCTGTACCTATGACTAGAACCTAAGTTATTTTACCGATTGGGCTAAAACTTGGTATATGGATTTTCATAGGGTTGCCCCGATGGTTTTTTGGAATTGGATATCCAACCCTAAAATTAAGGGTAGTTTACTGAAGGGAAAAAAGAGAAAAAATCGATTTTATCAAAATTGGAACTAACGATTTTGATTAAATATCATTTTTAAACATTTCTAAATTTTATAAACAAAATGGCTACTTTCAATTTTTCGTCAAAATGAATTTAAGGGTTCCGGTCTGATGCGTAATTTAGAATTTTTATCATTTTTCCGTAACTCTTCGAGAAACGAAATTACTTATCATTACAAATATATAAATATATATATATATATTTATAGTAAAAATCTTTTATTTGAAACATATTTTTATGAAACCAATATTTTTCAAGCTATATGCAAATATATATATTTTTTAACTTTTCGAACACCAAAGGGAAAGTATTGCGACCGTAAAAAAAATCTCACCGATATGTTGATGGATGTCGACTTTTCATGACACCCAAACCCTAAAAAGTGATTTTTGCAATGCCGTCTGTATGCGTGTCTGTTTAACTCTAAAATTAAAAGTAGTTTAATAAAGGGCGAAAAGAGAAAAGATCGTTTTTCTCAAAATCGGCTCTAACGAGTTTGATTAAAATACGTATATAGGCGTTAAGATTATAAGTAAAATGGATATTTTCATTTTCCTATGAAATGACTTTTAAGTTACTTTACAGAAGCGGAAATTTCCGTATCTCCGCAACTATTTGAGATACTAAATAACTAATCATTGCAAAGTTGTAGTGATATTAAAAATTGAAATATATTTTTATAAAACCAATAGTTTGAGATATTGGCAAATATATTAATAAAATTTTGTGAGCTTTAGATATACAGAGATACTACTTAAGTTTTAACACAATTCTCTAATGCAAAAGAGTAAGTAAATAAGTAATAAGTAAGTCTCTCTCAAAAAGTGGATGTTATTTTCCTTTAACCTCTTAGGGGAATGTTTGTACAGCAATGATCTCTCTCTATCATTTTTGACTCAATAGTCAATATTTACCTTTTTTATTGGTATAAATTTATAAATTATGGATTTAATAGCAATGCGATGTCATGAAGATGTGCAACACCTAATAAAATGCTGAAAGTTTTAACCGGAAGTTGAAATTTTAATACGAAGTGTTGACCCTTGTGGACCAATATCAATATTTTTTATTGGCCCAAATACACAAATGAGGACTTAAATTATTTAAAAATAAAATTATAGAATTTAAAAACGGGAGCCAAAAAAGTTTGACGTAAGTATAGCGCAACTTTTGTTCAGGTTTGCTAGTATTATTATTTCATTTCATATGTACTACGAGTTTAGTTATCTACATTTTTAAACAATGGAGTGAGAAAGTCCTTGCGCAGTTCCATACAATTTATTTTTTGGAGTAAAATTTAAATATTGTTCGAAACTACAAACCATGTCTAAAATACCTTAGACTTTACTCGCCATTTTCTCTAACAATTGATCGTGTCAATTTGCCATTTTACAACTTAATCTCAAAAACCATCTTGGATTTTCACTCAACAATTTTTTTTCTGCACCGCGTCTCACTTGCCTTTCGGGCTATACTCATATGTACTAGTTATACTAATAGAGTAGTAATGAGGAAGGTAGAAATTAGAGGAAGTCTACTCACATTTTTGTTGAAGGATGGTGGGAAGACATTTGGTAAAAGCACCCTCAGTACACCCGACCGGGCTTTGAACCCCGATCTCACCATCATCGGCAATATGGTATATTGCGAGTATGACTCTTTAGACCATTTTACCACCAAAACAGGTCAACTCAATTGAAGAAAGGATTCTAAACTAATAATAACATTCGGTCGTGGATGGGAGCATAAGACTATAAAAGGCATGGAGATTAAATTCCAGTCTGGCTATCTTTTTACTGTTTAATCGTAATATCCCTAAAATAAAATGATGTCAACTTACTTTTGATGATTTTACAAGATTTGTAGTTACATAAATGTTCCATTTGGGATTCTAGTCTTATACTTAGTTAATTTTTTTATGTTGTTGCTGCCATGTTTGGAGCGTGGCTTTAAATTAAGTGCAGCTACATTAGCTTGGAGAGAAATATGAATAAATAGCATGTGTAAAAAACCAGTGCGCAAGGTCTAAATTGAGAGCCTCGACATCCTATTACAAGCAATCTAGTCTATTATGAGACGGACGCCGTATACTGAGTGATTCGAATGGCACTTTGTTTCCATTAATAGGAAGGTTGTCCGACACTTTAAACATCAATCAGTAGCGTGTGTCTTTACTGAGCTAAGGGTGCCGGGTTTGATTCTTGGCATGGCCGAAACAAATTATCATTGGTGAAATGTGGGTTTCTTCTTTCACAGTGATGAATTAACGGCCGAGGGCTGATATTGGGTCTGTTATCGATTTAAGTTAGTCTATAAGTGTGAGATAATATAATCAGTTGTTCAGAAAGTGCACGCTCAATACCTTGAATAAATGAAAATTAAATAGGAAGGTTGGGTTTTTCTCTCCATACAAGTGGGGTGGTTTTTCCATCCCCTTTCCTCGATAAAGAAGGTTGATTTCTCTTAAACTCTCCGAATCGTCACTACCCTTGGATTAATTAAGTGGATATATACCCGTCATCGGTGTTCGTATGGTCTAACACGTCACTCTCTATAGACTGGATTAATGGTGACGGAAGATCTGGGTTCGAGTCTGGTCGGGTGTACTGAGGCTTTTTTAAGTGGTTTCCTACTCTCCCTCCAAGCTAATGCAAGCACACTTCTTCTAAAATTATACTTTCCTCATTCCTATTACATTAGCTAATTAATGTATGTTTGTAATCTGAAGGGTGTAAGGAGTAAATAATGCTTATCTAACCATACTAATGAACGTAAATAAATCCCATTAGTAGTGCTTTTGATAATTAGTGTGTTTTAAAACTCTTAACGTGAGCTTAAATATTAGCTATGAACAATCCGTAAATCACATGTAACTCTCCTCCACGTTCCTCCACCCCTCTTTAGTATCTTGTTTAAAGTCATTTTCTACGCCTACAAGGATTTCGAATACAAAAATCTTCATAGTCTGAACCCCACTTTGGTAGTGCCGTTTGCTCTCGCAATAGCACTAGACAGCCAATCAAGGGTGGATTGGTGTTCGAATCCAGGTCTGGTTAGTACATATGGCATAAACCACCAAAAGTAGTAATACGTGGAGATAAAAAAGTATTAATATCTTGGCAAATGAGACTAGGGCAGGAATCTTTCTAATCGGTTGGTACAAGTGTGGGTCAACCAATGTTGTTTTTAAGATCTCTGTAAAAATGATTAACTTCCACCTGTAGCATCGATTATAGTTACGTGGAAATTCAAATTTCTTACTTACCTGGCTGGGGTAGGAGTAATGGGAATCCAAATAGTTATAACCACTTTATGCTTTGTATTCCAATTGCCGTCTTTAGTGAGAGTGTGCTACTTGTCGGCGTGAATAGATTTACTGCAACCAATTAACCGCGCAGAGGAAAGCACTCGCTAACAATAGTAGTTTCCCATAGCACTAGTGTGAATATTCAAACAGATGTTTTCTAGCCTCAAAGTCAAACTCTGAAACAAATTACATTGGATTATAACGGAACGGGCTTTTGTTCGCGCCTTTAATCAAATTTCTTGTCGCTTTCACCAGCTTCTAACGTATCTCTTAAAGTACGAGGCTTGTTCGAAAAGAAGGAAACCCTTTAATAATAATAGTTAAATCTAATTAGTAGGGGAGACTATTTTTTTTTGGTATCCCCTAAATGAGATAAAGAAAAGATTTGGGCAATGCACATCGAATAATTTTTTGTTACGTAAACTCCTTGTTTCTTTTATAATACAATTTGTTTTAAACATTATTAATAAAGCTAATATCTGCACTATAAATTAAAAACTTGATGTAATGTGTTACAACCAGCCCGGCTTCGTGGTCAGGATAGTAACAGACTGGTGTTGGTTGTTAAAGGAAATTTTTTTATTATCAGAAAAAATCACTTTTTCATTGGATAATTGTTTTATAATTAATTAAAATTTAAGGTGTATTTTTTATAAAAATATATACAATTAAAACATCCTAACTAACATTTAGTATTGGTATTAATAGTGCTAGGCTACAAAATAAAACCACCAGAATCAATAGCTTACTCCGGGAGAGTCACCATCTGACTGGCAATTGTGACCACAATGTACTAAGTTTTTATTCTTGTGCTCAGAAAAATGTGCCACGTGACAGTCCAAACAGCGAACCCTACTTCGCTCACCAGGTTTTACTCGAAGAGAATGGTTCCAGTCACACTAAACAGAAACATTCACTCTACCTTCTGATGAGCTTCCTTGATCTAACTTGCCAGACTTTTGGCCTAGCTTGCTATGGATAATCAGTTTTATACTTTCCTCCTTAACCACTTCCTTTTTTTTCGTTTATCATATTCTTTTTCAAGTCGAATTCTCTGGAGTATCTGTCAATAATGGCATTTGCCTGGTTTTCCTCTCACCCTTGTTTTTCTTGGAGCTGAATTGGAAGTGGGGCTGAACTAGATCGGGAAAACTTGGCCAAATTTTGGGGAGATAGTATTGGCCTGGTAAGGACCATGCAACTCACTACGGGGATTAATAGAAAACTCGTATTTGGTATCAGTGACCAAAGATGTTGTGTGAGGGGTCTGTCCAGAACTAATGATCTTCAGAAGATGCCTCATGCGTGATCTGTGCTGACTGGATTTGGGCCTGTCTGTCACCAATGAAGGGGGAGAAGTCTGCATCCTGAAATATTCCCTAGATTAAAAGGGAATATCCACATTTTTGGAATCCATTAGTTGAATATTGTGTGGTGTTGTGGCAAACAGAAATGCACTTTAAAACGGATGGGATGTGGAATAATTTCATTAAGCCTAGCCGGTACCACCGGGGGTCTTATTTTTTCTAACCCCAAGATTCATTCTATGTTTTTTTGGCTTTTTAGTAGTCCAAAACCCACTTCGATCAGTGGCGGGAAAGGGTGATGAGTCCCAAATGAGGGGGAAAAGGAAAGCTTTTTCAACCCCTTTAAAGTTTTAGAAAAAAGCAAGACTTTTTGGCGCAAAAGGGCGATGATGGCTGTCTGGGGAGAAGAAGGCCCATTCCCCTCTTGAAAATGGACGAACAAAATTTCAACAAATGTTTCAAAAAAATCAAAAAAATTTATTTTCTGTTGTCCATCCAGATTTATTTCCAGTCCCTATGAAACCTTTTGGGACCATCCTGATAAAATTGGGGTTTCCAAAAAAATTTTTACCCGGGGAAAGATAAAATTGGGGGAAATTTGCTTTTTCCAGCGCTTAACACAAGGGTTTAACCCGTAAAAATTTTCCCCTCTTTCAGCTAAAGTCATAGCTCCAATTGTTTTATACCTTTTTTTTGCAATAATTTTTGAGGGTTTTGAACAGTGGTGAGTAAAACCCCGGTCTGTCCTTTTCCCAAACATCATTTTGCAGTTAATTTTTCCCTTATCTTTAAATTTTCAGAAAGTTTATAAAAAAAACTTTGAAAAAATTGCCCAGGGTTTGAAGCGGGTTTTCTGGGCCTTTTTACTAGTAGCCCCGGAGTTCGAATGGGATAATGATGGATGACGTTTTTAAAAATGCGGAGCCAGTCTGCACCGTTTTTCCCATTGTCACCCCCGGGTTTTTTGGCCCATGGGTTAACATTGTAGTTCTTCCCACACAGGTAGGCAAACATCGAAAATCGCGTGGGTGACTCCAAAAAAAATGCCGAGCAATTTTTTGCGTAAGTAACAAGGGGCAGTCCCCTGCATTGAGGGGAAAACCTCCCAAAATTTTCGTTTTTTCTGAATCATTTTTTTAAAATTTGGGGTTCGTCCTTCTAAGAGAGGTTTGTCCTTTTTTCCCCTTGACAACATCATTTCGCATTTAGCGCCAAAATTTTTCTTGACTTTGCTAAAACTAAGGGGGTTGTAATGTTTTTCCTTTCCCCCTCATTGCACTAAATCCCCTCTAGCCACTGATCGAAGTGTTTCGGCCCACTTAAAAACCAAATAAATAGCAATTGGATGTTTGGTTTAGAAATAAAAAACCCCCGAAAAGGGTCCCAAATTTTCCCTATAAACATTATTCCATACCCCACCCTTTTTAAAAAGTATTTTTTCCCGATTGCCACAACCCCAGGTTACCTCGATCAGACATCCTCTTGAAGTTTCGCATCTGAAAATACATTCTTTATTTTATTTTTTTTTATTAAAAGCCTTTAGTTGCTAAAAAGGAAATACCGTTTAAAAAATCACCAGTATTTTTTTATACTTGGGGGTAGTATTAAAAAGTAATTATTTAAATAGTACTGTAAAAATTTTTTAGGCACTTTAAAACATTCGAAAAAATTTTTTAAAAAAAACAAACGGGGGGGGGGGTTTAACAAGCAACAAGTTTGGGTTATAACAGCAAAATTTGGGGTTTTTTAAACCCAACCCCCCAAAAAAAGCCATTAAAAGAATTTTTTTAAATTTTTGGGTAACCAATTTTAAAAGAAAGGTAAGGGATATTTTTGAAAACCAAAAATACAAAAAATAGTGTGTGGCTGAAAAAAATTTTACAAAAACAAGGGAAATTACTTTAGAATGAGGTTTAAAAATTTTATTTAAAAATTAAATTTTTTTTCCTTATAGAAAAATGTTTTCTTTTCTTTCGGCTCGTACAGCGTCCGATTCTCATGTCACAACTCAAATTTAAAGCTTTCACGGGAGTGCTTTGTGCCAAACTGGGCAAGTCACTCATCCAACAAGGGGGGGAAAAAAACGGGTTAATGTTTTTTTAAACAGCCCCGGTTTTCCCCTTTCTTAACTTGGAAAAACGGGGTGTTCCAAATAAAAAGTTACTTTTTTTTAAAAAAAATGGCTAGAATATGCCCCCTTAGTTTTCATTTTTACATAGTTTGAACATAAAAAAATTTTAAATGCTAAAAATGAGGGGGGTTTTTAAAGTTACTGGTGGGACTGTCCGGGGGTGGAAACAAATGGGGGAAAGGGAAAAAAAAAAATGCCCCTACAAAAATTTTAAATAATCATTAAATTTAAAAAAAACCCCTTTTTTTCCTTTAAAAAGTTTCTTTCAAATTTTTCCCCCGGGGTAAGCCCCCAAAAAAAAACAACCCAAAACCCCCCTAGATTTTGAAATTTTTCCCAAAAATTGAAAATCTCAACTTTTAAAAAAAAAGTTTTCAATTTTTTTAATGTGTGAAACATAGAAAATAGTTTTGTGTTTATTTTATGGGGAAAAAAAAAAGGTCTGTTAAATGTTTTTGAAATTTTTTAAACCCTCACAAATATGAAGGAAAAAAATTTGGGGGCCCAGGGAGAAAACCCCCCTTTAAATTTTTTGGGGGCACCCCACTGACTTTTTTTCGGGGGTTTTTTCTTAAAAGGGCATTTACTGAAAACTGAAAAATTTGTGAAAAGAAATAAAAGGTCTTAAAAATTTTTTTAAAAAACAATTTTAAAAAAAAAGGGGTAAATCCCAAAAAAATAAATGTACTTACTTTCTCTATGGCATTTAGTAACTATATTTGATTTTGGTTGAAAACAGTTTGAGAAAACTCAAACGTATTTTTGTTTAGGCCCGCTTGAAAACATTTTTTCTTTATTAATTGTGTTTTTCGTAGGGGTTTTGTAATATTTTCCCAAAATGCAGCCCCAGATAATATGATTTTTTTTTATGAAAAATTTTTTAAATTTTTTTTTAGTAACATTTTAAATAACTTCTTCTGTTCTTTAAACTGGAAAATGTTAAAAAAATTGGAAAAGAGAAAAAAATTGCCCCAAAAAGCATAAAAATTTAAAAACATTTTCAAAGACCTTAAAAAAACTGAAAAATTAATTTGCTTATAGCTCAGAATTTTTTTAATGTATTAAAAAAAAATATTTTTATCTTTAATATTCCTACAACTTTACAATGATAAGTTATTTCAAATATAGCAGGCTCAGCAGTCCTTTACCGTACAAACTACGCCAGATAGAGAAAAGGACTTTCCTTAATAACATTTACAGTATATGGATATTTAAATATATATATATTATAAATGCTATAACATAATTTGTTAAATACCACGCCTTGAGAACATTGCCTGGTGAGAATGGCTCCGTGGGAAGAGTTTGCACGAGCAGGCAATTACCTCCATTCAATTCCGTACTCGACTAGACCACCAACTGTACTGAGAGGATTTGATCATGTCTCGCTAGGGTGCGCACGTCATTGCCCGGCGCCTACATGTTCTGCTAGCATCTAGGAGTTGCTCTAACCTTCCGAAGATTGCCCCCCCCTCCCCATGCCACTGGTTCGTCAGTTTAACTTGTATAAAACGCCTGGGTCCGCTAGACACATTTAGGAGGTGGGCGCAAGATCCAGCCAACCGGGCGAAGACAGTGGGGCCAATCCAACTACCGGGGAGGTGGGCGCAGAGGTCCAGGGTGAAGTCAGCGGGGCCCCTTCAACTACCGGAGGTGTGCGTGCCACCGACGGATCCCCCGGGTAGTCCGGCTGAATTTTCTTCAAACTCAAAAGACCGGGTCACACGCTTCGCGCGTGTCAACAGCTCATGTGATTCCGTGGACGTGGAGGGACTGTCTTCAGGACCAGACCTCCCATTGATGCGTGATGAGTCGAGCCAGGGGTCCGATGATGAGTCTGAGAGATTTCAGACCGTAAGACTCCGCCAAAGGGGTAAGGCCGGCAACACCAGGAAGCTACCAGGTGGCAACCCTAACCATTTAGGCGGTAGCTCTGGTGAAGAGAGTGAAGGCAACGGTGGTTCGGGCCAGGGTGCGCCAGCATTGGGCAAAGGTGGGAAGCGGCAGAAACCTTAGGGTATCAACGTAGGCCGTGCCTCACCCCATCCTGGTACTAGTAGTTCTGGGCTGGATCACAAAGCCAAGGGGAAGATCCCTCCCATCATATTGTGTGATGTGGAGGACTATTCCGAGGGGGTGAGGGCCATCCGATCAAAGGTTCGAGAGCCTGTGGAGGCAGTCAGGCAGCCGGGGGATCTAGTGCGCCTCCAGTGCGGGTCCGAGAAAGCTTACAGCGCCCTCCAGAAGTTCTTGCCGAGCTTGGGGATCCATCATTGGTCCTACGAGCTGGGACGAGAGCGACTGGTCAGGGTCGTGGTGAAGAGACTCCTGACACGGGCAAACCCTGTCGACGTCCAGAAAGAGCTGTTGGAGATGGGTTTCCCCGTGAAATCCGTCACCCAAATGCTCTCACAGTGGAAACGGGACCAGAAACCGGAGAAAGGCAGTGGTTGCCGAACTTCGTTGTCTCTCTGACTCCCGGGGAGACACCGCAAGGCTGTACTCTATATCAGTCCTGTGCGGGCTCCGCGTCAAGGTGGAGAAGTACAAGTCTCCCGGTGGCCCAGTTCAGTGCAAGAACTGTTTCCGGTTTGGGCATGTGCGGAGGGATTGCCGTGCTAACCCTAGGTGTGGGGGTTTTTTTTGGTGGCGACCACGAGAGGGGCGGGTGCCCGGAGGAGAGACGATCTCCCCCGAAGTGCCTGCACCGCTCAGGAGCCCACTCCTCAGCATGGCGGGGCTGTCCCACGTTACTGTTCCCTTGCGGGTGGCAGAGACTGTGTGGGCCTCCAAGGGTCAAGAAATCCTGAATGATCACTTTCTATAAGATATAAGCCCGATGTTTCTATGACTGGGGCAGATAGATAGTTCTTTGTAAACTTATGTAACCTATACTAGATGGTTAACATCTCAATGGCACATATCGTTCTCACCTCTTAAAATAGGGTTATATAGTCTTATATGTTGTGTGGGTTCTGGCTATGCCTTCTGGTCGGTCGCCATACTTTAGATGTTTGTTGCAACAAATTTACTATATTGTGTTTGTAGTCTTTGTGTCCCAATCGGGGAGTAACTTAAATTATCCTTTGTTGCGTCTTTCGCTCTAGGAGGTGTAATTATGCCTCTTTTAAGAGTGGAGTGATAATTAATAAAATGAGCTAAGCTTTGTAGTCTAGATGAGGGATTAGACCCTTGGTGCTTCATGCCATGTCACTCTAAGAGTGTATCTGTTACTAAACTCATTGTTGTACTTGGTATTTTGGAACATTTGGACGGTCAATATAGGAAAATATGATGGAGTGTGCTTTGGTCACTACTTTGTAATTGTTTGTTTTGTTTGCTCCATTAAACTCTTACGTCAACATACATTTTAATCTTATGTTTTCAAGTATTAACCTATCATGTTTAATTTCTCTGTAAATGTAGTCAGCGTATTTAGTGCTAACTAAAGCACCGTTAAACATATCTCAAATAATTGCGGGGAAATTATGAAAATTGGAAAATTCCCCAAATGTAAAGTACCCTCAAAGTCATTTTATGAGAGAACGAGAGTTTCCATCTTGTTTATAATGATAAACAGCGTTTATATATAAAATATAATCAAAATCGTTAAAGAGAATTTTTAGAAAATATCTTTTTTCTCTTTTTGCCCTTCAGTAAACTACCCTTAAATTTAGGGTGGGGTATCTAATTCCAAAAATCTCTCGGGGGGACCTTATGAAAACCCAAAATACCAAATTTTAGCCCAATCAGTAAAATAGTTTAGGCTCTAGCCCGAGGTACAGACTATCGGATGACATTGCGAAAACAATGTTTTTGGTTTTTTTCAGGGTGTCATGAAACGTCGACATTTATCAAAATCTTGAGTTAGATTTTGATCGTCAAAAAAAATCATTCTCTCCGAGGTGTCTAGAGAAAGTAGAGCAATTTATTATTAAATAATGAAAACTTATATTGTTGCAAATATTGCTAATAAATTTGGCGCCCAGGGCACGCCCTCCACCTATCTCAGCCTAGTTACGACACTGTAGTATCACCACTACTTAATCTAAGAGAGTCTAAGACGATAAAAATATACCCAGACCTTTAGTTTCATCCAAATATTCATGCCCGAATGTAGTTTTAAAATTAAAATTTTCAATTGAGTGAATAGCCAAGATCATATTTGAGATTAAATCATATATGGACAAATGAACATTAAAGTATTTATACCCTAGTTGTTAGAGAAAACTACGTGTAAAGTCAAAGGTGTTTATGTTTTATATGTTTAAATATACACCTAAGGTGTAATGAGGTGGAATGGATAGATCTAGTCCAAGATAGGGATAGGGTGTAATGAGGTGGACTGGATAGAACTAGCTCAAGAAAAAGATAGGGTGTAATGAGGTGGACTGATAGAGCTAATTCAAGATAGGGATAGGGTGTAATGAGGTGGACTGGATAGAACTAGCTCAAGATAAGGATAGGGTGTAATTAGAGGGACTGGATAGATCTAGCTTAATATAGGGATAGGTTGTAATGAGGTGGACTGGATATAACTAGCTCAAGATAGGGATAGGGTGTAATGAGGGGGACTGGATAGAACTAGCTCAAGAAAAAGATAGGGTGTAATGAGGTGGACTGGATAGAACTAGCTCAAGAAAAAGATAGGGTGTAATGAGGTGGACTAATAGAACTAGTTCAAGATAGGGATAGGTTGTAATGAGGTGAACTGGATATAGCTTGTTTAAGATAGAGATAGGGTGTAATGAGGTGAACTGGATAGAACTAGCTCAAGATAGATCTAGGGTGTGATGAGAGGGACTGGATATATCTAGCTCAAAATAGGGCTAGGGTGTAATGAGGTGTACTGGATAGAACTAGCTCAAGATAAGGATAGGGTGTAATTAGAAGGACTGGATAGATCTAGCTCAAGATAAGGATAGGGTGTAATTAGAAGGACTGGATAGATCTAGCTCAAGATAGGGATAGGGTGTAATGAGGTGAACTGGATAAAACTAGTCTAAGATAAGGATAGGGTGTAATTTGGTGGACTGGATAGATCTCGCTCAATATAGTGATAGGGTGTAATGAGGTGAACTGGAGAGAACTAGCTCAATATAGTGATAGGCTGTAATTTGGTGGACTGGATAGAAATAGCTCAAGATAGGGATAGGGTGTAATGAGGTGAACTGGATAGAACAAGCTCAAGATAGGGATAGGGTGTAATGAGATGGACTGAATATAACTAGCTCAAGATAGGGATAGAGTGTAATGAAAGGGACTGGATTAATCTAGCTCAAGATAAGGATAGGGTGTAATGAGATGGACTAGATAGAACTAGCTCAAGATAGGGATAGGGTGTAATGAGAGGGACTGGGTAGAACTAGCTCAAGATAGGGATAGGGTGTAATTAGAGGGACTGGATTGATCTAGCTCTAGATAGGGATAGGTGGCGTACTTTATTTAAGTCCGGCAGTGAACTTTCCTGTTCCATAGAGTGAGTAAGTAAATATAAACCAGCCTGACAGTCCCCATGCCCAGAGATGCGTGTCTTATTATATGGATATTAAAAAGTATTGCAATATAGTAGATAAAACAGATATTTTACTATTTAACTGAATAGAGATATATTCTAATAAACATTTAAGTTTTATTTTTATTGATCTTAAAGTAACTATTTGTGGTGCCCTTTCTACGAGTATCATATTATATATATGTATAATAAATTCTCCTTTTATCATGCCGACCTATCAGAAAACCAGAAGTTTGTGGCTGCCATTTTATGGCAGAAATTAGCTATCCTCATGTCACATATAAAGTTATTACCAACCATTACTTTGAGCAATATCTACATTTATGTCGTCTTTATAAGCGAGTTAACGTGTTGCCGCAGTGCAAAGCTATTTCATAAAGTACTTTAATAGGTTTAGTATCTCAAACGAATGTTGGCAATTAGGCCTACATATTTACTTGTTTGGAAACTTGCTGTCTGTGCAAATAAAAATCGAAGTCTTTGATTCAATAAAGAGGATTATTTTTAAGAATGTTTTATATATGCTCAATTTTTAAGTTTTTTTGTAAAAAATTTGTAATAATTACTATTAATCCTACCAACTGTTGATTTTTTAACATAAAACTCTATAAAGCTAATACAAACGTTGGAATAAACATAGCTTTGGTTTTACCCTCCCTATATCTCTCTCTCTCTCTCACACACACACACACACACACACAGACCCAAGTAAAGCTACCTAGTATACATTATACTAAACCAAATAAAGCTGTATATCAGACATTATACTAATCCAAGTAAAGCCGCGTAGCAGACATTATACTAATCCAAGTAAAGCCGCCTAGTATACACTATACTAGTCCAAGTAAAGGCATACATTATATTAATCCAAGTAAAACCGCCTAGTAGACATTATACTAATCCACATAGCAAAGATTATACTAAACCAAGTATAGCCACATAGCAAAGATTATACTATTCCAAGTATAGCCACATAGCAAAGATTATACTAAACCAAGTAAAGCCACCTAGCAGACACTATACTAATCCAAGTAAAGGCACACAACATACATTAAACTAATCCAAGTAAAGCCGCATAGCAAGCACTATACTAATCTAAGGAAAGGCACATAGCACACACTATACTGTTGCATTTCCCAAGCTGCAGTATGTTAGTAGCAGTTACTACTTTATTTAAATGCCACTCATTCTTTTGATGATTGGTTAGAGATACACATTAAAGACCTGAGGAGCCCTAATTCTATCTCAAGTAGGTTCTAAAATTATTTAGTATGTAGGCTATATGTATGAATTTTACTGTCCAAGTACTTACTATATTTCTTAGCATCAGATTACAGATAACATTACTTGACGTATAACTAAATGAAAGCAGAGCTAATAGGTTTTCTAGTTGTCAGATAAGGTTTCTGTTATTAAAATCGGACTGAACATTCTCCCTCCCACAGCAGTGGCGTTGACCTGGCATTAAGCATGGCTACCTTTGACAAACAGGTCATGGTTAAAATCCCAGCCAGATTAACCTGGCATTGAGCATGACTACCTTTAACAAACAGGTCGTGGTTAAAATCCCAGTTAGATTCATAAGAAGATAATTTCCTCTTGGATTTTTCACTCTCGCTCCACGCTAATTTGGGTACGTTTTCTCTAAGTTAAGCCCCTCGTTCATATCCTTAGATTTAGTCGTTGATAGCACTTGTGTCGAAAATACTAATTTAAAAAAAGTACAGTATACACACGACTCTATTGCCGGAAATGAGCTAATTGAGTGAACAAACAACTCCAGACACACAAGAAATAGATTTTTGTTTTTTTATTTGAGCCACCAACTAAAATCGATTCAGGATAGCTCAGCTCGGCTTGGCCAGTCTCCCTCACAATGGCTGTTTCATAGACGACGGGAGGCTTAACTCTGCTCTACAGGGATGTCACAACGACTTTATACCGACTGGCCAGGACTGTAATGAGAGTGGTTTCGCTTCTCTCTGGATTTAAATCATATAATACTTGTCCATGCCGCTCTCCATGAAGGGATCACTTACATATTTTTTTAAAACACTTACTGCATTTTATTACACACACACACACACACACACACACACACACACACACACACACACACACACACACACACACACACACACACACACACACACACACACACACACACACAAAACACCATACTATCTTTTTTTCACTACTGGCTTGCTAGGTCTGTCGTAGTTTTCTCTTCCTTATAATCTAGCTTAGGACTTTTTTTTCTTATTTTTTTCCTCGGTATCTTAACAACCTGTTTCCTGGTGGTAAAACAGATTCTTTTCCCCCCTTTATTTTTTTTCAATAATTTTATCTTATTATTTTATTTATTCTAGTTTTCCAATCTGGTCTAGGCTCTTATATTAGTTGGTCTTCTTCTCCAGATGCTATCCTTCTTCGCTAATTTGTTCGCCCCGGTATTTTATTTCCCCGGCACCCCCCACCTCTGACAATCCTGGTTCACCCAATTTCTGGGATTCTCCAGGCACTCTCCAGTGGTGGTGAGCATCCTCCTATCTGCTTCCTGGGGAGGCGTCCTACCAGAGATAGCGCTCCGCCCACTTCTAACAACCACTTGGACCCTGACCTAACCTAAATTAAACTAAAATAAACTAACCTTAAAAATACTTTACTAATCCTACACTACTACTATATTACTTATGGTCAGCATTGCCGAATTTAATTTCTTTTCTGATTCTGGCTCATTTCTGCACTCATGGTCGTACAGAGGGTATGCATAGCATCATAGCATCCGCTCTTCTCAGCCATTTATCTCAGGAGGTCCGATGGATTGGCCCAGCCGTGTTTGTTTCCAAACACGCCAAGCCTCTTGTCCAGGGACATTTCCCTTGCTCTTCTATATCCTGGTCTTGAATTTTTACCACCCACATCTTGGCTTGCAGGCTCTTCCAACATTTACACATCAGGCATCACCGCTTGCCTTTTGCTGCAGGTGGTTCCAATAAAATCTTTTCTTCCTCTTCATGGAATCAAATCTAAGCTATTTTCTACTTCGCCCAATTTAAGAGCATATTTTCCTCCTCCAAAATCTCGCCTACACTCAAGTCGTTGGTCTCTGAATCGCTATCCTCTTCCTCTATAAATTCTTGTTCTTTTATTCTTACATTCTTTTCCATATACTCCGCCCTCTTCATTTCCGACATCAAGTTCGCCATGGAGTAGGTACCTCCATCCATCCGGGTCCCTTAACACGTCCCACACAGCCTGTCATCCTTGAATTTATTTTATTTATAGTATTCTTATGTCTATTGTCAAGCCACAATATAGCACCACGTGCTCAGGTGTATCTTCGTTCTCGCATTCACAGTCCTTGGTATCTAACAGGCCCAACTCATATAACATGGCCCTGTATGGTCCTTTCCGGTAATGTAATGCAATGCAATAGGCCTTTTGAAGGGACGAGACGTTTAATTTCCAACTTTTCCTAAATGTTCGGGAAAATTGATACGCTCTTCTGTCAGTAGTGTTTCCGTCCCATTCTTCCTACCACTCCTCGTGTAACGCCCAAGCGATTCCATCCGCCGTGGCTGTTCCTATTTTCGTCAGTTGCTCTACCTTACAAACATCACCCTTCTTAAGCAAATATAGGGCCCCTCTATTCCTTATTTGCAGGTCCAGTGGGCATATACCAAGAGCCACGCATAACGAATCTGTGGACGTTGTTTTATATGCTTCGGTTAGTCTCAATAAGATTGTTCTCTGAATTCTTCTCAAGAAGTTTGCAATTACCTTCCTTTTGAGTCTAAATTCTCAGGTGCTGGTACCATATCCCTCTATGGAGAGGAGAATAGTCTGATGATACGTGTTTCTGAGGGTCATAGGCAGTTGGAAGCGTCTTTGCCCTATGCTTATACTCCTGGTCATGACCCTCATTGCCTTAGCACACACCGTCTCCACATTCTCTGAGAAGTTTATTTTCTCGTCAAGCACAGCTCCCAGGTACCTGTTGGATCTACTTCTCCTGATTTTAAGTCCCTCTATTTTGATGATCGGATCTCTTTTTACAATCCCTTAAAGACCATGTATGTAGTCTTCGCCAGCGCCATCTTCAACTTGACACTACTGCACCATGTACTCAAGCTTTCAAGCACTTGGTTGCATTTCCCTTCGATATAACGTCTTGCGTTTCCACACACTATAATTAACAAGTCGTCGGCGAAGGCAACAACCCCCGTCGTCTCGGGGAGAGCTTCTAACTCAGTTAGACCTGGTTCCATACCTATGTCCCAGAATACCGGCCCACACACCGATCCCTGGGAACATCCCTTTGTAAGAATATTTTCCACTTTCCCTCATGGAGAGCTTAGGGTGGCGTATCTGTGTCTGCAATAGTCCCTCAGACTCATATACAAGTTTTTAGGAAACCTTAACTTTCTGAATCTAGAAAAATAACGAAGGCCACTATAGATCATCGAAAGCCCCCGAGATATACACGAAGATTCCCACGACGTATTTACCCACCACAAGATCGACCAGGCTCATTGCCCTCACAATCACATCCTCTGTAGACCTGCCCTTCTGAAAGCCATACTGCCGCTCATGCATTCCTACCCGCTTTCTATGTCTCAATATTCTCTCACACAGAACCTTCTCTGGAAGTTTCCCGCACGTATTCAGCAGGCAGATTGGTATGACTTTGCGAGTTGTGGGTCCTTGTTCTCCCCCTTACTGAGCACTATCAACTTGCTCTGTTTCCAGATGTTAGGGATCCTACCTTGAGCGAGGCATTCGTTTATGAGTGATGCCAAAAAGGGAGATATTTACGCTTTTGTCTGCTGTAGCACTTCAGCCATTATTCCGTCTGAACCTGATGATTTCTTTTTCTTTAAGGAGTCTATGAGCCTACTCATCTCTTCCACCGCCAAAGGTTCGGCATCCATATTTTGTTCATACTATACATCCAGCAGTCTTCTCAGTTTTATCTGTTGCGAAGTTTCACCCTCTAGTTGATCATCAGGGAGCAGGGCTTCCATCAGGAGCTCAGCTGTGTCTTGCCAGCAGATCATAGTAGTTCCGTTTGATCTTATTAACGTTGACAGGGATGATGGTGGCGGCCTTATTTTACCCAACACTATTTTGTACGGGATTCTCCACGGGTTTGTTGCTAACTCCCCCCTGTACAATCTACGTCACACATTGTGTACGATTTGAAATGTGTGCCGATAGATGGCACTTCACGCCCATTGAGGTCAGAGGTGGAGTGTTGAAGGATAGGTCAGTGATGTGCGGATAGTTGAACAGGTAAGGACAGGCCCAAGCTCCCAACGAGGTAGAAGAGGGTCAGACAAAAAACATTTCTGGAGTGCCCAGTGGGCCAGTCTATTAGAGTGTTTAATTGTGTTCTGTTTCATTTGCTGTGACAGTTTAGTGACGTATTGGTACTGCAATATGTCTGGGAAATATACCTAGTGATAAAAAAAGGGTACACCCCTTTCGTATTCAGCTTTTTTGTTCTTATGGATGGTCAACAATAAATGTCTACATAGAGGATCATCACACCTTCAGTATTTTCTTCTCGCCTTCCTGGTTTCCCCCCGTAGTCTATGCAGTCGGTCATTCAGAGTCTGAAGGTAGGACCTTCTTGTATTCCTTCTGAATAGGTATGGCCTTCCTCATGGCCTTCTGCAGAGCCCACGTCAGATCCTTTACCTTTTGATTTATACTATCACATCTCTTCACTATCGTTGGTATCTCTACTACCTACCTCAGCTTATCCAAATCTGCGTGACGCAAGACAAATTTCTCTCGTCTGAGCTTATCCATCTGATTATTATTCCCCTCAGTGGTCAGCTCGAAGACTATCAAATTGTGGTCACTTATTGCTGCATTTTCCACCACTCTCCAACCACTTATCAGCTCCACTGCCTCGAGGTTACATAGGGTAACGTCAATGTTGATAGATGCTCCGGGCCTTTCTGCATAAGTTGGCGGGTTATCTTGCCGGCTTACCACCTCGAGTCTCTTAGGAAGCCAATCAGCTCTTCGAGTCAAGCTCCTCTACTCTCTGGTATTGGGTAGTGATTCTTCCTATCTTTCCTTCTGGCTCTTTCGCTATACCACATTGGGGATTTGGCATTTGCATCAGCAGTGCATACCGTAGGTGTTCCATTATATACAGTAAAAGCCATCTCCAGTTTTCCCATGTAGGGCTCTATAGGGCCCCTATATTGAAAATACATGTTCACTAGTATGCACCTACTCGCATGTTTCCTTATCTCCACACATGTCATATGTTCATCGTTCATCTGATTTATTTTAGTAACTATCATAGAACACGATAATTGCGCTCATAGGTTATTACCTGTGGAAATTGCCTTAGTTGTTAAAGGCATGTGTGGGATATTCCCTCTCATCGAATATAGTTCTTGTACGCACACGACATCTAGCCTCATTTCCTCCGCGAGCCTGCTTATCTCATGGAGCACGGTCCCACTTTTCATCGCATTTATCTGACCTATCCTCAACTTACTTTCTTCAGTCATTAAACATTATAGGTGTGAACATTACACCTTTGCCAAACTTCCTTATGATCAAAAGCAGTGCGACCATGCGCCAACACAAACTGTTGGTATAGGGCCTCCAGGTCAAATTTCTTAAACACCTTTTCCACTTTTCTACGCAGTCTAGCATTCTCCGTCGGGAGATTGGCTGTTTTCAATTGCTTAACTTAAGACTAGGATGGGCATAAAATCCAGTCCTCGGCCGTCAATTTATCAATATGAAAGGGTGAAATTATTTTCAGCAATCATAAATTTTCAGCCATGCCGGGAATCGAGTCCGGGACCCTTAGCTCAGTAGACAGACATGCTACCGACTGAGCTAGGGTGTGACTGTTTATACACCGTACTATACTTGAATCATCTTGACCTGTTGACTAGGTATGTTCTAATGGGTTAATCCAATCTACGACACGATGACTACAGACATGTTATACACATGATACGGGACACCCTATATATCTCAGAGCATTAGCGTACTGAGCCAAAAGTCCCGGATTTGATTCCCGTGTCCAGGTATTTTTAAATCTAAGGAATATGAGAGTAGTGTTATAACCCACTTCGGTGGCAGCATGGTCTAAGAAGCCACTCTTGCAATAGACTATATTTCCGATGACGGGTAGACCATAGTTCGATCCTGGTCGGGTGTATTGAAGGTGATTTTCCTTAAAGGGTTTCCTACTCCACGCAAATGCAGGTACACTTTATCTAAATTAAGCCTTCCTTATCTCTAACACATTAGTGTAATTAGTACATAAGATTATATAACCCGAATAGGTAGTAAGGCTGGGTGCTTAAAAAAGTAGTGTTATGTTTTTTTCTGGCTCGCTAGGATTCCCCTCAAATTATTTGAACCTACAAACACAGGTTGAGAAGGGGGTGAATTTTTAAGTAAATGCATAGAGCTGGCTCTGCAATTGTATTTTAAGTAGTATTTTTTTAAAACCTGTTACTTGAATTATAATTTGACTTTATGCTACTACGAATATTTTAGTCTGATCGACTTAGAAATAATCTTATATGGCAGTTTAAATACAGTAGCTAAGGTGGGATGGAAGTGGACGCGAGAAAAACACAGGGTGGTTTTGCAGTTTTTATGGCAAAAAATATATATTTTTTTGGCCAAAATAAATAATATATTGCTCTATTAAAAACATAGAGTTTAATTTTCTTCACATGATGACCTAAAAATTTCTTAAACATCTGTCAAGAGTGTCCTGAAATTTAATGATAGCTTTTTATCTTCATTTAAAAAGTTTGTTAGATAATCCCACCACGCTCATGACAGATATTCAGGAATTGTTGATACGGATTTTAATAACTTGGTACAAAATAATTTTATTAAAATATTAAATCAATTAATTAATTAGGAAAGTGTCTGGGCTACATCAATTTGTGGAAAGATTATCCATTACTAATATACGGTAGCCCAGGGGAAGGCCTGAATGTATTTTTTTTAATTTTTTTTATTTAGCACCGCGTCTTACTACCCGTTCGAGTTATACGCTTAAGTACTAATTACACTAATGGATTAGGAATTGGGAGGGTTGAATTTAGAGGAAGTGAACCCGCATTTGCGTGGAGGGAGAGTGGAAAACCATTTAGGAAAAACCACTCCCAGTTCCACCGACCGAGATTCGAACCTCGATCTCCCCGTCCTCGATGGTCTGGCTCAACACGACTAGCGCGTTAGCCAACTACGCCACCGAGGCGGGTACCAGCACTAAAAACACACACACAAAATGTATGTATTAATGTATTAATCGTACATACTTTTAGTGGAGACTCATCCTATGTCCCGATGAGGTGATAAGATGCTGATAGTTAATATGATGGGGTGGAGCCTATCAAGATCTAAACCTAATTTGAACTTAATTAACCAAGCCCTAGTGACCATGGGAATTATTCCCATTTCGAGAAAAATCCCCCGGTATCAGCCGGGAATCTAGGTCAGCAGCCAGGGGCTCTGACCACTCTACCATGAGACAGATGAATATTCTTATTAAAATAATGTTTTTAAAACATGTGCTTTGTTTTCAATAAAACCTCAATCCTCTTATTGGGAATGGTGTCGATCCATTACTAGAGGAGAATATTTACACTTTATTTTCTGAGTACATCATCATAAACAAAATTGAGTTGTTTTTTTTATTGTGAAATGGCTCACGCCTTTTAACGAAATTGATGAAGTGCGCCACTAAAAATTCTGTTATATCAGCAATGATCGTCCTTCTTCTTTTACTACCCCTCTTTTTTTCCGAAGCTAGATGTTTCTGGAGAGATTTGAGTGGCAAGCTATTTTTCTTAAATTCCGTTGTCTAAGCAAAGTGAACTTGTGAAATCAATTCTCACTGAAACCCGTTTCGGTGGTCGAATGGTTTAAAGCGTCTCGCTTTTGTTGTACTGGACTGCTGTCGACAGGGAGTTCGGGGTTTGAATCCCGTGTTGGGTGTATATAGGTTTTTTAAATATTGTTTTACACTCTCCATTCACGCAAATGTGAGGAAGTTTTATCTAGATTTTACCTTCTTCATATCTAAGCGTAATTAGTACATTTGCATATAGCCATAACGGATAGTAAGACATAGGGCAAAAAAAAAAAAAAAAAGGTTCTCACTGAAACCTTTACCACCTTTATTTCAAAGAAATTTATGCCACATTTTTCTAAAGTTACGAACACAATATGTGCAATATTTTTTTTCCCCGCGACAGGTTCATTAGCGTTTTAATCACGCTAATGGTGTAGGGATGAGAAAAGTAGAATTTAGAAAAATTATCCTCAATACATCTACCTGTGTTTCGAACCTTGACCTTCCCTAAACACCGGATTAGATGAGCCTGATATTTATATTTTGTGAACATACTCATCGATACATGAGTGAAGCTTTCTTAAATGATCTAATTGAGTGTTTGTAAACTCTGGGTTGACATCAAAGTACATCTCGCCCTTAGTTTGAAATATTATCTATTCCCGGTGGGCTAAGAAGCCAGGAAGGCCGTATTTAATTACAAGAAGGGCGGAAATAAATTTAGTATAAATGTAAAAGCTTACTCTACTATAAATATTAAAACTGCTGTTGTGCCTGTATTATTAGCTCTGCTGTTTGAGGTTAATTCTATGCCTATCACATTTAGTTTTAATTTTAACCTTAACCATGCATTTATGTTTTGTAGGTAAATTGTTGTGATTTCTGAAATTTAAATATATAATTATAGAAAAAAATATTGTTAGAAACCCTCCACGTTATTTTCATGGTCATATCAAATACATTAAGGTTTTTTAAATTGAAGTTACCGTCATAAAACCTCAAAACTTCAATTAATATTTGAGACTTTTTAAAATAGCAATGCAACTCTCTATTAATATATCTATCAATGTAACTATTTTTTTTAGAACTGTTAATTTCATAAAGATCGGTATTTTTTTCACAAAAAATAAAATGATAAAAACAACTCAAATGTAGTAGGCGCATTCCTAAGGTGTTACTGTAGGGAACGCGAGAAAAGGTAAGTGTCTTTGCAGTTTTTGTAGCAAAACAATTTTTTGACCAAAATAGATAAACTAGTTCTACAAGAGAAACATATAGTTTAATTCTATTAACATCACATGCTGATATCCACAGTTTTTGAATCTTTTGTCATGAGCTTAGCGAAATTTGATGATAAACTTTTTAAATGATGCGAATAAGTAATGTGTAAATTCCATGATTACCATAAGATATACACAAAAGTTGATTAGTTTAATCTATGTAAAAAATTAAACTACTATTTCTACAAGAGTGATATTTTATTTATTTTGCCCTAAAAAGATTTTTACCAAAAAAACCTGTGAATACAAGGTTATTAGCTTGGTGCCCTTACCTAGCCCATAATCCCCCAACATCAGAACTAACGTTCTCTTATAAGCTCATAGTCACGCTTACGGTACTATTTTAAAGTGCGATATTTATAGGCAGCCCAAATGAATTTTGTCATGCATACTATGTAGATTTAAACTATGCTAAACACTATGACTCCGCACGAACCTGTTCATATTTTCGCTACCATGCAGAAGCTACTTTCAACAGTTGGTACATTACCCGTCAGAGTTGGCAGAACGGATGGTTAGCTTTCTTTTATTTTAACTCGACAGGTTGGGGATAGTGTACAACCGGCTGCACTGAAGTTGAATTGTTTTTCCCCTCGGTGGTTTCACAACCCTTGCTCCAAGCTTACACCGGTGAAGTTAGTATTTTTTTTTACCCTCCTCGTCGTTTGCCCATTTTATTAAATAGCCTTGTTGGCAGAAAATAACGCTATACAATATAAGTTTATATAAAAGGCGAAGCTTGGGTGATGAACGGTTATAATTACGGAAATGAGTCTTAACTGAATCATATTCGAATAAATTGAAAAATGACACCTGTGGATAAAGCCACAAAGAAGTCGCCGGTAGCTGTGATATTATTAATGATAGCTCTTAGTAGTCTATGAGTGAATATTGACCCTGAAAAAAGGAATATCGCTGGATAACTCAGTGGTAGAGCATTAGCACGCTATGTCAAAGGTCCCGCGTTCGATTCCTGTGCCAAACTGTCATTATTCAATTTATTCAAATAGCCTCATGTTATACTGAAATTTAGCGTTTGCATTAAGGATACAATCTAATGTCGGTGCATAAACTATTATTATACCATGTGTTATTGTATTATTAAAAATAGAAGTGAACGCTAAATACCATCAATTATTATAATAATAATTATCCTCCTCGGTGGTCGGATGGTATTAGGCGTCACTTTTGCAATATGCTAGACTGCCGATGATGATGATGAGATCGAGATTCGAATCTTGGTCGGGTTTACTGGGGGGAATCTTTCCAAATGGGTTTTCACTCTCCCTCAACGCAAATGCTGCTACACTTCTTCTAATTCCAGCCTTCTTAATCCATAAAACTATTAGCGTAGTAGCATAAGCGTATAATCCGAACTGGTAGTAAGCAGCGGTGCTAAATAAATATAATAATTTAAATAAAATAACAGCTACATCATTGACATTTTATCACAGATCACGTTACAGTAGTAGATATAGGGGTCTGAATTATGTAAATACATGTTTAAGAATTCTTAACAACTAGAACTACAATTTTTACAAAAAAAAAAAGTCCAGCTAGTATTTTTCTAAAACTAAGAGAGTATTCTGTAATATTTGTGAACTCTTTTTTCCAAAGTAAAAAAATCAAATAGACTTTCCCTAATGATTGTGTTAAATTTCAAATAAACCTTCCTATACATCTTTGTATTTTCCTCTTTGAAGTAGTATTTTTTTTATTTTTTTTTGGTGCGGAAATGTTGTGTGCAACCTTTCAAACAAATTGGATGTTCGGTACACGCCGTTGCGGTAACAATCATTGGCAAATGTCATTGGTTAAGAAAAGTATATACTACTTTGGAAACTTGTTCTGACAAGTTTGAGAGAAGTAATGCAAAAACAAGAACAACAACTTAAAGTGAAACCAAAAAAGAAGAGTTTCCTCTTACTCCTAAGTTAGTCCCTTGTAAAACTTCTCTTGCGAGGAACAAACAAAAAAGGCAACCTTAAACGAAATAGCACTGTATAGAAAACACAATACCTTGCTCTCGTTATTGTTTATCCCACGAACTGTGACTTATGAGGTTCCTTTAAGGCACCCGCCTATTTTATATCTTAGACGCTGTCAGCTTTAAATAAAGTTTAATTTAGCCGAAAGAGGGTTGCATCTTTGGGACACTTTTAAAGACTAGGAAAGTATTAGACTGATGAAAATATCTAATGAACGTTTTATTTTGTCTAAGCTTAAAGGGCAACAGAAATACTAATTTATTCAAATGAAACAATTAGGATCGTGATGTTAATTAAGTTGAAGCCAATGAGTGTTTCGTGAAATGTCCTTAGGTAATGAATGGCCCATAACATCTAAATAGACAGTCTGAAAAAAAAAAATCAAACTGCTTCAGGTCTGTGGCCAGGGACAGATGGACAGATTTATAAAATCATCTTTTTTTGGGTTCGAAAACACATAAAACATTTTTTTTATTTGGGGTATTTTGTGTGGAATTTCCTAAAGTGACTGATTTATATCAGCACACGTCTTAGAAACCAACTTAAATCTAGAACAGACACAAGATCAAGCCCCCAGACCGTTAATTCATCATTGTGAAAGGGGAAACCCACAGTTCACCAATGATAAATTTTGTGGCCATGCCGGGAATCGAACCCAAGACCATTAGCTCAATAGACAAATAAGCCACTGACTGATCTAAGGTGTTGGTCATAAAAAGTAGATATTCATCTAAATTTCGAGGTAGACAATTTTCCTGATTACAATAATTTTTCTTTAGATGAGGAATAAAACACATACATTGACGAGTTCTTTTTATTCATTTCTCCTTTTTAAATTATCACGTGGAAGGTGTAATTAAACTCTCATTTTATAGTTGATTATCCAGAAATCCGCCTTAGTGGGCACGCAGAATTGGCGTCAAACTTATCTAGTCTATTTTACCGGCGACGGATAGGTTGGGATTCGAAACCAATCTGGATGAAGTGAATTATGGTTTCCTTAAATAGTCTCTCACACACACTCTATTCGCACAAATGTGGGTACATTTGATTGAAATTCTACCTTACTCACTCATATTCAATTAGTGTATATAAATATTCAAAGTCATAATGTTGAATAAGACGCTGAGCAAAAAAAGAAAACTCTTCATCTTCCGCAACTGCATTAGAACAACACACTTCTCAATGTTCCCCTTCTGATACCTTGTTAAAGTGCTATTACAGTAGCTCCATGGCTTCTTTGGTGCTGACTGACAGTTCACAGCTGACTTCTGACAGTCAACATTTAGGTATATACCTAAATTTTGACTGTCAGAAGTGACAACTGCTAAAGACATGTTTTTTGCAGATCATATGGTTCGGCGTAGGGATACATAATTTAGTCTGGTAGCTTTTTAAAGCCTTCAGAAGTCAGCTGTGAGCTGTCAGTCAGCACCACATAAGCTAAAAACTGAGGTATACCTACTTCCCACAAACCATTCAATTTCTGTCACTCTGCCTCGGCACGAAAACTGACCAGTGCTCTCTCCATGTCATCCAGAAAGGTCCAAACCCATAATAGATTAGATTCTATCATTATTCGCACTTTACTAGATCAAGGTTCAGCTTTTCTTTCGCTTCTCCTCGTTTACTAGTTTAGAAAAAACAAAAAAATCACGTTCAGTAACAATGCTATTATCAACTTATTCTCAATTGTAAGAATGTAAGTGGGGGAGGGTGGCGGAGGCGAGCATCTTGGATTAAATTAACCCCGCATTTACTTGGAGAACTTGAAATAAAATCCATAAAGGTACACATCACACCCCAAACATAATTATGGTCGAAATTCGACATCTCCATCACTGGCAATCTAGTATATTGCAAGCTTGACGCCTTAGATCGTGTCTTCTGCGGGTTCTCATATCCTAGAAGAAACTGATATTATTTATTTCCCCGCCAACACAGAGAAGTAATTTCCGATTGTTCAAATAGATACTTTGATCAACAGATCCTATCACACTAGGTATTATAAGCAAGAGTTCACTAGTGGCATTCAGAAAGAGTTCCACAATACAAGGGTAGTTGATAAGTTTCGACGAGCAAGAAACCTAGGGCTAGTTTCATAGTCAAACTTAAAACGCCTCAAGTACGGCTCGATACTAAATACAAGACGACACCTACTTAAACTCAAGTGGAATGGTTCAGATTTACATAGTATGAAGCTGGCCCATTCCATTCTGGTCTGGGCGGGTGTCCTGTATTTAGTATCGAGCAGCACTTGAAGCGTGTTAAGTGTGACTATGAAGCTGGCCCATTCCATTCTGGTCTGGGCGGGTGTCCTGTATTTAGTATCGAGCAGCACTTGAAGCGTGTTAAGTGTGACTATGAAGCTGGCCCATTCCATTCTGGTCTGGACAGGTGTCTTGTATATAGTATCGAGCAGCACTTGAAGCGTGTTAAGTGTGACTATGAAGCTGGCCCATTCCATTCTGGTCTGGGCAGGTGTCTTGTATTTAGTATCGAGCAGCACTTGAAGCGTGTTAAGTGTGACTATGAAACTGGCCCGTAGTCCCAGCACAGGGAACAACTCACTTTGTTTCTTCCCGTTCCTTCATTAAAGTTACCTCACCATAACAGTCCGTAGTTCTACCCCTGAAGAAGGAGTGATACAAATAAGAAGTGCAAAAACGTACAATTTCTAAGAAGCAACATTAAAAGTGACCCATATGACAGGCACGCGGTCAAAGATGTCCTTTGTTGTCTGGTCGAGTCTGCCGATTAAGCGAGAGCCTGAGATTCAAGTCAAGTTGCTCAACCTTAGATGGTTTTCCACCCTTCCAGCACGAAAATGCGAGTTCATTTACTCTAAATTATGCCTTATTCATAACTATATTAAAACATAACACTAGTTGAAATTTTTTTAAACATGCATTTTAACAGAAATTGTAATTTTTATTAATCCCAGATAACAAATAACCTTTAAATAAATTTATGGTATTTAACGTGCATTATCTGAACTGACTTATTGTACCGGAATTTGACTTACAAACAAACCAACTTAACGCCATAAAAATCTCACCCTCTCAGTCCTAATTTCATCACTGTTAAAGAGGAAGGCTCAATTTCGCCTATGATACATTCTTTAACCACGCCGCGAATCGAACCCTTACCATTAGTTAATTAGACAGATATTAATAAATACTGGTATAAGGTGCCTGACTACCATTGTGTTAAAATTACAAATTAAAATAGGTTTTAACTTAACTTGTTAAAGTCTAAATAGGCGTATATATCCTTATTATAAAATAAGTTTGCTTTTGTCCAAAATGTTTCTAAAACTAAAAGAAAATCACAAGATTTTGTTTACCATATAATTCCCTGCTTGCTACTTCAAACCTGAACTAAGCGGGCTTTGACTTTATCAGGACTTGTGAATATCAATAAGGGACTTTTATTTTTCTAGAAAATACCTTAAGGTGAGGGGAAAGGGAAGGCGAGTTAAGGTCCACATTTTGACAGTTTTATAGAAAAACGCATTATTTTTGGCAAAAATAAATAAAACGTCGCTTCAGTAGATACGTTTAGTAAAACTTTCTTGTAATCTCAACAGTTACCCGCTTCGGTAGCCGTATGGTCTAAGGTGTTACTTTCGCAATATACTAGGCTGCCGATAATGGGTAGACCGGGGCTTGAATCCCGGTTAGGTGTATTGACGGTGGTTATCCTAAATGTTTCCCCACTTTCTCCTCAAGCAAATGCGGGTACAATTCATATGAATTCAACCTCTTCAATCCTAACACAGTAAAGTAATTAGTACATATGCGTATAGCCCAAATGGGTGATAAGCTGCGGTGCTAAAAAGAAAATTCGCAACAATTCTTTGATATTTGTCATGAGCATCGCCGAATTTAAACAGGATTTTTTCTCTGCATTAAAAATGTTTTGGTTCAAATTCCATTATGCCCATCGTGAAAAATATTTAGAAGCTGTTGAGACTACCCTACGTAGACAATTGAGCTAAAAGTATCTAAGGCAGAAATATTTTATTTATTTTTTGCCATTTTTTTTTTTTTGCTTTCAAAACTGAAAAAATTCTGAACTTAGCTCATTTCACCCCTCGTTATATCAAACATGTAGTTAAGAAGGAGAGGGGGTTAATAAGAGGGGGAGACTGCCACGTTTCTTCTTCGTTGAAATGGTAACAAATACTACGATTAATTAAATTAAAACGCACCCTTTCAAGAAATTATATAAAAAATATTATCAATAAACTATTTTAACATACCGGTACACTACATGCAACGAAAAGAGTCATCTGGGTCATAAAGTCGTCCACTGTATTTTTTTTAGCACCACGTCTTAGTACCCGTTCGGTTTATACGCCTACTAATTAAGCTAATGTGTTAATAATTAGGGAGGATTAATTTAGATGAAGTGCATCCACAATTGCATGGAGGGAAAGTGGAAAACCATTCTCAGTGCACCCAACAAGGATCGAACCTCCAAGTCCCCATCTTTGGCAGTCTAGTCTTTTGAGAAAGTAGTACTTTGGACCATGTGGCCATCGTAGCGGGTGTCCACCGTATAATTTGGTCCGCTGCGGACAGGTATTTCCGTGACCTTTAACGTCTCGAAACATGCTACGGCATGCACATACTCATTTAAGAACGTAAACAATGTATTTATACGAGTGTGTTGAAGGTGTGAGTGGCCTTGCTTTGTTTCTAATTTAAATTACAAATATGTGACTGCTTAAATTATTTAAATTTAATTTAATTCATTCATAGAGCAGACTCATAAATAATGCTGTTTAGTTCAAATATTCCAAAAAATAGAAATATATATATATATGATTCATAAACTACTTTTCTAAAAATCACGTGAGCCCAAGGCACATACATTGTTTGCCCATTCTCTACTTCAGAGGTCCCCAAACAAATTTAGTCGAGGGCCACATTAAGATATTGAATGTGCTAGCTGGGCCGGATCGAAAAAGTGTAACGACTTACATGTAATGTCAATAATACCAAATAATATCGAATGGGACAAACACTCACCAACCAAGCGGCCCGCTCTCGGAAGACCTACGCACGACCTACACCACTAAACCCGGCCTCCACTCTCGAGAATAATGCCCGTCCAACTGAGCCACGAGTTCCCAGACAACTGACTGCGAGAGTCGAACACGTGTCCAGCCAGCCAGAAAGAAGAGTTCCGTTTCCGGCCACGCATAGCCCTGGGCGCTTCGGCAACGTTCTCGAACATCCAGTTCCTTAGTTTGTTTTGTTTTCCGACCCTCCTTCTCCTTCGGTCCTTCCCCCCCTCTGAGAATTTTCATTTGTATATATACAGCTACGCCAATAATGTAAAATCACTTACTACACTACGATCTCATGGATAAGAGGTGAGAACGGCGACTAGGTCTCGGGGATTATTAAATATTCAAAATTATAAATTCTGTTTCGGCGTCATGGGGGGAACTGTATTCTAAATTACCGTCTGGACTTCAATTTTGTAATTAATTATTTATTTGAATTGCTATGCCATGCGCTTCCCGCGGCATATAGAAAGATGTCGCCCTTCGTCATCCATTTTAGCTGGGATTCAAACCCAGACCTTATTATTTGTCATAATTGTATATACTTGCTTATTATTTAAAGCGCACTGAGTGTCAGCGCGCCCCGGGTTCAAGACCCGCTTAGTAAACTTCCTTTTGTACTTTACGATGGCAGATGTTATAATCAAATTTATTGTTTAAAACAGGATAGTAAAGCGAGACTTAGCTCGCTCTTGCATTAGGGAAATGATGTTTATACGTGACGTCAAGTTATTTATGAACGTTTGGAATTATTGTTTTGTACTCCATTGCTGAGTGACGTCACGTAAGATAAAGCAGTTGTGGCTTATGCCTTATATTAAATTCATTATTATAAATACTAAGTTAATGTATCAAGGAGCTAAAGCCCATAAGACAAGTTTGGCATCAGAGATCCCAGACCTCGTATTATGTTGTGTTCTACACGCTTAGTGTTGTTTATATAATCATACTTAGGAGAATTTGAGATTGATTGTATTTGTACTTAATGGTCCTGATGACTAATGGAGGTGCGCTTCACGCACGATGTTTGTTTTCTCTAGTATTGTAAAGTTGTTATTTCAATAATAAAATTTATTTTGTGCAATCAGGATTCTTTTACCTGATATTAGCCTTCCTCACCCTATAGATATTCACATATATAGAAGGGGAGGTAGCAAATGGTAGCAGAGCGTGGTTTGCCCTTTTTTATGGTCTTAGGTCCTTGGTACACGCCTGGAGAGATGTTGAGAAAACAAAAATAAATACATTTATAATTTTCGGAAGGTTATATTCTATGTTTTATACACTGTACTAATTCCTGTCGTTATCTTGTTTCATACTGTCATTGGCCATGGCTCCTCCACTGAAACCAGACAAGGCGTCGTCCAGGATGACGAGATCCGATGTGTACCGACTTAGCCGCGAACAACTCCTCGCCGAGCTCCAGGTTTGGTCCACCCCTGTTCCACCCAACGCAACGGTGGGTGAGTTGAGGTCTCTTTTATGTGAACTTGTGAGTGATGTCGGGGCGTCTCAGGCAGATTTAGGTATGGACACGGATGCGAGTGGTGAACAACCCACGATGCCCTCCCGTTCTCCCGTTCCCCATGCGCCAGGGGGATATTCTAAGAGTCAAAGTAAAGTCATATTGGAGATATTAGGCCGGATTCCGGTGTGCAGTGGCCAGAACTACACGGAATTGTTTAACTTTTTAGTAGAAATTAACCGGGCCTCCCACCTCGAGCTCGTTAGCGAGCCCGAGTTTCTGACTTTGTGTTTATCCAAGACGTCCGGGTTCTTGACCGAGTTGTTTTCCAGGGGCATACAGGCGGATTTACCTGTTAAGGCAGTGACTGATCAGATTTTAAATACGCTTTTGCCTAGTAGAGTTAGGCATAAGTTATGTAGAGAGGTTGTGCACAGGTTCCAGGCCCCACACGAGTCATTTAGGAACTTTGTCCTTTCTATCACGGAGGCGGCCCGCGTGCTTAATACCGACCTTAAGGAGCCCGAACTGGTAAACATTATTTTGGAAAACGTGTCTCCCCTTACCAGGCGCCATTTTGTTTTCTTGAGTAAGCCTTCAACTATACTTGATCTCTATGCCCTGGCTTCGCACGTAGAGGAAACTCTTCTCTCTGAAGACGAATACCTTATCGCGCAAGCGCCCGTGGCTGTCAGCCGCGCGCGAACGGGTTCGAGTCCCGGAGCAATTATTTCTGCGCCGCCTATCGGCGCTCCTCCACTCGATAGCCGTTCTAACTACGTTAGGTATAGTAACCCTGTGGGTGCTAGCCGTGGGGGTCGCGCACCTCGTGGCACGTCTAGTATTAGATGTTTTCGCTGTAATAGGCTGGGACATGTTCAGAGGGAGTGCAGGCAGGTAAACTATTGAGGCGCGCCCGCGACCGTGGGGCGGCCGCGTCTGGAAGTTTTAAACCGCGGGTTCTTAATCCCATGATTACTGTTTCTATTGGTCCTTTGGGATGCTTAGGGTTATTTGATACTGGAGCCAGCCACTCCTTTGTTAGTAACCAGCTTCTTAGTACTATTGAAGGTAAAGTTAACGTCTTTTGTGAAAATATTGACCCGATCACTTATGCTATCGCGAATGGGCAATGTTTAATTGTGAACCGTAAGATACGTCTTCCGATTAAAATTGGCAGGTTTTCTTGGAAACGTTCTTTTTATGTAGTACCAGCCCTCCCGTTCGACTTAATTTTGGGGAACGATTTTTTGTTTGAGACCAAAGCTAAATTGGATATGGGCAAACGGGTAGTCTCCTTTAGTTTTGCGCCCAGGGAATTAGTCTCGTTTGCGTCTGGGAAAACGCCCCCAGGTATGTTTTCATTGGGTAAGGAGAGTGAGGCCATTCAAAAGGTGGTCAGCCGGTTTCCCGATGTAATCACAGATAGGTGGGGGAAATGTAACGTTCTCCCTTATGATATTGTTGCTCTTGACAACATCCCCGTGCGGTCAGGGCCATACTCCTGCGCACCTCCTAAAATGGAGATTTTTAGGGAGCTGATTTTTGACTTAGAGAAGAAAGGGGTCATCCGCCCATCCAAATCGCCTTACGCCAGCCCCGCCTTCATCATCCCACGCAAGGGCAAGGGGCATCGCCTCATTGTTGACTACCGGAAGCTAAATAAAAAACTTGTTTTTGATCCCTACCCGATGCCAAGCATCGAGTCGGCATTCCAACACCTGGGTAAAGCCAGGTATTACAGCCTTATAGATCTTAATGCTAGCTTCCTCCAGTGCGCGCTCTCGGAGCCATCCAAGAAGTTTACCGCCTTTATAACCCCGTGGCAGGTCTACGAATTTAACAGGGTACCCTTAGGCATTAGTTGCGGAGGGCAAGCTCTTAGCAGAGTGTTAGATCATATTCTCGCTGACCTGAAGTTTAAATTCGTCTTCAACTACCTAGACGACATTTGTATTTATAGTGACTCCCTTCAGGATCACTTACATCACGTTGAAACCGTATTACAACGCCTACGCTCGGCTGGGCTCACTGTCAACCCTGAAAAGGTCACATGGGCTAAGGAGTCTGTCCCGTACCTAGGGTATGTTATCTCCCGGGGTAATTTGCTCGTGGACCCGGAGCGCGTCAAGCCTATTCTGGACTTCCCTACCCCGAAGAACTTAAAAGGGGTGTCTAGGTTTTTAGGGATGTGCGCATACTACGCCAGGTTTGTCCCCTCGTTCTCAGAAGTAGCTTACCCCCTTAACACCCTTAAGAAAAAGGGGGCTGCCTTTGTATGGGGCCAAGAACAGAACGACGCCTTTCTTGCTCTCAAACAGCATCTGGTCTCTCCGGCAGTATTACGCATGCCCGACTTCTCTCTCCCCTTTCTTTTACACGTTGACGCGTCATCAGTTGCCCTTGGCGCCGTCCTCTCGCAGCGAACCCCTGTAGGCTGTAGGCCGGTAGCGTTCGCTAGCAGGACCCTTAATGCGGCCGAAAAAAGGTATAGTACTTTTGAAAAAGAATGCCTTGGATGCGTTTTTGCGGTAGAGAAGTTCTCCGACTACCTCGAACTGAGAAAGTTTGACCTGTATACCGATAACATGGCGCTCACCTGGTTATGGAACCACCCCAAGCAATTGGGCAAGATAGGACGCTGGATTTGGAGGCTTTCTAGATTTGACTTTACCACCCACCATGTCGCGGGTAAAGAGAACGTGGTGGCGGATGCGCTGTCACGGATGGCGGAGGATCTCGACCCTGTTGGAGACGAGCTGGAGGCGGGAACCTTAAGCGTGATTCACACTATCCCAGAATCCTTTATCTCCCTTGGTACTCATCAGGCCGAGGATGAGTTTTGTAAACAGGTGATAGGCCGGATTAGAGCTGGGGAAGTGGTTGGGGACTATCGCTTACGCAAGGGACTCTTAGTGGCTGTTATTAGAGGGAGACCCAAGTACTACATTCCCGAGAAGCTCAGGCCCATGCTCCTGAAGTATTTTCACGACTCCGCCTTTGGTGGGCACTGTGGTGTGCTCAAGACGGAGCGGAAGGTCTCCAAGGAGTTTTTTTGGCCCAACTTACCTAAGGATGTCAGGGAATGGGTTCGAAAGTGTGAGCCCTGTCAAAGGGCCAAACCCTCCCAGAACTCGAAAATAGGGTTTCATTCTGCTGATATCGCAGCACGCCCCTGGGAGAAGGTTTTTATTGACTATGTTGGGCCCCTTACGCGTTCCTCCCAGGGCAACACGTCCATTTTGGTGGTTTTGGATGCCTTTTCTAAATTTGTTGTGTTAATCCCCCTTAGGGACATGAAGGCATCCACAACTGTAAACGCTCTGTCTAGGCGAGTTTGGGGTATGCTAGGGACTCCGAGGGTTGTGGTTAGCGACAATGGCCCCTGTTTTAGATCCAAAGCATTCAAAGACATGTGTTTCTCTTGGGGAATTAAACACGTGACCACCAGCCCGTACTACCCCTCCCCTAACCATGTTGAGCGTTTTAATCGGAACTTAAATGTGGCACTTACTATCTTCCACCATCAGGACCACTCCCATTGGGACAAGTATCTGGATTTTCTGAACGTCGCATTTAACTCCGCATACCACGAGTCTGTCGGGGCCGCCCCAGCCTCAGTCTTTCTGAACAGGGATCTGAACCACCCCCTATTAGCTTCGTGGGATGTTGACCCACTCCTATCTGAGGCCAATGACCGCCCCTTTCAGGAGAAATGTGAACTCGCTTATCGACATTTGCAGAAGTCTCAGAGGAAAGTAGCCACTACTTACAATCGGGGACGTGTCCCCGTTCCGTTTAAAGAAGGAGATAAAGTAGTTTGTAAGTCCTTCCCCCTGAGCTCGGCGGTGGACAAAACGACGGCTAAGCTGCTGTACAAGTGGAGCGGGCCATGGCGCATCGACAAGTTCTTAACGCCCGTCTCTGTGCGTCTTATGGATGTTGCTGACCCGTCAGTAACCCGTCGTGCCCACGTTAGCCACCTTAAGGTGGTGGTGTAGTAAGTCCGCGCCCTATAAGAGGGGCGTGTAATGGTACCTGTTAAGGGTCAAGTGTGTATATAGTGTAAATTTTTTTTGGGATTTATTGTGCATCTTTATTATAGTAAATATTAATTTAATTGATAGAAGGGTAGGCCTACCCAGATTTCTTAATGTATTAGAACTTTGATTATCGATGACTTGTGTCTGAATGTGCGATGCTGGAGACTTATAATAAGCAAACTATTGCGCGTGTGCACGCCTACTCAAAGAAGAGAGAACTGTATGCAGTACATCTCCTCAGAGAACACTCTCAAATTTTCCGTGTCTATTGGGAGACATGATCTCGTGTGAATGTGCTCTAAACAGACTGGCCAAGATGGACTGCACTTAGCAGCGGCCGTGTCAGCACCTTGTGAACGTTGGACTTGTGTTGTTGCTGTAATTGTGGATTTATTTTGTTCTCAGAGAGGTTCTGCCCTTCCCCTACCCCTCTCCTTCTGGTTCGAGTTACGGATGTTGGAGTAGTCCGGCTACTGAAGATGGATGCTGGCTGGACCAACAGTAACGTGGATCGGGCCTCAACGTCATTGGGTTTTGAGGTTGGAGAGAGTTGGAGTGTCGGTGCTGTGCGTAAGGTGTTGGAGTTCTGGGGGATATCAGAACGCGACTGCCAAGAAGACCTGCTACCTGAATATGAGGGCAGCTTTCCATGGGCCACTTGCTGGGGTCCGGGAGAACCGTCCCCTACATACCAGCTACTGACGACAGGGAAGGTACCGCCCTGCCGTTACACCCACTGCTGAGGACGCCTTCTGACCTCCCGTCAGGGGGGAGGATGTAACGACTTACATGTAATGTCAATAATACCAAATAATATCGAATGGGACAAACACTCACCAACCAAGCGGCCCGCTCTCGGAAGACCTACGCACGACCTACACCACTAAACCCGGCCTCCACTCTCGAGAATAATGCCCGTCCAACTGAGCCACGAGTTCCCAGACAACTGACTGCGAGAGTCGAACACGTGTCCAGCCAGCCAGAAAGAAGAGTTCCGTTTCCGGCCACGCATAGCCCTGGGCGCTTCGGCAACGTTCTCGAACATACAGTTCCTTAGTTTGTTTTGTTTTCCGACCCTCCTTCTCCTTCGGTCCTTCCCCCCCTCTGAGAATTTTCATTTGTATATATACAGCTACGCCAATAATGTAAAATCACTTACTACACTACGATCTCATGGATAAGAGGTGAGAACGGCGACTAGGTCTCGGGGATTATTAAATATTCAAAATTATAAATTCTGTTTCGGCGTCATGGGGGGAACTGTATTCTAAATTACCGTCTGGACTTCAATTTTATAATTAATTATTTATTTGAATTGCTATGCCATGCGCTTCCCGCGGCATATAGAAAGATGTCGCCCTTCGTCATCCATTTTAGCTGGGATTCAAACCCAGACCTTATTATTTGTCATAATTGTATATACTTGCTTATTATTTAAAGCGCACTGAGTGTCAGCGCGCCCCGGGTTCAAGACCCGCTTAGTAAACTTCCTTTTGTACTTTACGATGGCAGATGTTATAATCAAATTTATTGTTTAAAACAGGATAGTAAAGCGAGACTTAGCTCGCTCTTGCATTAGGGAAATGATGTTTATACGTGACGTCAAGTTATTTATGAACGTTTGGAATTATTGTTTTGTACTCCATTGCTGAGTGACGTCACGTAAGATAAAGCAGTTGTGGCTTATGCCTTATATTAAATTCATTATTATAAATACTAAGTTAATGTATCAAGGAGCTAAAGCCCATAAGACAAGTTTGGCATCAGAGATCCCAGACCTCGTATTATGTTGTGTTCTACACGCTTAGTGTTGTTTATATAATCATACTTAGGAGAATTTGAGATTGATTGTATTTGTACTTAATGGTCCTGATGACTAATGGAGGTGCGCTTCACGCACGATGTTTGTTTTCTCTAGTATTGTAAAGTTGTTATTTCAATAATAAAATTTATTTTGTGCAATCAGGATTCTTTTACCTGATATTAGCCTTCCTCACCCTATAGATATTCACAGATATAGAAGGGGAGGTAGCAAAAGACACAAACTTTATTCTGTATAATATGTATATATATATGTATATATATAAATATACACACAGAGCTTATAAAATGTTGCTACTCCGCCCAACCCACGGGCCTACTTGTCAGGATGGCTTAGTGGGATGAGTAGGCAGCGGCAAATAACTGTGGGGCTCATTTCGATCTTGTTTATTGAAACATATTATTTACCATACGAGTGTATAAATGTTATGTAGGTTTTAGAACAGGTTGAAAGAGTCCAGTGAAAGGTCCTCGTTTTGTCAATGTCCCCCTACTCAACAGTTCCGCACCCTGACACATCTTCAGTGCTATAACTCTGACTGGTGTCGAGCATACGGCCACTCGGCGTTACACGGTTGTTATATAAACCAGACTCTCACAACGGTCTGGGGCTTCCTCCTCTGTACTGAACAGGGACTCAAGCTGTAGGAAATTCTCCTCATAAGTTATTGTAACTCGGCAGCTGAGTCTGTAAAGAACTTCGAAACAGCCCCTTTACAATTGTGCGTCTTTTCCGGCCTCCCCTTTTTTCAAAAGGTATAAAGAACATTGTTATATACCACAAGAATAAGGGTGCTTGCTCTGAGTTACTGTTCATGTCGATATTATGTTTGATGCTAACTGGCAAAACAATCTCTGTTTCTAACAGATGACCTGGTGCGCGTGCGTAACTGCTGATTTAGAACAATTGACAGTACGATTGCTCAGGCTTACGTCTTCCTTGCATGCTCTCGATTACCAAAGGCAAGCTGTGACATAACCGTAACTTGAAATGACTATATGTAAGCTGTGCAGCCAACATAGATATCCTCTTCCTCTACAAATAAGAAGCTTTCCTCAACCCCTCCGCTCAACAGACACTTTATGAAACACCGATAACGGGTTCTGAGGAAGCGTACCCCACCTTATGGCTATTTTGAGTACGTGTTTCCAAAACTGCCGCTGGCCTCACATGATGGTATGTAAGTTATATAGGTATTTTATTTATTTATTTTATTATTAATTATTTAATTAATTATTTTAAATTATTGTTGTCAAAACACCTGCGGGCTGGATCTGGCCCGTGGGCCGTAGTTTGAGGACCCCTGCTTCACGTGTTAAATGAACTCGTGTAAGTCTTAAATAGCCCTCACTCTAGAATACTAATACGTTATGTAAATATGTGCTATTAGCTAACTTAATTAATAAGGAACAATATACAAGTACAGTCTCACCCTTTGTAAAGCCCCATGAGATGCCATTGGTGCTCAGTTAGAAATACGGTGTTCCTGTTTTCATCGAATAAAAGATGAAACGCAGTATCTTGTCGGAAATGAATGGCTGTGGTAGCCAAACAATAACACTTCAGCTTTATAGATGTGCCCTACCGATAGTAATGAAAGTTACGTCTCTATGACGCATGGGGTGGTTTGTTCGGGCGGGGATTCAAGGTCCATTCCAGGACTTGTTAATATGTGGTCAGAGGCCTACACCACATTGCGCAATGTGGGTAATTACTCAAACATCCTTCATATGTATAGAATGGCTCAATCATTTAGCCCCTGATTACAATTACTTCAATTTAACGCGTATTGTATGTGTTCTAAGCGTGTGACTGTCTACCCGCTATCCTAAACTTACACTAAATTATGAACACATGTCTAAGAAGATACATTTTTAAGTAAATTACATTAAAATTGAACAAACAATGTAGAGAATAGCGCATAGTTTTATTGGAGCTATCAATTGAATGAACAATTATTGAGAAACAGTGTCACATCCGAAAAGTTAGAATGTTCCGGAAACTTCATTGACTAATAATACCCACGACGTCTTCCTAACATTATCAATAATAGCTTGTTCGTCATTGAACCTCGGACCGTTACTTGTCCGTGATTTCTCAATCGGTGCCGAATTAACTCATGGATCTAAATGTGGCCAACCGTTTCGGTGGCCGTATAGGTCTAAGGTGTTGCTCCCACAGTATACTAGAGTTGTGAGGACGGGAAGATTGGATTTCGATCACTGTTGGGTGTACCATGGGAGATTTTTCCCCTTCATTCAAGTGCGGGCACATTTCCCCTAAATTCACCCTTCCTAGTCCCTGACACAGTGTAATTAGTAGATGGGCGTATAAACTGAATGGGTAGTAAGATGCGGTGCTAAAAGAAAGAACTGGGGTCATCCAGCACTGGAGTGTTATTATGACTCTAAACCAGACGGTACTCAAACTTAAGCCCGCCCCGGCCAGTGCCGAAGTTTTACTTGGCAACAAAATTTAAAAGTTCGAGACCTGGTGGAGCCAGTTCAAGAGGATGGGAAAGAGACAGTTAAAAATCGCTATTTTTAAAATCACCTTTCGCCCTATCGCTGGTACAACCGACTGAGATTAGAGACGAGATCAGACCTTTTAGTTCATATTTGAGCACACCAGTCGAGCTCGCTGGCCTCGCGCCAACCCTTCTGTAAACATATATTGATTAACCTTTTGAAAAAAAAAATGACTTTCTATGGATGGATATAATTACATTATATTTCAGATAACATATAAAAACATTAATAAATTAAATTATATTAAAATGAATTGAATTAGAAAAATTAATTCAAATATGAATTTTACTTACTTTCCCTACTATACCAAATTTATAAAATTAATTTTCTAATTAATTACATTTATAGACTTTAATATTACAATATTTTTAAAATATATTTTCTGAAGTAAGAAAATAGGCCTATTGATTAGTTATAGTAGTCAATTATCCCGCAGTTTCCTGACGTATATCTTATTCGTACCTGACACTAATAGACTAGTAGTTATTGTGTCAACAAATGAAAACAATATAAAATAAATGGTACGGTGAACCCCACACACTCTTTTATTTAATCTTAAAAATAAAGATATTTAGTACAAGCTCGTAGAATTTGTGAAATGAAATAGTATATAATGTAGCATAGACACTCCATCGAAGAGCGCAAATGTAATAATATGCGATGTTACAAAAACATCGAGAAAAAGGAGCATTTGTTTTCACCAAAGAGCATAACAATCAATTTAATATCTCAAAGTATTCCATAAAAATATATGTGTTTACTCATACCTCAGAAACTATTGGTTTTAAAAAATAAATTTCAGATAAAAATATTTTTCATTTTTAAAAGTACTTCAAATTTACAATGATAAGTTTCCTCGCATCTCATATAGTGGTGGATATATGCTCAAAATTGGAAATTTTTGCATATTTAAAGTGTCCTTAAAGTCACTTTCGTGGGAAAACGAGAATTGCCATTTGATTTGTATTGTTAAACAAGTATTTTGGATAGAAACACTTCAGTACATTCGTTAGGAATTCGAACTTAGACCTCCCCATCACATGCAAAACTAAACTATACGAGACTGACGCCTCTTACCCTGTGCCCACCTGTGATGAATATGTACGGTTTACCTTTAAGTGATCTATTACTATAGTTAAGAGGAAGTATTTGCTCTCTTAGAAATCAAACACTGCTCGACGAGAACAGTTTGAAGAAGGAGAATCTAAAAGTAATGCATTCGTATTCATTTGGGGAGAGAATGGGTATCAAGTGTGTGGAAATAATAATAATAATAATAATAATAATAATAATATTT